>CM038229.1:3694752-4334274 GCA_021442155.1 Cymbidium sinense | reverse complement strand
TTGAATAGTGAAACTTGGCGTTGTAAAGAGATTCAACTAATAAGGATAAATTCATCCCACCACCACCTTGGAGAAGCCTAAGCTTTCTCTTCAGGAACAAGTCTGTTTTTTGTTTCTTGGAAACTAGTTGAGAGAAGAAGGGCTTTTGTGCGAGGAGAAAATATTATGTTGGAGTCCGCACGTAGTTTTATGTGCAGACTCTAATCTTGGCCCGACGCGTGTCCAGTGATTTTTTTCTCATTTTAGCGCTTAACGGCGCTTTAACTGGACGGACGGCGACGATACCGTTTATCCTGGCCCGCCCCGTCTCGTTCAAACAATGGGAGAAGAAGCGTCGTTGGAATCTGGAATTTAAAAGAAATATATATATTTAGGGTTTAGGGGTGTATTTTTTCTTGCAAAAAGCTCGATAGAGAAAGAGAAAATCTCATTTCCTTTTATGAAAGAACCATGAAGATGGAAGCAATTTGAAAGTTATGGCCTTGAGGAAATAGCTGAGGATGTATTAAATAAAAATTCATCGGTAAATTTTCTCAATCGTTGTATACGTACAATTTTTTTATGGTTTGTTAGTGTTATTCCTTGAAATTCTTTTATTTAGTATATATTTCTCATACTGTTTGGAGTTCTTTGCAAGAAGACTTTGCTTGTTTTGAGAAATTTTTGCATCTGTACTCTCTGTACTTCATGAGAGTACAAATGATTTTCTGAATATTCTTGCAGTTTATTTTGCCTGGATGGAGAGAATATGTTCATTACATTCCATTAGGAAAAAATTTTCTTTGGCCTATTTGGAGGAAATATGTTCATTACAATCCATCGCGAACAATTTGGAGGTTGTTTGGTTATTTTTTTAGTATTATTTTGCATCTGTACTCTCTTAAAAGTACAGATTATTTTTGGACATTTTCTCCAGTTTCTTCGGACTGGTTGTTGAGATTATTTTATTACATATACTCCTGCATCTCTTGAGAGTGAGTATTTTTTTTTTTTTACTTTTCTTTGTTTGGAGGAAATATGTTCATTAGGCATAATTTGAAGGTTGTTTGATTAATTTGTTAGTGTTTTCTTGCGGTATTTTCTCACTCTCATGAGATGATTCCATTTTGGTTTCTTTGGCCTAATTGTTGAGATTAGGTTCAGTACATTCCGTTGGAAGCAATTTGGCAATTGTTTGGATGATTTCTTGAGGATTTTTGCATCTGTACTCTCTGCACTCTCATGAGAGTACAGATGATTTTGCCAATATTTTTGCAATTTATTTGGCTTGTTTGTTGGAAATATGTTCATTACAATCCATTAATAGAAATTTTGTAGGGTGACTTGGTTGGTTTTTATGGTTGATTTGCATATGTACTGTTATTTACTAACTTTTCATTTTGAAGTTTACTATGTTTGGGAAAAAGATAACTTCGAGATGCAGTCCTACCACCGCTCTAATGGTGTTTGATAATACTGCAGTACTCTTTAGTAATGAAGTCATTGACATTTTACAGAGGCTTCATCTGCATCAATTCATTAGACTCCATGGAATTGACAAGACTTCAATTCTATTACCTCAATCTGTCTTCTTTGGGACATATCGAGCGCTTTCTTTCTGGGTGGGCATTCACCCTCGATGAAGTTGTAGTGATAATAGGGATGTCAAATAGAGGGGAGAAGGTTTTATGGCATAGAGGGAAAGTGTTATCTGTGAGGTCAGCACTTCCAGTAAGGAAGCCCTTAAAGAGCATCTTAAAGGTAAAAAACACAAAGCAAAAGAAGTCTTACTAAGCAAGGCGCCCCCCTCACTCTCAGACTCTATACTCTCTATACTCTCTGTACTTTCTGTACTCTGTACTTTATGTACTCTCTGTACTTTTCTAAACTCATGGGTAACTTGATATAATATTGTTTATGTTTCATCGATAATTTTTCTCAACCATTGTATACGCATAATTTGTTTACGATTTATTAGTGTTATTCCTTGAAATTCTTTTATTTAGTGTATATTTCCTACACTGTTTGGAGTTCTTTGCAAGAGTTACTTGTTTTGAGGATTTGCTTTGCATGGGTATACTCTATATAATCTCATGAGAGTACTGACCAATTTCATATTATTTTTCATGAGTTCTTGGCCTGTCTAGAGATAATTTATTCATTACATTCCATTAGAAGCAAGAGACTGTTTAAGTTGGTTTTTAAGAGAGTTTTGCATGTGTACTCTCTGTCTCACGAGTCTGACAAAGTATTTTGGGCATTTTTTTCCAATTTTTATGAGAATGTTTGGAGAAAATATTTTCATTACAAATCCATTAGGAATAATTTGGAGGCTGTTTGGTTGCTTCTTTAGTGTTATTTTATATTTGTACTCTCTACTCTCTGCCTCTCAGACTCATACTCTCTATACTCTCTGTACTCTCATGAGAGTACAGAGCATTTTGGTCATTTTTTTCCTATTTCTTTGACATGTTTGGAGGAAATATGTTCATTATAATCCATCAGGAAAATTTGGAGGCTATTTGGTTAGTTTTTTAGTGTTATTTTGCATATATACTCTATGTACTCTCTTGAGAGTACAGATGATTTTGTAGATATTTTTTTCCAGTTTATTTATCCTGGTTGTTCAGATTATGTTCATTACATTCTAGTGGAAGCAATTTGGTGGCTGTTTGGATGGTTTCTGAGAGATTTTTTCATCTGTACTCTCTGTACGAGTACAAGCATTTTGGTTATTTTTTCCTATTTCTTTGGCCTGTTTGGAGAAAATATGTTCATTACAATCCATCAGAAATAATTTAGAGGCTGTTTGGTTAGTTTTTTAGTGTTATTTTGCTTTCGTACTCTCTGTACTCTCTTGAGAGTACATATGATTTTGTGGATATTTTTTTCCAGTTTCTTTGGCCTAGTTGAATCTGTACTCTCTATACTAACTACGTTATTTGTTGCTCTTAAAGCACTAATGCATAGAGTTTACCCCCTATTAAGGACTTTGTAATCCTTAGACTGTGGCAATAAAATTTCTCATATTTTACCAAATTGATTTCAATTGATGAGGATGAGATTTTCATTGCAGGCATTACATAGTTTCATATATACTCTATAAAGTACTCTACATTTTATGAAATGATTTTTATTGCATACATTACAATTTTTGATAAGCCTGTATATTCCTATAAATAAGTTTAGTAGAAGCCGAAGAAAAAAAAATTTTGTGATGAAGATAACATTAGTATTGATGATATTAGTTTAGTAATTATTTATAAATTTATCAATAATATTAATTTAATTCAGATGATACTTTCAGTTATTACATTATTTTAGAAAATTTCTCATCTTAAAATATAAATTTGCTCCACATTACCTTCAAAATTTAAATTTCTGAATAAGACGTTGGTAAGCCGCATTATCGACAGTTTATTTGTCTATTTTATGTACATATTTTTAGTAGAAAGTAGGTTTTAAGAAGCATGATTTCGACTGGTAGAAATTAATTTTATGCATTCACAAAATTCTATCACATTTTTAAAGATCATAATTTCCTTTATTAAAGAGTTAAGTTTAATAACCGTACCCACTTATATTACGTTCACATGCTAAGTAGTTCATATTGCTTCTCTTGTATACTTTCAGATTGAGGCATTCTGAATATGGCTGAGTATAATGTAAATTTTAGATAATATAAATTTTAATTTGTTTTTTAGTTGATCTGAATTTAAAATATGATATAATTTGAATATCAAAATTAAGCTTATTTTCTCCAAACAAGTAAAGAAATCATCATAGAATCACAAACAATATTATATCAACTACCCATGAGTAGAGAAGAGTACATAAAGAGTCTAGAGAGTACAGAGGGTATAGAAAGTACAGAGAGTACATAGAGTATAGAGAGTACAGAGGGTACAGAGAGTATAGAGTGGGTTCACATACAAAACTGCTCAGAAAACTCATAAAAAAGCAACCCAGGAGCATCCACCTTGCTTTAAGGTTATAGTGAACAATTCCTCTCATCTGCAAAGCAAAAGTGGAAATGAAAAAAAATAAGCAAATAATATGTACTATGAGGAGAATACAAAGAGTTAAGCTACAGAACACCTCAAATATTCTTATAGTCAGCCTTCAAACTAGCTGCAATTGAATAGAGAGTATAAAGAGTACAAGAAGTATAGAGGGTACAAAAAGTATAGAGAGTACAGAGAGTACTGAGAGTACTAAGAGTCTGAGAGTATAGAGGGTTCACATGCCTGCTAAAACTCATAAAACCATTTAAATATCCTCCAAATTATTTCCAATAGAATGTAATGAATATAATCTCAACAACTAGGCCAAAGAAACTAGAAAAAATAGCCACAAAATTGCTTCTAATGGAATGTAATGACCATATTCTCTCCATCTAGGCAAAATAAACTGTAAAAATATTAAAAAAATCTTCTGTACTCTCATGAGAGTATAGAGAGAGCAGATACAAAAATCCTCCAGAAACCATCCAAATTGCTTCCACTGAAATGTAATGAATATAATCTAAACAACCAGGCCAAAGAAACTGAAAAAAATGATCAAAATCGTCTGTACTCTCAAGAGAGTATAGAGAGTACAGATGTAAAATAACACTAAAAAACCAACCAAACAGCCTCTAAATTGTTCCTAATGAATTGTGATGAACATATTTCCTCTGAATAGGCCAAAGAAACTGGAAAAAATAACCAAAATGCTCTGTACTCTCATGAGAGTACAGAGAGTACAGATACAGAAATCTCCCAGAAACCATCCAAACATTCCTCCAAATTATTTCCAATAGAATGTAATGAACATAATCTCAACAACCAGACCAAAAAAACTAGAAAAAATAGCCACAAAATTGCTTCTAATGAAATGTAATGACCATATTCTCTCCATCCAGGCAAAATAAATTATAAAAATATTGAGAAAATCATTTGTACTCTCATGAGAGTATAGAGAGTACAGATGCAAAAATCTCCCAGAAATCATCCAAATAGCCACCAAATTACTTCCACTAGAATGTAATGAACATAATCTGAATAATCAGGCCAAAGAAATTGGAAAAAAATGGTCAAAATCGTATGTACTCTCAAGAGTAGAGTGAGATATAAAATAACACTAAAAATTAACTAAGCTCCAAATTATTCTAATGGATTGTAATGAACATATTTCCTCAATAGGCCAAAAAACCGGAAAAAATGACCAAATGCTCTCATGAGAGTACATGAGTCAGTCTAAACCATCCAAACATCCCTCCAAATTGCTTCCAATGGAATGTAATGAACATAATCTCAACAATCATGCCAAAGAAACTGGAAAAAATAGCCACAAAATTACTTCTAATGGAATGTAATGACCATATTCTCTCCATCCACCCAAAATAAACTGTAAAAATATTGAGAACATCATCTGTACTCTCATGAGAGTACAGAGAGTACAGATACAAAAATCACCCATAAATCATCCAAACAGTCATCAAATTTCTTTCGATGGAATGTAATGAACATAATCTGAACAACCAGGCCAAAAAAACTAAAAAAATGGCCAAAATCATCTCAAGAGAATCAGAGAGTCTGATGTAAAATAACACTAAAATGTTTTGTACTCTGAGTACGAGAGAGTAATCACAGAAATCCCCGAAATCCAAACATCCCTCCAAATTATTTTCAATGGAATGTAATGAACATAATCTCAACAACCAGGCCAAAGAAACTGAAAAAAATAGCCACAAAATTTCTTCTAATGGAATGTAATGACAATATTCTCTCTATCCAGGCAAAATAAACTGTAAAAATATTAAGAAAATCATATGTACTCTCATGAGAGTATAGAGAGTACAGATGCAAAAATCTCCCAGAAATCATCCAAACAGCCACCAAATTACTTCCACTGGAATGTAATGAATATAATCTGAACAACCAGACCAAAAAAATTGGAAAAAAATAGTCAAAATCATCTGTACTCTTAAGAGAGTATAGAGAGTACGGATGTAAAATAATACTAAAAAACTAACCAATCAGCCTCCAAATTATTCTTAATGGATTGTAATGAACATATTTCCTCCAAACAGGCTAAAAAAAACTGGAAAAATGACTAAAATGCTATGTACTCTCATAAGAGTACAAAGAGTACAGATGTAAAAAAACCCTTAAAAACTAAGCAATGAGCCTTCAATCTGCTTCATAAGCCATGTACTGAGCATTTTGTATCCAAACAGGGACAGAAGTATTTTAAAAAAAAATGCCAAATTATACTCTTCTAAGAGTACAAAGAGTACACATGCAAAATTGAAGCAAACAACCAAAAATTAACCTACAAACAAATTTTAATGCCATCGACTGAATATACTATCATCTCTAATCAGGCCGCAGAATTCATCTTGAAACATGACCAAACATCCTACCATGTGATATACTAAACATTTCACAAGGCTAATCAGTTCAAAAATTTGAAAATAACGGCATATACCATCTTGACAGTACAGAGAGTACACATGCAAAATATCTCCAAAAACTACTAAAATATATCCCGTTCATTTAAAAAACTCAAATGTTCTAAAATATTCACATATTGGACGGTGAGATGAATAGAGAAAATCCAAAATTCATTAAAATTTGGGAACACAGTAGTAAATACCTCATGTAGTCGCCTACAATACCTCAATAGAAGTTATTCATTTACTAAATCACGGCGGCATTATCGCCGATCGAGTGGGAGTTGAGCTATGAGAAAGCCCTAAGCTGTCATGTGGGAGGAATGTCGAGCGGCATCTCATTTTTCTTCTCCATTTGTTTGAGCGAGGTGGGTCGGTGCCAAGATAAATGGCGTCGTTGTCATCCGTCCATTCATAGTTAAAGCGGAAAAAACCACTGACACGTCGGGCGGATTGAGTCGCCGTAAAGGCGTGTGGACTCCAGACGTAATATTTTCTCCTGTGTGAGGGCCACTTCATTTATGATTCAAATTTATTCACAAAGCAATTGAATGTCCAATCTCTTCCATTTCCATATTCTTTCTTATACTTCCAAGCACCAACAACAGTGCATTTTCATTTCTTTCTTATCATTGCTCTTCACTTGGGAAGCGCAATTAATTTCATGGAGGATTTTGACGCACTCACATTCATATCATCTTGGCACAATATTCGCACATTAACTTGCCTGCTCACCAAGCAAGTAAGCTGCCCACTTCCTCTACAGCTTGACTGCTCCCTCACCGGCAACTTCGACAATGTCTTCTGCTACATCCAAGTCCAAGACACCGGCACCGGATAGAGCATTTGGGACTCGGAGTGCATGAGGGTGAGCACTTTATGTTAGAAATTTTTTTTAAATGTGGGCTCACATATGAATTTAATTATACATTATGTGTTATCTTATTTTTAAGCCTATTAGTTTTGTGATCAAATAAAGATTAATTAATTTTAGACTTTTGAGACATCTTATTAATTTTGTATAGAATTATTAGAGACCACGCATTTTATTTTATTTTAATGATGGGCTAAAATAAAGTAAAATACACTCAAGTATAAATAGAGTCATGATCCTCATTCTAAAGGGTGAAGTTCTCATTTTACTCATATCACATCTTGAGTGAAAAGAATGCTCTCTCTCTCTCTCTCTCTCTCTCTCTCTCTCTCTCTCTCTCTCTCTCAAGAACACCCCTTTAGAAGTGGAAGGCCAAAATCCTGCATTAGCTCTTCCATGGATTCAAGCACTTCGTTAAATCTTCTTAATGATTTGACATGAGATGTGGGCTAGATTAATTTATTTTTATTTTTATATGTTTTGTTAAGTAAATATAATAATTATACTTACTTTTTAATATTTCTAAAGGTTTTCTATTTCAAAATTTTTTTTATAATATGAAACATTTATGTATAAATATTTTGTTTTAAATTTTATGGATAATTATTGTTTTGATATTAGGTAAATAATTAGTAATTCACTAGTACATAATGGATTTAATTTCTGAAATCGAGAATGCTCATTTTTTTTTATTATTTATGACATTTATGTATTATTTTCTTTTACAAATACACATAGTATCCAACATATGTTTGATGTTTTGACTTTAACAATTAGATAAAATAATATAAATATGTTTCTTTGTTTTGACTTTAACAATTAGCTAAAATTTATATTATTATTATTTTTTAATATTTCAAGTTCATATCAATTGAAGTAATTGCTGGAATAATATAGTTAATATTTGTTATTTCAAAGTTAATTTAAATTGAAATATTATGTCACCAAAGTGACCTCTATTATATCAATTTATCTAATTTTAAAATATAAGAATATTATATATGGATTATATTTAAATCTATAGAAAAATAATCAAAGGAAGATTATCTTTTGGCCGATTTTGTGCAATAAATATGTGATAAATTTATATTAATCATGCATACAATATATTGATCCAAAGATAAACATATCGTTGGTAGAATTTATTATCAATATTTGTTGACTGTAATTTTAAGAGTACCATTTATAAATTGTTATTTATGTCCAAAAGCTAAATTGCAATGTTGTGTTAGGTATCTTATATGTGCTCATTTTATTAAACATTTTATTTCAAGCATATATTTTGTTTACATTATATATGCATATGAAAATGACAATGTTGTTAATTGTGAGTATTATTTTAATTCTTTTTAGTTAATGTTTCTTCTATATCTGCCAATTTGAATAACATTATACTGCTCAACGATACTAACTTTAAGAAATGGAAATAGCATATCACCATTATTCTTGGATATATGGATCTTCACTATGCGATCCGAACTGAACGTCCTCCTGCCCTTACTGCAGAAAGCACTATTGAACAAAGGGCTAATTTTAAAAAATAGGAGCATTCTAACCTCATGAGTCTTATGATCATGAAGCATTCCATTCCAGAAATCATAAGAGGTGCAATGCCTGAAGAGGAATGTTCTAAAAACGTTTCTAAGTCAAATAGCAGGCCGTTTTGTTAGTTCTGAAAAAATCGAAGCGAGTACTATTCTTAGTAAACTCGTTTCAATGCAGTATAAAGGCAATGAAAACATAATGAAGTACATTATGGAGATGTCTAATTTTGTCACTAGACTGAGAGCACTAATATTAGTGATGTCTGATGACATTCTTGTGCACTTAGTTTTGATCTCTTCGCACAATTTAATCCTTTTAAGATAAGTTATAATACTCAAAAGAAAAATGGACTCTTAATGAGCTCATTGCTCAATGTGTGCAAGAGGAAGAGAGATTGAAACATGATAAAATAGAAAGTGCTCACTTAGCTACTTCCTCTCGTGACACTATTACTAAAAAATTGACTTATAAAGTCAAAGAAGCTACAAATAAAGGGACTTCACAAGAGGTGCAGAAACAAAATAATATTGTTACTTGTTTCTTTTACAAGAAGGCTGGTCATGTGAAGAAGGATTGTCCCAAGTATGCAACTTGGTTGGTGAAAAAGGGTAAACTTCTCAACTTTGTTCATTCTGAAGTTAATTTATCCTTAGTAGCAAATCACACTTGGTGGATAGATATAGGTGAAACTATTCATATAAGTGTGACTATGCAGGGTTGCTAAGGAGATGAATGCCAACTAATGCTGAAAGATTTATCTATGTGAGAAATAGCAATAAAGCTCATGTTGAAGTAATATGCTTATATAGATTATATCTAGAATCTGATTGTATTTTGAATTTACATGAGACTTTTTATGTGTCATCATTTAGATGAACTTTAATTTCAATTTCTTGTTTGGATAAATCTGGTTATTCTTGTTCATTTGGAAATGAAAAATTTAGTCTCTTTCAGTAGTCAGATATTATTGGTACTGGTTCTTTGGTTGATAATTTATATAAATTAGATATTTCTACTTTACAAATTAATGAAACCTTGCATGCAAGTAATTTTGGTACAAAGCAAAAATTAATGAATGAGAATTCTATATGTTATGGCACAAGTGTTTAGGACATATTTCTAAACATATAATTGAAAGACTTGTGTCAGAAGGAATTCTTGATTCTCTTGATTTTTCAAATAATAAATTCTGTATAGAATGTATTAAGCGAAAACAAACAAATATCAAGAAAGTTGATGCTAATAGGAGTTTAAATGTCTTGGAATTTATTCATACTGATATTTGCGGTTCATTCCCTATAGCTACTTGGAACGGCCAACAATATTTTGTTACTTTCACATACGACTATTCTCGTTATGGGTATTTATACTTGATTTATGAGAAGTCACAATTACTGGACGTATTCAAAAATTTTAAAGTTGAAGTTGAAAATCAACTTAGAAAGAAAACAAAAGCTGTCAAATTTGACCGTGGTGGTAAATATTATGGTAGATATGATGGATTAGGTGAACAATGTCCAGGACATTTTGTCAAATATTTAGCAGAATGTGACATCGTTCCTCAATACACCATGCTAGGGACTCCAAGTCAAAATGGTATAGTTGAGAGACAAAATCAGACCCTTATGGATATGGTTAGAAGTTTGATAAATAAATCTTCTTTACTTGATTCACTTTGGAGAGAAGCCTTAAAGACTGCAGTTTACATCCTTAATAGAGTTCCAAGCAAAGCACTAGCTAAAACCCCATATAAATTATGGATTGGGAAGAAGCCTAGTATTAGGCATCTTCATGTCTAGGGATGTCCAATTGAAGCTAGGCCATATAAGCCTAATGAAAAAAATTTAGACTCAATAACTATAAGCTGATATTTTGTTGAATACACAGAAAGGTCGAAGAGTTTTAAGTTTTATGACTCTTCAAATAAATCCTTTTTCGAGATGGGCAATGCTAAATTTTTTCAAGAAGTTGAATATGATGGGAGTAATAAACCTAGAAATTTTATATTTGAAGAGCAATTTATTACTCTTCCTATAGTTATAATATAAAATGATCAGATAATTTTACCTGATCATATTCAAGTTGTAAATATGAACAATCAAAATATTCTTGAGTTAACTCTCACTCATAATGAGGAATCACAATAATCTCAAATTGAAGTGTCATTAATAAAATCCACTAGGGAGAGGAGATTAGCAATTTCATATGATTATGTTGTGTATCTCCAAGAACATGAGTTTGACATTGGATTGGAGAGTGATCCAATCTCTTTTAGTGAAGTCAAACAAAGTTTTAACTCTCATAAATGGATAGAGGCCATTAAGGATGATATGAAATCAATGAAAGACAATGATGTTTGGGATCTTGTCGAATTGCCTAAATCAGTAAAATCGATTGGTTGTAAATGGATTTTTAAAACAACACAGGATTCAAAAGGTAATGTCAAAAGATATTAAGCACGTCTAGTCGCTAAAAATATCACTCAAAAGGAATGCATTGATTATAAAGAGGCTTTCTCTCCAGTTTCTTCAAAATACTCTTTTAGAATCATTATAATACTAGTAGCTCATTATGATTTAGAGTTACATCAGATGGATGTAAAGACTGCATTTCTCAATGGCGACATTGAAGAAATTATATATATAGTGCAACTAGAAAATTTTCAATCTTCTGATTCAAAATACCTAGTATACAAATTAAAGAAATCCATCAATGGTTTAAAGCAAGCTTCCCATCAATGGTATAAGAAATTTGATCAAGTGATTACTTCTTTTGATTTTAAAAAAAAATACTATTACTCAATGCATTTATCACAAAATAAGTGAGAGTAAATTCATCATTCTAGTTCAATATGTTGATGATATTCTAGTGGCTAGTAGTGATATAAGCCTTTTGCATAAATCCAAAAAATTTCTTTCAAATAAATTTGAAATGAAAGATCTTGGGAATGCATCTTTTGTGTTGGGTATACAAAATCAATGAGATCGTTCTCGTGGTATACTTGGTTTATCACAAAAGACATATATTGATAAAGTGCTTAGTAGATTTGGCATGAAAGATTGTTCACCATGAGATACACACATTGCTAAAAGTGATAAATTCAGTTTGCTTCAATATCCAAGAAATGAATTTGAAAAGAAAGAGATAGAAAAAATACCTTATGCATCTGTAGTAGGGAGTCTTATGTATGCTCAAGTTTGTATATGTCTAGATATTGCGTACATTATTGGAATGCTTGGTAGATATTTAAGTAACTCAGGAATGGATCATTGGAAAATAGTAAAATGGGTTATGCGATATCTGAAGAGAACAAAAGACTTTATGCTCACATATCGAAGATCAGATCATTTGGAGATAATGGGTTACTCCGATTCTGATTTTGCTGGTTGCCTCGATAGTAGAAGATCCACTTTAGGTTATATTTTCTTATTAACTAGAGGAGTTATATCTTGTAAAAGTGCTAAACAATCACTTATAGCTTCTTCTACTATAGAAGTAGAATTTATAGCTTATTATGAGGCATCAAATTAAGAAATATGGCTATAAAATTTTATCACTAGGCAAATTATTTTTGATGGATTAGAGAGACCATTAAAAATAAATTGTGATAATAGAGCCGCTGAGTTGTATTCAAAGAACAATATGAGTTCATCAAAATCAAAGCATATTGACATAAAGTTTCTTGTTGTAAAAGAAAGAGTTCAGAGTTCTCAAGTATCTATTGAACATATTAGTATAAATTTTATGATTGCAGATCCACTTACAAAAGGTTTACCACCTAAAGTATTTCATGAGCATGTGGCTCGTATGGGAATGGTTTACTTTGATGATATGCTAGCATAGTGAGAGTTTGTTAATGATATTCAATGATTGTAAATATATTTTTCTGATCAGAATAAAGTATTGTTATTATCTTATAATTGAAAACTCTAAAATAAGGTTATGTAGTTTCAATTGCAGTTTAGCATAAATAAATGAAACTATATTTATAACTCTTTTGAGTTATAATATAGGACCAGTTGGAAATAGACATAATATATGATCACATTACATGAAATTGCCATGCTACACATTCATACTTAATCTATGTCGTTAACCATATTGATTTAGTGATCACTTATGGGTCTTGTTATAGAAAAATTATAATAAAGATAACTTTGATTTTATGTCAATATTATTAATGGACCATATTGTCTAAAGATATTCCTCTTTAAATATAGCAAATATTGAGCTCTTAAAGTATTTAATAATGTATAATTGTCAAGCATTATATATGTGGCCCAAGTGAGATATTGTTAAAATATTTTTTAAATGTGAGCTCACATATGAATTTAATTATATATTATGCGCTATCTTATTTTTAAGCCTATTAATTTTGTGATAACATAAAGATTAATTAATTTTAGGCTTTTGAGACATCTTATTAATTTTGTATGAAATTATCATGTGTAGAGACCGGACATTTTATTTTATTTTAGTGATGGACTGAAATAAAGTAAAATGCACTCAAGTATAAATAGGGTCATGGTCCCCATTCTAAAGGGTGAAGTTCTCATTTTACTAATATCCCATCTTGAGTGAAAATAAAGCTCTCTCTCTCTCTCTCTCTGAAGAACATCCCTTTAGAAGTGGAAGGCTAAAATCCCGCATTAGCTCTTCCATGGATTCAGGTATGTTTCTGATTAAATCTTCTTGATGATTTGACATGAGATGCTAGCTAGATAAATTTATTTTTATCTTTATATGTTTCCAACACTTCCAACGCCTGCTCCCCTCTAGTTAATGTTCATTAGCCCAGGCGCACACTTTCACCAGGGTAACGCAGAGAGATGGAAGGGGGGTATTTTTGATGTTGTGAAAACTATAAGTGTTAGAAATGTAAATAGGAAATTTTAAATGTTTAATATATAAATATTAAAGTTTGAATTAGTTTGTATGTAAATTATTTTAAAATTTATAATCAAAATATAAGAGGATTTTAATTTTTAAAAATTAAAATTAAAATTCATATTATAGTGCCGACAACGAAATTAGCTTTATGGCCAACTTAAGAAGTAGCATTACTAAATATACCATATGAGTGTGTATTAGTGGGGTTAGATATACAAATTTTAATCTAATCATTATTATTTGATCAATTTAATTTAATTTATAAACTCATATTTTATTTTTAATTATAAAAATTGAACTATTTGTTTTTTTTATTTTAAATTTGATTTAAAAAAAAGATAAGTTAAAATGAATGAATCAAAATAATTAAGAAATTAAATATAAATATTTAATTTTGATTTTAAATACTTTATTATTTACATAAATTAATAGATTTTTATTCTACTAAGAAATTTATAATGTAAAAAAATTGGATTCTATTTTAATTAATTAGTTTATACAAAATTATTATTATTTATATATTATTGTTTAATTAGAAAAATAAATTGAATAAAACCAAATTATAGCTCGGTTTCTTTGGTTCAATTTTGTATATTGTTTGAACAATTTAATTATTTTTAAGTTATTTAATTTATTAAAAAATTTAATTGATCAAATTGATAGAATAAACATTCCTATATAGCATGTCTTTTCTTAAAAAATATTATTAAATTAGTTACTTCACAAATTTTTATCACAGTAAATTAGCACAAATTGCAATATGCAATGAGTTAATTAAGTTGACTTTATTCTCTTAATAATTATTTTGGGTTTTGAATACTTATTTGATATATGACTAGCCATATCATCTTCTCCAGGGTTTTGGATTAAGCCCTTAGCAGCCCCATCCCCAGCAGACACTCTATTTGGATCATGTCCTTTGCGACTTAATTTAAACACTACCTAGGTTACTTTGGGATTGGACAATCCCCCTTTCCTAGTAGCCACCTTTGTGGTTAGAGAATTTGTTCAGCGGATGCGAAAATTCTCCCTTGGTTTAATAAATCTGAGATAGGTCTAGGCACGATATAAGCTCCTTCTCGGTTTGATCCTCGAAACTAACATGGTCCGATAAACAAACTAAATAAATAAACAAAATTAATTCATGGATTAGAATTCAAGCCCCAAAGGGCCCCTTTTTCCCGGTATCTTATCTTTAGGGTGTTGCGAGAACTCCTTATAGGAATTGCCTGACTACCTGAGTTGAGATAAATCCCCGGGTCGGTACTTACTCCGTAGTCGCCCTTAGGTCGGGTTCAATCGGCTTTGATTAAAAACAGGATACCCTGGCAGTCATTCCGCTTTGAAAGATGTAAGACTATGATGCATTCTTTCTAGTATGATTGTCGCAAATCGACGGGCAGCCTTAGGTCGGGTTCGATTTGTTGCCCAAAGCAACCGATCACCCCAGTGGTCTTTTCTAGTGGAAGATGTGAGTCCCTGAGCTTTCTTCCCTTCAATTGATCATTGCAAATCGAAAGGCACTCCTTTGGTTGGATAGTTCTCCCATCGGTAGGAAGCTTCGCCCTTTGGTTGCTCAGGTAGGTCTAGGCTGATATAAGCTCATTCTCAGTGTGATCCATTGCAAACCAACAAAATCCATCAAAATAAAACTAAAAATTAAATTAATCTTGACTATCTATGACTTGATCTAAGTCCCCCAGTGACATTCACTCAATAGTCAGCCCTAGGTTGGGTTCAATCCATTGTCTTGCCAATAGATTACCCCAATAATTGGTCCATACTTTGGAGAATGTAAGTCTACTATGCTTTCTTCTTAGTACAACTGCTGCATACTAAAAGGCATCTCTTTGGTTTGCTAGTCCTACTATGTGTTTAGTAAACTACCCCCTTTAGATTGGTAAATCTGAGTTGGGTCTTGGCCTTCGTGGCACCTACTCAGTGCAGTCCATCACAAACTAACAGGGTCCATCCCAAAATCCAAATCAACAAAATTGAAACAAATTCAACCCTTTTCCCCAGTGGAAAGTTCTCTTCAGCGAGACTTAAATCAAATCAAACCTCTCATCCTCTTGTGATGACTTGTGAATCGACTTCCCTGGTGGAAGGTTCACATTCTATCCCTAGTGGATTCTTCCTCTCTCTATGTCCTTGGTAGAGCCACATTGCATTAAGCTCTAGATTCTTTCTACACCTTGGGTTAGGATAGATTGTTTATGTTAGTGCTTATGATTGTTGGTGTTATTGATCATTTTTCACACCAATATGTGCGATGTTCCTTGTCAGTCAACCACACATATTGGGTGCCCTTTGTTAACCTCATTTTTAGAATGAGCTCTCAACCCTTCCATCTTAGACATAGGACTTCTCTTAGTCTTTAAGAGTTCCTTAGTGTTAAGACACATCTAGTGATTAGGTGGACACTCAACCTAGCCCTAGAGACTTAGAAGAGTTAGCCATAGAAATAGGTCATGCCTTAGGGGTGTTAGGAAAATTTGCCTACCCTTTAGCTTGAACCACTCCTCACCTTCCTTCTTTCAAGTCAAGCTCCAAATCAATCTTATTTGATCTTCTCCAAACTCAAATCAATGTTACATTATTGAAATCCATGATTGAAACCCATGAATGAAATTTCAAATTCTAAATTTCTCCTATGTCCTTAATTCTCTCTTAAGGACTTAGCCAAAATCAAATCTAAATCAATTCAAACTCAAGATATTTTCTCACTCATTTATATTCTCATTTATATTTACATATATAAATGAAACATAAATTCAAATCAATCAAATCAAATTCAAAAATTCAAATTCAAAATTCCAAATTATTCTTAAGTCCTTAATCCTCCCTTAAGGACTTGGCCAAAATCATGTTCCAATCAATTCAAACTCATGAGATTTTATCATAACTCATTTATATTCACATATATAAATAAAATATAAATTCAAATCAAATTCAAAATTCAAGCTCCAAACTCCAAAATTTCATAAGTCCTTTAAATTTTCTCTTAAGGACTCATGTTCAAATCAATTCAAATTCATGGGATTTTCTCATAACTCCTTTATATTCTCATTTATATTCACATATATAAATAAAATATAAATATAATTCAATCAAACCAAATTCAAAAATTCAAATTCAAATTCCAAATCTTTTCTAAATTCCTTAATCCTCTCAAGGACTTAGCCTAGATCATGATCAAATCACTTCAAATTCATCAAAATTTCTCATAATCCATTTATATTCTCATTTATATTCACATATATTAATGAAATATAAATTCAAATCAAAACCAATCCCAAAATCAAACTCCATTCAAAATCCACCCTAAGCCTTTCAAGTCAAAATCTTGAACTTAGGCAAATCAACTTCAAATTAAGCCAAACTCTTGATTTTTCTTCATGATTCAATCAACCCTGCAATCATGAATCCAAATAAAAGAATACAAACTTCAATCACTTAACCAAAATTCAATTCAAAAATCAAGCCAAAATCCATTTCATGTTCTTCCTTTGAATATGAAATTGTCAAATGAATCAAAACTCATTCGACTTCAAACCACTTGCAAATGGATTTATTTTTCAATCAAAAGTCCATATACAAGTTCAATCAAACTCAAATCAAGCTTTGACCAAGCCATTTGACCCACTTAGGCTCACTTAACCCAAAGTAACCTAAAGTACTCTATGAGCCAAATTCCAATCCTAAAAAAATTTGATTGAATCAAACTCGCCTATGCCTCTTATCATGATCAACAATCATCATGGGATGATCAATCAATCAAATTGGGTCAAATCAAGTCAAATCTAAGGGTTGACTAAGTTAACACTTAGCCAAAATGAAACTTAACATAGCCAAAATCCACCATAGGCTAAATTGATTAAAACCATTTATCTAAGTTCATTCATGACCAATGTTTGAACTTGACCAAATCAACATTTAAGTCTAACATAGCCCAATTGGCCACTTGACCCAAGTTGACTCAACTTGACCTAAAAAGTTAAATGTGTCAAAACTTGATCTAAGCCAAATTGATTGAAACCAATGGGTCAAGTTCATTTCAAATCACTTGTTGAACTTGAGCAAAGCCTCAATTGACTAACTAGACCTAACCTAGCCCAATTGACCTTGAACCCAACTTGACCTAAAGGGTCATGTTGAGCCAAATTCAAATTTAACCAAAATTGATTGGAAACAAAGATAACAATCCACTTCATATGACTAACCAAACCTAATCCTACCCATGACCTAGCTCAAATTGGTCAAATGGGTCAAATTGGTCATTTGACCAAAATGAAGTCATATGAACCAAATTCAAACCTAAACCAAATTGAATCAAACCAAAGCCACCAAAATTTTCAATTGTCATATGAACTTGCCCCAACCCTTGGTTTGATCCAATTTGACCAATTGGTCAACTTGACCCAAGTTGACTAATTTTGACCTAAATGGGTCAACATGAGCCAAATCATACCAAATGAACTCCAAATCCAATGAAACTTGGCCAAACCTATTTTCTCAACATACCCAACATATCCAAATTTAAAAATCAGCCAAATGACCATTCTACCCCTAGGTCATAGAACACATTTTGGTCAAATCTATGGGAAATTTGGTTAAATCCTCTTCATACCTACTTGATACTTTCCTAATAGGTCAAGTAAACCCTATGGAGGGTGGTGCACCTAACCCAATGGGTTTGGGTTAGTCGAACTTGACACAAGGCCAAAACTAAGCATATGGCTCAAATTAGCCATATGGGAATCATGCTCCCACTCAATTTGAGCACATGGGAAGTTACCACTCCACTCCCTAGCCCAAACTGACCATGTGCAAACCTCTAACAGATCAAACAACCCACTGCCTAAGGTCAATTGGATCAAAACGGCAAGTGAAGCTTGGTTGATTGCAGAGATATACTCCCCCTAATTCACTTCAATTTCAACAGAGCCTAATTCAATTAAGTAAGGAAGAGTGTTAGGAGCCATTCTTGAGTGATCCTAAGCTCTCTAGGGGAAGTTAAAAGTTGTCATTTCTTGATTTTCCCTTAAGCTGGAGCTCCAAGGATTTTTTTCTCCACACACCAAATCAAGTCAATTCTCTTTGCACACTCCCTCAGGGGACCAAGTCGAGCTTGCCCAAGCTCTCTCTCAAGTTCTAAAGGCAAGGGGAGATATACTTCAAAGCCACAAGGAAGCTAAGGAGGTTGGTCCATAGAGCTATCCACTTAACCTCAAGAGCTAAGACTTTCACCAAAGCGTCCAAAAGCTCCTCCAAGAGAATCGAGCCACGTGATCACTGCGGGTTAGACATTTTTATCACTAAACTCCATGTGTGTTGGTCCTTTGTGAAATGAATGTTAATGGCATGATATTTTAACCATTAGATGTGCTTGCCATCAGGGTTAGATGGTATGTGCAAAATTTCATCCCAATCCGAGCTCAATCAAGCTCGGATCAAGGCTTAGAACATGGACGGTCTCCATGGATCACAGGCTTTGGCAGGGATAGATCTCTGGTCGTCCATCCGCGCATTTTGGATGGACGACCGAGATTAAATACATGCTTTAGATCTGATTTTATCCTATTAAAATCGTGGATCAAATCCTAGCTATTTGATCCTTGATCGAATGACGGAGGCCAAAGCGCATAGCACCATCGCCATGCTGCGCTACGATGTGATGTTTAAGTAGCCATTCATGGGACGATGCGTGTAAAGCGCATCTGAGTCAACCGCTTTCGTGGTGCGTCATTGGATTAAGGGATTAATTAAGTTTAAATATTTCTAATTAATACTCTAAACTTCAAAAATTCATATCTCTCTAAAGAAAAATTAGAAAAAAGATGAGGTAAAATGCCACTGAAAGATAATTCAATCTAGAATATTCTAAAATTAGTTTTAATGGATTTTGAATATTGTCTTTCTCTGATTTTGGCTTTTATTGAAAATCTTAATTTACTAATTACTCTCTAATTAATCCACTGATTACTCTTAAAATTCATGAGAATATTTTGGGGATGACTTTTGTCTCCCCTAATTTTCTTGGGATTTATTGATGGCTTAATTGGGAAAATTGCTAATTTTGATTACCTATTTAATGTAATTAAGGTTAATTAAGGGTTTGATTAGTGGTTTAACCCTTTGTTGAAGTTGACTAAGGTATGTTTCAATGAATAGGAGGGTTAGGGAATAATTTTGGGGCATTTCCCCTAAGCTATTCCCTAAACCCCCTTTTCTTTCTTAATCCTCTCTTAATTAAGGACTAATTCACTAATTACTCTCTTAATTAATTTCTTAAAATTCTAAAACTTTTTAGAACTTAATTAATCTACTTTAGGTAGATGCTTAGGTGTTCAAGAGGTTAAGTTCAATTAAGGAAATCAAAATTCAACTCATATGTATGAGTGGTGTTTTGAAATTACTTAAGTTAAACCCCTTAGCTTAATTAATCATTAATCATGAGCCAAATTACATTAGGCCCCTTTCTTCCTAAATGCATTGCAAATTTAAATTCCTTGTGAGGTTTTATTTCATCTCATTAGCTCATAATTATTTGGTTAACTATGCTAAGGTGGTGTGTAAGAGTTAATTAACATGTTTAATTCATACCTTAACCTAATTAAAGTATAAAATGATTATATTCATCTAAAAATTAAACAAAAATGTCAAACACATGTGAGAATGGGTTAAGAATAGCAAACTTAACTCACATTTTTTAAATTAAATCAAATTCAAAATCAAACAAAAATCATATTAAATAAACTTTGATTTACTTTAAGCTTTCCTATTTCATAAGATTGTCTTTAAGATTTAATTAAAGTGAATGTGTTTACATGCTTTCATTGCTTTAGTTCTTTCCCAACATGCTAAATATGTGTGTCATATGATTTCATGCATCCATGCTTTTTAAAAATCAAATATAAAAATAAAAATATTTCTTTTATGTTAAATTGCATGTGTTGACTAAAATAAGAATATGAGTGGCTATTATATTAATTTCAAATTATTTTCAAAATATATGAATAAATTATTAAAACTGAAAGTATATTACTTATATCCTATAAGTTTGCATGTAAGTAAAATATAAGGAAGTGCTTAGTGTAGGTTTTCCCTCTCTTCTCTTTTAGTATAGTTTTGAACAGGATTTGGCAAAGTGTATGGTTCATTTGAAAAGAACATAACACTTGCCTAATTCCATATCCTATTCATTCCTATACTATCACTTAAGAATGATACCTATGCTTACACATATAAATTACATAAACAAAAATAAATCAACCAACATCAACTTTTGTATTCTTTCTTTTTCATTCATTTCTTTTGTACACATGCTTGTATTTAAGGAAAATAGTATATTAGTCTCGACAACCCCGAGGTTTAGAGGCTATAAGTAGCCCTAAGTAGGTCTTGTACCTTATACCTCTGGTTAACAATGACGTCATACTCACTTATGCATTTCATACAGTCATGTGTGCATATGAAAATTAGATAAGAAATCCTTTTGCTACTTAATGAAAATAATACATCATATACTTCCAAATTTTCTTAAATGAACTACTTAGCATGCATCATGAAGTGTGCTAAACATTCTCATTTATGTGTAAAAATATGTTTAGGACTCATTCATATGCATGTTATATATGTTGGGAAAGAAATGGAGTGATATATTTTTTGTGAATTTAGTTCATTTTACTTAATCTTAAAATGCATTTCTTTTTGAATAGGTTTGTTTAAAGCTCATCTAAACTCAAGATTAATTAAAACACTTAATTAAAATATTCACTAAACAAAATTAAAATATGAATCCACTTTAGAAATTACTTAGGTTAGGGAAGGAAAGAAGAGTTCTCTTCTTCTTTTTTCCCCTCTTTATAACTTTGTAATTAATTAGGATTCACTTGAACCCAATCAAAAAATAAAATAAAATCAATCCAAAATAACTAAATCACTTAAATGAAACTCTCCTCTAAGTTGAGCATTCTTCACACTTAGAATATTCTAACTTAAAGTCATAGCTAAGCATACCACACAAACCTCTAAAGCACACATATTAGGCTAAGTCACAACTTCTAGCTTTAGGTTAGAGCGGTGTATGATTTGATGCTTGCTTTTTTTGTGATATATGTTTTAGTCTGGATGTTAGGATGTATGTGCATAGAATGAATGATAGGGTGATCTTAGTCTAACAATTATCTTCTGCAGGGGATTGTGCTTAAGAGGTGATGTAATAAATAAAAATATAAATACTTTTGATGTGCAGGTGATTATACCCCTAAGCATAATCCATTAGGTCAGGTAAACTTAGTCACCCATGTGTGGGGTGATAAGTCCAATATACATGCTTCAGATTTGTATAATTTGTTTTAGTTAATCTCTATTTTGCAGATGCTAGTTAGATTTTCATCTTTCCCTTTTCATGTATTTTTTGCAATTATGATTTTGGGATGATAGTTATAGGGATTAGGATGAGCATTGATCATGAGATCTCATCTTATGTACTATGTGAAACCTTTGGAGCATCCACTTTCCAACCATCCAAAAGAAGGAACTAAAGAAGAAAGAAAAGAAGAAGAAAGAAGAAAAAAAGTGTGAAGAAATGAAGCTTGAAGACCCCCATAACAAAGAGTTCCTTGTTTAATTGTATATAATTCATTTGTAATATGGGTTGTATAAGGGTAGAGCTCAGCTACTCAATTTATTTTAGAATTTGTGCGGTGGTACCCGACCACAATGGTCTTTTATTCTTTTGTGATTAGCTTTATAAATTAATTGATGATTTGTTTAGTTTGTGCATTAAGTGATATCTTTTTCTTAGTTTCTTCATTGCTTTATGTATGACCTGAATGTGGATTAGGCTCTTAACAAAAAATAATCCTCTACCAAATCTAACAATTCAAAACTAAAATTAAAGAACTCATAACCTTACGTAAAGCTTAGGCTAAAAATCAAGATAAAAGAATTAGCAACCTCTTGCTTGACGTACTTCTTTATTTATAACATGCATATTATTTTCACTCTTGATTGGAGTGCTTCTACCTTTGCCAGAGAAACTTGGCTTGACCTTTGAGAGCTATGGTGGAAACACACCTCCTCCCTTATCGCTAATTTTAGTCAATAATCTCATTTCTCATGCATTAGACATATGAATCCTATTAGCCTGAGTCAAAATGATTGTCCAAAAATGAAAATAAAATGAAATCTGAATTGCATTTGATTTAGGTCATTTGAAGCATGCCTTTACTTGATCTAGTCTCTTTACGGAGTGAGTTTAATGACTTAGTATCTTTCTAAATAAATAACAGCCTAACTATCTTGCATAAAGCATATGACTTGCCTAAATGAATTTAAAATCATATGAGGAGTTAGTTGGCAGTCACCCCTAAAGATTGTAAGTCCAAGCAGCCGGGTAATTTGTCCTTTCTTGTGGAGGCAAACCAAATACTCATTTTTGCCTTAAATTTATGTTGTGCTTTCGGCACTCGTCAAAGCTCCCTAGATTTAGGTTCTGAGGTTGCTTCTCCTCTTTGTGGACTATAAGCTTAAATCCTCACCTCTTAGGCATTTTCTTAATCTTATGTTATGGAATCATAAGTCCTAAATTTCTAATAAAAAATTCAACTCAAATAAATTAAATCAATTTTAAAAATGTAAAGCCCAACCAGAAGATAGTTTGAGACATTCGCTAGGTTTTCTAGTATTGTGAGCATCTCATACTTATCTTCTTTTGACTTCAATAATAACTCTCTCTCTTTAATCAATCTCATTTGATCTTCTAAAATAAACTAATCGATTGCTAGTCCTACCTATTGAAATCTTTGGAAAAACGATCATTTATCTTAATCGAGAGTATTTCTAAGGAATCTCATTCCTTATGATGTAATTAACTATTGGGGATTGCCCCTGTAGGAAACTTAACGAACCCGGTTTAAAAATAGCCTTACTTTACTTTTCCATATAAAGTAGAAGAAAAATCTTTGGTACATATGCAGACCCATTGTCCTTGGGAGTCCTTGTTGAGGTGATTAGGTCTATTGTAGGGTGGTAACTTCTATTTTTTGAGATAATACACCTCTCCTCAATATCGAATCACCTCAATAAGAACATCTGTGGATCTACGGTATCAAAATATATAAAAAAAGAGAAAGAGATGTATATTTCCATCCTTATTTTATCCCGCATAGAGTGAAGATGGAAGTATATATCTTATTCTCCAAAAGAAGATGAAAAATTTTCACCACAACCCCCTAAGATCTTTGGTGTCCCATCCAAAATAAACTCCACTGCACGGAAAGAAGTCCTCACAAACACTAAGTTCACCATAATATAATATAAAATTAAACAAATTATTTTCAAACTCATTTTTGAATTTAAATATGTGTATTGGACACATGCTACTTGAATATCACAAATGTTTAAATTAGACAAGCACATAAATTTATTTAAAACATACATAAACACACATAATTTATCTAAAATATCCACTCGATTTAAACACACATCCTACACGATTTTAAACACACACCCACTTTTTAAAAAAAAAAAATTCCCCAGAAAATCTCAAATGTATCATCCAACCTCATAGATCTAGCACCTAAATTTACTAATCACATATTTAAAGTTGTATGTTACACATAATCACTTGCCAATCATAAATAACAATAACTTAAAATTTTAGGGTTGCAAAAAACACCTCAAAAAATAAATGGATCAACCCTAAAGCCTAGAAAAGCTTCTCCACCCAGCGATGGCGTCGACGGCGGTGGCGGTGGCAGCATCGTCGACAATGACGAAGGATCACGTCTCGGCGGTGGGAGCGAGCGTGGCTCAAGAATGGATCTCTCGATCGGGAGGGGGGCTGGTTTATATGGAGTAAGCCTAGTCGCCCGTTGAACAGGCGACTAGCGGTGACGTGGAATCTACAACGACAGCTCAAATCACCCACTCAATTGGTGACTATGCCTTTTTTATGCTTAATTAGCTAAATAAAATTTTAATTAAACCTAATATAAAAATTTTAGCCCCCAAAGTCAATATGTTTTCCCTCTGTCTCGAGTTCTTCTTCGAGTTCTTCTCTGCTCTATAATAAGAAATACAAATGGCTTCCCCAATTTCGATTCTGGCTCGATTCCTCCTACTCATCGCCTCTTTTCCTTCGCACAAAAACTAGCCCCGAGCCCCGGCGGTCCCGCCACCGGAGAACGCTCCAACTCCGTCCCCGCACTCCCGGCCGGCACCTGCCCCTGCTCTGTCTTCCCACGCACCAGCGCCTTGAGTTAAACCATCCGCTCCATCGCGCTCCTCTCCGTACCCCCAGGTTTTGAGGGCGTATGAGAGAGAGAGAGAGAGAGAGAGAGATTAATGAACAATTGTCAACTTGACTCAACCGCTACATTTATTTTAATTAATTATTCAAAAATTAATTTAATCATATCATTATTAATTTTTAATCATCATAAATAGTTTTTACCGAGTGTTTTTATATAATCATCTCTATCATTAATTCAAAGGTCTTTTAACCAATCGATCTATCTTTTCATTAAGGTTATCTTTATCTATAATTCAATTTTATAATTTTTAAAATTCGCCCAAACATTAACCAATTTCGCACCTTTTCGTAAGGCTCTACTAAAAAAATATTTTGATTAATAATATATATCAAGCAATAACACTAAGCTGTTATTACAGTTCATTTAGACTTGATATTGTGTTGTGAAATAGATTGCCTAAATAATAAATTTGTTGGAAATGAGGTTAGATGATAGCATGATCATTAAAAAATTTTTGGAAGACTTACCTGCATAACATTTAAACTTTGACATTTAGATATTTAATACCAAAAATTGTTTATTTACATTCTAATATCTTAATATTTCCAATACATCAAAAATACTACTTTCATCTCTCTCTCTCGCTACTATCTTTATAACTCTTGTTGGAGCTCATTTGTTTGAGATTGTAGTTTTTTGAAAAGTTGGTTGTAAAATTGTTACGGAGAAAATAATTTTTTAAAAAAATTGTTATCTATATTACAAGTATTTTTCCTTTTTAAAAAATTTAAATTGCTTTCAATAACGTCTAACATTTCTTTTACAACTATTTTAGCATAAAATTTTTTTAAAAAAATAGCCATGGTAGCCAAATGAAATTGTATTTCTTTCTAGTTGCTTTCTGAAAAAATAAATTATATATATTGATGGTTGGTTTGGGTGCTTATATGAGCTTCTTGCTTTGTCATGGAATAGCTTGGAAGGCTGATGCATATTGCAGGCAACCACTACTGCTTTGTCGCTGTGAAAAATAAATAGGTGGATCTTGGAACAGTCTAAATTATAAATCTATAACGAAAGAAATGCTTACCACCCCATGGTGGAGCATGATTCCTTCAACAGGTGATTCAGAGGTCTTTGGTATTCTCAGCCAATGGTTGTCTGTGAGTGGCTTAGATGGAACGTGCATTTGAGGGTAACGGCAACCTTCATGTCTCACTGGTGGGGAAGTTGAGTTGTGATTTGTTCTTGTTGATTGAACTAAGGCTAATCTGCGCCAATTTCTTTTTCTCACTTTTCTCTAAAATCTGTTATTGTATATTCAAGCATGTATATATATACCAAACAAATACACTACAAAAAAAAATGACATCAAATATCATATCATACAATGTTAATATATAACAAATTCTTATAAGTTCATCCTCAATTTCATCAGTAAACCTGAAATATAGCCAACATAAATTAAATTGAAATCAACATTTAATAAATAGTGGTGCATTTAAAAGAAAATAGTTATTTTTTAGCAAACAAATTTTTATCATTAAAAAATAATAAAAAATACATATTACCGATTAGAGTAGCATAATTGCATTGCAAAATTTTCTCGAAGATCTGTCATCTCTTCACCTTCACCAACTAGTTCAATATCAATATTATTGCCTGAACATATACTAAAATATTTACCTGATCTGTACTCATCTGCTTCCAGATGAATAGAACTTTCATCAACATCACATTTCTCAAATTCCATATCAATATGTGAATGATGTCTTCTTATAAAATTATGTATTATCATAGTAGTCACAATTATAAAATATTAATTTTTGAAAGAATAATTTGGCATATCTTTAAGAATTCTCCATACACCAAATATATTTTCAATTACACTTCTAAGTGATGAATGTGCTATATTGAAGATCTCACGATAACCTCTAATTGTGTATAAAATCAGTAATATCTAATTTTTGGATATAGTTTTAAAAAACTCATTTGTAAAGGATAACCATCATACTATGTAATATTTTCTTAGTAAACATTAATTAGTTATGCATGGTGTAAAATAGAAATACAAAAATAAAAAATATTTATATAAAAAAACCTCGTGGTGGGGCCGGGAAATTACACCTAGTATCTATTATAACACGTTGAAATATCTGAGCATCATAAGCATCCCTCTCATCCCGATGTGTACACATATTGAAATCACATTCATTCACATACAGGTGAATCATGTCTTCCTATATGCAATTTGATCTTGAGCAGTATCACATATATAAGTATCATCAATTTCTAATGTAATTCTTAAATATGGGATATAATGTACGTCGTTGAGAATATGTAATGGGATTTCAATAAAATATTTATCTATTAGGGTAATAATATTCATTCTTAATTAAACTAACAGATGAAGAGGTCACTAGAAAAATATCTACATATTATCTCAGTGGACTATTAGAAGCACTCATATGTCTCTCTAATAGACTAAGTTATAGCAAGAATTGTTGTTGTTCTTCGTGAACTATGTAACTCATAAGATGTTTCAAATAAACTTAGCAAGTTTTTAAAATTTTTTTGTGACATTATGAACATATTGTGAAATGTGAGAGGATTACAGTGTAATAACTCCAATACCCATTTATCAGATGACTGATGCTTGATTTCATGTGCATATATAAAATGTAATAATCATGGATTAAACAACTTGAAATTGCCAATATATTACTAAATTGAATTAGAGCAGCCTGTTCAAGACTTTATGCAATAGTATTCTGAGATTCATCTTCAATAAAATATTTTTCATCAACGGACATTATGAAATAGTTACAATAAGAACTATGAAATCATTTCCTCTTGCTCAAAGATGATTTATCTAATAATAACATAATATATAATAAATTAAAGAACATTTCAAAGGTGAATATAATATGCAATGAAAACAAATCATTATTCACAAAAGTCTTGTTAACTAGCAATCGATAATAAATTGCATTTAGCTAAAATGACAAGTATTTCCTGACATTTCAACATATAACAGATATATCAATTGAAGAATCAATAAACTCTGTGTACTATAATTAATCTTACACATACATACACAATCATAAAAATAAATAATGATCTCTGAAATTGATGAATGTTGACATGAAATATAATGTATTAACTTCACTAAAATATTCACTACTAGGAATTAAGTATTAAATTGCTATTAAATAAATAGCTCTCAAGAAAAACTTAACCACCAAACTTTTTTATCAGAAGGCACACTCATAAAGTCTCCTTTTAGCTTTTATCTTGTATAAAATCTGTAGTGAAGTCATAGAACTCATCATCATTAAATATCTCTAAATCTGAGCAACTTCATTTAATGTTTAGGGTATTGTAAAAGTTTTACGATCTACATTTGATATAGCTATAACAGAGCTAATAGATCTTACTGCAATTACAAGGTCATCAATATGATTTACAAGAAGTTTTCTACCACTTGACTTACACTTTTTAGTTTTCTTCTTTCTACTATTCATTAGAACAGATGTATAAATTTTTGAGATTGATTATTGCTTGCACCTTTAACTCCAGTGCAATTTATTAAATTTGGTTCATCTTCTTGACTCTCATCATCATTGAATGTGTTTAAGTCTCAATTTCTTAATTCTATAGGTAATACTCCAGAGTTTGGAACTCATACATTATCCCCAGTTGCAACTATATGACTAAACATCCTATCCAATTTTTCTTCCAACTCACGCAATATTCCATTATATCGAAACTTCTTTGCATCACGTATTATCTACATCAAATGAAGAACAAAAATGTTTTATTTGTTTGAAATTTCTTATGAAATTTGTGGACTAAGAAAACTGACCTGAATTTTTTTATTAAAATTGTTCATAATATTTTTTTCGTCCATCTTTGTTGAAACGAGAAGTTGGCCTATTTCTGAGCTACATTTCTCTTATGCACAAGTCACCGTAGATTAAAGTAATTTCTAATTCTCATATTGCTGGTGCACCACCTTCTTTTTGCTTTCTCATTTGACTCAGTAAGAAAAAGTAAATAAATTAAAATAAAACTTTCTTATACATGATTCAACATGAAGAACTAATTAAAATGATGATGAAAATTTGTATTTAACTGTTTCTAAATCATAATAGGGGTAAATTAAGATTCTTAGTTACTGCTATTCTGCATTTAAAATTATAGCATGCTACTCATCATTACAATAGAGTTTTTTTTTCTATAAACAATTTTTTTTTTATACTAACTATGATATTATTTGAAATCACAATTATTGGTCAATAAAGAAAGGAATATAAAATTTGAACTATATAATATATCATAATGAAAAATCAATCGTAAACTATAAATGGACAATAAATTTAAGTGAGTCAAAATTCATTTAAATCGACATTAATAATAATAACGTTCATTGAAAACTTTATTCGACTCAGATTTTTAGTTTTCTATCTAAACTAGAGTCACATTTGAGAAGCTTCAACCCAATAAAATCATTATTCACCTTGACTTATTGAGGTTCGTTTTAGGGAGTACTTGGATTAAATATAATATAAAAGCAAAATTAAGTCAAATATGATATTTAATAGGGTTGGAATTATCTTATCTTACCAATTTAAATTGAGCATTTAATCAAATAACCTAAATTTAATTGAAACTAGCATTTGCAATGTATAGAAAAATTCTTCGTAAGTCACTAAACTGCACTACTTTAAACTTAAATGTGCTAAAGTTGAGTAAATATAAACCCCAACAGTAAATTAAACACAATACAAACTCGTAAAAAATACATAAAACAACCATTCTGAAAACGGAAAATTTCAATTTACAAACACAGTCGATACTTTTACCTGCTGTGAGGAAGTTGACTGGAAGAAGTCCTATACAGTTTTTTTTAATACAACTCTGGATCGGCTTCGTTCGGCACCAACGAGGTCGAAGGCTGGCTGAAAAGAGAGGGGAAAAGTATCGCAATCTCCTCTACGACGAAAGAAGGCATCAAGTTGCGCGGGCGGTGATTTGGCCACTGGCGCGCTGAATCAAGGGAGAGCACAGCAAAAGGAGTTCTCCTTTCGCTTTCTGAAATCTGGGTAAAACAGAATTTTCATCAAAATGCAGGTTAAGAAAGCATCATATTCAAACAACAAATAAATATTGATTTTCACGATTTGAAAATCAAAATGTACTAAAAAAGTTTAGCCAAATGAAACCTTAGATCGTGGGAATTTTGTGAGGAGCATTTATGACATTTTGTTCACTAAAATCACAGATCGTAGTGTGAAAGGCGTGATCGTCTAGCTTCGAAAAATTAAGTTAAAATGAAGTTTTGTTAAGATCTCCCTATTCAAACATCCAAATTAAACATATTTTCGCACTTTGAAAACTAAAATGCGCCTAAAAATTTATTCAAACGGGCCTAAGTCCACCGCGTGAAAATCTCCGCCGCACCAGAACTCGCTCAGCCTACATTTGTTTCGTGTTCATCTGGCTAAAGCCGGATAATCCGCAGCCCGAGTTGCAGCACTAGATATCTCTCATCTTGCTGCTCGAAGAATTCTACGCGAAGAAGCTTCAACCATAGCAGCTTTGCCGAGAAAGATTAGGCTTCAACCATTAGCTTTCAGCTTTTTTTTAGCATCGCAGCTTTGCCAAAAAAAATTTTTTATTTTAAATAAATAAACCATCGCAGCTTTGCCGGCCTCCATAGTTTTACTTGCTGCCTCTTGTGTTGGAGAAAATATTACGTCCAGAGTCCCCACGTAGCTTTACGTGCGGACTCCAATCATTGACCGACACATATCTAGCATTTTATTTCCCATTTTAGCGCTTAATAAGACAGACGACAAATGGAATGTGCATTCACACCGTTCTTATCCCAGACCCATCTCGTTCAAGCGGGGAGAAAGAAAAATGAGGGCGGGTGTAGGGCTTTCTTTTCGAAGAATTTTCTCACAGCTCCGCTCTCGATGGCGCGCCTTCGGTGATTTAACAAATCTTGTGAATCAAAAATTGAGGTATTGTAGGCGACTACATAAGGTATTTACACATGCATTCCCAAACTTTAATAAATTTAGGGTTTTCTTTTGTTCTTCTCACCGTCCAGTAGGTGAATATTTTGAAACATTTGATTCCTTTAAATGAACGGGACGTGTTTTAATAGTTTTTGGAGATGTTTTGCATGTGTATCTTTATGTCATGATACATTATTTTCAAAATTTTGAACTATTTTATTGTGAAATGTTTAGTATATCACATGATAGGATGTTTGGTCTTTGTTTCATGAATTATGTGCTTTGTTTAGGAAGTATGATCGATTGATGGCATTAGAATTTGTTTGTAGATTGATTTATGGTTATTTGCTTCAGTTTTGCATGTGTACTCTTTGTACTCTTAGGAGAGTACATCCCATTTTAGCATTTTTTTTTAAAATACTTATGTCCTTGTTTGGATACAATATGCTCAGTACATAACTTTAGAAGCAAATTGAAGGTGCTTGGTTTTATGGGTTTTTCACTCTTTCTCTCATGAGAATGATGATTTTTCCATTTTTTGGCTTTTTGGACTATATGTTCATTACAATCCATTAGAAATAATTTAGATTGCTTAGTTTTTAGGAGTTTTAACTCTATGTACTCTCTTGAGAGTACATGATGATTTTAGTCATTTTTTCAGTTTCTTTGGCCTAGTTGTTGAGATTATGTTTATTACATTACATTGGAAGCAATTTGGAGACTGTTTGGATGATTTTTGAGGGATTTTTGCATCTGTACTCGATGTACTCTCATGGGAGTACAAAATATTTTCTAATATTTTTTTAGTTTATTTTGCATGTATAGAGAGAATATGGTTATTACATTCCATTAGAAGTAATTTTGTGGCTGTTTGGTTAATTTTTATGGGAGATTTTTATCTGTAATCTATGTACTCTCATGAGAGTACAAAATATTTTGCTAATATTTTTTCACTTTCTTTAGCTGTTTGGAGGAAATATGTCATTATAATCCATTGTGAACAATTTGGAGGTTGTTTTGTTGGATTTTTAGTATTATTTTGCATCTGTACTCTCTGTACTCTCTTGAGAGTACAGATGATTTTGGCCATTTTTTTTAGTTTCTTTGGCTTTATTGAGATTATGTTCATTATATTCCATTGGAAGCAATTTGGAGCTATTTGAATAGTTTTGAAAGATTTTTGCATCTGTACTCTATGTACTCTCATGAGAGTACAAAATATTTTTTAATATTTTTCAGTTTATTTTGCCTGTATGGAGAGAATATGGTCATTGTATTCTATTAGAAGCAATTTTGTGGCTGTTTGGTTAATTTTTATGGGAGATTTTCATCCATACTCTCTGTGCTCTCTGTACTCTCATGAGAGTACAGAGTATTTTGGGCATTTTTTTCAGTTTCTTTTGCCTGTTTAGAGAAAATATGTTCATTATAATCCATTAAGAACAATTTGGAGGTTGTTTGGTTGATTTTTAGGAGAGTTTTGCATCTGTACTCTCTATACTCTCTTGAGAGTACAGATGATTTTAGCCATTTTTTCCAGTTTCTTTGGTGCAGTTTATTATGTTCATTACATTCTATTGGATGTAATTTGGAGGCTATTTGGATAATTTTTGGAGGATTTTTTGCATGTAATCTCTCATGAGTCAGAATATTTTCTCATATTTTTTCAGTTTATTTTGCCTGTATTGAGAGAATATGGTCATTACATTCCATTAAAAGTAATTTTGTGGCTATTTGGTTAATTTTTATGGGAGATTTTCATATGTACTCTGTGTACACTCTATACTTTCACGAGAGTACATAGCATTTTACTAATATTTTTCCACTTTCTTTGGCCTATTTGGAGGAAATATGTTCATTATAATCCATTAGGAACAATTTGGAGGTTGTTTGATTAGTTTTTAGGAGATTTTTGTATCTATACTCTCTTGAGAGTCTGAGATAATTTACATTTTTTTTTCTGCTTAGTGTTCATTGCATTCATTGAAGCAATTTTGCTTTTGGATGATTTTTGGGGTATTTTTGCATCTGTACTCTCTGCACTCTCATGAGAGTACAGAGCATTTTGCTAATATTTTTTCACTTTTTTTGGCCTATTTGGAGGAAATATGTTCATTACAATCTATTAGGAACAATTTGAAGGCTGTTTGGTTGGTTTTTTAGTATTATTTTGTATATGTACTCTCAGTACTCTCTTGAGAGTACATCTGATTTTGGCAATTTTTTCCAGTTTCTTTGGTCTAGTTGTTGAGATTATGTTTATTACATTCCATTGGAAGCAATTTGGAGGCTGTTTGGATGATTTTTGGGAGATTTTTACATCTGTACTCTCTATACTCTTATGAGAGTACAGAGCATTTCTCTACCTTCTTTGACCTGTTTGGAGCAAATATGTTCATTATAAATCCATTAGGAATAATTTGGAGGTTGTTTGGTTGGTTTTTTAGTATTATTTTGCATCTGTACTCTGCTCTTGAGAATGATTTTGGCCAATTTTTCGCTTTTTTTACAGTTGTTGAGATTATATTCATTGCAATTTGGAAGTAATTTGGAATGATTTTGGGAGCATGTACTCTCGTACTCTCACCTCATGAGTGAGCATTCTTTTAGTTTCTTTTTGGAAGAAATATGTTCATTACATTACATTAGAAGCAATTAGGGCGTGATTGGTTGATTTTTATGGGTGATTGCATCTGTACTCTCATTAACTAACTTTTCATTTTGAAGTTTATCATGTCTGGGAAAAGAATAACTTGAGATCTGAATACCATTAGAATGGTGTTCGATAATATTACACGCTTTATTGATGAAGTCATTGACATTTTAAAGAGGTTTCATCTGCGTCAATTCATTAGACTCCACGAAATTCAGCAAGACTCAATTGCCATTACCTTAATCTTGTCTTGCTGGGATATAGACAAGCAAGCTTTTTTTCTGGGTGGTCAGTGCATTCCTTTCGCCCTCGATGAAGTTGTAGTAATTGTAGGGATGGAGGGAGAAGGTCTTATGGCGAAATCCATGCTTGATTCGGTATAAGAATAAACTTGAGCATTCGGATAGCTCGTTGCTTGTGGCACAATTTGTGCAATTGTACATACATTTTCTTGCTGTCAAATCTTATTTTATATATCACAATCATAGGGTTGCATCGGAATTGACTTTCTCTAGATAAATTGCGAATACAATGGCGGCTATTTGGGTCTTTCTAGTTTCAATTTAATGGTATTACATCAAAGATTTAGACACCCGTGGTTTGTCACTCTTCTTATGGTAAGTTCTATATCTTCAGTTATGTATTATTTAATGCATTAAAGTTAACTTATATAAATATTCATTGTAGATCTGTGGTGAGCATATAAGCATCATAAGGGCCATTTCCATCTGCAGTCATGTATCTTTGTGATAGCCAAAAATAAAGTTTTCGATGATGCTTTCTTGGTTTGGGAGGACAGGTGACACATAATAATATCACTTAGTTCATATAAGAATGTATTTATTTATATCATTTTCACATCTTATCGGTTCTTTTCGCCTTTCAGGACATATTAGAAGGAGACCTAGCTCCTTGAATCATTGTCCCCAACATATATAACACATGTCGAGCACGATAGCGGTCCATTATAAGTCCAGGAATCTCCATATGTCTCTCGATATTCTTCCCGTCAGTGTATCAGCACCTCTGCCCATAGAAGATTCTGCGATGGAGAGGATACTTGCAGGTTTCATAGACTTGAAGATCTGATCTTTTCAAACAATAATAGAGAATATATGGGATTGATTTGCGGGTTCTTTCGAGGAGGTTCTTCTTTGGCGTGAGGGTCCCATCCCTAGTGTGGGGAATCTCATGGAGGTGACCACAGGGAAACTCAAGGCAGGCGTCCTGGGGCGGCACATGGAGGCTACCAAGAGCTTCTCCTCAGGCTACCACGAGAATCTCTTATGGAGGAGTTCTTTGCCCATGGATACACTTGGGAAGCCCCTATGACCTCCACTGGAAGCTCTGGGAGTCCACCATGGGAAGCTCTTGTGAAGAAGGTGAGATGAAGCTTGTGAAGATTGAGGCGTGTGAAGGCTTATAAGAAAGAGGAAAGCTATTTCTTCCCCTTTCACACACACTTATAGGAAGTCACGGTGCAGAATAAGTGCTGTGATGGCCTCCACTTAGGATGAGCAGCTGACAGAAGAGGTATTACGTTACTTTCTTTTAAATTTGAGATAATCAAAATAGATTTCACTAAATTTTTTTATAAGTTTGCAAAGATGAGCCAATAAAAGTAGATGAACCACAGTCTACTATCGTTGTGAGGAGCATCATCGGTATGCATCATCTCCAGATGGTCGATCCTTTATAGTGAATCTAGCTCATCACTAACTTTCATCGTCGTAATTTTTTTTGCGGTAGGCACATCATTTTGTTGACTTCTCATCAGATGTTACACCCGATGCTCCACTTATTGACGTGCTGCCGATTCAAGGACAAGTAAGTCATTCATCATTCAACTCCTCCTTCATACATAAAATAACTTATTCATTTAATTAAGCTCACTTTTAAATATTTTTTTCGATTTGGTATGAATATCATTATTGTATGAGATTGATGAGTTGCTAATAGATCCGTGTACTATCATCATGCTTTCACCTTTTACTAGCAGAAGTATTACAGGATATATGTCCCCTATTTGTACATATCATGCTTGCACTGGGTAAGTTACCCCACAAAAATGTAGGGTATTATGATTCAATCCTAAATTATATAGATAGAAGCTATAATTTATAAACATTCTCTCCCCTTCTTGCAGAGTTATGTGCAATATGGCCTACACAAAGAAAGCAAAATGTTCATCCAGCATGTCACTACAGACAGTGTATCAAGGGTTGAGCTACTCTTACTGCCTATTATAAATAATCAGCAATAGACACTCCTAGTTGGGCATACTAAGTTAGGGGTCTGGTATTTTTATGATTCATTGCCAAACCCAACCCATAAGGCCATTCTTCCTGAGATTGTAAGAACTGTTTTCAATTAGGTTTTCCCAATTTTTTTTTAACTTATTACTATACTTTTTTGCTATTGATCAAATTACTTGTTAAAGATTTAATCTTTTGTGGCGGTCCCATAAAATGGTCAATCGAAATGGTGGTGGGCTGTCCAACATAACATGTCGGAGGATGTTTAATACATGGAGGAATCAAGAAACCCCAATGAACTGGGCTGACCACCATGATTGGCCCAAGAAGATGAATTGCTTTAGGGCTGAGTTCTCTTATGTTATCTTCTATTTGGGAATAAAAAATCCAAGCTAAGAACTGTGCTTTTGAAGTTTGATATTTTAAAATTACATATTTTACAAGCTATTATTTATTATTTTAAACCTTTTATGGAGATAGCATGTGCACAATCTATTCATGTTCTCCACTTTGTGTTCTGTACTCCATTAACATTAAGTTTCTTTATTTTTTTCATTTATTCAGGACAGTTTGGATAGAATATCTTGTGTAAATACCATTTAAAATAATTTTTTGGTTGTTGGGTTGCCTATCTAAGCTCTCTTCAATAAGCTGAGTTGCCAGGAACCTTAAGGTTAGCCTTTTTAACCTATTTTGTATCTGCACTCTCTATACTCTTCTGAGAGTACAAAGTATTTCTTCTATTTTTTTTTAATTTTTTTAGGCAGTTTGGATAAAATATATTTAACAGAGATCATCTGCAGTAATGTAGTTGATGTTGGGCTGCTTTAGTGAGATGTGTTTCATCTATACTCTCTGTACTCTTCTAAGAGAGCAGAGTATTTTTTTTCTATTTTTTTTAAATTTTTATTGGCAGTTTGGATAAACTTTGTTTAGCAGAGATCATCTGCAGTAATTTGGTTGATGTTAGGCTGCTATAGTGAGATGTGTTTCATCTGTACTCTCTGTACTCTTCTAAGAGTACAGAGTATTTCTTCTTCTTTTTTCATTTTTTTAGGTAGTTTGGATAAAATATGTTTAGCAGAGATCATCTGCAGTAATTTAGTTTTTGCTAGGCTGCTTTAGTGAAATGTACTCTTTATACTCTTCTAAGAGTACAGAGTATTTCTTCTATTTTTTTTTCAATTTTCCTGATTAGTTTGGATAAAATATATTTAGTAGAGATCATCTGCAACTATTTGGTTGATGCTGGGCTGCTTTAGTGAGATGTGTTTCATGTACTCTCTCTTAGAGTCGAGTATTTCTTCTATTTTTTTAATTTTCAGGCGTTTGGATAAAATATGTTTAGCAGAGATCATCCAATTTGGTTGATGATGGGCTACTTTAATGAGATGTGTTTCATCATACTCTTTGTACTCTTCTAAGAGTACAAAGTATTTCTTCTATTTTTTTCAATTTTCAGGCGGTTTGGATAAAATATGTTTAGAGAGATCATCACAATTTGGTTGATCTTTGGTTTAGATGATGTGTTTCATCTCTTCTCTCTTCTAAGAGTCTGAGTATTTTTCTATTTTTCCAATTTTCCTGGGTAGTTTGGATAAAATATGTTTAGCATAGATCATCTGTAATAATTTAGTTGATGATGGGCTACTTTAGAGAGATGTGTTTCATCTGTACTCTCTATACTCTCGTGAGAGTACAGAGTATTTCTTCTATTTTTTTCAATTTTTTAGGCATTTGGATAAAATATGTTTAGCAAAGATCATCTACAATAATTTGGTTGATGCTGGGCTACTTTAGTGAGATGTGTTTCATCTGTACTCTATGTACTCTCGAGAGCATTATTTTTTAAATTTTTTTTGGGCAGTTTGGATAAAATATGTTTATCAAAACCCATCAACAATTTGGTTGATCTTTGGACTATAACTTAAGATGTGTTTCATTTGTACTTTCATAACTCTACTCTTTTTTATACTGTACTCTCTATTCCATTGGTAGCTTGGAGTGACTATTATTTTTCCATTTTTTATTCAGAGGAAATGTTTACTAACCTTAAAAGCGGTTTGAGGCTCTAGGTTGCTTTTTTATGAGCTATTCTGACATGTCTGCCATTAATATGTTAAGTAGATTCCATTGCAGCTTGTGCGGATCCTTAATAGTAACATTTTTGAGTTTTGTAGGTGTACCCTCTGTACTCTCTATACTCTTTGTACTCTCTGTACCCTCTGTACCCTCTGTACTCTATGTACCCTCTATACTCTCTGTACTCTCTATACTCACTGTACTCTATGCACACTCTATACTCTCGATACTCTATGTACTCTCTGTACTCTCTGTACTCTCTATATTCTCTATACTCTTCTCACCATGGGCAGTTCATATAATATTGTTTATATTTTTTATGATGATTTCTTTACTTGTTTGGAGAAAATATTCTTAACAAATTAAAAATAGTTTAAAATATAAGTTCAACCAGAATTAAAATTTGAAGATCATTTCAATTATCATTCTGAAATAATTAAATTACCTTAATAGTCTTTAACCGGTAGTTTTTTTTGTTCTCACATTATAACACATATGTACATGTCATGAATTTCTTAAATATTTTTTAATTAGATTAATTAATTTTGGCATTCAAATTATATCATATTTTAAATTCAGATCAACTAAAAAAGTGAAGTTAAAATTTACATTATCTAAAAATTAATAATCACAGTAATTTTTATTGTGTAATATCTAAAAATTACGATTGAATGATACTTGGTATGTCAAATCGGATGCTAGTAATAAACCATTATACTCAAATCGCACAATCAAGTATGAAGGAGAAGCAATATTAACCACTTAACATGTGAACTTAATATATGTGGGTAAGATTATTAAACTTAACTCTTTAATAAAGAAAATTATGTTCTTTAAAAATGTGATAGAATTTTTAAAATGTCTATTAGTTTTACGTCAAAATCATGCTTCTTAAAACCTACTTTCTACTGAATTATGTGGTGACCAATAAACTATCGAACATAGAATTTTTGAGCAAGTAGCATGTATTCTTTATTTTACGATGATGAATTTTTTTAAATAATCTAATAACTGAAATCAACTTAATTAAATTAATATTATTGACAAATTTATTAATAATTAGTAAACTAATATCATCAGTACTATAAGAGAAAATATAATTGGGCTAGACTTTTAAACTTAGGGATTATATATTAATTGATTAGTTAAAATAATTAACTAAATTGAATTTGCTCTTGTCAATTTTTTTCTTCAATTTATATTAATCTTATTGATAAGAGCATCTCTTATCAAATTTTGTAATGCATGCAATAAAAATTATTTCATAAAAAATACTCTACTTTATAGAGTATATATCAAACTATGTAATACATACAATGAAAATCAGTTCATCCTCTTGGGCAAGGTAGAGTCATCAATCAGATACTGACATTTGGTAAAATATAATATGGGATAAACATCAATACATCATTCAACATACATCACAGACCAGCTGAATTTCGTAAGCTACCAGTATAAATTTAGTAATTGGAAATTGGACCGTTAGTTAAGACATGTTAGTTTTTTCTTTTTAGGGGAACCCCATATAGGGAAATTTTATTAACACAGTTAAAGGATTATAAGGTCCTTAATAGGGGATAAGCTCAATAACTACTGCTTAAAGATACAAACTAGAGAGAAATCTCTCTAAATATCAAAACATGTGAAAGAGGAAAAGAAAGCAAAAGGTATAAATAGAGCAAAGGAGCAATCAATTGACCCATATCAATGAAACTCTTAAGGATAAGAGAAGTGTATGCCTCCGGGAGAGAAGGAACCGCAAAAAACAAGCAAAATCTGTCTAGAGAAGAGTTAGCATAGTTAAAGTGATACAAGCTAGTTTGAAAATAAAATAATGTAATGAGAGAGATATGGAGAAATATGTGGAGAGAGGCTCAGGCTCAATCACACTAATTTGGGGCAGTTGCTAACATGAGCATCCAAACTTCAAAGGAAGGGTTACATCACACGTGCTACTACCAAGGAATGGGTGAAGTCATCCCGACCATAGCCTACAAACCTGGGGGAAAATGGTAGCCAATTTGATAAAAATCTTATGATCTTAGCCAACAACACCCCTGGGGGAAACTAGTAAAGGGTCGACAACTCCCCTTTCTAAGATAATAAACACCAAACAATGCAATCATAACAACATAAATCATAGCCAACAATACAACATCACTAATCATAGTTACCTGCTTACCAAGGCACAACCACACTCACATATGCAAGCATAATAACAGAAATTAGAGTGGTAAAGGGATGGCTTAAGCAGAACCAACATTATATCGAATCCATAACAACCGAAGCTAGTGATGAAATCATGAAAGTATCAATAATACAAATGGTATCTATCAACATTTAAATAACATCATACCCTAATATACTTGCAGTGTCAAAAGAAATAAGAATCGATTGAGATAGTGGATAATTCCATACAACAAAGGCACATTTAATAAGGATGACCAACAAAGTTCCAAGTAGAATCGGACACATTAGGTAGCACTGAACACGGAACCGAAAAAACCACTTTAGTAGTAAAAAAAAGCAAATAATTGACCAATATTAATGTCCATTTGGGCCTTTCTGGTTTCAAGAAATTTTGCACTCTATACTCTCTGTACTCTCTGTACTCTCATGATATTATAGAGCATTTTGGTAATATTTTTTCTCTTTCTTTAGCCTGTTTGGAGGGAATATATTCATTACATTCTATTAGGAGCAATTTAGAGACTATTTGGTTGATTTTTTAGTGTTATTTTTTCTCTATACTCTCTAATATGGGTGGAGTACAGATTCTAGTAGCTTTGAAAAGAACCAAGCGAAAAGCGAACTCCATAATGGGCGTAAGGGTAGAATCATTGAAAAATTACTAAAAATAATAATCAAATATGAGATGGTAGTGTCTTCTTGAGCAAGTATTTGATTATGACATGACAGTGTCTGTCTTCAAAATAATTGACCAATATTAATGTTCATTAAATAAAAACTAAAATATGAGATTATTATATCAGTAACCATTAAGTTGAAGATGCTTTGAAATATTGACTTGAATAGTATATGAGTATCTATAGTGCATTGATTAGTAAATCTTAATCATCAAATATCATAATAAATTAATTTATTTTCAAGAGAAATTAATAAATTTTATAATAAATTTATGAAATTTGTATATTTTGGTATAGATGATAATAACAATAGTACCATTAAGAATAAAGATGAACACAAGAAGCAAGAAAATGAAGTTATAAAAGAAAAAAAGAGAGTAAATTCTTATATTTAACATAAAACTCTAAGGTAGTATATTGTTTAGAACTATGGTAGTACATACTTTATTGTTGAGATAATTTCATTAAAAATTCAAAATCTTTGCAACTCTCAATCTTCCTAAGAATTCCTTAGATGATGGGGTATTGGTGTGTTACTGTTAAGTAAAGAGAGTCATTATGGTTTAATGAATCAACATGATGTACGTTGAAGAACACATAATTAAAGGATATCGCATTAAAATATTTTCTGTAATAATATCCATCATAGTGTACCCCTTACCGATTGATTGTTGAGCTCGAGTTGAATTTCTGTGGTAGAACATCGCATTAGTTGATGATTTTTTACAACATCAATGTGTGATATTCTGTGCGTACCTCTGAAAAATACTCTGGCATAACAGATAAAGGTGTTGCAACGGGTGACACAACACGTTATGCACCACTCTCAGACTGTACTTTGGTTTCTGTAACAATAAAAATAGGATGGTTTGAAGATTAATAGTAACATTTAAAATACTAAAAATTAAGAGGCAAATAGAAAATTACTCTTTGCTTTCTTGGATCTCTCCCAATATCCCTTAAGCCTTACGTTGGAAACACCCTTTGGACGTTGCTTAACTGGATCCTTTAAGATGTCTTTTCCCTTGGCTGTTGTGGTTGACTTCTTCTTCTTAGCTGCTCTGTTAACTAGAGGAGAATTCCCACTTATTATCATATCGTATAGTTTTTTAAGGATCCAAGCATATAGTCGATTCTCTCTTATTATCATGCTTATTTGATATGCATATCGACTTATGTGGTTCCAAAAATAATGTCGGTTGCATTTCCATGTGCTTTCCACATCTCTTAATTTTTTGTATGCTCGATGTAGATATCCCTCTTTGCTCGGTAGATCATCTGAGAAGATACTTATCCGGAATAACATCTTCACGACTAAGAACTTCGATTGATGGTAATCCCATCATTTCAAATTTTTGCAAGTACAAGTTACATCTAGGGTAGTCCCATTGAAATGGAAGTCCATATTTTGGATGCATTTTTCTCTAAGTTCCTCACCAAATACTCCATGGGTGTCATCCGATTCTTGATAGACCTCCAACTCCATACAAAAATTCTTCCTCAAACATAGTATAAAGTTTTCTTGTATAAAACATAGCAGCTTATTTTAGAATTGGTAGTGTCTTGAGAATAATTCTTTATACATGAGTCTTCATCATGTTCAGCCATGTCTCCATAACCTTCTCCAACCCCAAAATATAATCTGGTTTGGAGATTTAGTGACATACATTATTAGACTCCTGGCGTTGAGTTGATAAGATGTCCATATAGAATGAATCTTTGTTGAATGTAGTAGAACACTTGGATCTAGTTTTATAAAGCTCAGACCGCAAGCATGATCATGCAAATTGCCTTCTTCTAGTAAGGGCTCTTTCACTATGGCCTTTTCCTACGGCTTGTTGAGTGAGGAGCCATATTTGGGCTTGTTGAGTTTGACCTTTAGAACTTACTGTCTTAGACTTGGTCTGAGGTGGTTTTGTGATCGACAAGCGAGGGGCTCATTCACTGCGACCTTTTCTTATGGCTTGTTGAGTGAGGAGAGTGTCAGCAACTCGGCCATTTGTGGGCTTGTTGAGTCTGATCTTTAGCACCCATCCATGTCTTAGACCTCAGGATGTAGAGATGGATGTTTCTCCAACTCAGTTGATTGAAGCTTCTAAAATCGGGAGTTCTTCTGACTTAATCTCCAGAATTTGGCAAATCTGGGAAATAAATTTCTTGATATTTAGGGTTGTCTTTTCATGCATAGAAATAAATTCTTTTTGTTTCTGCAAAACTCTACAACTTAACAATGATAATTATAGATATATTCAGGGATTTCGGCATAACACTCAATGTTAACCCGAATCAGAATATTTTTGAGGATCTCCTCTTATGGTACGATGTCAACTCAGATAAACTTAATATAAACTAAAAAAATACCCCTATCTTGCAGGGGGAATTCTAAAGTACATTTAGGAGAATTTTTAAGATGAAATTATACAAATATATCTATATTTGAATTGGTGTACTCTAAAAGGGATTTTAACATACAACATTGATTTCATCTATATAAAATCTAAAATGCACTTGTGTAAGCAGGAAATTTTCATGAAAAAGTTCTTCATTTGGGTATGTTTGTTTAGGGATCTGGAATCGACATGATGACGCAACTAAATAGATATACTAAAAAAAATGCTCTCTTGTCTTGCGAGTTTCTGTGTACCTCGAGAATGGTTGTCAAGTATAGTACCTTTTCAAGTATTGACCATTAATTGATGGCATTGGACTTTCACCCTTTAAGTTGATGAGTTGGTATGCCCTCCTTGGTATACCTTTTCAATGACAAAGGGCCATCCCTTAGGCTCAAATTTGCCAAATTTTTTGATTGGGGATAATTGGTCTTCGAACTAATTCTCCTTTTTTTGGAATGTTCATATGGTCAAAAGCCTTGGACATCTTTGCTCGATAGACTTCTAGATTTTGATGAGCTTGCAATCTAATTTCATCAAGCACGTTGAGTTCCTATATTCTCAGACATGCATTTTGATCTTCAGTTAGATTGTATTGGATGGCTACTCGAAGGGAAGGCAACTCAACTTCGAGCGGAAGATCTGCTTCAGTTCCAAATACTAATGAATAAGGAGTGGCTTTAGTCGACATCTTGTAGGTAGTTCGATACACTCATAGAGCCTCTATTAGCTTGGTATGCCATTCTCTCTTATTTTTAATAAGAATCTTCTTGAGTAGTTTGACTAATGTCTTGTTGAAGGCCTCTGCCAAACCATTTGCTCTTGGATTATATATTGAAGAGTATCGCCAATCAATTTTGTGTTGATCGACGAATCTATAAATATTTATATTTTTGAAAGCTATGCCATTATTAAAAATTATTCGTGGCACTCCAAATCTATAGACTACATTATGCGTGAAGAAGTTGATCACTCGGTCAACAGTAACTTCTTTAAATGGAGTAGCTTCAGCTCACTTAAAGAAATAATCAGTCGCTACTAAGATGAAGCGATGTCCAGCTGACGATGGTGGATCAATTGGTCCAATTTCATCTGTACCCCAACATTCAAATGGCCAGGATGCTATTGTTGGGTGTAATGAATTTGGAGGTTGATGGATGAAATTCCCATATACTTGACACTCATGACACTTCTTAGCATGATTAATACAATCTCTCACCATAGATGGCCAATAATAGTCCATCCTTTTAATTTTTATTGTCATCTTGGGACCTGACTAATGTGTAAAAGTCCTTCATGAACTTCAACCATCACTTTGCTAGCTTCATTTAGGCATCGTAGCCACATTTGTTCAAAAGATCTAAGATATAGAGTATTGATGAAAGCATAGCGTAACATTCTCTTTTCGATTTGAGCTGCCAGTGATTTATTACTTGGTAATTTGCCTTCTTTAAAGTAGTCAATGAAGGCTTGCCTCCAATCACATGATACTTCTACAACAAAGGCTTCACACTACTTTCCTAAAGCAATGTCATTCTTAACTCTTCTTAGTACAACTTCTTGTTGATTTTGGGGAGTATGAGGAGCAACCTGAGTCACATCCTGCTGTGTCGAATTTGGTAACCGTACTACCTACAGGGATTGATACTTTATTAGCTCTAGAACTCATCGAGTAAATATGCTGATCATGACATAATCACCATTCATACTTGTCATTTTCTTAGTTAATCTTGCCAAGCAATAGTTTTTACTATTCTCGGATCGAGAGACTCAAGTTAATGTGATATTTGGTATCTGCTTCATAAGCTCAAGAACTCGCTTATGATAGAAAGCTAACTCAAGCTTGTTAATTCTATAGATGCTAAGTACTTGATTTATAATAAGTTGAGAATCGCCAAAAATATGCAAGTTCTAAATGTCTATGAAAATAGCTTCTTCCGACACACTAATACTTCATATTCACTTCATTATTAGTTTTGGCTCGTCATCCATATGATCATCTTATTACCCCTCTTCGGTGTTATGAAGATGATGCCGATTCCTTCTCTTGTTCTTGGAAAATATAGATGTTGGACTTGTTTGATGAGGCTCCATCAAAGTACATTTCCCAAATTTGTGATTTTTCTCTTTCATGAATGAACATAATTTGCTCATCGGGCAAATCATCATTAAGAGAAGAGTTAAGAGAAGAGTCCACAGGGATGGGATGTGCAGCTAGAAAATCTACTAAGACTTGTTCATTCACTGCTTTCTGCGAAACATATGTGATATCGAATTATAAAAGCAATACTACCTATCTTGCTAAGCGACCTATCAATGCTAGTCTTGTCATCAAGTACTTGTGGTCGATCATCGAGATGAGGGTAATCTTATGAGATAACATATAGTGACAGAGCTTTTGGATTGCAAAGATTCATGCGAAAAAGTGCTTCTCTATCAGAGATATCTCATTTCTGCTCCAATCAGTCTTCATCTGATATAATAAAGAACATTCTCTTTGCTTTCTTCATTGTGTTGTGCTAACAATGCCCCGAGAGACTCTTCTAACGTAGCTGTGTATAGAATGAGGGGCTTCCCAGGAATAGGCGCTGCCAGGATTAGTGGATTTAATAAGTAGCTTTTAATGCTATTGAAGACTTCTTGACACTCCTTGTCCCACTTGAATAGAGCATCCTTCTTCATTAACCTTGCAAACGGTTGACAACATCCTAATAAATTTGATATAAATCGACGGATGAATGCGAGATGTCCTTATAAAGAACAGAGTTGACGCAAACTCTTCAGTGGAGGCATCTCCACGATTGCCTTGATTTTAGCAGGATCGATTTCAATACCTCTATGACTTATAATGTACCTCAGAAATTTTTCAGAGAATACCTCGAATGCACATTTTAGAGGATTAATCTTGAGATCATATTTTCTAATTCTCTCTAATACAATTCTCAAGTATTCGAAGTGGTTATCACGGTTTAAGCTCTTCACCACCAGATCGTCGACATAACATTCCAGTTTTTGATGAATCAACTCATCAAAAATACATGTCATGGCTCTTTGGTATTTAACACCAGCATTTTTCAGGCCAAAGGGCATAACCGTGTAGCAATATATGCCAATAGGAGTTTTGAACGATGTACATTTTTCATCGTCAGGTGCCAATTTGATTTGGTTGTACCCTGGCTCTCTGTCCATAAATGAAAACATGTCATAGTTAGAGGTGTTGTCCACTAGTAGTTCTGATATTGTAAGCGAAAAGTCATCTTTTGGGCATGCTTTATTTAAATCTCGGAAGTCAATGCAGAGACGGATTTGGCCATTCTTCTTCCTAACAAGGATAATGTTTGCTATCCAACTGCTTATTTCTTTTCTCGGATGAAGCCTGTTTCGATTAGCTTTTTAGTTTCTTCAATTATCTATTTTTCAATCTCCAATTTCATTCGCCTAGGAGCTTGTTTAATAGGCATCACATCTAGTTTAATAGCTAGTTTATGAATTACTACATTAGGGGATAAGCCTGACATTTCAGAATATGTCCAGGCAAAGCAATCCCTGAATTGACAAAATAGTATTTTTAGCTCCTCAACTTTCTCATCAGGCAGAAGGGCACTGACGAAAGTTGGACGAGGATCATCCTCAGCTCCTAGGTTGACTTCTTTAAGTTCATCCATAGTTGTTATTTGTCCACCATCTTCGAGTTCTTCAGGTGCGAGCTTGGCTTCCACTTCTTCATTATTTTTAAGAAGAATTTCAGAATCATCTTCTTCATCACAAAGAGTTTCTATCTCAGCTTCTATTATATTATAACAGGCTCTATCTTGATGAGATTTGTGGATGAACCCTAGACCTTTAGTGGTAAAGTTATCACTTCTTTGAGATGCTTGAGGACTTCTTTGGATCCACATCTTGTTAAAGAATTGAGTCCTATATTTAGTAGTTCCAATATGAATTCCAAGCTTATGCATCATTCTTGACAACTTCTATGGATAGTATATTGGTATTCTTATTGACATTATCTCATCGAAATTTTTATATTGAGTAGGTCGCTCAAAATCTTGAGGCTAAGACTCTTCAGATTTGTAAAATAGAATTGATTACGCCACTCTCACCAATGGCGGCACATAGAATGTTATCAATTCTTCAATATTATGAACCTCGTGATTTCTTTGAAGCATTCGAGGGATGGGTATAATTTTGAGTGAGTCATCGACTCGCCAAGTGAGCTATCTTCCTTGATGCGACCATTTGAACTCTATTTCCATAAAAGATTCAAAATCATTCAATCGAATCACTTATTTCATACTCTACCTTTCTTGAAAGCTTATAAGTTCTCTTAGGTTTGACAGGGATATCTTCTCTCTCTTCTGTGTCACTTCCCAAATGAGGAACTGATTTGCTCGACTTAGGTGCAAAATTGAGTGCTTTAGGGAGAGTCAGCATTACCTTCTTTCTTCCTCTTTGCTTCTGCTCTTTCACTTTGTGAAATTTTTTTTAGTTCCTGAAGTGGAAGCTACCGCTTCAAGAGGCTCTCTTAGCTTAGGCTCTTTGAGGATGAAATATTTTGTATCTTCATAGATCTTTGCTTCATTGACGGGGAATGTTTGTAGGTTTTCAAAAATTTTGAATTATTTTCCATCTTTCAGATACTTCATACATTGATGCATAGTTGATGGGACCATGCCATACTCATGTAGCCACGGCTGGCCCAAGAGAGCTCTAAATGATGTATCGGCATAGATTACATGAAACTTGGCTTCGTATATAAATCATTGAACTTGAGTGAGAGAATAAAAGAACTCAGAGTTCTCTGTCCCTTTTCATTGAAACCATGAACCATCAACTCATCTCTCCCAAGATGTTGGATATCCAGTGATAATCCTCTTAATACCTTTAAACTCATAAGATTGATAGAAGAATCGAGATCAATCAATATTCGACTAATCGAGATACCATCACTCTCTGTAGTAACATAAAGAGGACGATTATGATCTGCTGTTCACAACATAAGGCCTTCCTCAGAAAATGTGATTACTGGGAGATCTTGAGTTTGCAATGCTTTTATCATGCATTTTTTTAGTAAGCTTCATAACTCTCCGGATCTTTGAGAGCCAGTATCAAAATTTCTCGGAGGTCTTTTGACATCAAGAGAGCATTGTACACATTTAGTTATGCAGATCTTTCTCGATGTGATAGAATATTATATAATCTATCTTCTTGATTTAGGCTTTATTCTAGGATTTGAATGATATCTTCTGACTTCAATTTGTTTGTCTTTATCTTTATTTGCATATCCCTTCTTTGATGAAGGTGGTAAGACTTTATCACTTCTCAACTAAACTTGAATCACCTTATCTTGCTCAGATTCTTCTGAAGAGGTAGTTTCTTCAAGTTCCCTTCTTATTCTGGAAGATTGGCCAAAAGGGCTAGACTCATTTTTCAACATCATGCGTGTTATACGTGATGATATCGATGAGTCTGACTCTTCTCCGTCGAGAAAACACATATCTTCATCTAAACTATTATTGTCTTGTTGAGTCATTAAACAAAATTCAGACATTAGCTCCTCAGGCTTTTCTTGCTTTTTTGATAAGAGTTGTGACGGGTTGGTCGAGTCTGTCTGACTACCTTTGTTATTTTAGAGTAACTAATGCTGAAGAATATCTGACATCACGTAGATGATTCGGCATGTCTCTACTGGACAAGATTCACCATTATCTTCTTCATCTAATTCACCACTGCGAAGTTTAGGCATGGAGTCTGCAAGCCTAAGTGGTCATCTTCTTGGTGATATTCCTCGAGATTGTTAATGACATTTTGAGTTGTAGTTCTCTTCTTGATCTTTTTTTTTTTGGCCAGCTTCTTTGATTTATGAGGCTTGTATTTAGTAGACTGCTTCTCATGCTATGACGAAGTAGCCTTATTAGAATGCCGCTGAGAAGCCTAAATACTTGGTTTAGGAATCTCTCTTAAGTCCAATATATGTTCAATTGGTGATTTTCACTTAACACTAGGGACATCTTTTAGCTGCTTCAGCATTTTCATGATCTTTTTAGAGACTACTGTTTATCATTCTTCAGTCTGGACTAATTTCTCCTTCTGTTTATCTTTGCAGGATGATACGGAAGAGGACGTAATCATCCTTGTAGACTCTTTTTTGGATTGACTAGAACACTGTTAGATAGTGTAAATTCACCTCCCGATACTTCCTTTCTAGCCAATCTTTGAAGACATAATAATATTCAATAGGATGACTTATCATCGATGATATGGGGATAGTTTGGATTCGACTTGATCGCTTCTTAGTCTTTTAATTTTAGTAGCTTTGAGCTTTTGTCTAAATAATTTAGCCTTGTCATTTCTAAATGAATATTCTTTGTTCATCTTTTCCTTAAGACATGGCTGCATTTGCTCATCATCTCTTGTTGCTTATTTTGGATGCTCTCCACCACTTGGAAAAGTCTGAGGTTTGTCATTACCTCATAATACCAATTTTGGCTATGTGTTAGAATAAACAGGCTTTTTACCCTTATCATCATTGTACACTGGCTGCTTTCCTTTATCCACGTTGTATATCACCCGCTTTTTGCCATTTGAGCTATAGGAAGCGACATAAATTTCATTTCTTCTTGAGTCTGAAGATTTGTTTCTCTTTGCTTTATCTACATAGACTTTAAACTTAGGGCGATTCAACTTTTCAAATTTAGCCACCATATCGAGCAAGTTCTGGAATGTTGCAATCGACGCTATGCATAGAAATGGTGCCATTTTATCATGCATATTGCCCATTAGCAATTGGATCGCATGTTCTTCTTAAAATTATTGCTCGCACTTCATACTTAGGTTGCACCAACGACTTATGAATTTTGTCACTAACTCATATTTCCTCCTTTTCAGCAAGGTAAGGCCAGCGATTGTGATTTTCTCAATTACACTAGCGAACCTTTTTACAAATATGGTCTCTAATTCAGTAAATATTTTAACTGAATCATTCGGAAATTCTACGTACCATTCAAAATCAGTTGAGGTTAGGCTACTAACGAATTGATGAAAAATTAGTGCATCGTTCCTTCCTGTGTTACTACAAGTAGCCTTAAATTGTGCTAGATGTTGCTTTGAATTATCAAGCTCGCTGAAAGTATTAAATTTTGGCACTAAGTAACCTTTCGGGTACGACACTTGGTCATATTCAATTTGGGTAGGCGACCCACACTCACCATCTTTTCAACCTTTCACTATTATTGTCTTTATCTTTTCATTGATTATTATTTCTGGCTGAGCAGTTGTTGCCATTGTAGGTGTGCTAGCCAGATTTTGAATTGTCGGCTGGAGATGTAGTGGGCTAACTTTGTTCTTCACTTAATGCGTAGAATGTATTGTAGAAGCTTGAGGTTCCACAATGGCTGGTGGTATAGAAGTTGTATTATTAGCTGTGTGTTGGTTAGTAGACAAAACAGGTGCTGCACTTGATGTGATATTCTTCTGCAACATCTTCATCATCATGTTCATTTGTACCATCATATTATTTATTTTGGTACCAAGTTGTGTGATCTCCCTATCTTTGACCTCCATTTGATGCTGCATTTCTCTTTGCTCTCTAGTTAGCATCATGACATCAATCAATACAGGCTCTTCCTCTTCTTTTATTTCTTGTTACTGTTCTACTCCTTGTTCATTTTCAGGGGAAGAACTTGACTGCCCTTCTCCTTGTGTATTTGTAGAGATAGCTATTGTTGGGGCTGTACGATGATGCTGATTATAGAAGCGTGTACCAGGCTGATCATTTTTTGGCTCAACCATATAAACAGCTACGACACCCATGATCTCTTTCTCATTCTGGTCTTCTTCTTCTTCATCTTCAGTAAAGATCGAAGATCCATCCTCTATTTGCTTCTATGAAGGCTCTTCTTCATAAATGTTGAAACCAGGTTCAGGTTCCTTGAGTTCGCGTTGCTGCTGATGGTGCTGAGCGGGGAGTTCATCTATATCTCTGACCATATAGACAACTTCTACTTCCATAGAATCCTCTTCATCATTTTCTTCCTGCACAAAAATTTTCGATCGACATTTCCAGTGGATCTCTGGTTCAATGTGCGGAACAACTACTTCTTCTATTAAAGGACCATGATCAACATCAACCTTTTCTTGTTGGGGTGAAACTGATCGGTGATGGGATCCCTTAGAGGATTCTCCAGGGTGTCGACCATCATATCTTTCATCAGTGATATCCCTTCTTTTGGGTATCCACTTATGATGAGCTGATTTTGAGGTAAATTTCTGAGTATATGTATCAGATGTCACACCTCTTCAATTACACAAAGTTTCATTACGGAGCTTTGGCCTCCATATTTACTTATCCTTTCATCGGGACCTTTCGGTAGCAGATTCTTAGACACGAGGTCCAAGTGTCACACTCCGATGCTCACCATGCGAAGCGTACTGGGCTTGCTGACCAGTTACCAGAAGAGATGGCAACTTTCTTGGTGAAGCTTTTGTATTTTCCATCACCACAGGCCTCTCAAAACTTCTATTCATTAGGCCTATATTCTTAGCTACTTTGAGAATTTTTATATATCCTAGTAGACAGTGTTTCAGGCTGTCTCCTTTGTGGTGGTGGAGCTTGATGTGGTTGGTTCCAAAAGAATTACTTTATTTTGCCAGTAGAGCTATTTCTCTTTACCCACTTTAGATTGTCAAAGTTGTTATGGGAGGGAATACTCGCTTCTGGCGACAGTATTGTTTGTTGACTAAGTCATTCAAAGGGGATCTTGAGCCCTCAGCTCAGCGTTTCTCCTTCTTCTCTTCCTTCTGGTTAATTTGCTCGCTTATGAAGAAGCTTCATGATCATGCTTTCTGGGTACAAAAGGTTCAATTGGCGGAGCAGCTATACCATGAGGCATTAAAGACATAATTTGCTCATTGACGGTTCTTTTCATCATGGGGACTTCATATTGGCATATCCTTTTGGCAAGTTCTCTTTGAAGAATGACTGGCTGGTTAGTTGTTGAACTAGTTGGTGATCATAGCTAGTAGGAGCTTCAGTAACTTAAGGCCTTCCAGCATGGCCTTAAACGAATGTACCACGGGTGAGTACTTCAGGAGTTGCAACTATGATAGCCAAAAAATTCAAGCTACCAAATTGAATGGTAGCCCCGACATCACCTATGTTGATGATGACATTAGCTAGGCAGATATTCACACCATGACCTAGTTGAATGGTGAAAGGAGTGCTTTGTAGATTCATTTCTGCAAAAGTGAAAGATGGGGATTAGTAATTAGCAATTATTATTTCACCCCATACTTTCAAGATGCTGCACTGAGAACAAAGTAATGTGTAATAAAGATATACTCATGGAATGATTCATTTTACATAGAGTCTCATATTGAATTTATTACACACTTAAATTAACATTTTGTTATTTTGAATTTTAAAAATTTTATTGCTACTATAGCACATATATGACAAAGATGGAAGAGAATCTTGTCCCCAGAGTAGGAAATGGGCTCCAAAATTCGACCTCTCGACAATTTATTTGATATTGAATTGAGGAGAGTGTGACTTAAAGTGTCAGTGTAATTTTCAGAAGGCAGATGAGATAGTAGATAAGACACTACCCAGAGATTTCACCCTCATTTGGTGAGGACTTTAGATCTGGTTCTAGGTTTCTTATAGGCGCAAGCCCCTATAGTTAATTACCCCTCTCAATAAGTGAGAGAGAACTTTCGATTAAGACTAGTCATTAGATCACTTAATGCATGGTATAGCGACATATGGAGTTTTAGAATTTAAGATGTGAAATTCATCATTTTAGCTTAAACTGAATGGTTGGGGGAATGATGATATGCCCGATCTAGATCCCATGGTTACGTCATCTTGGGCGTGTGGTCTCACAGTGCCTTAGTCGGAGGAGGTAGTCAACCCAACGATAGAAGGATCCTCATCAACACATGGGTTACTGGCCAAGAAATCCTTGTAGACTGAGGTGGTATTTGTCTCAGGAGGCGGGCTTAAGTCTACCTTAGAGAGGTTGTTTGCCTATCAAGTACACCCTATGATTCACAACTCAAAGGCGAGCCATGGGAACATCACGATACGATCGTGATCATAATATAATTGAGTGGCGGCCAAACCACGATCAAAGGACTCGGTTATAGCTTCATCAGTGGAGCTACTTGGCCAAACCATGCGGTGAGAGGACTCGCCGTCCTTCGATAAGAGATTGATTGAGAATGAACATAGTAGAACACTTGATTTGACATTGGCTCCTTTGTGAGCTAGAGTTTTCTTAATTTGTCATCTTTGACAAACAGTTGCGGAAGGTGGATGGATTGAGTTTGATTTAAGTTTTTAATGATAGAATTCCAATTAAGCAGTTTCAGATTGCTATTTGATTTGAGTTGAAAAAATTGATTAATTTGAATATGTTTAAGAGCTTTATATCTTGTTAACTCTGTTTAGTTGCTAAAGGATTAGATCTCTACTATCACTAACAGTCGGTTTCTCAAATATTTCACTGATTTGAAACTCTTATTATAGGTTTTTAGGTTTTGTTAACACGGATCCAGTCCTAAGACTAAATCGGGAACCAACCCATGCAGCATACTCAGACACTTGAATTTCAACATTCAGCATAGTGTCGAGGCCCATGCGGGTGTATTGTAATTTTACGTAATTTTATGTTTGAATTTTGAGATTGATTTTGTATTTTTATTTAATTCCAACTTTAGCCTCCACAGCCTTTTCAAACATTAAAATTTGGACTTTAAATTTCTATGTCCGAGCACATGTAGGAATTTATAGCTTATCTAATTTCATCTAATTAATGAAATTATTGATTTTCAAAATCATAATTAGAATAAAATTTCTTAATTCGATCGAAGGAAGCTCTATGATTTTTGTAGATTTTGATTTAGTATTATCTTCTGCCTGCTTGTACAAAGGGTTGCAGATCCGGTAGCGAAGAAGACATTTTGATTTAGATTGTAGTTTAAAACATTATTTGCACTTAGTTTACTTGTTGAGTTTTTGTAATTATCACCACTTAATTATGCTCAATTTAAATCACTTTTAATAAGTTATGCCGATTTCAGTGTTTATTGATTTAGTCATACTCATGCTTATTAGCTAACATAGTAATCACCTACACATTCGTATAAGAATTATTAAACCCAATTTGGATTCATCCTTAGATTCTGAGTTTATTGCAAGTTTGTTATGAGTTTAGTATTAGTGTGCCCCCCCCACACACACACACACACATTCGTATAAGAATTATTAAACCACAACAGAAAACACTACACAAGGTATTATCCCCATTAATGAGTGTAAATAATGAATAAATAACCCATAAAAAAAACTTGAAGTTCAAATTGGTTAAGATAGTGAAATCCAAGGTAGGATAATTAACCTAAAGCAATAAATATGAAAGTTAATCAACCATCAATGAGTTGGCGAGGAAAACACCCGCGAAGCAATTCAGTGCTAGGCGACACCCATATAAACTTCGGCATTTCACGACTCGTCCAATTGAGCTAATAGTCTCATTTGATAGATTTCATGTCGGCTAACAACGCGATCAATTTCATGAACGAAGTCGTGTCACATCGTCGCCGACCTCGAGCGCGTGGCAGGCGCCGGATACTGGCGCATGATCGGTGATCATCAAGTCGCGGCAATATTTATATCTTGATCAATTTGATGGAACACGACAAAGTCGTTAGTCGGAGGTCGTTCGACCATTTTCGTGACGAGCATTTGAGCATCATGCATTTGCACCTCAAGTCTTTTGAATTTGACTTGTGGGCTTATCTTGATTTATGACACATATGTGGAGGTCAACAAATATATCATCTATCTCATAAAAGAAATGTTTTTATCAATTAAATTAGAATTTTAGATTTCTACTAAATTTTAGATTATAAGTAAATCAAGTTTTTGTTAATACCCACCCCTAAAATTTAGTTTATTACTCAAATAATGCATTAGAACTTTACAAAAGTTCTTATTTGAGTGATTTAGTAAAGTAATTTATCATTTGATCTTGAGACATCACATACCCAACTCTATCTATCTCCTTTTATAATACATTTTCTCATATAGTGATAACAGATTGCTTTTTAATGTCAATATGTATCTCGATGGGTTTTACTTATGAATAATGTCATTCTTTAAATAACTTTCTTAATCAAGTTGTATGACAAATGCATAAAATTATAGTGACATGTTTAAATTTAAAAGTTAAGGTGTTTAATGTTTCTTAATTTGATATTCATATGTGGAAGCAATGTAATTTAGCTTTGTTTACTTCTCATATTGCACTTCTATAGAACTCGAGAATAAAAATTTATAGCTTCTTTTCCACTTCATGTTTCTGGGAGAGACTTTCCATTCACCGTTCTTTAAGGAGAGTGATTTAGTAAGTAGATAATACAAATAAATATTTTCTCGTATAATTGATTGAGTTTGCCGATGCATCTTAGGTCTCTCTCTCTCTCTCTATATATATATATATATATATATATATATATATATATATATATATATATATATATATATATATATATATATATATATATATATAAATATATAAATGCATGACAAATGCTAGATAGCTCGTAGCTTATTGCTGGCCAGCAACCTCATTGTAATGGCTTCTCAAACTTATTCTTATGATGTTTAACTATAAAATTTGTTTTAAATATATCAATTAATTAATTATTAGAGATTAGCATAAATCATTATTAAATTATCTATTTAAATTATCCATTAAATTATTATAAATTAAATAAAATTTCAGTTATAATCACACAATTTAAAGGTTGGCACTATTATAAATTTGAGTTATAATTATAAATTATTTAAAAATATAGCTAAATATGTAAAAAGATCTATAGTCCCTCGATTAGAGGAGTTTCTTTAAAATCATAATTTTGAGTCACATGCTTTATGATTTATTATATATTATTTAAAATAGCATATAGTTCAGTAGTGAATTTTAGTATTATTTTTTATTACTTTATCAAAAAGCAACTTGTTAAATACATTTTTTTATCATATTTTCACCATTTTTAAAGTAGTTAACATATTTTTAAATATAATGCTAATATAATAGTGACTATACTACATTAGATTCACAAAAATTAAATAACTGATACACACACAAAAACAAAATCATAGATTTATATTCATTTATGAATAGATGTTACACCAATCTTAATGCATATATGCATTTGAAGAAGATGAGCATCCAAATATAGCTTTTATGGCTATATCTCCCTCACACTAAATAAAAGTTTTTTTAATAGCATTTTCATTTCTTTCAAGTAGTTATCTCCTTGTACAAATCCTGAAGCTAAGACCAACAAAAAATTTGACTATTTGATATCGAACTAAATATAAAGTCTCACATACTTTCAAGATATTTTTCTATTTATAGACAACTAAATGAAACCTTCATATTGATTTAGTCTCACTTATTCATGTCAAGGATGCCAATTATGTTCACCCAAATGTGGTATATAGCCTAGATTTGAACCAAGCTAACTCAAAGTATAAATTTAGGAACTCATCGAAGTGAGTTGGCTTATCAAGTTGCTAACTCATCGACTCATCAATTTGACAACTCACCTCAGCTAGTTAACTTAATCATTAGAACTTAAATCTTATGCCCACTCATAAATATACTAAATTATTCTCATTCTCTTTCTAACTCTCTATCTTTTCTTTGTTAAATCTTACGAGTAAGATTCGGATTAAGAACAAATTGGTAGAGTTACTCGGTTCATACTTCAACTAAACTTAAGAAGACTCATCTCTTTCATTTCATTTTCTAAAAATTAAAAATTATGGTCTTAGCTTCATGATTCAATAACTCATTCTTGAAGGTTATTTCTAACTTCTTAACACTCATGATCAATCCATATATATGGTCCCATAAGATAAATGGTAATAATATCACTATATCTTGCTTCATGAAAATATATCTTCAAAATATTTCATAATTTTCTCCAATTTCAGACACAATACAAGCGCTTGAACATAGTCAGTGCTCTTTCAGGCTGATAGCTTGGCACCAAATGTCCCGCTCCCCTCACTAAGCTAATGTCCCTTATGACCAATCACATATCCTCCCACCTATCATAATACAAAGTAAATATTTCATTAATATAATTATTTCACAAAAAAATAAATCATAATTGAATATTATAGAATAAAAAATTCATATATTTCACCGATCATTAGTATACCATGCCTTCCAGTGATTCAATGGAAGCTTTAGCATTCGATGAATACCGGTGAAGTCAGACACAATGAATCTTGATCCCCACTGCAGAGAGAGAGAGAGAGAGAGAGAGTCAAGTTGATATAATTGAAAAAGAGAAAAAAATATTTAAAACGATGTAAATGAGTTAAGAAAAACCTGTAAAACCACACTCTCAGACCGCTGCCAATTAGTTCCTGAATAGTTGGAAGCACTGTGACAGGTGAATCATTCCACCTTTCAATCATTATACTGTGTAAAAAAAATTATGACATTAAAAATGATATTAAATAAATGTATAGATTTAATTTGAATAAAAATTTAATTTTACAAAATTACCTGCAAGAAGTCCAAGGATATGATAAATGAACATTTACATGGAGCGCTTTCTGCACCTCTCGAAGATTCAGATAGGTTTTAACATAGTCATAAGCACAAGGATCTTTTGACCACATAATCAAAATTAATTTTTTTATTTAATTTGTATTTTTAATATTCGATATCAAAATTTGAAGAATTTAGAAGAGAAGTTAAGAACTTAACAGTTTTATATTTGAAGAAGATCCACTAGATAGAGCATAAATATCATATATATCAATATTTCCAACCTCATTTACTTCATCAATAGTCTCATTACAAGCAGAGTAGCATTGAAAGATGAGGAAAAATTGCAATTTGATTGAATGTTGTTATAGGTTTCATCTATCAAGGCATGAGTCCACAAGTAATTATAAATTGATACGTAAGTGAATCTGCCGACATAAGCATTCCCCATCTGTGAAATCTACCTTTGTTAGTAGTGTTTTGATTAGGGATATTAGAAAACTATTTGTTCATGAACGACTCATATTTAATTCAAGAAGCGTGTTCGATTCATTCTTTAAATGAGCTAATTTTTAACAGTTATTTTGAGATCATTTACTTAAGAGATGAACAAAAAAAATAGTTTTATTCGATCATGTTCGCTCATTTTTTGATATTTCTTTATTTATTTTCAATAGTTTGAAATATGCACGTCTTCTTTGGCTGAAATTTGAATGATTCAAACAAGTTTAAAGACCAAATACTTTTGAACAAATGAAAATTTGAGCAAATGAATCCTCCACACTGTAAGCTTCAACTTGGCTCTTTATGCTCGAAATTTTGATACTTAAATGTTAAGTTGATGAACTTTACTTACAATGCCTTTCAGTTGGATGATTGTGTTCTTTTTGGCTGCATTGTTCTTAATGATGAGGCTGACGAGTTCAGGATGAAATGGTTGGCATAGCCCTCACCAGTTATGAAGAAATCTCTATTCTTGTACTGAGGAAATCTCTCTAACCAATTGATCAAGAAGGTGTAGGTGTCGTCGGTGCTCTTGCCAGATTATGGAAGTCTGAGCTTGTGTTTGTAGGAGAAGCCGACACCGGCCGGCGATTCGAGGAAGATCACATTTGCCACTTTATAAGAAAACAAAGTCATAAAAAGAAAAGAATTTTGTATTATATGTCAATTATAAGTAATATTCTTGAACTTAGAATTTAAAATGAAGATTTCCATGCATAATTTTTATATATTCATACATCTAATAAAAGTTTAGTAGTTTTATTTCTAATACTTTATCTATATATGAAAAGACCTATCACTTTTAAAATGGCATAAACAACAACAGAGAAACTAACCTCTCTTCTCAATAGGGTAAATTTACATATTATAGCAAAAGTAAAAGATAAAAATAATTTTTAGAAAACGCAAATGACTAATATGTTCATCTCCTATAAGAGAATTACTACTCCCTTAAATATTTGTGATTTGGCTCGTGACAATAATAGTGATATTTTTGATATAATATTAAATAGTTGAGTGCTATGTATATAAATATTAATACTTTTAATATGTATAAATATATAATAATTTTGTGGTATCTATGTAAATGCCCTATTTAAAATTATCAACAATCATAAAAAAAACCAATATATGCTAATAGTAGAACAAAAAGCCATATGTGTTATGCAGTCAAACAACTCAACAATTAATATAATTTCTCAAACTTTTTGAAATAATTTATATTAATTAATTAATTATTTATTTATTTTATTTAGTTTGATTCTTAAGTTTAGCAAAAAAAAAAAGGCAAAAAACTTATTAAATAATTATCCTATATATCAACATAAGTAAATTCACATATTTCATACTCACCATTATTCCAAGCACCCTCATTCACATAAAGAGTTTTTCCATCACTATTAACTCGAATGGCCCCAATTGCATTGCACCATATCCAAGAGAAGAACACCCAGGCCCTGCATTTAGAGCATCAATGAAATCAATTCAAAAGACACAATTAACCTAAATTCCTCTTGTCCTAACTGAAGTTGCTGCTCATTTTATTCATTACAATATTGAAAAGTTTGTCTCATCATCTTCTTCTCAAGATGAACTTGCTCCAATCATTCCTCAGTTATCAATCTCGTAGAATCTCTTTGATCGTAGTTATCGATCGATAGTTATTTTCAATAACAATATGAGTATTGATATCGTGCCTTGGCACTTAACTTGAGCTATGTTCTCATCAACTTTCAATAACATAAGTTCCCTATAACAATCTTAAAAGAGTTGTGATAGTTTTTTTTTTCTCACTTAAGTTCATAAGATGAGGTTATGTTATAGTGTAGGTGGAATTCAAATTGATGACCTTATCAATAATTTTTAAATCCCTTATCAACCAAACGGAGGGTCCATTTGGGAAAGAAATAATTTTTTTTAAAGATACTCTGGGGAAATTAATTTCCTGAGAGTCATCATATTTTAATAGCTCTGATTCTTAAAAATAACTTTTCCTCCCAAACTTTTTAAAAAATAGCAAAAAAGCTATCATATATGTATCCTAAATGATTGTATTATGTTATAATTCATCGAAAGTTATGTTATATTTATACTGTATTGTTGATATGTGGATTATAAAAAAATTATTAAAGGTTTTCTATACTTTGTCCGTGAAAGAAAAAGGCTAAATTTTTTAAATTGGTATAATTAAAATTTTAAGTAGATAATTAGAAACAAAAAAATAATAATAATAATAAGCCTAGTTGACAGTTGAACAACGATCGGCTTATTTTAAAATTTTAAAAAAAATTAACCAAAAAAAATTAAAGTAATTAAAATAAAATAAAAATGTGAATTATTTTTCTTCATGTTGATCGTAGGAATCTATTATTATTATTATTATTATTTAAAACAAATAGCAATACGTAATTTATTTATTTATTATTATATATATATATATATATATTTTTAATTTTTTTCATTAGTTTTATTATTTTTTTGATCGGAGTTATCGGTTTAGTTTTGATGAATTTAATTATTTCAATGTGTAGCTTATATTATTTATGCGATATAAATATTTAATATATCATAGTTTTGTCCTATTTAAAATATTTTTTTTGGGTCTAGGTTATTATTGTTAGCACTATTTTTAAATAAGATTATATTGATTAAGTTTATATTTTTAGTATTATAATTAATCTTATTATTAACATTTTTTTGCATTGATTTTTAAGTTTGCCATTTGCCACTAAATGCATAGTTACCCACAATGCCATTATAGAAAAAATGTAAATAAATAAATGATTCTGCCGTCGCTGTTCCTTCTCTTAATACATATTATGAAATTTTTTTTTTTAGTAGATTATTATTGTTAGCATTATTTTTAAGTCTTGTTGTGTGCCGGAAAGAAATAACAATAGAATAAAATTACATATCTTAGCTTTGTATAGAAATCCAGTACACACATCATTAGTTGAAAGTAGAGTAAAAAATTTCTGAATTTTTATGTTAAAAAATCCTAGAAAGATGGGAAAAAATCTTCAGACGTAGCCCAGTAAAAATGCTCCACTATATCTGTTTTGAAGTACAAAGTTTAAGTCATTCTGATAACGGGATTACAAGATTATATGTGAAATCACGACAATGAAAATTTGAATCAAGTTATAACAACTATACATTAATGGTTGGACTGTGACAGTTGTTGGTGGCTATTACGAACGATAATAGATAGCATTACAAACACGGTGATAATGAAACTTGAATAAGCTCTCACTCAACTTTCTCCTATGTTTGGTTCTAGCTCCTCCCCCTCCAATACTCTATTCATTTGATCATAACTAAATTTTTTTGGTGATTTGACCATTCGAACGATCTTTGATTTGAGTGATCTTAGGCTCGTTGGATTAGCCTGAGCCTTTCGATTATAAAGCGTCAAATTTGAAAGTCATTTGATCATCTAGTATGTATTTTGAAGTTTTCATATTTAACTTTTGATTGGAGCTCATTTGAGCTCGATTTGATTAGATTTTAGTGTTGTTGGAGTCTTCTCACTGAGTCTGAGTCAATTAATTTGATTGTATATATACTTTAACTTGATAAAGTTAGGTTAGCTACTTCCCTTAGAGGGGTAAGGTTAGATTTGTGTTTGATTTATAAATTTTAAAGAGATATATCAAATTTATATTTTAGTATTATAATTAATCTTATTGTTAACATTTCTCTTTTTGTGTTAATTTTTAAGTTTGCATGTGAATATAAAAATGTGTCTTATGTTTGCTTCCTTTCTTTCCTCTTAACATGGATTTGAATAAGATTTGCTGAGTATATAGTTCTTTTAAAAGAATATAACACTTGCTTAAAATCTACTCTTATCATCTTCCATGTTATAACTTAAGAAGGATCTTTACATTTACACACATAAATTATATAAACAAACCAAAAATTAAATAAACATAAACTTTGCATCTTTCTTTTTCCATTTATCTCTTTTGCACATGCATATGTATTTAAGGAAAGTGGTATATTAATATGGACAATCCCGGGGTTGCGAGGCTTTAAGTAGCACTAAGTAGGTCTTGTACATTACAACCCTGGTGCTTACAATGACGTCGTACTCACTTATGTCTTTCATACATACACATGTGCATATGAATAAATGATAAAAGAATAACCCTTTTCTACTTATTGAAAATCATGCATCATAAAGAATTCAAAATTTCTTAAGTAATATTTCTTAGCATTCGTCATGAAGTGTGCTAAACATTTCTATTTGTATGTATAGATATGCTTAGGATTTATTCATATACATGTTATATATGTTGAGAAAGAAATGAAGTGGTATGTGTTATGTGATATTATTTTACTTTACTTAATCTTAAAATGTCTTTTCATTTGAATAGGTTGTTTAGAGTTATTCTAAACTTAGGATTAACTAAAACACATAAGAAAATATTAACAAAACAAAATCAAAATGAATCTACTTTAGAATTTTACTTAATCTTTTTCCTCTCTTTACAAGTTAGTAATTATTTGTAGGTTTATTCGAACCTAAACAAATCATTAAATAAAATCAACCTAAATCAATTAAATAACTTAAATGAAACCACCCTCTAAGTTGAATATTTTTCATACTTAGAAAATTTAAATCTTAAAGCCATAGCTAAGCATACCACACAAATCTTAAATGGCACACACATTAGACTAAGCCATCATTTCTAGCTTTAGGTTAGAGCAGTGCATGGTTTTATGTTTGCTTTTATTTATGATGTAATAGTTTAGTTTGGATGTTAATGTGTGTAGAATGAATAGTAGACGTTAGTCGATAATTTTTTCAGGGGATTGTGCTTAAGGGGTGTTGTAATAATAAAAATATAAATGCTTTTGTTGTGCAGGTGTTTATACCCCAAAGAATAATCCAAATAGGCTAGATGGATTTGGTTGCCCATGTGTGGGATGCTAAGTCCAATATACATGCTTGGGATTTGTATGGTTTGTTTAGCTAATCTCTATTTTGCAGGTGTTAGTTAAATTTACTTTTTGTTTTCATGTAATTTTACAATTAGGATTTTGGAATGATTGTTATGGGGGATTAGGATGAGCATTGGTCATAAGATTTCATCTTATGTACCATATGAAGCCTTTGGAGCAAACACATTCCAACCATCCAAAAGGAAAAACCAAAGAAGAAAGAATAAAGAATAAAGAAGAAATGAAGAATGAAGACCCCCATAACGTGAATTCCTTGCTTAATTGTAATTGATTCATTTGTAATTCGGGTTGTATGAGGGTAGAGCTCGGCCACCTAATTTATTTTTAGGTTTGTGTGGTGGTGCCTTACCACAAATGACTTTTTATTATTTTGCGTTAGCTTTATAAAATATTTGATGTTTCGTTTAGCTTGTGCATTAGAAATGGCATATTTTTCCTAATTTCTTCCTTTCTTGATGTATGGCATGGATAACGATTAAGCTCTTAGAAAAAAAATAAATCTTCTATCAAATTAATCAATTCAAATTTTAAAATAAACAACTCATACCCCACTTAAAGCCTAAGTTAAAATCAAGATAAAAGAATTAGCGACCTCTTAGCTGGATGTATACTTTCTTTTCTAACTTCATTGATAAAATCATATTATTTCACTCTTGATTGGAGGGCTTCCACCTTTGCCAAAGAACTTGGCTTGACCTGTGAGAGCCATGGTGGAAATACACCTCCTTATCTTGCTGATTTTGGCCCATAATCTAATTTCTCAAACATTAGGCATAAAGAATCATATAGCCTGAGTTAAATGATTGCCCAAATGAAAATAAAACATATAAAAAATTTGCATTAGATTTAAGTCATGAATTCATGCCCTACATGATATAATATTTTTTTGGAGTGTGTTTAAGGACTTAGTCTCATTCTAAATAAATAACAACCTTACTATCTTGCATAAACATATGACTTGCCTACATTTTTTTAAAATAGTAGGAGGAGTTAGTTGACAGTCACCCCTAGGCGATTGTAAGTCCAATAGTCCGGTGGTTTATCCTTAGATTTAGGTCATGCTTTTTGGCCCTCGCTAGAGCTCCATAGATTTAGGTTCTGAGGTTGCCACTTCCCTTTGCAAGCTACGAGTATAAATTCTCACCTCTTGGACATTTTTGTGGCCTTGTATCAGGGAACTATAAGCCCTAGCATTCTAATAAAAGTTCAACTTAAACACATTAATTCAATTTCAAAAATATAAAGCCCAACCATAGGGTAGTCTTCGGGGGGGAGGGGGTGGTTATTAGGCTTCCTAGTATCTTAAGCATCCGCTACTTATTTTCATTTGGCTTCGATAAGAACTCTCTCTTCTTGATCGATCTCTTAGCTTTCAAATAATAAACCAATCGATTGATAGTCCTACCTTTTCAAAATCTTTGGAGACAATGATCATTTACCTTAATCGAGAGTATTCCTAAGGAATCCCATTCCTTATGATGTAATTAACTATGGGGGCTTGCCCCTGTAGGGAACTTAACGAAACCAGTTTAAAATAAGCCATGCTATACTTTTCCATATAAAGTAGGGGAAGAATCTTTGGTACATTCCGAAGACCCATAGTCCTTAGGAGTCCTTATTGAGATGATTATGTCTATTGTAGGGTGGCTATCTTTTGAGATAGTACACCTCTCCTCAATGTCATACCCGATCAGCCTAATAAGAATATCTGCGGATCTGCATGGCAACCCAGCAAGGCATTTTATATCTCTATTTTTATTTATCCTCTCCTTTTTCTAGAAGGGAATAGATGAAGGCAGAGATATAAAAATATTTTCACCACAATATCTTATATGTGCCCATCTTATTGAACATATCATTTCAAGCATGTATTTTGTTGATATTTTTATTTACATTATATATGCATAAAGAAATGATAATATTGTTAATTGTGAGTATTATTTATTATTTTTTTCAATGAATTTTTCTTCTATACCTGTCAATTTGAATAATATTATAGTGCACAATGACACTAACTTTAAGAAATGGAAAGAGCATATCACCATTGTTCTTGGGTGTATGGATCTTAACTATGTGATCCAGACTGAATGTCCTCCCACCCCATCGCAAAAAAGTACTATAGAACAAATGGCTAACTTTGAAATGTGGGAGTGTTCTAATTGCATGAGTCTTATGATCATGAAACATTTCATTCCATAAATCATAAGAGGTGCAATGTCCAAGAAGAATGTGCTAAAAGGTTTCTAAGCTAAATAGCAAATTATTTTGTTAGTTTTGAAAAGGTCTAAAATTTTTTTAGTAAACCTGCTTTCAATGTGGTATAAAAGCAATGGAAACACAAGGGAGTACATTATGAAGATGTCTAATTTTGTGACTAGACTGAGAGCTCTAAAATTAGAGATGTCTGATATCATTCTTGTGCACTTAGTTTTGTTCTCTCTTCTACACAATTTAATCTTTTTAAGATAAATAATAATACTCAAAAGGAAAAATATACTCTTAATGAGCTCATTGCTCAATGTGTGCAAGCGGAAGAGAGATCTAAACATGACAAAATAAAAAGTGCTCACTTAGCTACTTCCTCTCATTACATTGTTACTAAAAGAAAAATGACTTATAAAGGCAAAGGAGCTGCAGACAAATGGACTTCACAGCATAAGGTGCAAAAGAAATAAGATAATGCTGTTACATATTTCTTTTGCAAGAAGGCTCGTCATGTGAAGAAGAATTGTCTCAAGTATGCAAATTGGCTCGTGAAAAATGGGTTATCTAAGGAGACGAATGCCAACTGATGCTGAAAGATTCATCTATGTGGGAAATGCCAATAAAGCTCCTGTTGAAGTAATATGATTATGTAGATTACATCTAGAATCTGGTTGTATTTTGAATTTATATGAGACTTTTTATGTACCGTCTAGACAAAATTTAATTTATATTTCATGTTTGGACAAATCTGGTTATTCTTGTTCATTTGGAAATAAAAAATTTAGTCTCTTTCAATATTCAAATATTATTGGTACTGGTTTTTTGATTGATAATCTATATAAATTAGACACTTATGCTTCACAAATTAATGAAACTTTACATGCAAGTAGTTTTGATACAGAGCAAAAATTAATGAATGTGAATTCATATATGTTATGGCACAAGCATTTAGGATATATTTCTAAACAAAGAATTGAAAGACTTGTGTTAGAAAGAATTCTTGATTCCCTTGATTTTTCAAATAAGAAATTTTGTATAGAATGTATTAAGGGAAAACAAACAAATATCAAGAAAATTGGTGTTAATAGAAGTTTAAGCATCTTAGAATTAATTCATATAGATATTTTGGTCCATTCTCCACAACTACTTAGAATGGTCAACAATATTTTATTACTTTCATAGAAAATTATTCTCGTTATGGGTGCTTATACTTGATTTATGAGAAGTCACGATCAATGCATAAAAAAAATTTTGAGGCTGAAGTTGAAAATCAACTTGGAAAGAAAATAAAAGTTATCAAATCTGACTGTGGTGGTGAGTACTTTAGTAGATATGATGGATCAGGTGAACAACGTCCAGGCCGTTTTGCCAAATATTTAGCAGAATGTGGCATTATTTTTCAATACACCATGATAGGGACTCTAAGTCAAAATAGTGTAGCTGAGAGACAAAATTGGAATCTTATTGTTATGGTTAGAAGTATGATAAATCATTCTTCCTTACTATAATCACTTTGGGGAGAAGCTTTAAAGACTGCAGTTTACATCCTTAATAATAGAGTTCCAAGTAAAGAAGTAACTAAAATCTCGTATGAATTATGGATTGGTAAGAAGCCTAATATTAGGCATCTTCATGTATGGGGATTCCTAGCTGAAGCTAGACCATATACGCCTAATGAAAGAAAGTTAGACTCAAGAACTATTAGCTGCAATTTTGTTGTATACTTAGAAAGGTCGAAGGGTTTTAAGTTTTATGACTCTTCAAATAAATCTTTTTTTCGAGACAGGCAATGCTAAATTTATTGAGGAAGTTGAATATGATGGGAGTAATAAACCTATGAATTTTATATTTGAAGAGCAATTTATTATTCTTTCTACAGTTACAATAGAAAATGATCACATTATTTTACTTGATTTTATTCAAGTTGTAAATACAGATAATCAAAATATTTTTGAGTTAACTCCCACTCATACTGAGGAATCATAACAACCTCAAATTGAAGTGTCATTAAGAAAATCCACTAGGGAGAGGAGATCAGCAATTTCAGATGATTATATTATGTGTCTCCAAGAATATGAGTTTGACATTGGATTGGAAAATGATCTAATCTCTTTTAGTTAAGTCAAACAAAATATCAACTCCCATAAATGGATAAGATAATGAGATGAAATCAATGAAAGACAATGATGTTTTGGATTTTATCAATTGTTTCAGAAAACCCATTGGTTGTAAATGTATTTTTAAAATCTAACGAGATTCAAAAGGCAATGTCAAAAGATATAAAGTACGTCTAGTTGCTAAAAGTTTTACTCAAAATGAAGGCATTGATTATAAAGAGATATTCTCTCCAGTTTTTTGAAAGACTCTTTTAAAGTCATTATGACACTATTAGCTTATTATGATTTAGAGTTACATCAAATGGATGTAAAGACTGCATTTCTCAATGAAGACATTGAAGAAACTATGTATATGGTACAACCAGTAAATTTTCAATCTTCTGATTCACAACACCTGTTATGCAAATTTAAAAAATCCATCTATGGTTTAAGGCAAGCTTCCCGTCAATGGTATAAGAAATTTAATCATGTGATTACTTCATTTGGTTTTAAAGAAAATATTATTGATCAATGCATTTATGACAAAATCAGTGGGAGTAAATTCATCTTCATAGTACTATATGTTGATGATATTCTACTGACAAGCAGCGATATAGGCCTTTTGCATGAAATAAAGAAATTTCTTTCAAATAAATTTGAAATTAAAGATCATCAGAATACATCTTTTGTGTTGGGTATATAAATTCATCGAGATCGTTCTCGTGGTATACTTGGTTTATCACAAATGACATATATCGATAAAATGCATAGTTGATTTGCCATGAATAATTGTGCACCAGTAGATACACCCATTGTTAAAGGTGATAAATTTAGTTTGCTTCAATATCCAAGAAATGAACTTGAAAGGAAAGAGATGGAAAAGATCTCTTATGCATCTACGGTAGGGAGTCTTATGTATGCTCAAGTTTGTATGCATCCGGATATTACATACATTGTTGGAATGCTAGACAGATATTTATGTAACTCAGGAATGGATCATTGGAAAGTAGTAAAACGGGTTATGCGGTATCTGAAGAGAACAAGAGACTTTATGCTCACATATAGGAGATCAGATCATTTGGAGGTCGTGGGGTACTCCGATTTTGCTAGTTGCATCGATAGTACAAGATCCACTTCAAGTTATATTTTCTTATTAGCTGGAGGAGCTATATCTTGAAAAGTGCTAAATAATCACTTATAGTTTCTTCCATTATGAAGCATAATTTATAGCTTGTTATGAGGCATCAAATCAAGGAATATGACTGCAAAATTTTATCACTAGGCTAAATATTTTTGATAGAATAGAGAAACTATTAAAAATAAATTGTGATAATAGAGTTGTTGAGTTGTACTCAAAGAACAACAGGAGTTTGTCAAAATTAAAGCATATTGACATAAATTTTCTTGTTGTAAAAAAAAGAGTTCAGAGTTCTTAAGTATTTATTGAACATATTAGTACAAACTTTATTATTGCGGATCCACTTACAAAAGGTTTACCACCCAAAGTATTTCATGAGCATGTGGCTCGATGAATGATTTAATTTGATGATATGCTAACATAGTGAAACTTTGTTTTTGATGTTCAATGATTATAAATATATTTTTGTGATAAGAATAAAGTATTGTTACTATCTTATAGTTAAAACTCTGAAATAAAGTTATATAGTTTCAATTACAATTTAGCATAAATAAATGAAATTATATTTATAACTATTTTGAGCTATAATATAGGACCAGCTAGAAATTGACATGATATATGATCACATTATATGAAATTTTCATGCTACACATCCATACTTGATCAATGTCATTAATCATATTGATTTAGAGATCACAGGTGTGTCTTGTTATCGAAAAAATTATAACAAAGATCACTTCGATTCTATGTCAATATTATTAATGGATCAGATTGTTTAAAGATGCTCCTATTTGAAGATAGCAAATATTGAGCTCTTAAAGTATTTAATAATGTATAATTGTCAGCAATATATGTGGCCCAAGTTGGAGATTATTGAGAATTTTGAATGTGGGCTCACAGATAAATTTAATTATTCATTAGGTGCTATCTTATTTTTAAGCCTATTAATTTTATGATCAAATAAAGATTAATTAATTATAGGTTTTTGAGGCATCTTATTAATTTTGTATGGAATTATCATGTGTAGAGACTAGATATTTTTTATTTTATTTTAATGATAGGATGAAATAAAATAAAATATACTCAAGTATAAATAGGGTCATGATCCCCATTCTAAGGGGTTGGTTCTTATTTTTCTTCACATCCTATCTTGGGTGAAAAGAAGGTTCACTCCCTCACTCTCTCAAGAACACCCCTTTAGAAGTGAAAAGCCAAAGATTAGCTCTTCGTATATGCTACAAACCTTCTTGATGAGTTGACATAAGATCCGGACAAGATAAATTTATTTTATCTTCATATATTTTCAAAAATTCCTTTCATTATATTGATTTTGAGCAATTTGGAACTCTTAAATATCGTAATTCAAAAAGATAATTAGATTAAAAAAAGAGAGAGAAATCATAAGATCACATAAGATAGATACTTATGCGATCATACAAAATTTATTATAATGCTAAGGGTTATAATTATAGGCTATAAAGCCCTTTAGATAGGAAGATAAAAACAATAGTAAAAATCATAATAATTATGAATCCATATAATTATTATAATCATGAATTTGATTATATAAAATAATGATTCTAATTATTCAAATTCAGATATGATCTATAATTATTTTACTAAAATTTTAATCTTTAAACAACTCGATTCATCATTCAAGTAAAAACATGCAAAACATTAACAATCAAATCCATTAATTTAGCAACCACATCCCAATTAATGATAATCAAATTAATATAAACTTAAAATTTAATATTAATTTGAAATAATCAAATTAATATAAACTTAAAATTTAATATTAATTTGAACTTAATTTTTTAAAAGTTATTTTAAGAAAAATTAATTTTTTGATCCTCCCTACAACTTTAGATTGATTCATCCCAAAAATATTATAATTATTTTGAAAATACTCACAAAGAACATATCATATATCATAATACCCCATAAAATTACAAAATATTTTTTTAAATTTCTTGAATTTCATTCTATTTAATTGGGGATAAGTTTTTTATTCATTTTTTTTAGAAGTAATTTCGTTCAAGTAATGAAGCTAGGTGTTATAACGTACCTACCCGTCTACTTGCCTATGTGCTCAAAAGCATGCGCGAGTGGCATAAACTGTAATTAATTGCTTCTTTGCTAACGTGCCGCTGACATTATGTAAAAAGCCTGGCTCCTCTTCCTCCCTCACCGTCCACATTGCTCATCAAGCCCTGCATTGCATGTGCTGTTTCTTTCATCTCTCTCTCTCTCTCTCTTTCTCTCTCATTACTTCCCCTCCATCCTTGGAGATTCAGATTCTCTCTCTCTCTAATAATTGTATAACATGTATTTTTATTTTTAATTTATTTTATTTCATCTCTCTCTCTCTCTCTCTTTCTCTCTCATTATTCCCCCTCCATCCTTGGAGATTCAGATTCTCTCTCTCTCTAATAATTGTATAACATGCATTTTTTATTTTGTTTTATTTTATTTCATCTCTCTCTCTCTCTCTCTCTTTCTCTCTCATTACTCCCCCTCCATCCTTGGAGATTCAGACTCTCTCTCTCTCTAATAGTTGTATAACATGTGTTTTTTATTTTATTTATATTTTTATTTATAATAAAATTTATTTGTTAGTGATAGTTATTTTTTTAAGAATATTAAAAAAATATTTTAATAAAAAATAACAATATTGAAAATATATTAAAAAATTATCTTTTTCTTTAAATATAAAATAAAAATAAGCTAAAACTGACCTTAAATTATTATATATTCATTATAATATCTTTGTCATGATAGCACTTTTGAATGTATAATTGTTTAATTGTATTAAGTGATAATACATGATGCATGAGAGCATCACATGGGCAAGTAAAGTTGAAGGTTTGTTTTTAAGATTCTATTATTTGTGTGTATATATATATATATATATATAGATATATATATATATATATATATATATATATATATATATATATATATATATATATATATATATATATATATATATATACACAAAATTATTCATTTACATTTAATTAATGTTAATCATGACTTGAGCTTCAACTTGATTAATTAATTGAGTTCGAACTTAAGCATTACTTTATGAGTTTTAGTTAGCTCATTTAGAATGAAAAAGATCATTTACATATTTTACACTTGAAGCTTGATATTTATAAAAATAATTCTTTTCTTGTGTATAACAAAGTGTATTTCATTTTAAATAATTAATGATGATACTATTTTTGATATAATACTAAAAGTTTGGATGTTATATTTTAGTAAATGTGTATGTTTAGGTGCTAGATATGTAAATATATAAGAACTATATGCTATGTATATAAATGACCCTAATGACATTATAAAAATAATGTTGAATTTTAAAAAATAATAAGAAATTACTTGATATAACAAATTTAATATAAAATTTAAACATTTTTAAAATTTTATACTCACTTATTGAATTGAATATAGTATATTTTATGTTAATATTTTTAAACAAGTCATCTCAGTGGTAGTGAGTTTGTGCTAGCTCAAGCTTGGTTTGTTAACTCACGAGCTTGGCTCATGAGCAATTTATCAAGCCAAGTATGAGCTAGCTCACTTACACTCTTAGTACAAGATTGAATATAAATATTAAATCTACATTGAACCTAGATATATAGTCATAATAGTTGCATCCACTCGATTAGTAAATGAGAACATTAGGTTAAAAATCAAAGAGTTTACCATTTGAGCTAATGCTTTTTGATAAACAAGATGAAATTATAGACTAAGGAGCGAATGTAGACTAAAAAGCACATAAAAACGTCTCTCTCTCTCTTTCTCTCTCTCTCTTACTCTCTTATTTAAATATATGGAATCTTAACTGTTGTTGCGTGCTAGAAAACCAGTTGTGGTAGAGTAAAGCGCTTAGTTGTGAAATCCATCACACACAATTATTTAAAAGTGAACAATAAAACTCCGTTTTTGGAAAACCTCGAAAAGAGGAAAACCATGGCTATAAAAAAACTTCCACTATGTATCTGTTTTAGAGTACAAGATCTTCCGATCAGATTACTGAGTGTATGAGAAATGCGCCGTTGATTCTTGGTAATGGACAATGTTGACGATGATGTTGATGGCGATGTTGACGGCAGTTGCGACGATGTTGGCGATGACGATAGTGGTGGTGATGATAAGCAACAATGGTCGACAACGGCTAGGATCACGGTGTGGCGATGGCTGGCGGTGGTGGCGGCAGTACGGCGATTGTGCTTGGAGGATCTTTAGAGCTCTCTCCTCTCTCTTGCTTGCCCCCGTTCTCCTTCACTTGGCCTCCTCTCATATGAGGAATGAGGGCTATTTATAGATTGGAGGTGGCGTCTTGTAAATACATGCAAAAGCGAACCACTCCCTCTCCATGACTCATGATGATTCCCTTGATCATATGATGTATTTTGTGTATTTGAATGCTCAAATGAAGTCGGGATTGTAAGATCTTTGGCTTGTTGGAACTGGCTCGTCGAGATGCTCGATTTGACTATAAATACTCCATATTTGAGAGCTTTTTAAGAATCTAACTGATATATCAAAGTTTCCAATGATATTCTAAGTGCTCGATCTCGACCAGTTTCAATTTGATACTTGCTTTTGCATCAAGATTAGTGCTAGAGGAATCCTCAGGGTCATATCAACTGTAAACCTCTCTCTCTCTCTCTCTCTCTCTCTCTCTTAATTAAATACATGGAATCTTATGATAACTAGCTTTTGGGCTTTAAGAAATTATCACATAAACTAATTAGCTGCCATTGAAAGGGTTTCAAGCTTCAAAGAGAGGCCTCTCTTAATCACGAGAAATCGATTATAAAGAAGATTTTGTCGACCAAAATCATTGGTAAAGTCTCATTCCAACCGTCCAATTAAATAAAACTATCAATATATGTATAAATATATTTGAAGGGTGAGTGAGGAAGGACAAGGAATCCCTATCTTTTAGGTGAAATATGGAATAGTGGGAGCCTTAATATTTTTTTTTCATTACTACTCGACAACGCTCTAACCTAGCGTTCACGGCGCTCCGTGTTTTCCTTGCTGCAATCACATTCTTCTTGATTTGTTATCGATCTCTCCCACTCGTTGGTAATGTAAGCCCTCTCTTGGGATGGCGGAAATGGCTTTTCCTGGCGGCTGGACAAATCGCACCGGCTCGATCCGTATCACCTACGACTTACATTAAATCTTTCAAGGATGCTCTCGGGTAAATCCGTTCCCCCCATACGGTCAAACTAATGTCTGATTTTGTGGTATGCGCAATAATGTGTTGATTGGATCTGAAACTCTTGCTAAGCCATTTGAATTCTCGTTGGTGGGTAAATTCAACTTGAAACGCCCGAACTTAGAAAATATCCGCTCTTTTTTTCATAGTCTGAAACTCACGGGCACTTTTTCTGGGATTGATTGACAGGCTAATTCAATTATCAAATGATTTGGATTATTCAAGAGTTTTTGCGTCGTTCTTATTTCATTTTAACTACCAAATCGACTTCTTAAGTGGACACCTAGTTTTGATATTAAAGAGGAATCACCAATTGTTCCTATTTGGCTCGCTTTTGCCCAATATCGCATACACTTTGTTATCGGTTTTGTTGTCTTTGTGGGGGCTATCTTTGGGCGCCTCTTCAAATTGATCAAGCTACGCCTGAGATCCCTCGGTAGCTTGATACTTGTTGAAGTTGATATAACAAAAAACATCCAAAAGAAATGATTGGATCAAAAAATGGGTTATAATCAAAGGTTGAATTTGAAAACTTTCCTCTTTCGTACACCGCAAAATTCATGGGCATGAACACAGTTGTTTTATCCTACATCCACATCTCAAAAAAACAATCTTCCTATTCCTACTATTTGTGACTAAGGAACAACCAACTAAAATGGCATATGTGCCAAAAGCTAACCAAAATAATCATCCTCCACAAAATAACTCTTTACCTAGAATTTGAATTGCAAAAGGAGGCTATTCGGTGTTGAACAATGACATTGATGACACGCTTGGTTTTGGGAACTTAGAAAATATACTACTACTATGCCCATTGGTAACATGCACCTTACAACTAATGACCCAAAACAAAGAAATTGATGAACTTAGGGTTGGGAACATCACCTCGTAAATCTTAGTTTGGATCAGCAAAATAAAATAAAACAAACCATTAATCTAGAAAAAGAAGATGAAACTATGCCTACATCCCCAACACTTTGAATGGCCAAAATGATAGCATAACTAATCATCATTCTCGATATGGAAGAAGGGAAATTACCATCACGATTCCTTGTAATAATGAAACTTTGGATCACAAAACTACTCTTTTTTGGTGAGATAATTTGGACACCGTGACCCTTTCAAAGCTTTTAAACAAAAAAAATCATTCAAATCCAAAAATAACTCTAAAAATGAATCACAAGATCTTCATCAACCCTACATCAAATATAATTTCCTTTCTCCTCTTTCTCATCCAATCAATCTTTCCATTCCAACAATTATGATTAATTTCATCATTTGGAACATTCGTGGTATTGGGACTACTCTAGTTTGCATTCGCGTTAGAAGCCTCTGTCGCATTCATAACATATCTCTCCTTACTATCCCTGAACCACTTATCCACTCTACTAAGATTGCACGCGAACACTATGTTTCCCTAATTTTTCTCACAACATAAACAACAAAATTTGGTTGTTTTGGAATAATTCTATCGATCAATATCCTTGACAACCAATAACAATTGATTAATGCTCGATTTACGTGGGTGTTTTCACCGTGTTGTGCTCTTTTATTTATGCATCTTGTAGAGCGGTAGGAACATTCTATGGAATAACTTAAGATCTTTAGCTTCCTCGTCTCAACCCGGATGGTTGGCGGTGATTTCAATACCATCCTCTACTTGGAAAGAAGGGGGAGGTCATCTTAATTCTATGGAAGATTTTGCTAATATGATTACGGGAGTAACCTTACCGATATAGGTTCTCGGTTCCAACGTGGAACAATTCTAGACTTTGGCAACACCTGTCGTATCACGGTTAACCACCTTTGGATTGATCAATGGCCTCATACCTTAGTAGAACATTTAAGTAGAACCGCTATCACACCCTCTTGATTCGTGAAAACACCCCTACTTCAATACACTATCCCCTTTCGTTTCCAAAATATGTGGTTGCAACATAATGTCTTTATGTCTGTTGTTTCAACTAACTGGACGGCACCTATTCACCCTGATAACTCCATTAAAGGCATGATCCATTTTTGGCTTAAACTTAAAAGATTAAAACAAACTTTGAACTGGTGGAATAAACATCATTTTAAAAACATTTTTGCAAATCTTAAAACTATGGAAGATCTTGTATGCTCTCTTGAAGAAGGCTTTTACCCTAATAAAATGATGAACTCAACGGCTAGAGATAACTTGATTAAATATCAAAACATGGAGGAAACTTATTGGCGGCAAAAGTCGCTACTAAACATATTGCGATGGCCAAAATATTTCCAGCTTTTTCAACAAAAGAAAAGTTATAAACTCGATTAAGAAAATTAAAACAATAATGATAATTGGATATCGATAAAAATGATATTAAAGACTCGATTATCCATCATTTCCAAAATTTGTTAAATAACAACATTAACATGGAACCTATTGCTAACCCTCATCTGATTCCTTCAAAAATTACTTCTGATCAAAACATCTCTCTTTGTAGGTCTCCCTGAAAAATTAATGTTCTCCAAAGCATGAATTGAGACTTCGATTCGGCGGGATGGCTACACTACTATATTCTTCCAAGTGTTGGTCCATTATTAAGTCTGATTTAATCGAAGCCGTTATTGACTTTTTCAATGGCAACCCCATTCCTAGATTCTTCTCTAGCACCTCCATAATACTTATCCCTAAAAACAACCATCCGGAAAAATGGAATGACTTTAGACCGATTAGTCTATGCACCTTTTTTAACAAGCTAATATCCAAAATAATCGCCATTATCAACCCTCTTTAACATTATCTCCCCATCAAACTGGTTTCATTAAAGGGAGAACCATAGTGATAATATCCTTTTAGCACAAGAAATGATTCATGATATTGATGTTCCTATTAGAAGTAACATTGCTTTCAAAGCGGACATTTCTAAAGCCTTTGACAAACTCTCTTGGGAATTCCTGGTTTATACTCCAACTTTTGATTCTCAAAGCAATTTATTCAGTATCATTAAAATTGTATCACGAATGTTTGGTTCTCGGTTATCATTAATGGAGAATCGTGGTTTCTTCACTTCTACACGGCGCCATGAGGAGATCCATTATTGCCATTTCTTTTATTATAGTAGATTATTTATCCAGGGGCACGAGCGATCTTTTCTATAATAAACCAAGTATGATTTACAAAACTCAAGGTGGATTTCCCATTACTCATCTTTGCTTTGCTGACGATTTTATCGTTTTCTGCAATGCTTCTATACCGCACATCAAAACCATTATGAAATTCTTTAAAAAATTTGGCAAAGAAAGCGGTCTTCTCCTTAACAAAAATAAATGTTGCTTCATAACCGCTAATAAAATCAACAATAATAGGATTAATCGGAACGAGGATCACTAACTTTCATCAACATCATCTTAGATCAATTATCTAGGTACTCTCTGTTCAAAGGACATAAAAGATCTTACCTTTTTTGACGATTTACTCCACAAAATATCCAACCATATCTCCTTTTGGGAATATCATTTTCTATCCTTTGGAGGAGGTTAACTCGATTAAGAGTACCCTTAATTCGATGCCTCTTTATCTTATTCAAACTATCGTTCCAACCAATTTTTTGTATTAATAGAATTGAGAGGCTAATTAACAAATTTTTTGGGGGTCTAATACCTCTTCCTCAAAATATCGTCTTCTTGGCACAAAATCTGGCATCGAGGAAGGTGGTGCAAATCTATCAAAGACACCATTAACGCATTCTCTTATAAACTCTGGTGGAATTTTAGAAGCAACAATAGCCTTTGGGCTAACTTCATGACAAACAAATATTGCCTATCTAAGCACCCATTGAACTGCTCTTATAAAACTAACGCTTCTCCTATTTGGAAAAGACTTTGTAAAATCAAATGGAAGGCGAAATCTCTAAGTTTTTGGGGCATTAACTCTGGCAACTCTTTCTTCTGGCAAGATAACTGGCTTGGAAATAACTCTTTTGATGAATTAATTTCCTCATGTTCTATTGATACCATCAAAGTCAAATCTTTCTGGAATAATAATAAATGGAACTTTTCCAGGCTCATTGATTATATCCCCTCATCCTTTTTAGGCAAACTCAATAACATAAACATTACATCCAATAAAAAAGACCAGATTCTTTTTAAACTCTCTCACAATGGTGAATTTAGTTTTAAAAATGTTTGGCTTATGATCAAAGAACCTGAGATTATTCCAAAGTGTATGCTGACATAATAATATTCCCACCTCATATTCCATACTCACTTGGCATTATCTTAAAAAGCTTTGTCCCTATTGATTCCTTGATGTGGGGTAAAGGTTTTTACCTCCCATCAAAATGTCATTGTTGCTCCCATATTGAAAATGTAAATCACCAATTCGTGAGTGGAGCGATTGCATCTAAACTTTGGATTTGGTACGATAATCTTTTCTCCATTGACAAATATAACGGCTCTCTTTCTATTTATCAACTCCTCGAGATATATTTTGAAAACAATATAAAAGGTCATATTAAAATTATTACTGCGATCATTATTCTCTGGTTCATTTGGATGGCTAGAAATGATGCTAAGCACAACGATATTTCTATGAATCATTCCAAAATAATTGCCAAAACTAAATTCAAAATCCGTGATCTATTTAAAGCCAACCTTATTAAATATAAACACTTAAAAGGGTGTAAATTTGTCCTCTAAATTGGGTTTGCTTTTGCACGATACAAACACCTCTAATCAAATTCTTTATAGGGCCAAACCACATGATAACGTTATCAAAATTAACACCGATGGAGCTGTATCCCCTAATGCTTCTGGTTGTGGTGGCATCTTTAGAAATTTCAAGGGTGATGTTCTCATGGCCTTTGCTAATCCTATTATTACTAACTCAGTTCCTTTTGCTGAACTAATGGCAGTGTATAATGCTCTTAACATTGCATTACAGAAAGGTTGGCTTAATATCTGGCTAGAAGTGGATGCCTTACTACTAATTGATCTCCTGCTATCTGAAAAAAATGGCAATGTGGAATTATATTATTTAATCAAGCAAACTAAAATTCTGCTCAATCAATTTTGTTACAAAATCACTCATATATATATGGAGGAAGGAAATGCTTGTCGATTACCTTGCTAACTTAGGGACTAGATTGAATGAGCCCACTAATTTTGATAACCATTCTATTCCTAAACACTTAAAAGGATTGGTTAACCTGGACAAGACGGGTTTGCCTTACATCAGATCATGACATTTTCGGCAGAATTTGCATCTTGCCTTCATTTTTTTCTGAATGCTGAAGCCCCCTATCTGCTTTATGTTATTGTTGATTTACTGGATTCGGTCCCCCATTAAGCATTGTTGCCTCGTTTCATTCAGAATATCTGCTGGGCTGTTGGCCCTGACTGTGAATATCTCGATTTATGGAAATTTTTTCTGTTTGATGTTATTGTCTGCTGACAGGGGAATTGCTGTATTGTTCCCAGGTTAATTTTGATCTGATTTCACTGCAGCACCTATCTTGACGCTACTCTAAACGATATTTCTGGATAATTTTTTGGGTTGTTTGTTACAACTGGATGCATTGCGTTAGGCCTTGCAGCCCATTTTCTATGCGACAGATTTCTGGATTATTTTCGGTCCCTATTTTCATCATGCATGGGTTTTGCTGTTTTCTAATCCCACATTTGGAAAAATTTCCTTTGGCTGTGAGTAATTGTTATACGGTTTACTGCTTGTGGATGCAATACTTCTTTGGTGCTTATAGTGCTTATATTGTCCTTTTATCTGGATCGAATTCTGATATGAATTATCTGGAAAATTATTCGCTTTATGGCTGCGATTACCTTAAAGATCGATCAATTTTCTGGAAACTTGTATTTCTTCCTACTAGTTCATATGGGAATTGCGCTCAAGTGCACAGGTTTATCGTTGGTTAGTTGTTACATTGGGCTGTTGCACATTTTACCTTGCTGCAATTTGTCACTTCGCATGATTGCCGGGTTGATTTGGGCTCCCATTTTCCTGCTTATGGCTGCAAATCGACTTGGAACTGTAGAGCTAAAAAAATTTTATTTTTCTCGTAACTTGTGGCGGCTGTCCCTGCTAACTGAATATTCATATGGGAATTGCTGCTCTAAGTGCATTAGCTGGGTTTATACTTTGGTTAGTTGCTGGGTTTATACTTTGGTTAATTGTTACATTTGGCTGCTGCATACAATACCTTGTTGCATTTTGTCACTTAACATGATTGCTGGGTTAAATTGGGCTTTCATTTCTTTAATATATTGGTTATGCTGCCTTCTCATCTTTCGGTTGGAAAAAGCCGTCCTGGCCGTGAATAGCTCTTTCCCTATTCTTGTGGTTGATGATATCATCAGCTGATGATGATATTCTCCTGGATTACTGCTTCTCTATCTCGTTTCATGACCTGAATTACCTATATGGCACCCATGAATGCTCTTATTGGTATTGCTGCTCTAAATGCAATTACTGGATGCGTATTTTGGATGTTTGTATTACATATCCTATGCTGAAATACAATGCTTTACTTTACCATTTCTATCCCAAGGTCATTTATAAGGGGAGGGTTTCCTGGGTCTTTTTGTGCACTGATATATTCTATTGGGATGGTGTTAATCTCGAAATGAGCTTGATTAGGTTTGCAGGTTATAAAACTCACTTATCTATCAACAACTGGATGTTGCCTTCTCTCAGGTTTGTTGGCTATGATGGCGGTGTGATCTCACTTCCTATTGGTTGTAGTTGCTCTGATGTAACCCTTTGAAGTTGGATGCTCATACTTGCATCTGCCCCAAAAGGATGTGATTGAGCCTGAGCCTATTCTATCACATTTCCTTAATATCATTCTCATTTTATGGGGTTTTCCTCCACTTATTGTCGTCATTACCTTAACTGCTATATCTTTTTGCTGTTCTCTTATTGTTTTGTAGGTTTGCTCCAGTTACTATTTTACTTTTAATTGTTTGAATGCTTTCTTTGGATTTTGGATGTATTTAGATTGGGGTTTTTCTCCTTAAGTTGATTGTAGCTCTTTGAGCAGTAGTTCTGAGTGTTGATCTTGTAACCTTGTTTTTTTAATAAAAATACCCCCGTATAATGGGGTTTCCCTAAAAAAAAAAAAAAATGGAATAGTGGGAGCCTTAAGGGTCCTCTGCCCATCAACCCAAAGCCCTACTAGTTGTTCACAGCTTATAAAAGAGTCTAGAATATATATATATTTTAGTATAGTTTTATTTAAAATATAAATTATGAATATATAAATATATATTATTTATTGCATGAATTATGTACTTTCAGCCAACTTTGAGCCATTTGTGACCTTTCAGCTTATAGTTATGCAAAACTATATTAGCTCTTTGAATGAATCCAAAAGCTCACAGAACACTAACTGTCAGTGCTCAGTGGCGGTGAAGTGAGGACCACTAATTCATATGAATTGATGTACTTCAACTCACTTCAATGATCTCTCTCTCTCTCTCTCTCTCTCTCTCTCTCTCTCTCTCTCTCTCTATATATATATATATATATATATATAATCTTTATGATGCACTAAAAGATATATTTCATTTTAAAAAAAATAGTTATAATGATATTTTTGATATAATATTAAAAATTTATGTATTATTTATATAAATATTAAATTTTTTATGTTCAATATATAAATACATATGAATTGTATGTAGATAAAACAAATTTTAGTTGTGAATTTATTCTCTAACATACTAAAATATGTAAATTCATCCCTATGTTACAAATTGAGATTCCTAGTCGTAAATGGTCCGAACAAGTTGGAGAAGGTAAACGGTAGTAGGTAAGAGATGCAAAAAGGCTTTTAAAGTCCCCTTGGTTTAAAAACCACACTACAATGATTATTCTTTTGCGCTCATGGTAATTAAGAAGGCAATTATAGAGGAAAAACAAAAATATTTCAACTTTTTTTATTAAAAAATTAAATGTCAAAACATAAATTTAATGTAAAAGAAATTCAATTTAAATTTTTTTATAATAATTTTTATTATCTTTGTCAATTAAATTAGCTGTCTCCCATATTTTTTTTCATCCTCACTTCTAGCTAAAACTTTTAGTTTTTATATTATTTTTGAGAAGTTGGAATGATTTTTTTTTAATTAAAATAATAGCCTAAAATGATGCAAACTCTCTCAACAACCTCTATAAATAGCATTTCCATGATCTCGGAAGAAGCAAGATTCTCTCCCCCATTAGCTAAGGAGGAGGAATAGGATCTTCTTCCATTGCCACTATCTTCCTTTTCCTTTCTAGCTTTCTTCTAGCTACCTCACTCATGGCTAACATTAAGTCCTACACTCTTGCTCTCCTTTACATACTCATCCTTGTTCATCACAAGTCTATAAGTTGTGAGGGAAGGCATTTGACAGAGAAAGATAATGCAGTGTGCAAGAGATGCTTAGCGGAGAGTAACGCCGAGCTCAACAATGGAGCCGAGATGGTTGAAGGCTCCGTTGAGCTTGATGGCTCCGGAAACAGCGTCGATGCGGTGGTGACTGATGATGCTCGGCCATTAGTACCGGGCCACAGCCCCGGCGTCGGCCACTAATTTCATGAAGAAGACATCAACGAGAACGTATAATTAGCTTATGTTCTTGTTTGATCGATCATAATAGACTTGGATTCTCCTTCACCGGTTACTGAGTTAACTATATGATGATACAGTTTAAGTTATCTCAGTTATATTATTCTCTTTTGGCAGTTGAGATTGGATTCAATCACAACGGTCGAATGTGAATTGTATGGTCGAGATGGGGTTAAGTACTGTACGGTACAATTAACTCAGTAACTGGATAAGATTATCTATTAGTTTATATTTAGGATGTATTTGTAAATTAAGTTGATGTGTGTGGTATTTAGCTGTTGATCTCTCTTGTGCATATATATGTCATGTGTGTAATTATATTTAATAGCTTATATATATGCTATTAAATATTATTTGAAATTAATGCATTTTATGTGTAATTGGTTGTGTACTGAAGTCATATGTCCTGATTTTATGCATATTTCCTTAATTTGTGTTGTAATAACTGATATATATATATATATATATATATATATATATATATATATATATATATATATATATATATATATATATTATTATTATTATTATTTATTTATTTATAATAATGCAAAAGGAATAAATTTAATAAATCTTAATACTTCCATCCATTTTCTTAAAATGGGTTTCGATGGTTGTGATGGAGACATAAATGATTTAATAAGTAATTTTATAAAAATAAATCCATTTAAATCAACCTTTTATTTTAAATTTAAATATGGGAGGCCTAATTAAATCTATTTTTTTATTAATTCATAAAAAAAAGAATAGATCTATATACATATCATATAATTATTATGTATTTATATATCTGATACCTAAAATTTAATATTTACATATATATAATATTTTTTTATACTTTACAAAATATATTTCACGTTTTTAAAATATCATATATAGAGGTATTATAGATGAAATATTAAAGATTTATATATAATTTATATAAATTTTATACACAATTATATATATATATATATATATATATATATATATATATATCTCTCTTTTCATTGAGATCTTGGATGGGTTTTCTGATGTCTTTCCAAGAAGCTTGCAACTAGCAAGTACAACATGTTTTAACCTAATTATTTTTATTATAGTCTGACTACTTAGCTACTTTGCTTGCCTTGGTAATTTTCTATGATGTAATCTATGCTTGCCAATGGCTGGCTATTGGAGTTCCCACTAATACTTTGATATTATAACAAATAAATGGAGGATGCAAATTTATGTGTGAATAATAATAATAATAATAATAATAATAATAATAATAATGGATTTATTAGTTTATATTTCTCACACTTTAAAAAAATTATTTTTGATAGTTGGCCTATTGGTAAGTCTATAGTGTTGGAGGAGATCAAATATGAGGAACTATCAGGAGTTGGAATGAAGATATTGTGGAAGAAATAAGATGGGGAAGATATTGTGGATGGAAGAGGCATTGTTTTGCTTTTAGGCTTTGAGTTGAAGCATAATAATGGAAGAAGAACTCTATTTAGAAGACATGATAAAAAATTTTAGATATAGCATTAAATGTGAATTTCTCTATCAACTTCTAAGATTAATTAAAATCTTTGTTTATTACTCCATAAATGAGAGGTTTCTATCAACCACATGAAAAATTTAGAGACTTCAACCAACAATCAATTGATTAATTAATTATTGTTCTGAAACTATCCCTTGAACTGGATTTATTACTATGCTTCATAACATGAAATAAATATTTGTACTTGTGTGACTGTATAAAAATATTCATCACTAGATCTTGAGGTATCACTTACTTCAACTTCATATTCTTTCTTGCAACACATTCTCTTTATGTAGTGATAGCAAGTGTATGTGTGCTTGTTTCTATTATAAAATTAAAAAAAAATTGTTAATATAAACAATGATATTTATATCAATACATGCCTTTGTGGTCTTCTTTTGATAAAAAATAAAAAAATAAAAATAATCCTTTCAATGATAGCATGATAAATACGTAAAATTGTACTAACATATTGAACTTCACAAGTCAAATACATCGGATGTTGCTTCTTTGATGTCATTGTGAAAGCCATATCTCAATCTTATCAAGAATATACATCGTATGCTTTTTTACGTCTAATTCTTCACTCTAATCAATACCACTTATATTAACTATAATATTGTGGGCTCCGAAAATTCGCCACCGACCTCTCGACAATTTATTTGATATTGAATTGAGGAGAGTGTCACTTAAAGTGTCAGTGTAATTTTCAGAAGGCAGATGAGATAGTAGATAGGACACTACCAAGAGATTTCACCCTCATTTAGTGAGGACTTTAGATCTGGTTCCAGGTTTCCTATAGGTGCAAGCCCATAGTTATTTACTCCTCTCAATAAGTGAGAGAAAACTTTCAATTAAGGCTAGTCATTAGATTGCTTAATGGGTAGTGTATAGTAGCAACATATGGAGTTTTAACATTTAAGATATGAAATTCATCATTTTAGCTTAAGCGGGATGGTTGGGGAATGATGATGTGCCCGATCTAAATCCCATGGTTCCGTCATCCGGGGCCATCGTGGTCCCTAGTCTACTTAGTTAGAGGAGGTAGTCAACCTAACATGACAGAAGGATCCTCATCAGCAATACATGGGTTACGTCATTCAAGAAATTTTTGTATACCTGGGGTAGTGTTTGTCTAAGGAGATAGGCTTAAGTCTACCTTAGCTGACAGAGGGTTGTTTGCCCTATCAAGTATACCCTATGATTCACATCCCAAAGGGTAGAGTCATTGGAGAACATACGATCTACGGTCGTGATCGTAATATAATGGAGCAGACTAAAACCACCCGATCAGAGGACTTTGGTCGAGATTGTTTTATTTGTGGAGCCTACTGACCAAGCCACACAGTCAGAGGACACGGGCCACATCCTTACTAGCAAGAAGAATTCACCTCTTGATGATGTTCTTCCCCAGTTTGCGAAGCGAAGGTGGGAAGGCTAAAGCGAGGAATGCGATGCTGAAAATCTAAAGAAGAATTTGCTTCTTGATGATGTTCTTCCCGATTGTGGCGAAGCGAAAATTGGAAGGGTTACGGGGAGTACGACACTGGAAATCAAAAGAAGAATTCGCCTCTTAACGATGTTCTTCCCGATTCGGCAAGAGAAAATAGGCTTCATCGAGGTGTACAACGAAAAGCGAAGAAGAATTCGCCTCTTGATGATGCTCTTTCCTATTTTGCAATGAAGAGAAAACGAGAGGGTTCTGGTAGTAGTTTTAGAGTAGGAAGAAGCAGAATAATGGGATGTAGGGGTGGGTGATTTGGCAGCTCGTGGGTTGTGAACCAAGGAATCTGGAGAATCGAGTTTGAAATTTGGATGAGAGGGGAGTCGGACAACGCGTCTGAGCAGGCGATTAAGCATGCTCAGTTAGAGAATTGAGCGGAGAAATAGGCATGGAGTCAATCTGTGTGAGCTTAGGTCTGTGAGAGGCTGGAGTTGAGTCTGGTCATGAGCGAACATGAGGAAGATCTGATGGGCGTTCTTGCCAGTAAGCCCGTAGGAAACCTGTGAGCGAGATTCTGTGAGAGCGGGTGTGGGACACTGAGGCTATGGAAACAGGTTTAGGATCCTGAGCTGCAGGAATGATGAAAGTGGAGGAAGCGTGAGCAGCGGGTAGGTAGCTCATGTGAGCAAGTGTGCGACTCGTCTGAGAGTGAGTGCCGGTTCATACAGGACCATGGTGTCTTGTGGCGGATCAGACTAAAAATTGAGACCAGGGAGGAGATTTTTTTACCTTTCTTTTAGTTTCGGAGAGAGAGAGGAGGCTGCCAGATGTGAGAAGAATGGGGAGGTATGGAGTGGGGTAGTTCCTTTTCTTTTATTTTTATTTGGAGTTTTTCAAAACGAAAATAGGGAAAGCAGATTGAGCATGGGGGTAATTTAGAATTTCTAAATAAATTTAACTTTATTAAAGGGTTTTAATGTGGATTTCTGTTGGTAAACACACATAGTTAATATATATCAATATAAGGTAATTCTGATATTCTGAATGCAATGGCGCAGTCTGTTTTGCAATCGAAGGTCATTTGGTTCAAGTTGATCAATCAATTTATTCAAAATGCGCATAACTGCTTTCGACCACTCGATTTTTGTACAGAATCATCCAAATTGAGTGTGAATAGTCTTACTTGATAGATTTTAGCATTTCAAAGCCAATGACATGATCAATTTCATGAACAGAGATCGTTTGATCCTCATCGATGCCTCCTGACCTTGATATGCATGTAGGCGTTGACTCGATCACTTAATTGGTTGATCATCAAGTCATACAATATTTATATTCTGACCAGTTTTGATGTTCCAAACATAATGGCGAAGTCTGTTCATCGATCAAAGGTTATTTGAGTTGATTTCGGTGACATCCTGTGCATTTCAGCCTCAATTTATGCATTGTCACTTCAAATCACTCGACATTTACACAGACTCGTCCGAATTGAGCGCGGATAGTCTCATTTGATAGATTTTTATGTTTTGAAGCTAACGACATGATCAATTTTATGAATGGAGGTTGTTCAGATATTGTCGTAGCTTCCTGATCTCGATATACGTGCAGGTGCGTTGAAGACTTCAACGCTTGATCGGTTGATCATCAAGTCGTACAATATTTATATCCTGACCAATTTCAATATTTTGAACATGATGGAGAAGTTCGTTCATTGATCGGAGGTCATTTTGACCATTTTTAGGGACGTCTAGTGTATTTTGAGCCTCAATTTGCGCCGTCACCTTAGTCCATCTAATTTGACTGTGGGATTGTCTTGATTTATGACACATATGTTGAGGTCAACAAATGCCCCAACAAATGTGATTGTGCATGGAGTGAGTCACATTTGCTAAAAATTGGTTGACAATTTGGGCTAGCCACAGAGCTTGGATCATTTTAGCTTCGATTGCAATAGCTTAGGGAGCTTTGACGGGATTTGTCATTAGTATGCTACCTTATTCAGGATATGCTAAATGATGGGCTTGACGGATTTGTAATTGACTTCGGATTGATAAGAGCTCTTACACCATCTACTATTTGCTTCAATGGCTTTGTTGAATATCTCTTTCTTTTATGTTCTTACAGATTTGAGTTTCCTCTATCCTTAGTTTCATGCTTGGTTGGGTTTGATGGAGGAATTGATTTATTTGTTTTGATGAATGATTCCGCTGGGGAATTGGTTTATCTGTGCTTGGTCGGATTTGAAATTCCTTCATCTTAGCTTTAAGCAGCGGACTTGATGAAGGTGACATGATTTGTCCATATTGACTTGTCGAAGTGTATGCATGCATGAACCCTGTGCTTCGCTTTGATGGATTCATTGGAGGGTACATATGATAGATATAAGGTCAATGTTGAGTTATCAGTCTAGCAACATGTGCTTTAATAGACTGAATAACCATGAAATTTTTTTAGTTTGGCCATCGGCTTTGTATGAACTATGGGGCTTCCTCGATCCGCTTTCGCTTTGATGGACTTGAAGAGGAGATAGGCTTTGATCTGTTCTATGAGCTTGATCAAAACATTTGAAAATAAATTGAGATATCACATTACGGGCAATATATAGATTGATTTGAGGTAGCTCTGAATTGAGCATTTTCTCAAATTTCTTTGATCTATCGATCAAGTAGAAAGATCTCTTAGATCCTGGTTGCTTATAATCACTAAGCTAGATCTAGTTTGAGATTGAATAACTATCATCATTAAACTGATGAGCAAGGGCTCTATCACTACAGCCTTTTCTTATGGCTTGTTGAGTGAGGAGAGCGTCAGCTACTCATCCATATTTGGGCTTGTTGAGTTTGACCTTTAGAACTTACCAGTCTTACTTGAGCTATAATGGGTTGGTGGTTTTCCATCGAGATGACGAGCTCATTCCGCTGCGGCCTTTTCTTACTACTTGTTGAGTGAGAGTGTAACTTCGACCATTTGTGGGGTTATTGAGTCTGACCTTTAGAACCCATCCGTGTCTTAGACCTGAGGATATAGAGGTTGATGTTTCTCCAACCTTTGATTGAAGCTTCTGGAGTTCTTCGACTTAATCTCGAATTTGGCAAATCGGGAAATAAATTTCTTGATATTTAGGGTTGTCTTTTCATGCGTGAAATAAATTCTTTTGTTTGCAAAACTCAAACTTAACAATGATAATTATAGATATATTCGTGATTTGGCATAATGCTCGATGTTAACCCAATCGATATTTTGAGGATCGTCTTATGGCACGATGTCAACTCAATAAACTTAATATAAACTAAAAATACCCCTATCTTGCAGGGGGAATTCTAAAGTACATTTAGGAGAAGTTTCAAGATGAAAATATACAAATATATCTATATTTGAATTGATGTACTCTAAAGGGGATTTTAATATACAACATTGATTTCATCTATATATAAAAATCTAAAAATACCCCTTGTGTAATAGGAGAATTTTCACAAAAAAGTTCTTCATTTGGAGTATGTTTATTTAGGGATCTCATCATGAAGCACGATGTCAACCTAAATAGATATACTAAAAAAAATGCTCCTTGTCTTGTAAGAGGATTTCTATTGTACCTTGAGAATGTGGTATCATTTTTCAAGTATCGACTATTAATTGATGGCATTGGTCTTTCACCCTTTAAGTCGATGAGTTGGTATGCCCCTCCTTGGTATACCTTTTCAATGACAAAAGGGTCTTCCTAGTTAGGATCAAATTTGCCATGAATTTTGATTGGGGATAATTGGTCTTCTCAGCACCAGAACCAATTCTCCTTTTTGGAATGTTCAGGGCCACACCGTATGGTCAAAAGTCCTGGACATCATTGCTCGATAGACGTCCAGATTTTGATGAGCTTGCAATCTAATTTCATCAAGCACGTCGAGTTCCTCTATTCTCGATGACATTTTGATCTTGATTAGTATTGGATGACTACGAAGGGAAGACAACTCAAGCGTGGAAGATCTTGTTCCAAATACTAATGAATAAGGAGTGGCTTTAGTTAGCATCTTGTAGGTAATTTGATATGCCCATAGAGCCTTTATTAGCTTGGTATGCCATTCTCTATTATTTTTAGTGAGAATCTTCTTGAGTAGTTTGACTAATGTCTTGTTGAAGGCCTCCACCAAATCATTTGCTCTTGGATTATATATTGAAGAGTATCGCCAATCAATTTTGTGTTGATCGACGAATCTATAAATCTTTGCACTTTTGAAAGCTATGCCATTATCAGAAATTATTCTGCGTGGCACTCCAAATCTATATACTATATTATGCATGAAGAAGTTGATCACTACGTCAGCAGTAACTTCGTTAAATGGAGTAGCATCTGCTCACTTAAAGAAATAATCAGTCGCTGTTAAGATGAAGCGATGTCGAGCTGACGATGGTGGATCAATTGGTCCAATTACATCTGTACCCAAACATTCAAATGGCCAGGATGTTATTGTTAGGTGTAATGAATTTGGAGGTTGATGGATAAGATTCCCATGTACTTGACACTCATGACACTTCTTAGCATGATTAATGCAGTCTCTCACCATAGATGTCCAATAATAGTCCATTCTTTTAATTTTATTGTCATCTTGGGACCTGACTAATGTGCACCACAAAGTCCTTCATGAACTTCAACCATCACTTTGCTAGCTTCATTTACACCTAGGCATCGTAGCCACATTTGTTCAAAGGATCTAAGATATAGAGTATTATTGATGAAAGCATAGCGTAGCATTCTCTTTTTGATTTGAGCTGCCAGTGATTTATTACTTGGTAATTTGCCTTCTTTAAAGTAGTTGATGAAGGGTTGCCTCCAATCATGACTCTTCTACAACAAAGGTTTCTGCTTGCTTTAAAGCAATGCCATTCTTAGCTCTTCTTAGTACAACTTCTTGTTGATTTTGAAGAGTATGAGGAGCACGAGTCGCATCCTCAGTCGAGTTTAGTAACCTCTACCTACGGGGATTGATACTTTATTGGCTCTAGAACTCATCGAGTAAATATACTGATCATGACATAATCACCATTCATACTTGTCATTTTCTTAGTTAATTTTGCCAAGCAATAGTTTTTACTATTCTCGGATCGAGAGACTCGAGTTAATGTGATATTTGGTATCTACTTCATAAGCTCAAGAACTTCGATGATAGAAAGCTAACTCAAGCTTGTTAATTTTATAGATTCCAAGTACTTGATTTATAATAAGCAGAATTACCAAAATATGCAAGTTTTGAATGCCTATGACAATAGCTTCTTCGACACACTCTTACTACTTCATATTCGACTTCATTATTAGTTCTTGGCTCGGTCAATCCATATGATCATCTCATTATCTCTCTCTCCTTCTTGTGTTATGAAGATGATGTCGATTCTCTCTTCTTGGAAAATTTAGATGTTGGACTTGTTTGATCGATGAGGCTCCATCAAAGTACATTTCCCAAATTTGTGATTTTTCTCTTTCATGAATGAACATTATTTGCTCATCGGGCAAATTGTCATTAAGCGAAGAGTCCGCAAGGATGGGATGTGCAGCTAAAAAATCTACTAAGACTTGTCCCTTCACTTTCTCTGAAACATATGTGATATCAAATTGTAAAAGCTATCGCCCATCTTACTAAGTGACCTATCAACGCTAGTCTTGTCATCAAGTACTTGTGATTGATCCTGAGATGAGGGTAATCTTATGAGATAACATATAATGATGGAGCTTTTGGATTGCAAAGATCAATGCTAAAAGTTCTTCTTTATCGGAGAAGATATCATTTCTGCTCCAATCATCTTAGTTTGATATAATAAGAGCATTCTCTTTGTTTTCTTCATTGTATTGTGCTAATAATACCCCGAGAGACTCTTCTAATGCAGTTGTGTATAGAATGAGGGGCTTCCCGAATAGTATGCCGGGTGGAATTTAATAAGTAGCTTTTAATGCTATTGAAGACTTCTTGACACTCCTTGTCCCACTTGAATAGAGCATCCTTCTTCATTAACCTTCCAAATAGTTGACAACATCCTAATAAATTTGATATAAATCGATGGATGAATGCGAGATGTCCATATAAAGAATGGAGTTGACGCAAACTCTTCGGTGGGGGATCTCCACGATTGCCTTGATTTTGGCAGGATCGATTTCAATACCTCTATGATGTACAATGTACCCCAGGAATTTTTCAGAGAATATCTCGAATGCACATTTTGGAGGATTCATCTTGAGATCATATTTTCTAATTCTTTCCAATACAATTCTCAAGTCTTCGAAGTGGTTATCACAGTTTAAGCTCTTCATCACCAGATCATCGACATAACATTCCAATAGGAGTTCTGAATGATGTACATTTTTCATCCTCAGGTGCCAATTTGATTTGGTTGTACCCTAGCTATCCGTCCATAAATAAAAACATGTCGTAGTTGGAGGTGTTGTCCAGTAGTAGTTCTAATATTGGAAGCGAAAAGTCATCTTTTGGGCATGCCTTATTTAAATCCCGGAAGTCAATGCAGAGACAGATTTGGCCATTCTTCTTCCTAACTAGGATAATTTTTGTTATCCAATCTGTATATTTCTTCTCTCTAATGAAGCCTACTTCGATTAGCTTTTTAGTTTATGCAATTACCTATTCTTCAATCTCCAATTTCATTCACCTAGGAGCTTGTTTAATAGGCGTCGCATCTGGTTTAATAGCTAGTTTATGAATCACTACATTAGGGGATAAGCCTGGCATTTCAGAATATGTCCAGGCAAAGCAATCCAATTTACAAAAATATTTTAGCTCTCAACTTTCTCATCGGGCGAAGGGCCGAAAGATGGGCGGGGATCATTCGACTCTAGGTTGACTTCTTTAAGTTCATAGTAGTTATTTGTTCACCATCTTTGAGTTCTTCAGGTGCGGGCTTGGCTTCCACTTCTTCATCATTTTAAAGAAGAATTTCATGGGAATCATCTTCTTCATCACTAAGAGTTTCTATCCAGCTTCTATTATAATATAATAGGCTCTATCTTGATGAGATTTGTGGATGAACCCTAGACCTTTAGTGGTAAAGTTATCACTTCTTGAGATGCTTGAGGACTTCTTTGGCTCCACATCTTGTTAAAGAATTGAGTCCTATGTTTAGTAGTTCCAATATGAATTCCAAGCTTATGCATCATATTTTGCAACTTCTACGGATAGTATATTGGTATTCTTATTGACACTATCTCATCGAAATTTTTATGTTGAGTAGGTCGCTCAAAATCTTGAGGCTAAGACTCTTCAGATTTATAAAATAGAGTTCCTGTTCTGCCACTCTCACTCAATGGCGGCACATAGAATGTTATCAATTCTTCAATATTATGAACCTCCAGTGGACTGATTTCTTTGAAGCATTGCTAAGGGATGGGTATAATTTTGAGTGAGTCATCTGACTCTGCCAAGTGAGCTATCCTCCTTGATGTATTTGAACTCTATTCCATGAAAGATTCAAAATCATAGTGCGAGATTAGAATCACTTATTTCATACTCTACCTTTCTTGAAAGCTTATATAAGTTTCCTTGTGTGACAGATATCTTCTCCCTCTTCTGTGTCACTTCTCAAATGAGGAACTTATTTGCTTGACTTAGGTGCAAAATTGAGTGCTTTAGGGAGAGTCGGCATTGCCTTCTTTCTTCCTCTTTGCTTCTACTCTTTCACTTTGTGAAATTTCTTTTTAGTTCTAGAAGTGGAAGCTACCGCTTCAAGAGGCTCTGTTAGCTTAGGCTCTTTGAGGATGAAATATTTTGTATCTTCATAGATCTTTGCTTTATTGAAGGAGAATGGTTGTAGGTTTTCAAAAATTTTGAATTATTCTCCATCTTTCAGATACTTCATAAATTGATGCATAGTTGATGGGACCATGCCATAATCATGTAGCCACGGCTGGCCCAAGAGAGCTCTAAATGATGTATCGGCATAGATTATATGAAACTTGGCTTCTGTATATAAATCATTGAACTTGAGAAAGAGAATAAAAGAACCCAAAGTTTTTTGTCCCTTTTCATTCAAATCATGAACCATCAACTTATCTCTCCCAAGATGTTAGATATCCAGTGATAATCCTTTTAACACCTTTAAACTCATAAGATTGATAGAAGAATCGAGATCAATCAATATTCGGCTAATCGAGATACCATCACCCTCTATAGTAACATAAAGAGGATGATTATGATCCGCTGTTCACAACATAAGGCCTTCCTTAGAAAATGTGATTATTGGGAGATCTTGAGTTTGCAATGCTTCTGTCATGCATTTTTCAGCAAAGTAAGCTTCATAACTCTCCGGATCTTTGAGAGCCGGTATCAAAATTTCTCGGAGGCCTTTTGACATCAAGAGAGCCTCGTACATATTCAATTGTACAGGGATCTTTCTCAGATGTGATAGAATATTATAATCTATCTTCTCGCTCGATTTAGGCTTTATTCTAGGATTTCTTGGAATGATATTTTTGGTGACTTCAATTTGTTTATCTTTGTCTTTATTTGCATATCCCTTCTTTGATGAAGGTGGTAAGACTTTATCACTTCTCAACTAAACTTGAATCACCTTATCTTACTCAGATTCTTTTGAAGAGGTAGTTTCTTCCAGTTCTCTTCTTATTCTGGAAGATTGGCCAAAAGGGCTAGACACATTTTTCAACATCATACGTGTCATACGTGATGATATCGATGAGTATGACTCTTCTTCGTCATGAAAACACAGATCTTCATCTGAACTATTATTGTCTTATTGAGTCATTAAACAAAATTCAGACATTAGCTCCTCAGGCTCTTCTTGCTTTTCTGATAAGAGTTGTGATGGGTTGGTCGAGTCTGTCTGACTACCTTTGTTGTTTGAGTAGCGATCGAAGAATATATGACATCGGAGATGATTCAACATGTCTCTCTTGGACAAGATTCACCATTATCTTCTTCATCGATTCAACACTATGAAGTTTAGGCATGAAGTCTTCAAGCTAAATGGTTGTCTTTTGGTGATATTCTCTAGATTGTTGATAATCTTTTGAGTTGTAGTTCTCTTCTTGATCTTCTTCTTTTTTTTTTGGCTAGCTTCTTTGATTTCTAAGGCTTGCATTTGTAGGTACTTCTCATCTTTGTGAGTAGCCATAAATACTTGGTTTAGGAATCTCTTAAGTCCAATATATGTTCAAGTGGTGATTTCCACTTAACACTGGGACATCTTTTATCTTGACATTTTCACCTCTTTTAGAGACTATTGTTTATCATTCTTCAGTCTGAACTAATTTCTCCTTCTGTTTGCCTTTTTTAGGATGATATAGAAGAGGACGTAATCATCCTTATAGAGTCTCTTTTTGGATTGACTAGAACACTGTCAAATAGTTTAAATTCACCTCCTGATACTCTTTTCTTGTTAATCTTTGAAGACATAATAATATTCAATAGGATTACCTATCATCCGATGATATGGACAATAGTTTGGATAATTGACTTAATCTTTTAAAATCAGAACTTTGTGACTTAAGAAATAATAATTTAGCCACATTCCCCTTTCTAAAGGAATATTCTTTGTTCATCTTTTCCTTAAGACATGGTTGCATTTTCTCATCATCTCTTGTTGCTTGTTTTGGATGCTCCCCACCACGTAGAAAAGTCTGAGGTTTGTCATTACCTCATAATACCAATTTTGGCTATGGGTTAGAATAAACAGGCTTTTTACCCTTATTATCATTGTGCACCGGCTGCTTTTCTTTATCCACATTGTATATCACCCGCTTTTTGCCATTTGAGCTATAGGAAGCGACATGAATTTCATTTCTTCTTGAGTCTGAAGGTTTGTTTCTCCTTGCTTTATCTGCATAGACTTCAAACTTAGGGCAATTCAACTTTTCAAATTTAGCCACCATATCGAGCAAGTCCTGGAATGTTGCAATCGACACTATGCATAGAAATGGTGCCATTTTATCATGCATATTGCCCATTAGCAATTGGATCGCATGTTCTTCTTACAATTGTTGCTCTCACTTCATACTTAGGTTCTGACTTATGAATTTTTATCACGACTCATCTTTTCTCCTTTTAGCAAGGCAAGATTAGGTGATGTGATTTTCTTTACCTTGCGAACCTCTTTACAAATATGATCTCTAATTCAGCAAATATTTTAACTGAATCATTCAGAAATTTTGCGTACCATTCAAAAGCAGCTGAGGTTAGGCTACTGACGAATTGACAAACAAATTAGTGCATTGTTCCTTCCTGTGTTACTACAAGTAGCCTTAAATTAGGCTAGATGTTACTTTGGATTATCAAGCTTGCTTAAAGTATTAAATTTTGGCACTAAGTAAACATTCGGGTACGACACTTGGTCATATTCAACTGGGTAAGGGTGACCCTTACTCACCAGCTTTTCAACCTGCTCTGAGGCTATGAGTGCCTTTATCTTTTCATTGATTAATGTTTTTAGCTGAGCAGCTGTTGCTGTTCCAAGTGTGCTAGCCAGATTTTGAATTGTCGAGTGGAGATGTAGTGGGTTAACTTCGTTCCTCACTTCATGCGTAGCATGTACTGCAGAAGCTTGAGGTACCATAATGACTGGTGGTATAGAAGTTGCATTATTAGTTGCCTATTGGTTAGTAGACAAAACAGGTGTTGCACTTGATGTGTTATTCTTCTGCAACATCTTCATCATGATGTTCATTTGTACCATCATATTATTTATTTTGGTATCAAGCTATGCAATCTCCTTATCTTTGACCTCCATTTGACGCTGCATTTCTCTTTGCTCTCTAGTTAACACCATGACATCAATCGATGAGCTCTTCCTCTTCTATTTTTTTTATTGTTGTTCTCCTTGCTCATTTTGAGGGAAGAACTTGACTGCCCTTCTCCTTGTGTATTTGTAGAGATAGCTGTTATTGGGGCTGTACGATAATGCTGATTATAAAAGCGTGTACCAGGCTGATCATTTTCTGGTTCAACCATATAAACAGCTTTGACACTCATGATCTCTTTCTCATTTTGGTCTTCTTCATCTTCAGCAAAAGATCGAAGATCCATCCTTTATTTTCTTCTGTGAATACTCTTCTTCATAAATGTTGAAATCGTTGAGTTCCTTGAGTTCGTTCTTTGATGGTGCCGGAGTTCATCTATATCTCTAACTATATAGACAACTTCTACTTCCATAGAATCCTCTTCATTATTTTCTTCATGCACAAAAATTTTCGATCGATGTTTCCAGTGGATCTCTGATTCAATATGCAGAACAACTACTTCTTCTATTAAAGGACTATGATTAACATCAACCTTTTATTATAGGGGTGAAAATGATCGGCGATGGGATCCCCTAGAGGATTCTCCAGGGTGTCGATCATCATATCTTTCATCAGTGATATCCCTTCTTTTGGGTATCCACTTTTGATGAGTTGATTTTGAGATAGATTTCTGAGTATATGTATCAGATGTCACACCTCTTATATTACTCAAAGTTTCATTACGGGGCTTTGGCCTCCATATTTATTATCCTTTGGGACCTTTTGGTGGATTCTTGGACACAGTCTAAGTGTCATGATGCTCACCATGTGAAGCGTCGCTCACGACTAGTTACCGAAGAGATGACAACTTTCTTGGTGTAGCCGATTTTCCATCACCACAGGCCTAAAATCTTTTTTTTCATTAGGACTTTATTCTTAGCTACTTTGAGAATTTTATATATACTAGCAGATGTTTTGCTCTCCTTTGTGGTGGTGGAGCTTGACGTGGTTGGTTCCAGAAGAATTACTTTATTTTGCCAGTAGAGTTATTTCTCTTTACCCACTTTTGATTGTCAAAGTTGTTGTGGGTGGGAATACTCGCTTCTGGGGGCAGTATCGTTTGTTCACTAGGTCGTTCAAAGGGGATGTGCTGAGCCCTTAGCTCAGTGTTTCTCCTTCTTCTCTGCCTTCTGGTTAATTTGCTCCCTGATGAGGAGGCTTCATGATCTTGCTTTCTGGGTACAAAAGGTTCAATCGGTGGAGCAGTACCATGAGACATTAAAGACATAGTTTGCCCATTGTGATTCTTTTCATCATGGGGGCTTCATATTGGCCTATCCTTTTGAAAACTGAAGTTCTCTATTTGGAGAACGCCTTGACAATGGTTGATTGTTGAACTAGTTGGTGCACCGCAGTGGTAGAACTTGAGGCCTTCTAGCATGGCCTCAAACGAATGTACCACGGGTGGGTATTTCAGGAGTTGCAACTACGATAGCTAGAAAATTCAAGCTACCAAATTGAATGGTAGCCCCGACATCACCTGTGTTGATGACAGCATTAGCTAGGCAGATATTCGCACCATGACCTAGTTGAATAGTGAAAGATGTGCTTTGTAGATCCATTTCTGCAAAAGTGAAAGATGGGGATTTGTAATTAGCAATTATTATTTCACCCCATACTTTCAAGATGCACAGGTGTTATAGAACAAAATAATGGTGTAATAAAGATATACTCCACTGAATGATTCATTTTACAAAGAGCATCATATTGAATTTATTACTCACTTAAATCAACATTTTGTTATTTTGAATTTTCAAAAAATTTTATTGCTACTATAACACATATATGTAAAGATGGAAATAGAATCTTATCCCAAGTAGCAAATCTGGGCTCAAAATTCTGACCTCGATAATTTATTTGATATTGAATTGAGGAGAGTGTGATTTAAAGTGTCGGTGTGATTTTTAGAAGGCATATGAGATAGTAGATAAGACACTACCCAGAGATTTCGCCCTCATTTGGTGAGGACTTTAGATCTAGTTCCAGGTTTTCTATAGGCGCAAGCCCCTATAGTTAATTACCCCTCTCAATAAGTGAGAGAGAACTTTCGATTAAGGCTAGTCATTAGATCGCTTAATGCGTAGCGTATAGTAGCAGCATGTGGAGTTTTAGAATTTAAGATATGAAATTCATCATTTTAGCTTAAACCGGATTATTGGGGGAATGATGATGTGCCCGATCTAGATCTCATGGTTCCGTCATCTTGGGCCATTGTGGTCTCTAGTTTGCTTAGTCAGAGGAGATAGTCCACCCAACCTAATAGAAGGATCCTCATCAGCAACACATGGGTTACGTCGTCCATGAAATCCTTGTAGACCTGGGGTGGTATTTGTCTAAGGAGATAGGCTTAAGTTTACATTAGCTGATAGAGGGATGTTTGCCCTATCAAGTACACCCTATGATTCACAACTCAAAGGGCAGAGCCATTGGGGAATATATACGATCGTGATCATAATATAATGGAGTGGTGGCCAAACTACGTCGAGGACTCACGGTATGCTTCATCATGGAGACTAGCAAACCATGCAGTCAGAGGACTCGGGTCACGTCCTTACTGATAAGAGATTAATTGAGAATGAACATAGCAGAACACTTGATTTGGCATTGGCTCCTTTGTGAGCTAGAGTTTTCTTAATTTATCACCACCGATAAACAATTGCGGAAGGTGGATGGATTGAGTTTGATTTAAGTTTTTAATGATAGAATTCCATTTAAGTAGTTTCAGATTGCTATTTGATTTGAGTTAAAAAAATTAATTAATTTGAATATGTTTAAGAGCTTTAGATCGTGTCAACTCTGTTTAGTTGCTAACAGAGGATTAGATTTACTATCACCAGTCGGAATAAGTTTCTCAAATATTTCAAAGATTTGAAACTCTTATTATAGGTTTTTAGGTTTTGTAACCCGGATCCATCTAGACTCGGGAAACCCCGATCCTCATCGCTTGAATTTGATTCAACATAGTGTGCATGCGGTGTATTGTAATTTTAAGTAATTTTATGTTTGAATTTTGAGATTGATTTTGTATTTTTATTTAATTTCAACTTCATCGCCGACCTTTTCAAATATTAAAATTTGACCTTTAAATTTCTATGTCGCACATACAAATTTATACTTAGCTAATTTCATTTAATTAATAAAATTATTGATTTTAAAAATCATAATTAGAATAAAATTTCTTAATTTGATCGAAGGAAGCTCTATGATTTTTGTAGATTTTGATTTAGTATCGCATTCTGTCTACTTGTACAAAGGGTTGTAAATCCGGTGGCGAAGAAGACATTTTGATTTAGATTATAGTTTAAAATATTACTTGCACTTAGTTTACTTGTTGAGTTTTTGTAATTCTCCCACTTAATTATGCTCAATTTAGATCACTTTTGATAAGTTATCATTTGGGTGTTTATTGATTTAGACCTACTCATGCTTATTAGCTAGCATAATAATCACCATATTATAGAATTATTAAACCCAATTTGGATTCATCCTTAGATTTTGAGTTTATTACAAGTTTGTTATGAGTTTAGTATTAGTCCCCAATTCCAATTAAAGCTTGTTTAATTTTTAGGACTTTACAAGAAAAGAGAACTCACTTTACCGATTCAATTTAAGCCATAGAGAATTGCAATTAGAGTTTGTGAGTTTGATATTAGCCTCCCCAAATTTCACATAGATTTTAAATGAATGTTCTATTCCTTCCAAAATTTTCTTTGAGGGCTCTCCCTTTTTTTTATTTGACGCTTTTAGTTTAAAATTAGCTATAGGTTTCCCTACTTAACGTTCTTAAATCAGCTCATTTCACACTCCCACTTTTTCTAAGTCAAAAGATTTGACACAATTTCGGCAGCCTCCCGACGTCATCCTTGTGTAGGGGCTGCATCGGGTATGTTTTGGCTTACTCGATGCACTCTGAAGATGAGTGGTGTCTTACCATAGCCAGTTTATCTCACGCCCTCTTGAGCACGAGGCCAACGATAAAGACATCTCTGATATATATTCATTACTTTTTTTTTTTAAGTCTAAATTACAAAATTTTATTAGTCAGAGCGACATCTAAAAGTGTTGGCACTCGATGCGTATTGAAGTGGCGGTGGTCTTCTGAGATTTTTTTTTTCATCTGTGTGTCTCGAGCGATAACTTAACAAGAAGCATGCATATATATATATATGTATATATATATATATATATATATGTATATATATATATATGTATATATATATATATATATATATGTATATATATATATATATATATATATATATATATATATATATATATATATATAATTTGTATATATATATATATAATTATTTTCAAATAAGCTTATACATATAATTATTTAGGAAAAAAAAATTTTTTTTAGAAAAATATTGTATTTAGAGTAATTAAAGAGAAATTTTTTTTTTTTTACATTAGAAAGGAGAGAGATACATTTTTATTTTTATTAATTTTTTAATTATTATATTTATTTAAAATATATAATTTAAATAAATTTTTTATAAAATATTTAATAACTAAATATTTATATATTTAGTTATTAATTTTTTTATTTATATATATTATTAAATATATAATTTGAAAAATTTTTTAATTATATATATAAATTTATAAATTTATTTAATATTTTTTATTAATTAATATAATTATTTAAAATATATAATTTTTATTACTTTTTGTTAATATATAATATAAAAATATTTAAAATATATAAATATAATTTTTTTAATAAATAAATAAAAGTAATAAATTATATAAATATTTTATAATTTATATAAATAAAGTATATATATATATATATATATATATATATATATATATATATATAATATTATATATTTATATTTTTAGTTATTTATATTTAAATTATATATATTTTAAGTTATAAAAAATATTTAAAAAAATTTTAATATATAAAATATTTAAAATATATGCACCGCGGGACCCTGCCGCCACCGCTCCGCAAGACCCGTCGACCGGCGCAGCCCGCGACTCGCCGACTCCGCCCGCGGCCCGCTGCCTACGCTAGCCGCGGACCAGCCGCGCTGTCGCGATCCCACCGCTGCGCCAGTCCTCGTTGCTGCCTTATTTTTTACGACCGATCTCTCTCCGCTGCCGCAAACCATAGAGCATATAAAAATAGCCTCCTTCCTCCAGATAGCCATAACCTTTCCCATCCTGCAGCCCTTGCAAATAACCCATCTTCATTTTCTTTCCTTTGATCCCTTCACAATTTATTTTTTCAATCTTTGCTACTTTCTCTCTCATATATATATATATATATATATATATATATATATATATATATATATATATATATATATATATATATATATATATATTATATATAATTATTGGCTCATCCTCTTTTCTTAGAAGGATATATAAAAAATTATAAATGGGTAGTTAAGATAAAGAGAATGAGAATAACAATAGCTTCTTTTTTTTGGAAGAGACTTGATAGGCATCGAGAACTCTTTCATCTTTTGATATTGATATCAGTAAATCATCCATCGCCATTTCTCCGTGTAAATCAATAATTAATTAACAAAATGATTCATTTCTTCTTTTGATATTATTATAATTTTTTTTTTTTTTTCTTTATATAATTTATGTTCATCGATCCATAATTTTCATGCAATTCTTTATATTTTAATTGATCTGTTAATTTATTCAATTTTATTTTTGTTCATATCGATGTTATGAAGGCGTGATAATTTATATTTATTAAAATATTAATTTAATTAACCATGAAAGAAAATTATAATTTTGCATAAATATATATTATTTTTCTAGCTTACATGAAATATTAAATTTAATTGCATTTTAATGGTTTTTTTTCTACAGGATTGAAGATGTTATTGGCAGATACGTTAATCTCCAGAGCATGATAGAACAGGGTATGAAATTTAATTTAATTTTTATTTATTAAAGAGATATATTTTGACATTTATGCTATTCTAATCATAATTAATATTCGTTTTTTTTTTTCTAACTTCCTGAATTTTGAAGCAGAGTTAACATGCACAAAGAGGTAAGTTGGCATCAATTTTCAGTTTCTTCTTAAAATTTTAATTAATTTAACAAAATTGAAATATATTGTATATTATTATTAATTATTTTGAATGCATATTTGCGATTTGATGACTATAGCTGATAAAGATATCCAATTATCTTAAATTTAATAAAAATTTATTCTTTAATTTTTTAAAAATTCTGAAAATAAAATTTTATGTGATTGCACTCAAATTGAAATAATTTAAAATATAAAATTATGCATTTTAATTAAAAATTTTATCATCATGGACAATATTTTCTTTATTATTTCTGTTATTATTATTTTGCTAGTTTTGGTAGAGAAATCCTGTGAAAAATTCCTTACAACTGAAATTTAAATAATAAAATTTAATCATTATTCTTTTGTTATTTCGAGATTTGTGCTTTACGTTTCATCGTTGTCCATTTTATACTGAAATTTATGTTTTATGCAAATAAACATATTAATGTTTATAAAACATAACTTACATAAATGAAATAAATAAATAAATAATTTAGTGGAATTTATTTCCCTAAAATTGTCATTTAATTAAACCATTATCTATTTTTAATAGAGATGGTCTATCTAGTGATTGATTTATAATTTTTAACCTATTAAAAAAATTAATTTTATATATCTCATAATACTAAAATTTAATTATATATATCTAGTATTTAAATTTTTTTTTTAAATATGTCTAAAAATTCATATTATATCAAAACACTCACATTTTACCTATAGAATATTTATTTAAGTTTATTGTGATCAATATTAGTTTTAAAAGAGTTCATTTATTTTGCAGAAGTTATTACTGAGCAACTCCCAACACCCACTTCCAGCCTACGATCCATCCACGGAATTCTGAAAGTCATTCGCATTAGAATGAAAACAACAATAGATGCTAATGAAATCACTACACATATATATCTCTTTCTCTTCATATAGGTGTACCTGCAGCCTCAACAGGGAGGAATGCCTAACGACTTATTTACGATGTCGTAGTCCAAATCATTTCAAATCACGGCCATCCAATGTTCCAGAACTCAGATCCTTTCATGTCCTTCAGGTACAACATATCGCTTGCGATCTTCTTAAAAACACTTAAATTTTTAACGGTTTGATTTCGTCCAACGATGAGGATAAATCTCGATGATTACAAATGGAGCCACAAGTGGAGGTGACACATGGCAACAAGCCTATGTGTCACGGAGCTTTCATAATCCCGCTTAGTTCCTTTAGAACAGGTATGATAATTAATATAATCAAAACTAATAGTCGAATAAACTAACGACGTTTGGATGGTTGGGTTTCAGGTCCGTTAGCAACGGCTGAGCCGCCGCCGATGGCAGGAGTAACGAGCTATCCGCACATGCCGGCTGAGGTGGAAGGCATGTGTGGTGGTGGCGGGATTGTGGATAGTTCAGTACCAGAGAATGTGGGATGATCTTGACAGTTTGATTTGACCAGCTCCCACATGTCATCTTTTTTTTTTTTTTTAATAAAAGGCAATATATGACAAATGTGAAGGGAGACAAAATTAAATATAATTTCTACTTATTTTATATTGTAATTTTTATTTTTTTATTTTTTAGTGGTTGAATAGAATCTTATGATAATTCATTTGAGATGATTGTTAAGGAAACAGAACTGAACGAATATTTGTATTTTCACCCATTCTTTTCCCGAGTTATTAAGGGGCCGTTTGAGATGAATTTTATTTATTATTTATTATTTATTATTTTATTTATATTTTTATTTAAATTAAAATATATTTTATGATGATAATTATTTTTATAAATATTTAAAATAACATATGATGAATATATTTATGTGTGTGTACTTTTATAAAAATTTGTAATAATTGTATACTTAAAAATTATTAAATTTTAATAGATTTTAAATATATTTTATGTGTAATTGGTTGTGTCCTGAACATATCGTCATATGTCCTGATTTTATGCATATTTCCTTAATTTGTGTTGTAATAACTATTATATATATATGTATATATATATTTCTTTATTTATTTATAATAATGCAAAAGGAATTAATTTAATAAATCTTAATACTTCCATCCATTTTCTTAAAATGGGTTTCGATGGTTGTGATGGAGACATAAATGATTTAATAAGAAATTTAATAAAAATAAATCCATTTAAATCAACCTTTTATTTTAAATTTAAATATGGGAGGCCTAATTGAATCTGTTTTTTTATTAATTCACAGAAAAAAAATGTATACATATCCTTGTATATATCATTAACATTATGTGTTATATTTGTGATACTTAAAAATTTTACATATATATAATATTTTTTTTACTACTTTAAAATATTTCACGTTTTTAAAATACCATATATATATATAGATGATATTAAAGATTTTGATATATATATTTTCTGTATATATATATATATATATATATATATATATATATATATATATATATATGCTCTCTGTGATATCTCTGTCTCTCTATATATATATATATTTGCCTCCTTTCATGAGAGATCTTAGGTGGGTTTTCTACTGATGCTTTCAGAAATTTGCAACTAGCAAGTACATAGTTTTGAACACCAATTATTATTTTTATATTCACCGCTACTTTGCTTGCCTTGGTACTTTCTAGTGCTGTCTATACTTTATGGTTTGGCTATTGGAGTTCCCACTAATACTTTTGATATTATAACAAATAAATGGAGGATGCAAATTTATATATAATAATATAATAATAATAATATATATATATAATAGATTTATTGGTTTATATTTTCTCTTGCACTTTAAAAAATTATTTTATTGTTGGCTATTGTAGATCTATAGTATTGGAGAGATCAGATGAGGAACTATCGGGGAGTTGGAATGAGGATATTGTGGGAAATAAGATGGGAAAGATTTGTGGATGGAAGAGGCATTGTTTGCTTTGTTTGGGCTTTGAGGAGAGCATAATAATGGAAGAACTCTATTTTAGAAGACATGATAAGATTTAGATATAGCATTAAGTGTAATAATTCTCGACTTCTAGATTAATTAAAATCTTTGTTTTTTTACTCCATAAATGAGGTTTCTCAGACCACATGAAAAATTTAGAGACTTCAATAACAATCAATTACTTATTTATTTATTGTTACGGAGAAACTATCCAGGTAAACATGATTTATTACTCTTAAAATGCTTCATAACATGATAAATATTTGTACTTGTGTGGTATAAAAATATTCATCACTAGATCTTGGGATCCTATCACTTCAACTTCATATTCTTTTCTTGCAACACTTCTTTATGTAGTGATAGCGGTGAATGTGTGCTTGTTTCTATAAAAATTAAAAAAAATTTGTTAATATACAATGATATTTATATCAATACATGCCTTTGTGGTCTTATTTTGATAAAAAAAAAAAATAAAAATAATCCTTTCAAAGATAGCATGATAAATCATTGAAACTTTTGTACTCATATTGAACTTCACAAGGACATCAACATGTATGTTGCTTCTTTGATGTCAATATATCTAAATATTATCGAGAATATACATCCCATTATGCTTTTTTACATAATCAGCAATAAACTCTTCTATAAACAATTTAATTCTTCTATACATGAATTACCCACATTGTGGCTCGAAAGAAAAATTAAAGTGTCTGATAATTTTGAAAGGGAGAGTAGCATAAAATATTAAATGAGCGGATGAGACCATGTTTGTCTGAAGACTTTTACCATTTGAGGTTTCTATGAAACAAGACTATAGTTAATTACACTTGATTTGCATTGGCTCCTTGAGTTTATTCTATTTATCAATGATAAATAGTTTACTGAGTGGATAGATTGAGTTTGATTGGTTTTTAATGTGGAATTCCATTAGTAATTTTGATTGATATTTGATTTGGAGTTAAAAAATTGATTAATTTGAATATGTTAGAGCTTTGAATCCTGTCAACTATTTAGTTTAACGGATTAGCTTTTACACTTCCTTCCTGGATAACAGTTCTCAGATATTTCTTGTTTGAAACTCTTATTATTTTTTAGGTTTGTTAACTTGGGATTAATCTAGACTAAGTGGAAGCAACCCTTGTCCCACTCCTGGACACTTAGAAGCGGATGACGCCAATGCTGCTACATGTATTGTAATTTTAGGTAATTTTATATTTGAATTATGAGATTGATTTATTTTTAGCTAATTTTAGCTTCCCTTTCAGCTTTTAGGACATTTAATTTTCCATTTATGTATTAGACATTGTCTAAGAATTTTATAGCTTATCTAATTTTATCTAATTAATGAAATCATTGATTTTGAAAATAATTGAATGAAATTCCTTAATTCGATCGAAGGAAGCTCATGATTTTGTTGTTATTTAATATCTTCTCTCTTAATGCTTGTACAAGGGTTGTAGATGCAGTGAAAGAAGATATTATTTTAGATTATTGTGATTACTTGTAGTTTATTTGAGTTTTTTAATTCTCCCACTTGAAGGTTATTAATTTAATAACTTTTGATAAGTTATGTAGATTTGTTTATTGATTATACTACTTAATGTCGTGTTAAGTAATCACCCACTTATATGTAATGATAAGAATAATTAAACCCAATTTGGTTATCTTAGAATGAGTTTATTACCAAGTTTATTATTTAAATTATTAAAGCTTACTTAATTTTGAGGGACTTTACAAGAAAAGAACTCCTTTACCACTTCAATTTAAGCCATAGAAATTGCAATTGAGTTTGAGTTTGATATTAGCCTCCCCAAATTTCACTTAGATTTTTAGATATTCTAGTCCTTGAAGTTTTCTTTAAGTGCTCCCCCTCCTTTTTTTATTTGTTGTTTTGGTTTAAAATTAGCTCTGGGTTTTCACCAGCGTTCTTAAAATCGACTCATTTCACTCTCCCATTTTTACAATCAAAAGATTTGACATAATTTTATCATGGCATCATCATCCCATCATGCAGTGTTTTGACTTTTCTGCATTCTTGAGTGTAATTGGTGTCTTCGACACCATGACCAATTTTCATCAATCGCTCAGCTTGAGCTGAGGCCTTGAATCTGAAAGAGACATGTCAATTACTATTTATTCCCTTTTTTTTATAAGTCTACAAATTAGGAAAAATTTCGGCAACATTTCATCCCAGGGAGGTGACAGTGTTGAGCTTACATAATTATACGTGAGCATGGCTGAGCGTTGTCTTCGCGACACCACATCTTGCCACCTCATACTTTTCATCTCATTGCGCCTCTTTGAGGTCTCTCACTCTATATATATATATATATATATATATATATATATATATTCATGATTACATGTTACGACCCATTTTTGAATGTGCTTTCAAACGACAAAGAAACGGGTTAGGTATGAAGATGAATGTAAGACATGGAGTGTCAGCGAAAATTGAAAAGAATTCACCTCTTCTAATGTACTTCCCAGGTTTGTGGCCGAAGGGGAAAGACTAAAAGCGAAGGAATTATTTGGAAAAGAATTCTCTTCAGTGATGTTCTTCTTCCAGATTCTGGTAGAGAAGTGAAGGTTCACGAGAGTCTGAATCGTAAGAAGAATTAGATCTCTTAATGATGTTCTTCCCAGATTCGCGACAAACATGGACCTAAGCGAGGGGTGCGGCGTCAAAAGCGAAAGAAGAATTCCCCTCTAAGTGTTCTTCTTTATAGCGGAAACGAGAAGATTCTGTTGTAGTTTCTGAAGGTATGGAAAGCGAGGCCAGGTATTTAGAATTTTGGTATCTGTTACTCTTGGTAAAAGATACAAGGAATCAGTTTGAAGATAAATTTGGCAGCCAGAAGCGGCAACGGAATGACGAAGCTTGATTCGGCAATTTTCATCGTGGCCGCATGAAGAGAGCAACTTTCAGTGGGCAGTCTGGCAGCAGACTTAGACGGTCTGAGGTGAAAGTAAGAGTAAGCGTAGATTCGCAGTGTCCTTGAGCGCAGGAAGATCTGGGAGATCGGGAGCTAACGGCTTTCCAGCAGGCGAGCCCGGAGCGTGAGAGCCGAGTCTGACTAGCGGGCGATAGGTGTGGGAGCGTATGAGCAAGTTTAAGCGAGGTCCATTGCGAAGCAAAACAGTGGTGGAAGTCATGGAATAAGACAGACTATAGGAGCAATGGCCAGTGACTCTGTGAGCCAGATATGCCATTGGAGTGTTCAGCAGGTCTTATGGAGGAAGCGAGTGTGCTTGCATGAAGCCTTATGTTAAGCCGGGGATGGGACTAAAATTGAGATCTGAGGGCGAGGAGGAGATACCTATCTTTTTTTAGTTTTAGGCGAGAGAGGGCTGACGTCTTGAAGGGATGGAGAGCAGGAGGTAGTTTCTTTTCTTTTTTTATTTTTATTTTGGAGTTTTTATAAAACTAAAATAGGGGAGACATAGGGGTAATTTAAATTTTTTTAAATTTAAATTTATTAATGGGTTTTAATGTGGATTTTAGGCCGGTAAACGCACATAATCAATATCAATTCAAGATAATTTTGTTGTTCTGAGGGTATGGCTGAGTGAGGTAGTTTCTTTTCTTTTTATTTTTATTTTTTGGAGTTTTTTAGAAAACTAAAAATAGGGGGGAACCGTTGAGCATGGGGGTAATTTAGGAATTTTTAAATAAATTTAAATTTATTAATGGGTTTTAATGTGGATTTTACGCCGGTAAACGCACATAATCAATATATATATCAATTCAAGATAATTTTGTTGTTCTGAATGCAATGACGCAGTCTGTTTTGCGATTGAAGGCCATTTGGTTTAAGTTGACGTCAAATTGGGTCAATTTCAGCTCAAAATTCGCATCACCGCTTTCAACCACTCGATTTTTGTACAGACTCGTCCGAATTGAGTGTGAATAGTCTTACTTGATAGATTTGGCATTTCAAAGCCAACGACATGATCAATTTTACGAACAGAGGTCGTTTGATCCTCATCGATGCCTCCTGACCTTGATATGCATGCAGACACGTTGACCACTCGATCACTTGATTGATTGATCATCAAGTCATACAATATTTATATTCTGACCAGTTTCAATGTTCTGAATATGATGGCGAAGTCCGTTCATCGATTGGAGGTCATTTGAGTTGATTTCGGTGACATCATGTGTATTTCAGCCTCAATTTATGCATTATCACTTCAAATCACTCGACATTTACACAGACTCGTCCGAATTGAGCGTGGATAGTCTCATTTGATATATTTTGATATTTTGAAGCTAACGACATGATCAATTTTATGAATGGAGGTTGTTCAGACATTGTTGTAGCTTCTTGATCTCGATATATGTGCAGGTGCGTTGACGACTCCAACGCTTGATCGGTTGATCATCAAGTCGTACAATATTTATATCCTGACGAATTTTGACATTCTGAACATGATGGCGAAGTCCGTTCATTGATCGGAGGTCATTTTGACCATTTTCAGGGATGTCCAGTGCATTTTGAGCCTCAATTTGCGCACTGTCACCTTCGAAGTCCGTCGAATTTGACTTGTGGGATTGTCTTGATTTATGACACATATGTTGAGGTCAATAAATGCCCCCCAACAAATATGATTCACACATGGAGTGAGTCACGTTTGCTGAAAATTGGTTGATAATTTGGCAGCCCGAGCTTGGATCATTTCGATTGATTACGATACTTTGGAGCTTTGGCGGGTATAAATGTGGGCTTGATCGATTTGTCGAGAATCGACTTGCCTGATAAGGGCTCTTACACCATCTACTATCTACTTATGACTTTTTTTCTTCTCTTTCTTTTATGTTCTTGCAGATTTGAGTTTCCTCTATCCCTAGTTTCGTGCTTAGTTGGGTTTAATGGATGAATTATTTTATTTGTTTTGATGAATGATTCCACTAGGGAATTAGTTTATATGTGCTTGGTCAGATTTGAAATTCCTTCTATCCTAGCTTTAAGCTTGACGGACTTGATGAAGGACGATTTGTCCATATTGACTTGTCGAAGTGTTTGTATATGAATGAACCTTGTTGTACTTTGCTTCATTTTGTTGGAGGTACATCTGATGACCTTACTTATAAAGGTCAATGTCGAGTTATCGGTCTAGCGACGTGCTAGACTAAATAACGCCAAATTTCTTTAGTTAGACCATGTGCTTTGTATGAACTATGAAATTTCTTCTTCCTCGATCTGTGCTTTTGCTTTGATGGACTTGAAGGAGATAGGCTTTGATCTGCTTTGAGATCATATATTTGAGAATAAATTGAGATATCACCACATATATAGATTGATTTGAGGTAGCTACGAATTGAGCATTTTCTTAGATTTCCTTGATCTATCGATCAAGTAGAAAGATCTCTTGGATCCTGGTTGCTTATAATTACTAAGCTGGATCTGGTTTGAGATTGAACAACTATCATCATTAGACTGAAGAGCAATGGCTCTTTCACTATGTCCTTTTCTTACGGCTTGTTGAGTGAGGAGAGTGTCAGCTACTCGGCCATATTTGGGCTTGTTGAGTTTGACCTTTAGAACTTACTCGAGTCTTCGACTTGAGCTGTAGTGGCTTGGTGGTTTTGTCATCAGACTGACAAACGAGGGCTCATTCACTGCGACCTTTTCTTATGGCTTGTTGAGTGAGGAGAGTGTCAGCAACTCGGCCATTTGTGGGCTTGTTGAGTCTGATCTTTAGCACCCATCTATGTCTTAGACCTCAGGATATAGAGGTTGATGTTTCTCCAACTCAGTTGATTGAAGCTTCTAAAATTGGGAGTTCTTCTGACTTAATCTCCAGAATTTGGCAAATCTGGGAAATAAATTTCTTGATATTTAGGGTTGTCTTTTCATGCATAGAAATAAATTCTTTTTTGTTTACGCAAAACTCTACAACTTAACAATGAATTATAGATATATTCGAGATTTGGTACTAACACTCAATGTTAATCGAGAATATTTTGAGGATCTCCTCTTATGGTACGATGTCAACTCAGATAAACTTAATATAAACTAAAAAAATACCCCCTATCTTGCAGGGGGAATTCTAAAGTACATTTAGGAGAATTTTTAAGATGAAATTATACAAATATATCTATATTTGAATTGGTGTACTCTAAAGGGGATTTTAACATACAACATTGATTTCATCTATATATAAAAATCTAAATACTTGTGTAATTTTCATGAAAAGTTCTTCATTTGGGTATGTTTATTTAGGGATCTCGTCATGAAGCATGATGGCAACCTAAATAGATATACTAAAAAAAATGCCTCTTGTCTTGCAGGGGGAGATCTATTGTACCTCGAGAATGTGGTTGTCAAGTATAGTACCTTTTCAAGTATTGACCATTAATTGATGGCATTGGACTTTCACCCTTTAAGTCGATGAGTTGGTATGCCCCTCCTTAGTATACCTTTTCAATGACAAAAGGGCCATCCCAGTTAGGCTCAAATTTGCCACCGAATTTTTGATTGGGGATAATTGGTCTTCTCAGCACCAGAACTAATTCTCCTTTTTGGAATGTTCGGGGCCACATCGTATGGTCAAAAGCCTTGGACATCTTTGCTCAATAGACTTTGATGAGCTTGCAGAATTTCATCAAACGTTGAGTTTCTACGATACATTTTGATCTTTAGTTAGATAGTATTGGATGGCTACTTTCGAAGGAAGGCCTTCAACTTACGGAAGATGCCTTGATTCAAATACTAATGAATAAGGAGTGGCTTTAGTCGACATCTTGTAGGTAGTTCGATACGCCCATAGAGCCTCTATTAGCTTGGTATGCCATTCTCTCTTATTTTTAATAAGAATCTTCTTGAGTAGTTTGACTAATGTCTTGTTGAAGGCCTCTAGAACCATTTGCTCTTGGATTATATATTGAAGAGTATGAATCAATTTTGTGTTGATCGACGAATCTATAAATATTTATATTTTTGAAAGCTATGCCATTATTAAAAATTATTCTGCGTGGCACTCCAAATCTATAGACTACATTATGCGTGAAGAAGTTGATCACTCGGTCAACAGTAACTTCTTTAAATGGAGTAGCTTCAGCTCACTTAAAGAAATAATGATTCTAGGATGAAGCGATGTCCGGTGGCGATGGTGGATCAATTGGTCCAATTTCATCGTACTAACATTCAAATGGCGGATGCTGGGTGTTGGGTGTAATGAATTGATGGATGAAATTCTCATATACTTGACACTCATGACACTTCTTAGCATGATTAATACAATCTCTCACCATAGATGGCCAATAATAGTCCATCCTTTTGATTTTTATTATCATCTTGGGACCTGACTAATGTGCACCGGAAAGTCCTTCATGAACTTCAACCATCACTTTGCTAGCTTCATTTACACCTAGGCATCGTAGCCACATTTGTTCAAAGGATCTAAGATATAGAGTATTGATGAAAGAAAGTAACATTCTCTTTTGATTTGGATGATTTATTACTTGGTAATTTGCCTTCTTTAAAGTAGTCAATGAAGGCTTGCCTCCAATCACATGACTCTTCTACAAAAGGCTTCACTGCTTTCTAAAGCAATGTCATTCTTAACTCTTCTTAGTACAACTTCTTGTTGATTTTGGAGTATGAGGAACAACTTTGAGTCACATCTGCTTTGGTAACCACTACCTACGGGGATTGATACTTTATTGGCTCTAGAACTCATGAGTAAATATCTGATCATGACATAATCACCATTCATACTTGTCTTTTCTTAGTTAATCTTGCCAAGCAATAGTTTTTTACTATTCGGATCAGAGACTCAAGTTAATGTGATATTTGGTATCGCTTCATAAGAACTTCGCTTATGATAGAAAGCTAACTCAAGCTTGTTAATTCTATAGATGCTAAGTACTTGATTTATAATAAGTTGAGAATCGCCAAAAATATGCAAGTTCTAAATGTCTATGAAAATAGCTTCTTCCAGACTTGCCACTAATACTTCATATTCAGCTTCATTATTAGTTTTTGGCTCGGTCAGTCCATATGATCATCTCATTATCCCTCCTTCTGGTGTTATGAAGATGATGCCGATTCCTTCTCTTGTTCTTGGAAAATATAGATGTTGGACTTGTTTGATCGATGAGGCTCCATCAAAGTACATTTCCCAAATTTGTGATTTTTCTCTTTCATGAATGAACATAATTTGCTCATCGGGCAAATCGTCATTAAGAGAAGAGTTAAGAGAAGAGTCCGCAGGGATGGGATGTGCAGCTAGAAAATCTACTAAGACTTGTTCATTCACTGCTTTCTGCGAAACATATGTGATATCGAATTATAAAAGCAATACTACCTATCTTGCTAAGCGACCTATCAATGCTAGTCTTGTCATCAAGTACCTCAGCGGATCGATCATCGAGATGAGGGTAATCTTATGAGATAACATATAGTGACAGAGCTTTTGGATTGCAAAGATTCATGCGAAAAAGTGCTTCTCTATCGGAGAGTATCTCATTTCTGCTCTAATCAGTCTTCATCTGATATAATAAAGAATATTCTCTTTGCTTTCTTCATTGTGTTGTGCTAACAATGCCCCGAGAGACTCGTCTAACGTAGCTGTGTATAGAATGAGGGGCTTCCCAGAAGGATTTTAGGATTAGTGGATTTAATAAGTAGCTTTTAATCTTGTGAAGACTTCTTGACACTCCTTGTCCCACTTGAATAGAGCATCCTTCTTCATTAACCTTGCAAACGGTTGACAACGTCCTAATAAATTTGATATAAATCGACGGATGAATGCGAGATGTCCTTATAAGAAACGAGTTGGCCAAACTCTTGGTGGAGCATCTCCACGATTGCCTTGATTTTAGCGGGGATCGATTTCAATACCTCTATGGCGTATAATGTACCTGAAATTTTTTGGAGAATACCTGAATGCACATTTTAGAGGATTAATCTTGAGATCATATTTTCTAATTCTCTCTAATACAATTCAAGTATTGAAGTGGTTATCACCGGTTTAAGCTCTTCACCACCGGATCATTGACATCATTCCATCAACTCATCAAAAATACATGTCATCTTCTTTGGTATTTAACACCAGCATTTTTCAGGCCAAAGGGCATAGCGTAATATATGCCAATAGGAGTTTTGAGCGATGTACATTTTTCATCGTCGGTGCCTGATTTGATTTGTACCCCAGCTATCTTCCATAAATGAAAACATGTCATAGTTAGAGGTGTTGTCCACTAGTAGTTCGATTGTGTCTTTTGGGCATGTCTTATTTAAATCTCAGGTCAATGCGAGGCAGTTTGGCCATTCTTCTTCCTAACAAGGATAATGTTTGCTATCCAACTGCTTATTTCTTTTCACGGATGAAGCCTATTTCGATTAGCTTTTTAGTTTCTTTATTATCTATTTTTCAATCTCAATTTCATTACTTAGCTTGTTTAATAGGCATCACATCTAGTTTAATAGCTAGTTTATGAATTACTACATTGGGGATAAGCGACATTTGAATATGTCGGCAGCAATCACAATTGACAAAATAGTATTTTTAGCTCCTCAACTTTCTCATCAGGCAGAAGGGCACTGACGAAAGTTGGACGGGGATCATCCTCAGCTCCTAGGTTGACTTCTTTAAGTTCATCCATAGTTGTTATTTGTCCACCATCTTCGAGTTTTTCAGGTGCGAGCTTGGCTTCCACTTCTTCATTATTTTTAAGAAGAATTTCTTGGGAATCATCTTCTTCATCACAAAGAGTTTCTATCTCAGCTTCTATTATATTATAACAGGCTCTATCTTGATGAGATTTGTGGATGAACCCTAGACCTTTAGTGGGAAAGTTATCACTTCTTTGAGATTCTTGAGGACTTCTTTGGCTCCACATCTTGTTAAAGAATTGAGTCCTATATTTAGTAGTTCCAATATGAATTCCAAGCTTATGCATCATTCTTCACAACTTCTATGGATAGTATATTGGTATTATTCTTATTGACATCTCAAAATTTTTATATTGAGTAGGTCAAAATCTTGAAATCGACTCTTGATTTGTAAAATAGAGTTCCATTACGCCACTCTCACTCAATGCGGCACATAGAATGTTATCAATTCTTCAATATTATGAACCTCCAGGTGGGTGAAGCATTCTTTGGGATGGGTATAATTTTGAGTGAGTCATCTGACTCGCCAAGTGAGCTATCTTTCTTGATGCAGCCATTTGAACTCTATTTCCATAAAAAGATTCAAAATCATAGTCTGAATCAGAATCACTTATTTCATACTCTACCTTTCTTGAAAGCTTATAAGTTCTCTTAGGTTTGACAGGGATATCTTCTCTCTCTTCTGTGTCACTTCCCAAATGAGGAACTGATTTGCTCGACTTAGGTGCTAAATTGAGTGCTTTAGGGAGAGCATTACCTTCTTCTCTTTGCTTCTCTTTCACTTTGTGAAATTTCTTTTTTAGTTCTAGAAGTGGAAGCTACCTTCAGAGGCTCTATTAGCTTAGGCTCTTTGAGGATGAAATATTTTGTATCTTCATAGATCTTTGCTTCATTGGTGAGGGCTGTTTGTAGGTTTTCAAAATTTTGAATTATTTTCCCATCTTTGGATAATTCATAAATTGATGCATAGTTGATGGGACATACCCGCTACTCATGACGGTGGCCCAAAGGATATTAAATGATGTATGCATGATTACATGAAACTTGGCTTCATTATATAAATCATCATTGAACTTGAGAGAATAAATAAAAGAACCGAGTTCTGCCTTTTCATTGAAACCATGAACCATCAACTATCTCTCCCAAGATGTTGGATATCAAGTGATAATCCTCTTAATACCTTTAAACTCATAAGATTGATAGAAGAAGATCAATCAATATTTATCGAGATATCATCACTCTCGTAGTAACATAAAGAGACGATTATGATCATTCCCAACATAAGGCCTTCCTTAGAAAATGTGATTACTGGGAGATCTTGAGTTTGCAATGCTTCTATCATGCATTTTTCAGCAAGTAAGCTTCATAACTCTCCGGATCTTTGAGAGCCAGTATCAAAATTTCTCGGAGGTCTTTTGACATCAAGAGAGCATTGTACATATTTAGTTGTACAGAGATCTTTCTAAGATGTGATAGAATATTATAATCTATCTTCTCGCTCAATTTAGGCTTTATTCTAGGATTTATGGGAATGATATCTTCGGTGACTTCAATTTGTTTGTCTTTGTCTTTATTTGCATATCCCTTCTTTGATGAAAGTGGTAAGACTTTATCACTTCAACTAAACTTGAATCACCTTATCTTGCTCAGATTCTTGAGAGGTAGTTTCTTCAAGTCCCCTTCTTATTCGGAAGATTGGCCAAGGGCTAGACTCATTTTCAACATCATGTGTTATACATGATGATATCGATGAGTCGACTCTTCTCATGGAAAACACATATCTTCATCGAACTATTATTGTCTTGTTGAGTCATTAAACAAAATTGACATTAGCTCCTAGGCTCTTCTTGCTTTTTTTGATAAATTGTGAGGTTGGTCGAATGCGACTACCTTTGTTATTTTAGAGTAACTTTGAAGAATATGACATCACGTAGATGATTGGCATGTCTCTCTTGGACAAGATTCACCATTATCTTCTTCATCGATTCACCATGAAGTTTAGGCATGAAGTCACGCAAGCTAAATGGTTGTCTTGCCGGTTGGTGATATTCCTCGAGATTGTTAATGATATTTTGAGTTGTAATTCTCTTCTTGATCTTCTTTTTTTTTTGGCCAGCTTCTTTGATTTATGAGGCTTGCATTTAGTAGACTGCTTCTCATGCTGTGATGAAGTAGCCTTATTAGAATACCCGAAGCTAAATACTTGGTTTAGGAATCTCTCTTAAGTCAATATGTTCAATTGGTGATTTCCACTTAACACTAGGGACATCTTTTAGCTTCTTACATTTTCACGCTCTTTTAGAGACTATTTATCATTTCTCGATTTCTCCTTATTTATCTTTGCATGATGATAGAAGGACATGTCATCATCCTTGTAGACTCTTTTTGGGACTAGAACTTTTTGATAGTGTAAATTCACCTCGATACTTCCTTTTCAATCTTTGAAGACATAATATTCAATAGATGACTTATCATCTATGATATGGAAAAATAATTTCTAATGAATATTCTTTGTTCAAACATGGTGCATTTCTCATCATCTCTTGTTGCTTGTGCTCCCCACCACTTGAAAAGTCAGGTTTGTCATTACCTCAATACCAATGTATTAGAATAAAGCTTTTACCCTTATCATCATTGTACCGTTTTTTCCTTTATCCACGTTGTATATCACCCGCTTTTTGCCATTTGAGCTATATGAAGCGTTATGAATTTCATTTCTTCTTGAGTCTGAAGATTTGTTTCTCTTTGCTTTATCTACATTGACTTTAAACTTAGGGCGATTCAACTTTTCAAATTTAGCCACCATATCGAGCAAGTCCTGGAATGTTGCAATTGGCCTTCATAGAAATGGTGCCATTTTATCATCCATATTGCCCATTAGCAATTGGATCGCATGTTCTTCTTAAAATTGCTCACACTTCATACTTAGGTTGCATGACTTATGAATTTTGTCACTAACTCATATTTCTCCTTTTAGCAAGATAAGGCGCGATTGTGATTTTCTCAGTTACACTAGCAAACCTTTTTTTACAAATATGGTCTAATTAGAAATATTTTAAGCGAATCATTGAATTCTACCATTCAAAAGCGGTTGAGGTTAAACTAACAAATTGATGAAAAATTAGTGCATCATTCCTCTTACTACAAGTAGCCTTAAATTGTGCTAGATGTTGCTTTGGATTATCAAGCTCACTGAAAGTATTAAATTTTGGCACTAAGTAACCTTTCGGGTACGACACTTGGTCATATTCAGCTGGGTAAGGCGACCTTACTCACCGACTTTTCAACCCCTCACTATTATTGTCTTTATCTTTTCATTGATTATTGTTTCTAGGCGGCTTGTTGCCATTCAGTGTGCTAGCGATTTTGAATTATCGAGAGATGTAGTGGTTAACTTTGTTCTTCATATCATTAGAATGTCTTGTAGAAGCTTGAGGTTCCATGGTGGTGGTATAGAAGTTGTATTAGCGTTGTTGGTTAGTAGACAAAGAGGTCTTTGATGTGATATTCTTACAACATCTTCATCATCATGTTCATTTGTACCATCATATTATTTATTTTGGTACCAAGTTCTGCGATCTCCCTATCTTTGACCTCCATTTGATCGCATTTCTCTTTGCTCTCTAGTTAGCATCATGACATCAATCATGAGCTCTTCCTCTTCTTTTTTATTTCTTGTTCTTCGCTCCTTGTTCATTTTCAGGGAAGAACTTGACGCCCTTCTCCTTGTGTATTTGTAGAGATAGTATTGGGGTGTTGACGTTGATTATAAAAATGTACCAGGCGATCATTTTTGGTTCAACCATATAACACACCCATGATCTCTTTCTCATTGGTCTTCTTCTTCTTCATCTTGAAAGATCGAAGATCCATCTATTTGCTTCTATGAAGGCTCTTCTTCATAAATGTTGAAATCGGTTGGGTTCCTTGAGTTCGTTCTGATGGTCGGGGGAGTTCATCTATATCTCGACCATATAGACAACTTACTTCCATAGAATCCTCTTCATTATTTTCTTCACGCACAATTTTCGTCGATTTCGTGGATCTGGTTCAATGTCGGAACAATACTTCTTCTATTAAAGGACCATGATCAACATCAACCTTTTTGGGTGAAATTGATTGATGGGATCCCAGAGGATTCTCCAGGGTGTCGACCATCATATCTTTCATCAGTGATATCCCTTCTTTTGGGTATCCACTTCTGATGAGTTGATTTTGAGGTAAATTTCTGAGTATATGTATCAGATGTCACACCTCTTCAATTACACAAAGTTTCATTACGGAGCTTTGGCCTCCATATTTACTTATCCTTTCGTCGGGACCTTTCGGTAGCGGATTCTTAGACACGAGGTCCAAGTGTCACGCTCCGATGCTCACCATGCGGCGTCTTGGGCTTCTTGTTACGAGAAAGATGACAACTTTCTTGGTGAAGCTTTTGTATTTTCCATCACCAGCCTCTCAAAACTTCTATTCATTAGGCCTATATTCTTAGCTACTTTGAGAATTTTATATATCCTAGTAGACAGTGTTTCAGGCTATCTCCTTTGTGGTGGTGGAGCTTGATGTGGTTGGTTCAGAATTACTTTATTTTAGTAGAAATTTATTTCTCTTTATTGTCAAAGTTGTTATGGGAGGGAATACTCACGGCGAGATATTTGTTGACTAGGTTCAAAGGGGATCTTGAGCCTTTTATTTCTCCTTCTTCTCTTCTTACGGTTAATTTGCTCATGAAGAAGCTTCATGATCATGCTAGGTACAAAAGGTTCAATCGGCGGAGCAGCTATACCATGAGGCATTAAAGACATAATTTGCTCATTGACGGTTCTTTTCATCATGGGGACTTCATATTGGCATATCCTTTTGAAAACTGAAGTTCTCTCTTTGAAGAATGCCTTGACAGTGGTTAGTTGTTGAACTAGTTGGTGATCATAACTAGTAGGAGCTTCAGTAACTTAAGGCCTTCCAGCATGGCCTTAAACGAATGTACCACGGGTGAGTACTTCAGGAGTTGCAACTATGATAGCCAAAAAATTCAAGCTACCAAATTGAATGGTAGCCCGACATCCTATGTTGATGATGACATTAGCTAGCGGATATTCACACCATGACTGGAATGGTGAAAGAAAGGAGTGCTGTAGATCGTTTACGCAAAAGTGAAAGATGGAGATTAGTAATTAGCAATTATTATTTCACCCCATACTTTCAAGATGCATAGCTCTGAGAAAGTAATGTAATAAAGATATACTCTATGGAATGATTCATTTTACATAGAGTCTCATATTGAATTTATTACACACTTAAATTAACATTTTGTTATTTTGAATTTTTAAAAAATTTTATTGCTACTATAGCACATATATGACTAGCCAAAGATGGAAAAAGAATCTTGTCCCAAGTGAGGAAATGTGGGCTCCAAAAAATTCAGACCTCTGATAATTTATTTGATATTGAATTGAGGGAGTGTGACTTAAAGTGTCGGATAATTTTTAGAAGGCATATGAGATAGTAGATAAGACACTAGAGATTTCACCTCATTTGGTGAGGACTTTAGATCTAGTTCGGGTTTTCTATAGGTGCCCCATAATTAATTACCCTCTCAATAAGTGAGAGAGAACTTTCGATTAAGACTAGTCATTAGATCATGCATGGCGTATAGCGAACATATGGAGTTTTAGAATTTAAGATGTGAAATTCATCATTTTAGCTTAAACTGAATGGTTGGGGGAATGATGATATGCCCGATCTAGATCCCATGGTTACGTCATCTTGGGTCTTTGTGGTCTCTGGTCTGCTTAGTCAGAGGAGGTAGTCGACCCAACCTGATAGAAGGATTCTCATTAGCAACACATGGGTTACGCCGTCCAAGAAATCCTTGTAGACACTGGTGTTGTAGGAGACAGCTTAAGTCACCTTAAAGAGGGTTGTTTGCCTATCAAGTACACCCTATGATTCACAACTCAAAGGGCGAGCCATTGAACATACTACGATCATTGATCATAATATAATGGCAAACCAGATCAAGGACTCGGTTGTAGCGCTTCATCAGTGGAGCTCTTTAAACCATGCTGAGAGGACTTGCCACGTCCTTACTGATAAGAGATTAATTGAGAATGAACATAACAGAACACTTGATTTGACATTGGCTCCTTTGTGAGCTAGAGTTTTCTTAATTTGTCACACCTGATAAATAGTTGCGGAAGGTGGATGGATTGAGTTTGATTTAAGTTTTTATTGATAGAACTCCATTTAAGTAGTTTCAGATTGCTATTTGATTTGAGTTGAAAAAATTGATTAATTTGAATATGTTTAAGAGCTTTATATCCTGTTAACTCTGTTTAGTTGCTAATAAAGGATTAGATCTACTATCACTACATCAGTTTCAAATATTTCAGCGATTTGAAACTCTTATTATAGGTTTTAGGTTTTGTTAACGGATCATCTAAGACTAAATGGAACCAACCCATGACATACTCGGACACTTGAATTTCAACATTTAGCATAGTGTGAGGCCCATGGTATTGTAATTTTATAATTTTATGTTTGAATTTTGAGATTGATTTTTATTTAATTCAACTCACAAGACAAACATTAAAATTTGACTTTAAATTTCTATGTCAGAGCACATGTAGAATTTATAGCTTATCTAATTTCATCTAATTAATGAAATTATTGATTTGAAATCATAATTAGAATAAAATTTCTTAATTGATGAAGGAAACTCTATGATTTTTTGTAGATTTTGATTTAGTATTATCTTAAATGCTGTAAAGGGTTTGCATTGAGAAGACATTTTGATTTAGATTGTAGTTTAAACATTATTTGCTTAGTTTACTTGTTGAGTTTTTTGTAATTATCACCTTAATTATGCTCAATTTAAATCACTTTTAATAAGTTATGCATTTCGGTGTTTATTGATTTAGTCATACTCATGCTTATTAGCTAACACATAATCAATCTATAAATTATTAAACCCAATTTGGATTCATCCTTAGATTGAGTTTATTGCAAGTTTGTTATGAGTTTAGTGTTATTACACACACACACACATTTATAATAATTATTAAACCACAAGAAAACACTACAATTATTATCCCCATTAATGAGTGTAAATAATGAATAAATAACCCATAAAAAAAACTTGAAGTTCAAATTGTTGAATGTGAAATCAAGGTAGGATAATTAACCAAGCAATAAATAGCGAAAGTTAATCAACCATCAATGAGTTAAACACAATTCTTCTAATACACCCATATAAACTTCGGCATTTCCACGCATTTCGTAAATTCGAATAGTCTCATTTGATGATTTTTATGTCGAGCTAACAACGTGATCATTTCATGAGCGAAATTGTTCACACATCGCAGCGATTCCGACCTTGATATGCGCAGTCGTTGTGACGACTGGCGCATGATCGGTTGATCATCAAGTCGTGCAATATTTATATCTTGATCAATTTTGATGTTCTGAACACGATGGCAAAGTCCGTTGGTCGATCGGAGGTCGTTTCGACCATTTTCAGGGACGTCCAGAGCATTTTGAGCATCAATTTGCACACTGTCACCTCCGAAGTCTTTTGAATTTGACTTGTGGGCTTATCTTGATTTATGACACATATGTGGAGGTCAACAAATATATCATCTATCTCATAAAAGAAATGTTTTTATCAATTAAATTAGAATTTTAGATTTCTACTAAATTTTAGATTATTAGTAAATCAAGTTTTTGTTAATACCCACCCTTAAAATTTAGTTTATTACTCAAATAATGCATCAGAACTTTACAAAGTTCTTATTTGATGATTTAGTAAAGTAATTTATCATTTGATCTTGAGACATCACATACTCCAATATCTATCTCCTTTTATAATACATTTTCTCATATAGTGATAGATTGCTTTTTTTAATGTCAATATGTATCTCGATAATTTTACTTATGAATAATGTCATTCTTTAAATAACTTTCTTAATCAAGTTGTATGACAAATGCATAAAATTATAGTGACATGTTTAAATTTAAAAGTTAAGGTGTTTAATGTTTCTTAATTTGATATTCATATGAAGCAATGTAATTTAGCTTTGTTCTCATGTGCACTTATAGAACTTCGAGAATAAAAATTTATAGCTTCTTTTCCACTTCATGTTTTAGAGACTTTCCATTAATTCTTTAAGGAGAGTGATTTAGTAAGTAGATAATACAAATAAATATTTTCTGTATAATTGATTGAGTTTCGATGCATCTTGTCTCTCTCATCTCTCTCTCTCTCTCTCTCTCTCTCTCTCTCTCTCTCTCTCTCTCTCTCTCTCTCTTCTCTCATATATGGAAAAGATCTCTTATGCATCTTAGGTGAGTCTTATGTATGCTCAGTTTGTATGCATAGAATTACATACATTGTTGGAATGCTAGGCAGATATTTAAAAAGAATGGATTATTGGAAAGTAGTAAAATGGGTTATGAGGTAAGAGAACAAGAGACTTTATGCTCACATATGGAATCAATCATTTGGAGATTGTGGGGTACTCCGATTCTAATTTTGCTAGTTGCATCGATAGTACAAGATCCACTTCAAGTTATATTTTCTTATTAGCTGGAGGAGCTATATCTTGAAAAGTGCTAAATAATCACTTATAGTTTCTTCCATTATGAAGCATAATTTATAGCTTGTTATGAGCATCAAATCAAGGAATATCCGCAAAATTTTATCACATAAATATTTTTGATAGAATAAATATTAAAAATAAATTGTGATAATAGAGTTGTTGAGTTGTACTCAAGAACAACAGTGTTTGTCAAAATTAAAGCATATTGACATAAATTTTCTTGTTGTAAAAAAAGAGTTCGTTCTTAAGTATTTATTGAACATATTAGTACAAACTTTATTATTTTGATCCACAAAAGGTTTACCACCCAAAGTATTTCATGAGCATGTGGCTCATTATGGGAATGATTTAATTTGATGATATGCTAACATAATTGAAACTTTGTTTTTGATGTTCAATGATTATAAATATATTTTGTGATAAGAATAAAGTATTGTTACTATCTTATAGTTAAAACTAAATAAAGTTAGATAGTTTCAATTACAATTTAGCATAAATAAATGAAATCATATTTATAACTATTTTGAGCTATAATATAGACATTTAGAAATTGACATGATATATGATCATATTATATGAAATTTTCATGCTACACATCCATACTTGATCAATGTCATTAATCATATTGATTTAGAGATCACAGGTGTGTCTTGTTATAAAAAATTATAACAAAGATCACTTGATTATGTCATATTATTAATGGATCAATTGTTTAAAGATGCTGTTGATAGCAAATATTGAGCTCTTAAAGTATTTAATAATGTATAATTGTCAATATATGTGGCCCGTTGGAGATTATTGAGAATTTTGAATGTGGGCTCACAGATAAATTTAATTATTCGTAGGTGTTATCTTATTTTTAAGCTATTAATTTTATGATCAAATAAGATTAATTAATTATAGGTTTTGAGGCATCTTATTAATTTTGTATGGAATTATCATGTAGAGACTAGATATTTTTATTTTATTTTAATGATAGGATGAAATAAAATAAAATATACTCAAGATAAATAGTCATGATCCCCATTCTAAGTTTTCTTATTTTTTCTTCACATCATCTTGGGTGAAAAGAAGGTTCACTCCTCACTCTCTAAACACTTTAGAAATGAAAAGCCAAAATGCATTAGCTCTTCCATGGATTGAATATGAACAAACCTTCTTGATGAGTTGACATAAGATACAAGATAAATTTATTTTATCTTCATATATTTTCTAAAATTCCTTTCATTATATTGATTTTGAGCAATTTGGAACTCTTAAATATCGTAATTCAAGATAATTAGATTAAAAGAGAGAAATCATAAGATCACATAAGATAGATACTTATTCATACAAAATTTATTATAATGCTAAGGGTTATAATTATACTATAAAGCCTTTAGATAGGAAGATAAAAACAATAGTAGTAAATCATAATATATGAATCCATATAATTATTATAATCATGAATTGATTATATAAAATAATGATTCTAATTATTCAAATTCAGAATATCTATAATTATTTTACTAAAATTTTAATCTTTAAACAACTCGATTCATCATTCAAGTAAAAATATGCGAAACATTAACAATCAAATCCATTAATTTAGCAACCACATCCCAATTAATGATAATCAAATTAATATAAACTTAAAATTTAATATTAATTTGAACTTAATTTTTTTTAAAAGTTATTTTAAGAAAAATTAATTTTTTCCTCCCTACAACTTTAGATTGATTCATCCCAAATATATTATAATTATTTTGAAAATACTCACAAAGAACATATCATATATCATAATACCCCATAAAATTACAAAATATTTTTAAATTTCTTGAATTTCATTCTATTTAATTGGGGATAAGTTTTTATTCATTTTTTTAGAAGTAATTTCGTTCAAGTAATGAAGCTAGGTGTTATAAACCTACCCGCTACTTGCCTATGTGCTCAAAAGCATGCGCGAGTGGTATAAACTGTAATTAATTGCTTCTTTGCTAACGTGCCTGACATTATGTAAAAGCCTGGCTCCTCTTCCTTCACCGTCCACATTGCTCATCAAGCCCCATTGCATGTGCTGTTTCTTTCATCTTTCTCTCTCTCTCTCTCTTTCTCTCTCATTACTTCCCCTCCATCCTTGGAGATTCAGATTCTCTCTCTCTCTAATAATTGTATAACATGTATTTTTATTTTTAATTTATTTTATTTCATCTCTCTCTCTCTCTCTCTCTTTCTCTCTCATTATTCCCCCTCCATCCTTGGAGATTCAGATTCTCTCTCTCTCTCTAATTGTATAACATGTATTTTTTATTTTATTTTATTTTGTTCATCTCTCTCTCTCTCTTCTTTCTCTCATTATCCTCCATAGATTCAGACTCTCTCTCTCTCTGTTTGTATAACATGTGTTTTATTTTATTTATATTTTTTATTTATAATTGTCATCCTAAAATTAATCGATGACGAATCTCAGGCATTTTTGATGCCGATCTAATCACCGATTCAACTTCTGATCAACGGATCTCGATGAGCGAACATAGAACATCAAGCATGGTCATCCGAGCTCGAATCTGAGATCAAGCTATCGGGGCATGAAAATGGATCGATTAGCCAAATGGTCTGGCGACATATTTATAATCGGTCGGCTCGTCAAGGCGAATCCGAATCAAGATCACCCTTACATTATTAAGGCACCGGATCATCAAAATATCTCGGGATGCTTGGGCGTCCGATGGGAGTGGTTGAGTTTTCCGAATTTACAAGGCACGCCACTCCAAAAAATCTAAATAGCTCATTCTCACCTTAGAGGGAGAATCGATTGGAAGACCAGAGCTCGAGAACCACCGGTCGACCTTGGCGCCCGGCGATCTATCTGCAGGTGCCACCAGGTAGTGCACGAAGATCGGGGCTTCGCCGAGGAGATCCCAGAGGACTAGAAAAAGACCTTCTCTTTTCTCACGAAGATCGAGGTTGCTCCCGAAGATCCGTTCAGCGCTTTTGGGAAACTTCTCCCTTGGGTTGGAGTTGGCCATATTGTACACTCTAATATTGTTTCCTTGTAAACACCTTCTTCTCGAACTACGAGAAAGGACACTATCTTTGAACACATAGTGAAAGTTCTCTGGCAAGGCCGTGGCTTGGGTTTTCCGTATAACCGTGTTTATCCCCTTGTGTGTTGGATAATTTTTGGGCTACTGAAGATCTGCATCTCAGAATAAAATTCTCTAGCAGTTAGCGCCGTCTGTGGGAACAGTTCCCCATTGCTATATCTCCACTATGGTTGGTAAGCGGGGTTTTGCTCCAGCGCTCCTCATTCACGGGATCAAGGGCGTGTCCAACACTTCTCTACATAGAACGTCCCGGTGAGGTGTCGGGCCCTCTTTGGAAGATCGTTCAAGGATGGAGGATTCCCGAGCGAAATTCTTGACTCTAGAGGGCGGCAAACATTCCAAACATGGAAGAGCCACAGTTCCGCCCTCGGCATAATCCAGATTTTCTTCACGAGAATGATTGCAGGAATCGGATCAACAAGTAGAACCCCGGCACCACATCCGGATCGAACTTACGGATCGCGATTCTACTCACCCCACACGAATGGCTGGCCTTTATCGGTGAAACTCCACGTCACTTATACGCGATGAACTCGATGACAGTGCGGAAGAGTTCCGGCAAACAATCGAATGATCCATTCTCCCTCTTCCAAAACTTCGTCCCCGGCGAGATCATCTCGCAATACGATTCGAGATTCAAGCTTCCGGCATGGACCCTTACGATGGCACGATCCGTCGAGCATATCGATCACTTTGAGCGATCATGCACATTCGTCAAATGACTCTCTTGTGTCGGTATTCCGGCGACTCTCAAAGGACAGCTCGTACTTGGTTCTATTCACTTTCGCTAAGGGTCCGTCAGATCATTTGGAGAGCTTCGCCGATTTTTTGTAGAGGTTCTGGCAAACAAGAGAATCATCGAGGATTCATCACATCTCTAATCCGAGAATGATGGAGAGTCCCTCAAAGAATACTTCCAGGTTCTCCTCACGAGCCAACAGTAGAGTAGATCGAACTTTTGAGGCGTGCTTCTCGGAGGACTCGGCGATACTTATTCATCATTAATGCGGGAGCAGTCCATTCTATGCTAACGGTCCACCGAATAGAGGCACAAATCTCGTGACGAAGCTATCGTGCTCATCGAGTTTGAACCACCAAGCGACAAGCGGAAGAAGGTTCCCAAAGATGATGTTCAAACATCTCGAGAAAAAAGAAGAAGCGACAACCTCCCCAAAACCTCCTCGGCGACCTCGAGATGACTCGAGGAAATATCGCTCTCAACACGTCATCGCCGAACATCCTATTTGGGAAGAGGATGGGCGTCTGTGACCTTTAAAGCACGGAATTGGAAATCAAGAAATTACGCCACTTTCACCGCGGTAGAGGACACCACTGAAGAGTGCCACCAACTGAAGGAGGAGATTGAAAGACTAATACGTCAGGGGTATCTAGGCCATTTTATACAAAACCAACCTCGTCCAGAAATCTTTGGGGCAACCGACTCGAAGGAGCCAAGCGGTGGAGATAGAAACAATTGCGGGAGGGCGGTGTTATCAGCCAAATATTCATTGCGCCCTTCAAGAGCGAGCGAAGAAGTCTCGGGTTGACCATTCTATCACCTTTGATGATTTAGATCTAGAGGGCTTCGCATCCCATCAAGATCCCCTTGTCATCGGTCGGTCGTGATCCATGCTTCAATATTAAAGGATATTGATCGACAATGGGAGTTCGGTTGATGTTCTTTTACTCCACTTTCCTCGCATGGGTATAGAGAGAGAAGCTTCAACCCGGCCGGTCCTTGTATGGATTTGATAATCGGTATTAGTGGAAGGGACAATCGTCTTCCGTAACTCTTGGGAATTTCCCGACGCAACCCACTTGATACAATTTATTGTAGTCAAGTCGAGTCGCGTCTGCAATATTTGGGAGACCTCTCCGGTATATTGGCCTTGATCACATCGTCTCACCTCAAGATGAAATTCCGACACGGCATCGGCGTGGTAAGTGGGAATCAACGAATAACCTGGCGTCTATATCAAGCAAGCCCGACCATTTCGTCGGTAACCCTCAACATCGAGAACTTGACCTACGAGATGAGGATGCCTCACGAAAGGGCTTCTCCGGTTGAAGATGTAATTTGTCTTCCTATCTCGAAGTTGATCCATCGCGAAAGGTGAAGGTGGGATCGTTCGTCGCGATCAGAAATCGTCGAGATTTTTGCGTAAAATCAAGATATCTTTGCACAGGCTCGATATTACGGGCATTGACCCGGAAGTCATTACGCCTCAAAGTTGACTCAACCTACAAGCGGTGATACTGAAGAAAAGAACCCCGCTTACGAGCGATTGCGGGTCATAGAACAAGAAATCACCAAACTTACGGAAGTCAAATTCATTGAGAAGTCTACTACCCCACGGTTGGCTAACGTAGTGTTAGTCAAGAAGGCCAATGGTTCTGGAGAATGTGCGCCACTACCGACCCTTAATCGTGCATGCCCAAAGATAGCTTCCCCTTCCTATTATCGACCAACTAGTTGATGCGACATCGACATCGAGATGTTGAGCTTCATGGATGCCTATTCTGGCTACAATCAAATCGGGATGAACAAAAGCAGATGAGGAAGCAACATCCTTCCAAGCAGATAAGGTATCTTTATCGTCATGCCATTGGACTAAAAATCTTTGGAGCAACATATCAGCGCCTTATGAATAAGATCTTCAAGGATCTTATAGGGCACAATATGGAGGTGTATGTTGATGATATCTTGGTGAAGAGCTTGGAAATATCACACATATTTCGATGCACATGCTTTGACATTCTTGACACTACAAGATGCGGCTCAACCCAAGCAAGTGCATTTTGGAGTTTCCTCTGGAAATTCCTAGGCTTCATGGTCACTCGGGGATAGAGGCCAACCAGAAGATAAAAGCACTCAAGGACATGTCACCTCAAGAACGATCAAGGAAGTCCAACGTTTATTTGGAAGGATTGACTTTATCACGATTCTTGGCTTCGGAGATAAGTATCTACCATTCTTCAAAATCTTAAGGGTGCAGAAATGGATTCCGGTGGACGATGAATGTCAGCTTTTGAGCAACTTAGTCTATTTAGCTTCCCCTCATTATCAAAGCCTATCCAAGGAGAAGGCGTACATCTATCTTCTTTGTTTCTTCTCATGCGTAAGCTCCGTCTTGTCTGTGAGGAGAATTCATTGCAACGACCCATTTATTATGTCGACAAAATTCTTTTCGATCTGAAGGGGCTATCCACTAGCGGATAAGGCGGCGTTATTCTAGTGCGTGCGAAAATTGCGACCGTACTTTCGGGCCCACACCATCAACGCGTCTACACTCATCTTCCATTAAGAACTATTACGCAAAAGCGATGTATGGAAGGTTGATGAAGTGGTCGGTCGAGCTTGGAGAGTTTGACATCCATTTTCTTCCGTCACGATATAAAGTCACAAGTGCTCGTGACTTGGTTGTAGAATGTACCATCCCATCACCACACGAGCAGATCATTCATCACTCCATGACAAATCAATGGACATTGTATGTTGATGGAGCTTGTACCGGTCGGGGCGAATTTTGCTTATCTCCCAGTAAAATAACTTTAGAAATGCGACCGACTAAAGTTCGACCAATAATGTCGGAAGTCACAGGCCCTAGCGACTAAGGCTTCGCCATTATTTGTGAGGTCCGAACTTAGCCATCTACCGACTCACGACTTGTGGCCTCACAAGTTGAAGGAGACTTGATGCAGTCATCCGACTTGCTCGATTAGTCTTTTGGCAAAGTCACTTCTTGCGGTCGAGACCCATCAGATAACTCATATTCTAAGGAGCGAACAGCGGCGGATGCCCTCTCAAGTTAGCCACAACAACGCGACGGAGATCTTTTCAAGAGAAAATACATAGAGGACATCCACTTTCCCGGTATTCAAGGCCCTTGGGTGATACAATCTGGAGGACCCAAAAGATCTTCATGGATTGACCCGATCATGTCCTTTCTTCAAAGCGGGGCCTTGCCAGCAGACCCCACCGATGCTTGTCAGGTCTCAGGCGTAGAAACGAACTTCACCATAATCGGTGACGAACTTACAAGCGGTCCTTCTTAGGGCCCTATTAAAGTGTCTACCACCTTGAGGCTAACTATGCAATGCGAGAGGTTCATTCGAATTTGTGGTGAACATTTGGGAGGAAAAGCCCTCCTCAAAATCATGAGGCAAGGTTTTCTTGGCCTACAATGAAGAAGGCGCATTGGAGTTTGTAAAGAAGTGTAACAAGTGTCGGTTACATTCCAATCTCACTCATACACCATCAGTAGAACTCACCACAATCCGAGCAGGTGGCCCTTTGCTCAATGGGGATCGATATAATGGGACCCTTTCCCATTGCCAGCAGCGAAAATTCATAATCTTGGCCGTTGATTACTTCACGAAGTGGGTGGAAGGCTGAACCGGCCAAAATCAGAAACAAATGCCAAGCAATTTGTGCGGAAAAATATTATTTGTCGTTTGACATTCCGGTAAAATCATCACCGATAATGGGGCAGTTCCACGGGAAAGACATTCACATCTTTACGCGGGGCGCATATCCGGTTAATCCACCACCGTATCCCATCCACGAGCAAATGGGCGGCGAAGTCACCAATAGGACAATACTAAAGGGCTAAAGACACGGCCCGAACCACGAGGGGCAATGGGCGAAGAACTATCCCAATGTTCTTTGGGCTTACCGCACATCAAGGACCCCTCGAGAAAGCATACAATCGTGTTTGGGCGAGGTATTATTCGGTCGACATCGGGGTCCCGAGCCTCAGAACCCATAACTTTAATCTGGCGACAACGGCGATAATTCCATCGGATCTCCCAGAGACCGCGACATGTCGGCCTCAGAATGGCTTCCTATCGACAAGGATTGCTCGAGGTTTCAACCGGTAAAGCCGACCAATATCTGTTGGGGACCTCGTCCTCAGAAGTCTCGACTCAGCAGGAAAAGGCCCACAATAGAACAAACTCTCACCAGTTTGGGAAGGCCCGTATGTGGTGGTGTCTAAAATCAAGCCTGACACGTTCAAGCTTAAGGATAGTATGGGGAAGACTCTCCCATGTACCTGGAATGCTACAAACCTCCAGAAGTACTACCAGTGATGTATCAGCTTTTTTATTCTAGTGAATGTGGAAAACATTATCATCGTGTATGTTTGTATTGCAATTGTTGTTATCGAATTAAACATTTATCGATACTCAGTTTGTCATACTTATTGTCCAACCTTGGCATCAAGGTGTTTGGATTTATGTTTCTATCTATGTTAAAGTTCTCATACTTATTGTGACTTTTCTTGCTTATGCTTGCATTTTAAAACACGACTCAAGAGATGCTATTGTTGTATCTCATTGAGAGATCGATCCCAGTGGTCGATCTTCTATCTGAGTTAACATCGTCGAGTAGCTCGATAAACAACCTTGGATAAGTTGGCAATCCTCTATGCCCAACTTTCTCCATAACGAGTTAACATCATCAGTAAGCGCTGATACAACCGATAGGTCAAAATCCTCAGTTCAATTGAGATCTTCCTATACGAGGTTAACATGTAACTCGATAAACAACCTTGGATAAGTTGGCAATCCTCTCTATATCTACAACTTTCTCCATAGTTAACATCATCGGTAAATGCTCGATACACAACCTAGGATAGATCGAGAGGTCATAGTGGACTTCACGACCTCTTCCATCAGTTAACGTCACGGTAACACCACGACAAACAACCTCGGATAGGTCAAAAATCCTCGTGATTCAATTTGAGATCTTCTATCTGAGGTTAACATCCAGTGCGCTCGATAAACAACCGATAAGTTGGCAATCCTCATAGGCGTACAACTTTCTCCATAACAGGTTAACATCATCGGTAAGCTCAGATACATAACTAGGATAGATCGAGAGGTTGAGAGAACCTCTATAAATATATTCCGTGCAAGTTTGTCATCTAGCGCTCGTAATGATCTTAGAATAGATCAATTACCCAAGGGATTCTCGATGATCTCTTTTACTGAATCTTTATCATCGATGCGGCTTTGACAACTCGGAAATATTCACAAACAATTTTGTGGATTATTAATACTTCTCCGAGAACATACAAGTACAATCAACCGAAATAATATACAACCTAATGCAACATAAAACTTCTACCGGTCTTGATCTCATCGGTAGATGATGAAGAACTATCGAGTCATCCTCGTCATCGCTAGAAGGGTGGAAGCTAGGCTAGGAGAAAGGACCTCCACCGACTCAAACTGCGTCACAGCGTGTCCCTTCGAAACCTCGGATGAAGCCTTCATCAACACCTTTGCCCGCTCAAAGCCTTCACCTCTACATCCGTGGTCTCGGCCTCCAGGCGTGATCTGTATGATACTCTTGAAGGCGAGTTCTTGAAGTCCTCCACGACGTGATCCGCTTCTGCAGAGATAAGGCGACCTCTTTCTCAGGCGCGTAACTCTCGGTTCTTTCACGAAACCTTCTGAAAGATCTTGAGATCCTTTCGCAACCAACCTCTGTTCTAGCCTCCTAATTCATCCAGTTCTCAACTACGGCGGAAAGAAGAGAAGTCGCATAACTTCGGTCCCTCATCAAGTTGATTCTCCAACACGGACATCTCTTTTACTTTCTCCACATATTCTTATGGAGAAACTTGACCTTCACGAACTCAATTCGGTCATTGACCTGATGTTCATTTTGAAGTCAAGTTCTTGCTTCTTCGATATCGAAATAAGAAAAATTACGTTAAACAGGAAATGGGAAATAAAAGATGATGAGCATAAGAAGGATTATTCGGTTCTTGACATCGACGACTGCTTGGGAATGATTCAACACGTCCTCAGGAATGAAGATCCTTGGGGGACGACTACTCGAAGGGCCCGACTCTTTTCGGGTATCTGATATCACCATCACCTCTTCGCTCCTTTTCCTCTTCTCTATTGGAGACGGGTCCTTCTGGGAAGAAGCCAGAGGGCAGCTTGGGAGATCGGCTGGAAACCTCTTTGTTGGGCTTTCTCAACGCAACTGCATAAGATCGCTCGGGATGAATAGAAAGCCCTCGAACAAAGATTCCTCCACAAATCATCGATATCGAATCTCAAATCGAAGATCTTCAATATTACGGAATTTGCGTCGAGGATATCATCACCAACGGGGGAATGGGTAAATCTCGGCTTTCCCCATTTCTGGCGAAGACATTCTTCACAAAAGAATGCACTTGCTCTTGGGAGAATCCTTCGTCCGGAGGTCAAGTAGCCGACTCTGCGGTGTCTGACCATGTGCATCGCAAGTAAACTTGCACATCCGTGCGAGGTAATCAATAGTCAAAATTCGCTTCCACGAAAAGACTATAAGTCCCATCCGCGATCGTCATTGCCACGCTTTCGGCGGGAAATGCAAACCTATCTTGACAAAATGGCGATCATCTCGGGGATGGAAAGCAATCCAGCCCAAACTCATCTGTAAGTGGTGAAATACCCGGTGGCGGTGGGCTCTTCGGACTTCTTGGACACTTAGAACCAAATCATTTGGAAAATAATATTTTTTCGAAGCGATCAATGTGTCTCCGTGATCAGCGACTCCCACGAATCTTGATCCTCCCATTTTTAGAAGGTTCCCTGTCCCTCGTTACAAGGGTGGACGTGTCTCTTTCAAAAGATTCTCACCCATCTACAAACAGCAACTTCGTGCGATCGAGATGAAAATTATTCAGAAGAGTGCCCAAACTCCCACCGGGGAGGGCTATGCACTCAGCTTGGTGGAGATGAGTGGTGAGGTTGATCCAGAAGAGTGCCCAAACTCCCACAGGGAGGCTATGCACTCACGGCTTGGTGGAGATGAGGAGGGAAGAGGTTGATCGAAGAGTGCCCAAACTCCCACCGGGGGAGGCTATGCACTCTGAGGTAGAGGTGGATCAAAAGGTGCAAACTCCCACCGGAGGCTATGCACTCTAGAGGAGAAGAGGAGATGAGAAAGGTGTGCCTTCTCCCTTAGCCACAGGGGTTTTATAGACCCTCCCAGGGGCAAAAGCATCAAGCCAAAACTCAAAACCATCAAAACCAGATCATTCCGGACTGATCGTGGCAGCCAAGACGCCCATGAATCTTGACCATGGCAGAACCGCCATGGTAACTGCCACGGGTAACTGCCCGGCCATGAACCCGCCATCATGCCACGCAGATCAAGCTAATTCGCCGAATTGCCCCGCCATTCCCGCTGAATTCGGCCTCAATCAAGGTTACACCGCTCACAGCCATGCTGGGCAGCGCTCATGCCGCAGCGTACATGCGTACAAGGCCATGTCTTGGCTGGCGCTATCGCCATGGCGTTACCATAGCCATGGCGCTCAACTCATGTTTACCCGGATGGATCCAGAATCAAATCTCGCACGCATACCTACATGCATTTATACCGCAATGCCTTCCCGAAGTTATAATCTTGTACTCTGAAGATTTGTTCTCTCAAAATGCGCTTGATGGACTCTCAAATTTCATTGAAGAATTTGCTATTTTCAGTATTTGACATATATTTTGGATGATGAGATAATGTCACCCAAAATAAAAGTAAATCGATACATCCTCGTAAAATTAATCGATCAAGCACGAATCTCAAGGCATTTTTAGAAATGCTCGATCTAATCACCGATTTCAGCAGTCAAACCGACCGCCTCGATGAGACGAACATAGCAACATCAAGCATAGTCCGATCCAGCTCAATCGACTCGCATCAAGCTATCGGGCATGAAAATGGATCCCGATTCGCCAAATGGTCACCAAACGACATATTTATAGTCGATCGAGCTCGCCAAGACGAATCCAACGAATCCAAGATCACCCAATTCACATCATTAAGGTCATCAAAATACACCGTCCGATCGAGGGATCGCAGTGGTCTCGATGGGAGTGGTTGGAGTTTTCCACGAATTTACAAGGCTGCCACTCCCAAAAAATCTATAAATGAGCCTCATTCTCACCTTAGAGGAATCGAACTGGAAGACCGAGAGCTCGAGAACCACCAATTGACGCCGACGATCTATCACCACTGCCACCACCGAAGTACCAAGATCGTGAGTTCGCCTCTGGGGAGATCGCCTCTGAGGACTAGAAAGACCACGCCGCTCTTTCTCCTCAAGATCAAGAGGTTGCTCCCTAAGATCCGCTCCGCTTTTGGGAAACTTCTCCCTTGGAGTTGACCGATATTGTATTTTTCTACACTCGAATTATTTCCTCAGAAACACCTTCTTCTCCAACTAACGAAAGCAAGGACCTCAGATCTTTGAACACATAGAAAGTTCTAGACGCAAGGCCCTCGGGTTTTTTTCCCTTAACGGTTTTCCAATGATAACCCCGTGTTCATATCCCCGCCAGGTGTGTTGATAATTTTTGCCACGACGAAGATCTCGTGATCTACCTAATAAAATTCTAAGACGCAACAATAATAAAATTATTTGTTAGTGATAGTTATTTTTTAAGAATAAAAAAATATTTTAATAAAAAATAACAATATTGAAAATATATTAAAAATTATCTTTTCTTTTTAAATATAAAATAAAAATAAGCTAAAACTGACCTTAAATTATTATATATTCATTATAATATCTTTGTCATGATAGCACTTTTGAATGTATAATTGTTTAATTGTATTAAGTGATAATACATGATGCATGAGAGCATCACATGGGCAAGTAAAGTTGAAGGTTTGTTTTTAAGATTCTATTATTTGTATATATATATATATATATATATATATATATATATATATATATATATATATATATATTATATATTATATATATATATATTATATACATATACATATATATATGTGTATACATATATATATACATGCACACAAAATTAATTCTAAATTTTTACATTTAGTGTGCTTAATGTTAATCATGACTTGAGCTTCAACTTGATTAATTAATTGAGTTCGAACTTAAGCATTACTTTATGAGTTTTAGTTAGCTCATTTAGAATGAAAAAGATCATTTACATATTTTTTACGCTTGATATTTATAAAAATAATTCTTTTCTTGTGTATAACAAAGTGTATTTCATTTTAAATAATTAATGATGATACTATTTTTGATATAATACTAAAAGTTTGGATGTTATATTTTAGTAAATGTGTATGTTTAGGTGCTAGATATGTAAATATATAAGAACTATATGCTATGTATATAAATGACCCTCTAATGACATTATAAAAATAATGTTGAATTTTAAAAAATAATAAGAAATTACTTGATATAACAAATTTAATATAAAATTTAAACATTTTTAAAATTTTATACTCACTTATTGAATTCGAATATAGTATATTTTATGTTAATATTTTTTAAACAAGTCATCTGTGAGGTAGTGAGTCGAGTTTGGGCTAGCTCAAGCTTGGTTTGTTAACTCACGAGCTTGGCTCATGAGCAATTTATCAAGCCAAGTATGAGCTAGCTCACTTACACTCTTAGTACAAGATTGAATATAAATATTAAATCTACATTGAACCTAGATATATAGTCATAATAGTTGCATCCACTACGATTAGTAAATGAGAACATTAGGTTAAAAATCAAAGAGTTTACCATTTGAGCTAATGCTTTTTGATAAACAAGATGAAATTATAGACTAAGGAGCTAATGTAGACTAAAAAGCACATAAAAATGTCTCTCTCTCTTTCTCTCTCTCTTACTCTCTTATTTAAATATATGGAATCTTAACTGTTGTTGCGTGCTAGAAAACCAGTTGTGGTAGAGTAAAAGTTTTCGCCTTAGCTTCGTTGTGAAATCCACACAGGTATTTAAAGAGTGAACAATAAAACTCCAAAATTTTTACGTGGAAAACCTCGAAAGGAGAGAAAAACCACGGAGCCTAGCCCAGTAAAAAGCTTCCACTATGTATCTGTTTCCGAGTACAAGATCTTCCGATCGGATGAGTGTATGAGAAATGGAGCTGTAGACAATGTTGACGATGATGTTGGCGATGTTGACGGCGAAGTTGGACGATGTTGGCGGACGATGATGGTGGTGATGAAACGCAATGGTCAACAACGGGATCAAGTGGCGGTGATGGCGGCCCGGCGGCGTGGTCAACGACCGTCGGTGGCGGATTGTGCTTGGAGGATCTTTAGAGCCTCTCTCCTCTTGCTTGCCCCCTCTCTCCCTCCTCTCTCTCGAGGAATGAGGGGCTATTTATAGATTGGAGGAGTGGCGTCTATGTAAATACATGCAAAAGCCGAACCACTCCTCTCCATCGGACGGCTCATGATGATTCCCTTGATCATATGATGTATTTTGTGTATTTGAATGCTCAAATGAAGTCGGAATTGTAAGATCTTTGGCTTGTTGGGCTGCTATTGCTCGATTTGACTATAAATACTCCATATTTGAGAGCTTTTTAAGAATCTAACTGATATATCAAAGTTTCCAATGATATTCTAAGTGCTCGATCTCATTTCACGATCACTTGCTTTCATCAAGATTGCTTGGTAGAGGAATCCTGGTCATATCAAGTAAACCCTCTCTCTCTCTCTCTCTCTCTCTCTCTTAATTAAATACATGGAATCTTATGATAACTAGCTTTTGGGCTTTAAGAAATGATCACATAAACTAAGTAGCTGCCATTGAAAGGGTTTCAAGCTTCAAAAGAGAGGCCTCTCTTAATCACAGAGAGAGAAATCGATTATAAAGAAGATTTTGTCGACCAAAATCATTGGTAAAGTCTCATTCCAACCGTCCAATTAAATAAAACTATCAATATATGTATAAATATATTTGAAGGGTGAGTGAGGAAGGACAAGGAATCCCTATCTTTTAGGTGAAATATAGAATAAGCCTTAATATTTTTTTTCATTACTACGACAACGCTCCCAACCCTAGCATTCCTGCGGCTCCGTGTTTTCCTTGCTTCCAGCAATCAACCATTGTTCTTCCATTTGTTATCTCTCCCCCCCTCCGTTGGTAATGTCGCCTCTTCTGGATGGCGAAATGGCTTTTCGGCTACGGAAATCGGTATGCTCGATCCAAGATCCTTACCTACGACTTGTTAAATCTTTCAAGGATGCTCTCCTAAATCCGTTCCCCAATACCGGTCAAATATGCGATTTTCGTGGTATGCCGCAATAATGTGTTCGATTGATGTCAAACTCTTGCTAAGCCATTTGAATTCTCGTTGGTGGGTAAATTCAACTTGAAACGCCCGAACTTAGAAAATATCCGCTCTTTTTTTCATAGTCTGAAACTCACGGGCACTTTTTCTGTGGGATTGATTGACCCGAGGCATGTGCTAATTCAATTATCAAATGATTTGGATTATTCAAGAGTTTTTGCACGTCGTTCTTATTTCGTTTTTAACTACCAAATGCGACTTCTTAAGTGGACACCTAGTTTTGATATTAAAGAGGAATCACCAATTGTTCCTATTTGGCTCGCTTTGCCCAATATGCATACACTTTGTTACGCATCGTTTTGTTTGTCGTGGGGCTATCTTTGCGGCCTCTTCAAATTGATCAAGCGTGGAGATCCCGCCTCGGATACTTGTTGAAGTTGATATAACAAAAAAACATCCAAAAGAAATCTGGATTGGATCAAAAATGGGTTATAATCAAAAGGTTGAATTTGAAAACTTTCCTCTCTTACCGCAAAATTCATGGGCATGAACACAGTTGTTTTATCCTACATCCACATCTAAAAAAAAACAATCTTCCTATTCCTACTATTTGACTATGGTGACTAACAACCAACTAAAATGGCATATGTGCCAAAAGCTAACCAAAATAATCATCCTCCACAAAATAACTCTTTACCTAGAAATTGCAAAAGGAGGCTATTCGTGTTGTTGAACAATGACATTGATGACAGTTGGTTTTGGGAACTTAGAAAATATGCCTACTACTATGCCCATTGGTAACATGCGGCCCCTAATGACCCAAAAGAAATTGATGAACTTAGGGTTGGGAACATCACCTCGACTGTAAATCTTAGTTTGGATCAGCAACAAAATAAAATAAAATAAACCATTAATCTAGAAAAAGAAGATGAAACTATGCCTACATCCCCTAACACTTTGAATGGCCAAAATGATAGCATAACTAATCAGTCATTCTCTGATATGGAAGAAGGGGAAATTACCATCACGATTCCTTCGCGTAATAATGAAACTTTGGATCACACAAACTACTCTTTTTCAGACGGAGATAATTTGGACACCGACAGACCCTTTCAAACTATTTTAAACAAAAAAAAATCATTCAAATCCAAAAATAACTCTAAAAATGCAAACAGAATCACAAGATCTTCATCAACCCTACATCAAATATAATTTCCTTTCTCCTCTTTCTCATCCAATCAATCTTTCCATTCCAACAATTATGATTAATTTCATCATTTGGAACATTCGTATTGGGACTACTCTAGTTTGCAATCAGCGTTAGAAGCCTCTCGCATTCATAACATATCTCTCCTTACTATCGAACCACTTATCCACTCTACTAAGATTATTAGAACACTATGTTTCCCTAATTTTTCTCACAACATAAACAACAAAATTTGGTTGTTTTGGAATAATTCTATCGATCAATATCCTTGACAATAACAATTGATTAATGCTCGATTTACGGTGTTTTCACCGTGTTGTGCTCTTTTATTTATGCATCTTGTAATAGAGCCGGTAGGAACATTCTATGGAATAACTTAAGATCTTTAGCTTCCTCTGTCTCTCAACCCTGGATGGTTGGCGGTGATTTCAATACCATCCTCTCTACTTCGGAAAGAAGGGAGGGTCCTCTAATCTTAATTCTATGGAAGATTTGCTAATATGATTACGGGTGTAACCTTATATATAGGGTTCTCGGTTCCAACTACGCGTGGAACAATTCTAGACTTTGGCCTCGATCGTATCCTGGTTAACCACCTTTGGATTGATCAATGGCCTCATACCTTAGTAGAACATTTAAGTAGAACACGATCACACCTCCCTCTTGACACTACTTTGGTCCCCTTTGTTTCCAAAATATGTGGTTGCAACATAATGACTTTATGTCATTGTTTCAACTAACTGGGCCTTTTTCACCGATAACTCCATTAAAGGCATGATCCATTTTGGCTTAAACTTAAAAGATTAAAACAAACTTTGAACTGGAATAAACATCATTTTAAAAACATTTTGCAAATCTTAAAACTATGGAAGATCTTGTATGCTCTCTTGAAGAAGGCGTTTGAGACTAATAAAAATGATGAACTCAAAGCTAGAGATAACTTGATTAAATATCAAAACATGGAGGAAACTTATTGGCGGCAAAAGGCTACTAAACATATTGCGATGGCGGCACAAAATATTTCCACGCTTTCAACAAAAGAAAAGTTATAAACTTCGATTAAGAAAATTAAAACAATAATGATAATTGGATATCGGATAAAATGATATTAAAGACTTCGGTTATCCATCATTTCCAAAATTTGTTAAAATAACAACATTAACATGGAACCTTAACCCTCATCGATTCCTTCAAAATTACTTCATCAAAACATCTCTCTTTGTAGGTCTCCACCGAATAAATTAGTAATGTTCTCCAAAGCATGAATTGACTTCGATTGGCGGGATGGCTACTACTATATTCTTCCAACGGTGTTGGTCCATTATTAAGTCGATTTAAGCCGTTATTGACTTTTTCAATGGCATTCCTAGATTCTTCTCTAGCACCTCCATAATACTTATCCCTAAAACAACCATCCAGGAAAAATGGAATGACTTTAGACCGATTAGTCTATGCACCTTTTTTAACAAGCTAATATCCAAAATAATCGTAGTATCAACCCTCTATTGCTTATCTCCCGAATCAAAGCTTTCATTAAAGGGAGAACCATAATATCCTTTTAGCACAAGAAATGATTCATGATATTGATGTTCCTATTAGAGGCGGTAACATTGCTTTCAAATGGACATTTCTAAAGCCTTTGACAAACTCTCTTGGGAATTCTCATTTTATACTCCAACTTTTGGATTCTCAAAGCGAATTTATTCGTATCATTAAAAATTGTATCGCATGTTTGGTTCTCATTATCGTTAATGGAGAATCGGTTTCTTCACTTCTACACACCTTGAGGAGATCCATTATCGCCATTGCTTTTATTATAGATTATTTATCCGGGAGCTGAGCGATCTTTTCTATAATAAACCAAGTATGATTTACAAAACTCAAGGTGGATTTCCCATTACTCATCTTTGCTTTTCGTGATTTTATCGTTTTTACGCAATGCTTCTATACACATCAAAACCATTATGAAATTCTTTAAAAAATTTGGCAAAGCGGTCTTCTCCTTAACAAAATAAATGTTGCTTCATAGCTAATAAAATCAACAATAATAGGATTAATCGATAACGAGGATCACTAACTTTCATCAACATCATCTTTAGATCAATTATCTAGGTACTCCTCTCAAAGGACATAAAAGATCTTACCTTTTTGACGATTTACTCCACATATCAAATCCGTATCTCCTCTTGGGAATATCATTTTCTATCCTTTGGAGGAGGTTAACTCGATTAAGAGTACCCTTAATTCGATGCCTCTTTATCTTATTCAAACTATCGCTCCAACCAATTTTTGTATTAATAGAATTGAGAGGCTAATTAACAAATTTTTTTGGGGTCTAATACCTCTTCCTCAAAATACACCGGTCTTCTTGGCACAAACTGTGTATGAGGAAGGTGGTCTGGACTGCAAATCTATCAAAGACACCATTAACGCATTCTCTTATAAACTCTGGTGGAATTTTAGAAGCAACAATAGCCTTTGGGCTAACTTCATGACAAACAAATATTGCCTATCTAAGCACCCATTGAACTGCTCTTATAAACTAACGCTTCTCCTATTTGGAAAAGACTTTGTAAAATCAAATGGAAGGTGAAATCTCTAATTTTGGGGCATTAACTCGCAACTCTTTCTTCGCAAGATAATTTGGAAATAACTCTTTTGATGAATTAATTTCCTCATGTTCTATTGATACCATCAAAGTCAAATCTTTCGGAATAATAATAAATGGAACTTTTCCGTGCTCATTGATTATATCCCTCATCCTTTTAGGCAAACTCAATAACATAAACATTACATCCAATAAAAGACCATTCTTTTAAACTCTCTCACAATGGTTAATTTAGTTTTAAAATGTTTGGCTTATGATCAAAGAACCTCGCGATTATTCCAAAGTGTATGCTCGACTTTGGCATAATAATATTCCCACCTCATATTCCATATCTTAAAAAGCTTTGTCCCTATAGATTCCTTGATGTGGGGTAAAGGTTTTTACCTCCCATCAAAATGTCATTGTTGCTCCCATATTGAAAATGTAAATCACCAATTGTGAGTGGAGCGATTGCATCTAAACTTTGATTTCCATTGACAAATATCGCTCTTTCTATTTATCAACTCCTCGAGATATATTTTGAAAACAATATAAAAGGTCATATTAAAATTGTTATCGATCATTATTCTCCGGTTCATTTGGATGGCTAGAAATGATGCTAAGCACAACGATATTTCTATGAATCATTCCAAAATAATTGCCAAAACTAAATTCAAAATCCGTGATCTATTTAAAGCCAACCTTATTAAATATAAACACTTAAAAGGGTGTAAATTTGTCTCCTCTAAATTGGGTTTGCTTTTGCTTGATACAAACACCTCTAATCAAGCCAAAATTCTTTATTGGGCCAAACCACATGATAACATTATCAAAATTAACACCGATGGAGTATCCCCTAATGCTCGGTTGTGGTGGCATCTTTAGAAATTTCAAGGGTGATGTTCTCATGGCCTTGCTAATCCTATTATTACTAACTCCGTTCCTTTTCGAACTAATGGCGTGTATAATGCTCTTAACATTGCATTCTGAAAGGTTGGCTTAATGGCTAGAAGTGGATGCCTTACTACTAATTGATCTCCGCTATCCAAAAAAATGGCAATGTGGAATTATATTATTTAATCAAGCAAACTAAAATTTTGCTCAATCAATTTTGTTACAAAATCACTCATATATGGAGGGAAGGAAATGCTTGTGCTGATTACCTTGCTAACTTAGGGACTAGATTGAATGAGCCCACTAATTTTGATAACCATTCTATTCCTAAACACTTAAAAGGATTGGTTAACCGACAAGACGCTTTGCCTTACATCATCATGACATTTGCAATTTGCCTTCATTTTTTTTTCTCAATGTCAAGCCCCTTTATGCTTATTGTTGATTTACCGGATTCGGTCCCCATTAAGCATTGTTGCCTGCTTTCATGGGACATATCTGGCATTTGACCGTGAATATCTCGATTTATGGAAATTTTTTCTGTTTGATGTTATTGTCTGGGGAATTGCTGTATTGTTCCCTGGTTTAATTTTGATCTGATTTCAGACGGCTATCACGCTTGGAACCGCTACTCTAAACAATATTTCGATAATTTTTTGGGTTGTTTGTTACATGATGCATTAGGCGTTGCGCCCTTTTCTATCTTGATTTACGGATTATTTTCGGTCCCTATTTTCATCATGCATGGGTTTTGCTATTTTCTAATCCCACATTTGGAAAAATTTTGTGAGTAATTGGTATTGCTTGTGGATGCTTTCTTTATAGTGCTTATATTGTCCTTTTATCTGGATCGAATTCTGATATGAATTATCTGGAAAATTATTCGCTTATGGTGCTTGAACCCAGATCGATAATTTTTTCGGAAACTTGGTCTTGCTCCTACTAGTTCATATGGGAATTGCCTCCAAGTGCATTTTCTCGGGTTTATACGTTGGTTACATTGTTATTTTACCTTGCTGCAATTTGTCACTTCTCATGATTGCCGGGTTGATTTGGGCTCCCATTTTCCTGCTTATGGCTGCAAATCGACTTGGAACTGCAGAGCTAAAAAAATTTTATTTTTCTGTGGCCGTCCCGCTAATATTCATATGGGAATTGCCGCTTGCATTACTGGGTTTATACTTTGGTTAGTTCTTTGTTTATACTTTGGTTAATTACATTTGGTCACGATACAATACCTTGTTGCATTTTGTCACTTAACATGATTGCTGGGTTAAATTGGGCTTTCATTTCTTTAATATATTGGTTATGCTGCCTTCTCATCTTTCGGTTGGAAAAAACTATCCTGGCCGTGAATAGCTCTTTCCCTATTCGCTGCTTGTGGTTGATGATATCATCAGCTGATGATGATATTCTCACTGGATTACTAACTGTTCTCCTATCTGGTTCGTTTCATGACCTGAATTACCTATATGGCACCCATGAATGCTCTTATTGGTATTGCTGCTCTAAATGCAATTACTGGATGCGTATTTTGGATGTTTGTATTACATATCCTATGCTAAAATACAATGCTTTACTTTACCATTTCTATCCCAAGGTCATTTATAAGGGGAGGGTTTCCTGGGTCTTTTTGTGCACTGATATATTCTATTGGGATGGTGTTAATCTCGAAATGAGCTTGATTAGGTTTGCAGGTTATAAAACTCACTTATCTATCAACAACCTGGATGTTGCCTTCTCTCTGTTTGTTTTATGATGTGACGATCTCACTTCCTTCTGGTGTTCCCCGTGATGTAACCCTTCTGCTGAAGTTCGGATGCTCATACTTGCATCTGCCCCAAAAGGATGTGATTGAGCCTGAGCCTATTCTATCACATTTCCTTAATATCATTCTCATTTTATGGGGTTTTCCTCCACTTATTGTCGTCATTACCTTAACTGCTATATCTTTTCTTGTTCTCTTATTGTTTTGTAGGTTTGCTCAGCTTATTTTACTTTTAATTGTTTGAATGCTTTCTTTGGATTTTGGATGTATTTAGATTGGGGTTTTTCTCCTTAAGTTGATTTTCTAGTAGTTCTGGAGTGTTATCCCTTTTAAGGATCTTGTAACCTTGTTTTTATGGCAATAAAATACCCCCGTATAATGGGGTTTCCCTAAAAAAAAAAAAAAATGGAATAGTGGGAGCCTTAAGGGTCCTCTGCCCATCAACCCAAAGCCCTACTAGTTGTTCACAGCTTATAAAAGAGTCTAGAATATATATATATTTTAGTATAGTTTTATTTAAAATATAAATTATGAATATATAAATATATATTATTTATTGCATGAATTATGTACTTTCAGCCAACTTTGAGCCATTTGTGACCTTTCAGCTTATAGTTATGCAAAACTATATTAGCTCTTTGAATGAATCCAAAAGCTCACAGAACACTAACTGTCAGCTCAGTGGCGGTGAAGTGAGGACCACTAATTCATATGAATTGATGTATCTCTCTCTCTCTCTCTCTCTCTCTCTCTCTCTCTCTCTCTATATATATATATATATATATATATATCTTTATGATGCACTAAAAGATATATTTCATTTTAAAAAAAATAGTTATAATGATATTTTTGATATAATATTAAAAATTTATGTATTATTTATATAAATATTAAATTTTTTATGTTCAATATATAAATACATATGAATTGTATGTAGATAAAACAAATTTTAGTTGTGAATTTATTCTCTAACATACTAAAATATGTAAATTCATCCCTATGTTACAAATTGAGATTCCTAGTCGTAAATGGTCCGAACAAGTTGGAGAAGGTAAACGGTAGTAGGTAAGAGATGCAAAAAGGCTTTTAAAGTCCCCTTGGTTTAAAAACCACACTACAATGATTATTCTTTTGCGCTCATGGTAATTAAGAAGGCAATTATAGAAAAACAAAAATATTTCAACTTTTTTTATTAAAAAATTAAATGTCAAAACATAAATTTAATGTAAAAGAAATTCAATTTAAATTTTTTTATAATAATTTTTATGATCTTTGTCAATTAAATTAGCTGTCTCCCATATTATTTTTCATCCTCACTTCTAGCTAAAACTTTTAGTTTTTATATTATTTTTGAGAAGTTGGAATGATTTTTTTTTAATTAAAATAATAGTCTAAAATGATGCAAACTCTCTCAACAACCTCTATAAATAGCATTTCCATGATCTCGGAAGAAGCAAGATTCTCTCCCCCATTAGCTAAGGAGGAGGAATAGGATCTTCTTCCATTGCCACTATCTTCCTTTTCCTTTCTAGCTTTCTTCTAGCTACCTCACTCATGGCTAACATTAAGTCCTACACTCTTGCTCTCCTTACATACTCATCCTTGTTCATCACAAGTCTATAAGTTGTGAGGGAAGGCATTTGACAGAGAAAGATAATGTGCAAGAGATGCTTAGTGGAGTAACGCCGAGCTCAATAATGGAGCCGAGATGGTTGAAGGCTCCGTTGAGCTTGACGGCTCCGGAAACAGTGCCGATGCGGTGGTGACTGATGATGCTCTACTATCGCATCGGCCAGCCGCCACTAATTTCATGAAGAAGACATCAACTAGAACGTATAATTAGCTTATGTTCTTGTTTGATCGATCATAATAGACTTGGATTCTCCTTCACCGGTTACTGAGTTAACTATATGATGATACAGTTTACGTTATCTCAGTTATATTATTCTCTTTTGGCAGTTGAGATTGGATTCAATCAGCGATTAGAATGTGGTTGTATGATGGGTTAAGTACTGTACGGTACAATTAACTCAGTAACTGGATAAGATTATCTATTAGTTTATATTTAGGATGTATTTGTAAATTAAGTTGATGTGTGTGGTATTTAGCTGTTGATCTCTCTTGTGCATATATATGTCATGTGTGTAATTATATTTAATAGCTTATATATATGCTATTAAATATTATTTGAAATTAATGCATTTTATGTGTGTAATTGTGTACTGAAGTCATATGTCCTGATTTTATGCATATTTCCTTAATTTGTGTTGTAATATATATATATATATATATATATATATATATATATATATATATATATATATATATATATATATATATATATATATATATATATATATATATTATTATTATTAGGTATTTATTTATTTATAATAATGCAAAAGGAATAAATTTAATAAATCTTAATACTTCCATCCATTTCTTAAAATGGGTTTCGATGGTTGTGATGGAGACATAAATGATTTAATAAGTAATTTTATAAAAATAAATCCATTTAAATCAACCTTTTATTTTAAATTTAAATATGGGAGGCCTAATTAAATCTATTTTTTTTATTAATTCATAGAAAAAAGAATAGATCTATATACATATCATATAATTATTATATATTTATATATCTGATACCTAAAATTTAATATTTATATATATATAATATTTTTTTTATACTTTACAAAATATATTTCACGTTTTTAAAATATCATATATAGAGGTATTATAGATGAAATATTAAAGATTTATATATAATTTATATAAATTTAATACACAATTATATATTTATATATATATATATATATATATATATATATATATATATATATATTATCTCTCTTTTCATTGAGATCTTGGATGGGTTTTCTACTGATGTCTTTCCAAGAAGCTTGCAACTAGCAAGTACAACATGTTTTAACCTAATTATTTTTATTATAGTCTGACTACTTAGCTACTTTGCTTGCCTTGGTAATTTTCTATGATGTAATCTATGCTTGCCAATGGCTGGCTATTGGAGTTCCCACTAATACTTTGATATTATAACAAATAAATGGAGGATGCAAATTTATGTGTGAATAATAATAATAATAATAATAATAATAATAATGGATTTATTAGTTTATATTTCTCACACTTTAAAAAAATTATTTTTGATAGTTGGCCTATGGGTAAGTCTATAGTGTTGGAGGAGATCAAATATGAGGAACTATCGAGTTGGAATGAAGATATTGTGGAAGAAATAAGATGGGGAAGATATTGTGGATGGAAGAGGCATTGTTTTGCTTTTAGGCTTTGAGTTGAAGCATAATAATGGAAGAAGAACTCTATTTAGAAGACATGATAAAAAAATTTTAGATATAGCATTAAATGTGAATTTCTCTATCAACTTCTAAGATTAATTAAAATCTTTGTTTATTACTCCATAAATGAGAGGTTTCTATCAACCACATGAAAAATTTAGAGACTTCAACCAACAATCAATTAATTAATTAATTATTGTTGCACTATCCCATGAGCTGGATTTATTACTCTGCAAATGCTTCATAACATGAAATAAATATTTGTACTTGTGTGACTGTATAAAAATATTCATCACTAGATCTTGAGGTATCACTTACTGCAACTTCATATTCTTTCTTGCAACACATTCTCTTTATGTAGTGATAGCATGTGCATGTGTGCTTGTTTCTATTATAAAAAATATTTTTTTTTGTTAATATAAATAATGATATTTTTATCAATACATGCCTTTGTGGTCTTCTTTTGATAAAAAATAAAAATAATAAAAATAATCCTTTCAATGATAGCATGATAAATACGTAAAATTGTACTAACATATTGAACTTCACAAGTCGAATACATCAGCATGTTGCTTCTTTGATGTCGTTGTGAAAGCCATATCTCAATCTTATCAAGAATATACATCTGACTATGCTTTTTCTATCATATAATTATTCACTCTAATCAATACCACTTCTATTAACTACAATATTGTGGGCTCCGAAAATTCGCCACCGACCTCTCGACAATTTAATTGATATTGAATTGAGGAGAGTGTGACTTAAAGTGTCGATGTAATTTTCAGAAGGCAGATGAGATAGTAGATATGACACTACCCAGAGATTTCACCCTCATTTGGTGAGGACTTTAGATCTGGTTCTAAGTTTCCTATAGGCACAAGCCCCTATAGTTAATTACCCCTCTCAATAAGTGAGAGAGAACTTTTGATTAAGGCTAGTCATTAGATCACTTAATAGGTAGCTTATAGTAGCAGCATATGGAGTTTTAACATTTAATATATGAAATTCATCATTTTAGCTTAAATCGGATGGTTGGGGGAATGATGACATGCCCAATCTAGATCTCATGGTTCATCCATCGTGGTCCTAGTCTAAGTCGGTAGTGACTGGCGTAGAAGGATCCTCATCAGCAACACATGGGTTACGTCGTTCAAGAAATTCTTGTAGACTTGAGGTGGTGTTTATCTAAGGAGACATGCTTAAGTCTACCTTAATTGACAGAGGGTTGTTTGCCTATCAGTATACGATGATTCACTCAAAGGCGGACTCATTGGGGCGATCTACGATTGATCGTAATATAATGGCGGGGTGCCAAATTACGTCGGAGGACTCGATGATTGCTTCATCTGTGGATCCTACTGACCAAGCCACACAGTCAGAGGACACGGGCCACATCCTTACTGGCAAGAGATAGATTGAGAGTGAACATAGTAGAACACTTGATTTGACATTGTCTCCTTTGTGAGCTAGAGTTTTCTTAATTTGTCACCCCCGATAAACAGTTGTGGAAGGTTAATAGATTGAGTTTGATTTAAGTTTTTAATGATAGAATTTCATTTAAGTAGTTTCTGATTGATATTTGATTTGAGTTGAAAAAATTGATTAATTTGAATATGTTTAAGAGATTTAGATCCTGTCAACTCTGTTTAGCTGCTAATAGAGGATTAGATTTACTGTCATGTGACATAATCAGTTTCTCAGATATTTCGCTGATTTAAAACTCTTATTATATGTTTTTAGGTTTTGTTAACCCGGATCTAATCCTAAGACTAAACCGGGAAGCAACCCATGACATCTCGACATTTGAATTTATTGATAATGTGGCTCAATGTGTATTATAATTTTAGGTTTATGTTTGAATTATGAGATTGATTTTATATTTTTATTTAATTCCAACTTTACTACCTTACATTAAAATTTGCACTTTAAATTTCTATGTCTGAGCACATGCAAGAATTTATAGCTTAGCTAATTTCATCTAATTAATGAAATCATTGATTTTGAAAACCATAATTAGAATGAAATTCCTTAATTCGATCGAAGGAAGCTTTATGATTTTTATAGATTTTTATTTAATATCTCCTTCTGTCTGCTTGTACAAAAGGTTGTAGATCCGGTGACAAAGAAGATATTTTGATTTAGATTATAGTTTAAAACATTATTTGCACTTAGTTTACTTGTTGAGTTTTTGTAATTCTCCCCACTTGATTATGCTCAATTTAAATCACTTTTGATAAGTTATGCCGATTTCAATGTTTATTGATTTAGCCATACTCATGCTTATTAACTAGCATAGTAATCATCTCCATATTCATATAAGAATAATTAAACCCAATTTGGATTTATTCTTAGAATCTGAGTTTATTGCAAGTTTGTTATGAGTTTAGTATTAGTCCCCCCAAATTCCAATTAAAGCTTGCTTAATTTTGAAGACTTTACAAGAAAAGAGAACTCACTTTATCTCTTCAATTTAAGCCATAGAGAATTGCAATTAGAGTTTGAGAGTTTGATATTAGCCTCCCCCAAATTTCACTTAGATTTTAAATGAATGTTCTATTCCTTCCAAAATTTTCTTTAAGTGCTCCCCCCTCCTTTTTTCTTATTTGACGCTTTTAGTTTAAAATTAACTACAGGTTTCCTTACTTAGCGTTCTTAAATCAGCTCATTTCACTCTCCCATTTTTTCTAAGTCAAAAGATTTGACATAATTTTGGCAGCCTCATGGCATCATCCCCATGTAAGGGCATCAGAGGTGTTTTGGCTTACTTGTGCATCTCTTGAAGGTGGCAGTGGTGTCTTGTGTGACCGGCACATCTCGTTTTCTTTGAGCACGAGGCCTTCAGACTTGAAAGAAGACATACAATGCAATATATATTTATTCCCTTTTTTTTCTAAGTCTACAAATTAGACAAAATTTTGATAGCATTTAGGTCAGGGGCGACATCTAACAGTGTTGGTTACGATGCATACTGTTGAGTGTAGCGAGTGTCTTGACACACGCTTATTTTCATCTGTAGTGCCCTCTTGAGCACGAGGTCTCTCAGAAATGCAAGCATATATATATATATATATATATATATATATATATATATATATATATATATATATATATATATATATATATATATATATATATATATATATATATATTCACATTCATAGATCTCATATGTTCTGACCCATTTTTCGGTGCGCTGCAATGCTCGACAAAGAAACAGGGTTAGGGATGCGATTGAGAATGTAAGACATGGAGTGTGTGCCGAAAATTGAAAGAAGAATTCACCTCTTGATGATGTTCTTCCCCGGTTTGCGGCGAAGCGAAGGTAGGAAGGCTAAAGCGAGGAATGCAACGCTGGAAATCAAAAGAAGAATTCACTTCTTGATAATGTTCTTCCCCTAATTGCGGCGAAGCGAAAATTGGAAGGGTTACGGAGAGTACGACGCTGGAAATCGTAAGAAGAATTCACCTCTTAATGATGTTCTTCCGATTGTAAGCAAAACAAGTCTGGCTAAAGTGCGGCAGCCGGCGAAAAGAAGAATTCTCTTGACGATGTTCTTCCCTATTTTGTAAAAAGCAAGAAGGGTTCTGGTGGCTAGTTTTATGGGCGAGTGGGTTGTAGCCAATGGTGCGTGCAGTGGTAAGTGGCAAGGAGAATCTGAGCGGATCAGGTTTGAAAATTTGGATGGGCGGTGGGAGTGGAGTAGGGCGTCTACTAGAGCGGTAGAGCGATGCAGTTGGAAGGGCAGCGGAGAGAAGCTCGAGTCTGGTGGCGACTCAGTCGATGGAGCCTGAGTGGAGTCTGAGTCAGCGAACATCAGAAAGCGAACAGGTACCGAACTGTTCTGCTTTCAGGCAGAAATGGAAGCGCGTGAGTGGGTTCTGTGTGAGCTATGGTGTAGAACATGGTATGGAGCAGTTTAGCGGATTCACGTGAGGCTGCTGAAATAACCGAGCAGTGGAGAGGCAGGAAGCAGCAGCGGTGAGCTTCTGAGCAGGTGTAATGCGGTTCATCGTGGCAAGGAAGCAATGTCTTGCAGAGACCATGGATTCATTGGTGGGATCACCGAAAATTAAGAGCGGGGAGTAGATTTTTTTACCTATCTTTTTCATTTCCGACGAGAGAGAGGGCTGCCGCAGGGAGAGAGAAATGTATGAGAGAATGGGGAGGGTATGGCTGAGTGGGGTAGTTACTTTTCTTTTCTTTTTTTTTTTGGAGTTTTTCAGAAAACTGAAAATAGGGGGGAACCGTTGAGCATGGGGGTAATTTAGGAATTTTTAAATAAATTTAAATTTATTAAAGGGTTTTAATGTGGATTTTGTAAATGCACATAATCAATATATATATCAATTTAAGGTAATTCTATTGTTCTGAACGCAATAGCGCAGTCTGTTTTACGATTGAAGGCCACTTGGTTCAAGTTGACGTCAAATTGGGTCAATTTCAGCTCAAAATGCGCATCACCGCTTTCGACCACTCAATTTTTGTACAGACTCATCAGAATTGAGTGTGAATAGTCTTACTTGATAGATTTTGGCATTTCAAAGCTAATGACATGATCAATTTTACAAACAGGTCATTTGATCCTCATCGATGCCTCCTGACCTTGATATGCATCCATACGCGTTGACGACTCGATCACTTGATTGGTTGATCATCAAGTCATACAATATTTATATTCTGACCAGTTTTGATGTTCTGAACATGATGGCGAAGGTCATTTGAGTTGATTTCGGTTACATCGTGTGCATTTCAGCCTCAATTTATGCATTGTCACTTCAAATCACTCGCCATTTACACAAACTCATTCGAATTGAGTGCAGTCTCATTTGATAGATTTTGATATTTTGAAGCTAACGATATGATCAATTTAATGAACAGAGATTATTCAGACATTATCGTCGATCTTGATCTTGCGAGTGCGTTGGCGACTCAGTAGCTTGATTGATCATCAAGTCGTACAATATTTATATCATGACCAATTTTGATGTTCTAAACATGATGGAGAAGTTCGTTCATTGATCGAAAGTCATTTTGACCATTTTCAGGGATGTCCAGTGCATTTTGACCCTTAATTTGCGCACTGTCACCTTCGAAGTCTGTCGAATTTGACTTGTGGGATTGTCTTGATTTATGACACATATGTTGAGGTCAACAAATGCCCCCAACAAATGTGATTCACGTATGGAGTAAGTCACGTGCTGAAAGTTGGTTGACAATTTGGGTTGGCCACAGAGCTTGGATCATTTTAGCCGATTCTGATAACTACGCTTTGATAGGATTTGTCATTAGAATCTTTGCCTTATTAAGGATATCTTATGAAGGGCTTGGGATTTTTGATCGACTTGGATTGATAAGAGCTCTTACACCATCTACTATGCTTGATGGCTTTGTTGAAGATCTCTTTCTTTTATGTTCTTGCAGATTTGAGTTTCCTCTATCCCTAGTTTCATGCTTGGTTGGGTTTGATGGAGGAATTATTTTATTTGTTTTTATGAATGATTCCACTAGGGAATTGGTTTATCCGTGCCTGGTCATATTTGAAATTTCTTCTATCCTAGCTTTAAGCTTGACGGACTTGATGAAGGACCGACCTGATTTGTCCATATTGACTTTTCAGGAAGTGTCTGTATGTCATGAACCCTGTGCTTGCTGCTTTGATGGATTTGTTGGAGGGTACATACAGATGACCTAGCCTTCCGGCTTATATAGGGTCAATGTTGAGTTATCAATCTAGCAACGTGTTCTTTAACAGACTAAATAACCACAAAATTCCTTTAGTTTGGCCATCGACTTTGTATAAACTATGAAATTACTTCCTCGATCCTGTGCTTTATGCTTTGATGGACTTGAAGAGGAGATAGGCTTTGATCTGTGCTTTGAGCTTGATCAGAACATTTGAGAATAAATTGAGATATCACCCTACGGGCAATATATAGATTGATTTGAGGTAGCTCTGAATTAAGCATTTTCTTAGATTTCCTTGATCTATCGATCAAGTAGAAAGATCTCTTGGATCCTCGTTGCTTATAATTACTAAGTTGGATATGGTTTTAAATTGAACATCTATCATCATTAGACTGACGAGCAAGTGCTCTTTCACTACGGCCTTTTCTTATAGCTTGTTGAGTGAGAAGAGCGTCAGCTACTAAGCCATATTTGGGCTTGTTGAGTTCGACCTTTAGAACTTACAGTCTCTTCGAAATGTAGTGGTTGGTTTTGTCATCAATGAGAAGGGCTTATTCAATGCGGTCTTTTCTTGTGGCTTGTTGAGTGAAGAGAGTGTTAGCAACTCGACCATTTGTGAGCTTGTTGAGTCTGACCTTTAGAACCCATCCGTGTCTTAGACCTCAGGATGTAGAGGTAGATGTTTCTCTAACTCAGTTGATTGATGCTTCTGAAATCGGGAGTTCTTCTGACTTTATCTCCAGAATTTGGCAAATCTAAGAAATAAATTTCTTGATATTTAGGGTTGTCTTTTCATGCGTAGAAATAAATTCTTTTTATTTTTGCAAAACTCTAGAACTTAACAATGATAATTATAGATATATTTAGGGATTTCATCATAACGCTTGATGTTAACCTGAATCAGAATATTTTTGAGGATCTCATCTTATGGCACGATGTCAACTCAGATAAACTTAATATAAAATAACAAAATACCCCCTATCTTGTTGGGGGAATTCTAAAGTACATTTAAGAAAATTTTCAAGATGAAATTATACAAATATATATATATATATTTGAATTGATGTACTCTAAAGAGAATTTTAACATACAACATTGATTTCATCTATATATAAAAATTTAAAAATGCCCCATGTGTAATAGGGGAATTTTCATGAAAAAGTTTTTCATTTGGAGTATATTTATTTAGGGATCTCGTCATGAAGCACGATGTCAACCTAAATAGATATACTAAAAAAAATGCCCCTTGTCTTGCAGGGGGATTTCTATTGTACCTCGAGAATGTGGTTGTCAAGTATAGTACTTTTTCAAGTATCGACCATTAATTGATGGCATTGGTCTTTCACCCTTTAAATCGATGAGTTGGTATGCCCCTCCTTGGTATACCTTTTCAATGACAAAAGGGCCTTCCCAGTTAGGCTCAAATTGCCACCAAATTTTTGATTTGGGATAATTGGTCTTCTCAGCACCAGAACCAATTCTCCTTTTTGGAATGTTCGGGGCCACACCGTATGGTCAAAAGTCCTAGACATCTTTGCTCGATAGACTTCTAGATTTTGATGAGCTTGCAATCTAATTTCATCAAGCACGTTGAGTTCCTCTATTCTCAGATAGGAATTTTGATCTTCAGTTAGACTGTATTGGATGGCTACTCTAAGGGAAGGCAACTTAACTTCGAGCGAAAGATCTGCTTCAGTTCTAAATACTAATGAATAAGGAGTGACTTTAGTCGGTGTCTTGTAGGTAGTTTGATACTCCCATAGAGCCTCTATCAGCTTGGTATGCTATTCTCTCTTATTTTTAGTGAGAATCTTCTTGAGTAGTTTGACTAATGTCTTGTTGAAGGCCTCCACCAAACTATTTGCTCTTGGATTATATATTGAAGAGTATCGCCAATCAATTTTGTGTTGATCGGTGAATCTATAAATCTTTGCACTTTTGAAAGCTATGCCATTATTAGAAATTATTCTGCGTGACACTCCAAATCTATAGACTACATTATGCATGAAGAAGTTGATCACTCAGTCAGCAGTAACTTCTTTAAATGGAGTAGCTTCAGCCCACTTAAAGAAATAATCAGTCGCTGATAGGATGAAACGATGTCCAGCTGATGATGGTGGATCAATTGGTCCAATTACATTTGTACCCCAACATTCAAATGGCCAGGATGCTATTGTTTGGTGTAATGAATTTGGAGGTTGATGGATGAGATTCCCATGTGCTTGACACTCATGACACTTCTTAGTATGATTAATACAGTCTCTCACCGTAGATGGCCAATAATAGTCCATCATTTTAATTTTTATTGCCAACTTGGGACCTGACTAATGTGCACCAGAAAGTCCTTCATGAACTTCAACCATCACTTTGCTAGCTTCATTTACACCTAGGCATCGTAGCCACATTTGTTCAAAGGATCTAAGATATAGAGTATTATTGACGAAAGCATAGCGTAGCATTCTCTTTTCGATTTGAGCTGCCAGTGATTTATTACTTGGTAATTTGCCTTCTTTAAAGTAGTCGATGAAGGCTTGCCTCCAATCACATGACTCTTCTACAACAAAGGCTTCACACTGCTTTCCTAAAGAAATGTCATAATTAGCTCTTCTTAATACAACTTCTTATTGATTTTGGGGAGTATGAGGAGCAACCTAAGTTGCATCAAATTTGGTAACCCCGCTACCTATGGGGATTGATACTTTATTGGCTCTAGAACTCATCAAGTAAATATGTTAATCTTGACATAATCACCATTCATACTTGTCATTTTCTTAGTTAATTTTTCCAAGCAATAGTTTTTACTATTCTCGGATCGAGAGACTCGTGTTAATGTAATATTTGGTATTTGCTTCATAAGCTCAAGAACTCGCTTATGATAGAAAGCTAACTCAAGCTTGTTAATTCTATAAATATCAAGTACTTGATTTATAATAAGCTGAGAATCGCCAAAAATATGCAAGTTCTGAATGTCTATGAAAATAGCTTCTTCGAGACCTGCCACTAATACTTCATATTCAGCTTCATTATTAGTTCTTGGCTTGATCAATCCATATGATCATCTCATTATCCCTCCTTCTGGTGTATGAAGATGATGTCGATTCCTACTCTTGTTCTTGGAAAATATAGATGTTGGACTTGTTTGATCGATGAGGCTCCATCAAAGTACATTTCCCAAATTTGTGATTTTTCTCTTTCATGAATGAACATAATTTGCTCATCGGGCAAATCATCATTAAGAGAAGAGTCCGCAGGGATGGGATGTGCAGCTAGAAAATCTACTAAGACTTGTTCCTTCACTGCTTTCTATGAAACATATGTGATATCGAATTGTAAAAGCAATACTGCACATCTTGCTAAGCGACCTGTCAACGCTAGTCTTGTCATCAAGTACTTCAGCAGATCGATCCTCGAGATGAGGGTAATCTTATGAGATAACATATAATGACTGAGCTTTTGGATTGCAAAGATCCATGCTAAAAAGTGTTTCTCTATCGGAGAGTATCTCATTTCTGCTCCAATTAGTCTTCGTCTGATATAATAAAGAATATTCTCTTTGCTTTCTTCATTATGTTGTGCTAACAATGCCCCGTAGACTCTTCTAACGAAGTTGTGTATAGAATGAGGGGCTTCCCAGGAATAGGCGCTGCCAGGATTGGTGGATTTAATAAGTAGCTTTTAATGCTATTGAAGACTTCTTGACACTCCTTGTCCCACTTGAATAGAGCATCCTTCTTCATTAACCTTGCAAACGGTTGACAACGTCATAATAAATTTAATATAAATCGACGGATGAATGCGAGATGTCCTTATAAAGAATGGAGTTGACGCAAACTCTTCGATGGAGGCACTCCATGATTGCCTTGATTTTAACAGGATCGATTTCAATACCTCTATGACGTACAATGTACCCCAGGAATTTTTTGGAGAATACCTCGAATGCACATTTTAGAGGATTAATCTTGAGATCATATTTTCTAATTCTCTCCAATACAATTCTCAAGTCTTCGAAGTGGTTATCACGGTTTGAGCTCTTCACCACCAGATTGTCGACATAACATTCCACTTTTTGATGAATCAACTCATCAAAAATACATGTCATGGATCTTTGGTATTTAACTCCAGCATTTTTCAGGCCAAAGGGCAGGACCGTGTAGCAATATAAGCCAATAGGAGTTCTGAACGATGTACATTTTTCATCCTCAGGTGTCAATTTGATTTGGTTGTACCCTGGCTATCCATCCATAAATGAAAACATGTCATAGTTAGAGGTGTTGTCCACTAGTAGTTCTGATATTGGAAGTGAAAAGTCATCTTTTGGGCATACCTTATTTAAATCCTAGAAGTCAATGCAGAGATGGATTTGATCGTTCTTCTTCCTAACAAGGATAATGTTTGCTATCCAATCTACATATTTCTTCTCCCGGATGAAGCCTGCTTCGATTAGCTTTTTAGTTTCTGCAATTACCTATTCTTCAATCTCCAATATCATTCGCCTAGGAGCTTGTTTAATAGGCGTCGCATCTGGTTTAATAGCTAGTTTATGAATTACTACATTAGGTGATAAGCCTAACATTTCAGAATATGTCCAGCCAAAGCAATCCCTTAATTCACAAAATAATATTTTTAGCTCCTCAACTTTCTCATCAGGCAGAAGGGCACTGACGAAAGTTGGACGGGGATCATCCTCAGCTCCTAGGTTGACTTCTTTAAGTTCATCCATAGTAGTTATTTGTCCACCATCTTCGAGTTCTTCAGGTGCGGGCTTGGCTTCCACTTCTTCATCATTTTTAAGAAGAATTTCATGGGAATCATCTTCTTCATCACTAAGAGTTTCTATCTCAGCTTCTATTATATTATAACAGACTCTATCTTGATGGGATTTGTGGATAAACCTTAGAATTTTAGTGGTAAAGTTATCATAGATTTATATTCATTTATGAATAGATGTTACACCAATCTTAATGCATATATGCATTTGAAGAAGATGAGGATCCAAATATAGCTTTTATGGCTATATCTCCCTCACACTAAATAAAAGTTTTTTTAATAGCATTTTCATTTCTTTCAAGTAGTTATCTCCTTGCACAAATCATGAAGCTAAGACCAACAAAAAATTTGACTATTTGATATCGAACTAAATATAAAGTCTCACATACTTTCAAGATATTTTTCTATTTATAGACAACTAAATGAAACCTTCATATTGATTTAGTCTCACTTATTCATGTCAAGGATGCCAATTATGTTCACCCAAATGTGGTATATAGCCTAGATTTGAACCAAGCTAACTCGAGTATAAATTTAGGAACTCATCGAGTAAGTTGGCTTATCGAGCTAACTCATTGACTCATCAATTTGACAACTCACCACGCCTAGTTAACTTAATCATTAGAACTTAAATCTTATGCCCACTCATAAATATACTAAATTATTCTCATTCTCTTTCTAACTCTCTATCTTTTCTTTGTTAAATCTTACAGTAAGATTGGATTAAGAACAAATTGGTAGTTATTTCGGTTCATACTTCAAACTTAAGAAGACTCATCTCTTTCATTTCATTTTCTAAAATTAAAATTATGGTCTTAGCTTCATGATTCAATAACTCATTCTTGAAGGTTATTTCTAACTTCTTAACACTCATGATCAATCCATATATATGGTCCCATAAGATAAATGGTAATAATATCACTATATCTTGCTTCAAAATATTTCATAATTTACTCCAATTTCAGACCACAATACAAGCGCTTGAACATAGTCAGTGCTCTTTCATGCTGATAGCTTGGCACCAAATGTCCCGCTCCCCTCACTGTAGCTAATGTCAGTCCCTTATGACCAATCACATATCCTCCCACCTATCATAATACAAAGTAAATATTTGATTAATATAATTATTTCACAAAAAAATAAATCATAATTGAATATTATAGAATAAAAAATTCATATATTTCACCTGATCATTAGTATACCATGCCTTCCACTGTGATTCAACTGGAAGCTTTAGCATTTCGATCGAATACATGGTCGAAGTCACTGACACAACTGAATCTTGATCCCCACTGCAGAGAGAGAGAGAGAGAGAGAGAGAAGTTGATATAATTGAAAAAGAGAAAAAAATATTTAAAACGATGTAAATGAGTTAAGAAAAACTTGTAAAATCACACTCTCAGACTACTGCCAATTAGTTCCTGAATAGTTGGAAGCACTTTGACAGGTGAATCATTCCCACTTTCAATCATTGTACTGTGTAAAAAAAATTTATGACATTAAAAATGTTATTAAATAAATGTATAGATTTAATTTGAATAAAAATTTAATTTTACAAAATTACCGCAAGAAGTCAAGGATATGATAAATGAACATTTACATGGAGCCGCTCCTCTAAGATTCAGATAGGTTTTAACATAGTCATAAGCACAAGGATCTGGCTGAACTGACTGTCATAATCAAAATTAATTTTTTTATTTAATTTGTATTTTTAATATTTTGATATAAAAATTTGAAGAATTTAAAATAGAAGTTAAGAACTTAACAGGCTTTATATTTGAAGATGATCCACTACAGATAGGAGCATAAATATCATATATATCAATATTTCCAACCTCATTTATGGCTTCATCAATAGTCTCATTACAAGCAGTAGCATTGAAAGATGAGGAAAAATTGCAGTTTGATTGAATGTTGTTATAGGTTTCATCAGCTATCAAGGCATGAGTCCACAAGTAATTATAAATCGTATACAGAAGTGAATTTGCGTCGACATAAGCATTCCCCATCTGTGAAATCTACCTTTGTTGTTAGCGTTTTGATTAGGGATATTAGAAAAACTATTTGTTCATGAACAGCTCATATTTAATTTAGTAAAAAACTCGTGTTCGATTCATTCTTTAAACGAGCCGATATTTAACAGTTATTTCGAGATCATTTACTTAAGAGATGAACAAAAAAATAGTTTTATTCGATCATGTTCGGCTCATTTTTTGATATTTCTTTATTTATTTTCAACAGTTTGAAATATGCACGTCTTCTTTGGCTCAAATTTGAATGATTCAAACAAGTTTAAAGACCAGATACTTTTGAACAAATGAAAATTTGAGCAAAATGAATCCTCCACACTGCAAGCTCGCTCCAACTTGGCTCATTTACGCTCGAAATTTTGATACTTAAATGTTAAGTTGATGAACTTTACTTACAGCAATGCCTTTCAGTTGGATGATTGTGTTCTTTTTGGCTGCATTGTTCTTAATGATGAGGCTGACGAGTTCAGGGATGAAATGGTTGGCATAGCCCTCACCAGTTATGAATAAATCTCTATTCTTGTACTGAGGAAATCTCTCTAACCAATTGATCAAGAAGGTGTAGGTGTCGTCGGCGGTGCTCTTGTCGCCAGCATTATGGAAGTCTGAGCTTGTGTTTGTGTAGGAGAAGCCGACACCGGCCGGCGATTCGAGGAAGATCACATTTGCCACTTTATAAAAAAACAAAGTCATAAAAGGAAAAGAATTTTGTATTATATGTCAATTATAAGTAATATTCTTGAACTTAGAATTTAAAATGAAGATTTACATGCATAATTTTTATATATTTATACATCTAATACGTAAAGTTTAGTAGTTTTATTTCTAATACTTTATCTATATATGAAAAGACCTATCACTTTTAAAATGGCAATAAACAACAGAGAAACTAACCTCTCTTCTCAATAGGGGTAAATTTACATATTAGAGCAAAAGTAAAAGATAAAAATAATTTTTAGAAAACGCAAATGACTAATCTGTTCATCTCCTATAAGAGAATTACTACTCCCTTAAATATTTGTGATTTGGCTTGTGACAATAATAGTGATACTTTTGATATAATATTAAATAGTTGAGTGCTATGTATATAAATATTAATACTTTTAATATGTATAAATATATAATAATTTTGTGGTATCTATGTAAATGCCCCTATTTAAAATTATCAACAATCATAAAAAAAACCAATATATGCTAATAGTAGAACAAAAAGCCATATGTGTTATGCAGTCAAACAACTCAACAATTAATATAATTTCTCAAACTTTTTGAAATAATTTATATTAATTAATTATTTATTTATTTATTTTATTTAGTTTGATTCTTAAGTTTAGCAAAAAAAAAAGGCAAAAAACTTTATTAAATAATTATCCTATATATCAACATAAGTAAATTCATATATTTCATACTCACCATTATTCCAAGTACCCTCATTCACATAAAGAGTTTTTCCATCACTATTAACTCTGAATGGCCCCAATTCTTGCATTGCACCATATCCAAGAGAAGAACACCCAGGCCCTGCATTTAGAGCATCAATGAAATCAATTCAAAAGACACAATTAACCTAAATTCCTCTTGTCCTAATCTGAGTTGCTCATTTTATTCATTACAATATTGAAAAGTTTGTCTCATCATCTTCTTCTCGAGATGAACTTGCTCCAATCATTCCTCGCGGTGCTATCAATAATCTCGTAGAATCTCTTTGATCAGTAAGTTATCGTATCGAAAGTTATTTTTCGAATAACAATATGAGTATTGATATCAGTGCCTTGGCACTTAACTTGAGCTATGTTCTCATCAACTTTCAATAACATAAGTTCCCTATAACAATCTTAAAAGAGTTGTAATAGTTTTTTTTTTCTCACTTAAGTTCATAAGATGAGGTTATGTTATAGTGTAGGTGGAATTCAAATTGATGACCTTATCAATAATTTTTAAATCCCTTATCAACCAATCGGAGGGTCCATTTGGGAAAGAAATAATTTTTTTTAAAGATACTCTGGGGAAATTAATTTTTTTAAAAGCAGCTATAGTTACAAATAAAAATTTATCATGAATGATATACATATATCATAAGATGAGGTTATGTTATAAATATTTTAAAAAAAATTTAAAGAATAATTTCCTCAGAGTCATCATATTTTAATAACTCTGATTCTTAAAAATAACTTTTCCTCCCAAACTTTTTAAAAAATAGCAAAAAAGCTATCATATATGTATCCTAAATGATTGTATTATGTTATAATTCATCGAAAGTTATGTTATATTTATACTGTATTGTTGATATGTGGATTATAAAAAAAAATTATTAAAGGTTTTTCTATACTTTGTCCGTGAAAGAAAAAGGCTAATTTTTTTAAATTGGTATAATTAAAATTTTAATTAGATAATTAGACACAAAAAAAAGCCTAGTTGCCAGTTGAACAAACGATCATGCTTATTTTAAAATTTTTTTAAAAAAATTAACCAAAAAAATTAAAGTAATTAAAATAAAATAAAAATGTGAATTATTTTTCTTCATGTTGATCGTAGGAATCTATTATTATTATTATTATTATTTAAAAACAAATCTAAGTCTTGTTTTATTTATATATATATATATATATATATATATATATTAATTTTTTGCATTAGTTTTATTATTTTTGTTGATCGAGTTATCTGACAGTTTAGTTTTGATGAATTTAATTATTTCAATGTGTAGCTTATATTATTTTACGCGATATAAATATTTAATATATCATAGTTTTGTCCTATTTAAAATATTTTTTTAGGGTCTAGGTTATTATTGTTAGCACTATTTTTAAATAAGATTATATTGATTAAGTTTATATTTTTAGTATTATAATTAATCTTATTATTAACATTTTTTTGCGTTGATTTTTAAGTTTGCCATTTGCCACTAAATGCATAGTTACCCACAATGCCATTATAGAAAAAATGTAAATAAATAAATGATTCTGCCGTCGCTGTACCTTCTCTTAATACATATTATGAAATATTTTTTTAGTAGATTATTATTGTTAGCATTATTTTTAAGTCTTGTTGTGTGCCAGAAAGAAATAACAATAGAATAAAATTATATATCTTAGCTTTGTATAGAAATCCAGTACACACATCATTAGTTGAAAGTAGAGTAAAAAATTTCTGAATTTTTATGTTAAAAAATCCCAAAAGATGGGAAAAATCTTGACCAAGAAAATGCTCCACTATATCTATTTTGAAGCAGTTTAAGTCATTCGATAATGGATTACAAGATTATATGTGAAATCACAATGAAAATTTCTGAATCAAGTTATAACAACTATACATTAATGGTTGGATTGTGACAGTTTTTGGTGGCTATTACGAACGATAATAGATAGCATTCGACAGTGACACTGGTGATAATGAACTTCGAACTTCTAGCTCTTACTCAATTTTCTCCTATGTTTGGTTCTAGCTCCCCCCCACCCCCAATACTCTATTCATTTGATCATAAATAAATTTTTTTGGTGATTTGACCATTCGAACGATCTTTGATTTGAGTGATCTTAGGCTCGTTGGATTCGTCACGCTGAGCCACTCGATTCGACTATAAGCAAGTCAAATTTGAAAGTCATTTGATCATCTAGTATGTATTTTGAAGTTTTCATATTTAACTTTTAGGCTTGATTGGAGCTCATTTGAGCTCGATTTGATTAGATTTTAGTGTTGTTGGAGTCTTCTCACTGAGTCTGAGTCAATTAATTTGATTGTATATATACTTTAACTTGATAAAGTTAGGTTAGCTACTCAGGGGGTAAGGTTAGATTTGTGTTTGATTTATAAATTTTAAAGAGATATATCAAATTTATATTTTAGTATTATAATTAATCTTATTGTTAACATTTCTCTTTTTGTGTTAATTTTTAAGTTAGCCATTTGCTACTAAGCACAGAGTTATCCACAATCACATTATAGAAAAAATGTAAATAAATAAATAAGGGGCCATTTGAGATCACTTTTATTTATTATTTTTTATTTTATATATGTTTTGCTTAAAATAAAATTTATTTTGAGAGTTTTTAAAAATAATATTTTTTTATTCAAAAACAAAAAATAATACCACATAAAAAACACTCTAAACTTAAAAATAAAAACAAAAAACAAACAACCCCTGAATAAATGATTATGTCGTCGCTGCACCATCTCTTAATACATATTATGAATACAAAATCAGCTTAAAAGTATTATATAAATTATAAATATTTATTTTCTCATAAATACAAATATTTAAATATGTACCTAATCAAAATTTATCAAATAGAATATAACTCGACAAAATCTTATTAAGCAAATTTAAAAATAAGTATAGTTTAAAATGTAATTAGTAATTTAAATATCTTTAAAAAAAATTAGATATATGTATAGTTTAATGATATTGCAATCTGCTGATGTTAACTTATAATGTTACATGAAGTCACGTTAAACGGACAACTTACATGTAACTATTTTATTTAAAGTATTTTACCAACTTGGTCAGATTTAGGTTCCAATATTATCTGTCATTGAAGCTACTCCAACTTTCCGATGCTTATATAAAGCCTCCCATTCCCCCGATCAATATTGTATTAAATTCTTAATGTTTTATCTCAAATTGCATAAATATATGAATTTGTTAATTTAATTTATTTTGATGAAAATTTTATAAATAGGCATATTTTTAATGATCTCCACATATTTTTATCTATATTTTATAAGTATTTAATTAATTAGTAGAAAAATATAGTTTAAATGATTTTTTATTTAATTCTAAATTTGTTTATATATAAACTAGAGTCAGTCATCTTTGAATATATTGAATATATTGAATTTTGAAAACCCTTATATTGAATAAATATAAATACTTTTGCTTACAGGTGCTTATACTCATAAAAGACTTAATCACATATATGTGGGGTGATAAGTCTAATATGCATGCTTGGGATTTGTGTGGTTTGTTTTAGCTAATCTCTATTTTGCAGGTGTTAGTTAGATTTTCATTCTTTTCCTTTTCATGTAAATTTGTGCAATTAAGATTTTGGAATGATTGTTATGGGGATTAGGATGAGCATTGGTCATAAGATCATATCTTATGTACTGCCTCTGAGCATCCACCTTCCAACCATCCAAAAGAAAGAACCAAAGGAGAAAGAAGAAAAGAAGAAGAAAGAAGTAGTGAAGCTTGAAGACCCTCATTACAATGAATTCCTTGCTTAATTATAATTTAATTCATTTATAATCCGGGTTATATAAAGAGAAGAGCTCAACTACCCAATTTGTTATTTTCAGGTTTGTGCAGTACCCGACCACAACAGCCTATTATTCTTTTTGCGATTAGCTTTATAAATTGATTGATGATTTGTTTAGCTTTTGCATTAAGTGACATATTTTCCTAGTTTTTTCCTTGCTTTATGTATGGCCTGGATGTGGATTAGGCTCTTAAAAAAAATTAATCTTTTACCCAACTTAACAACTCAAAATTAAAAATAAAGAACTCAAAATCTCACTTAAAGCTTAGGTTTAAAATCAAGATAAAAGAATTAGCAACACCTTAGCTGGAAGAGTATTTTTTTTTACAATATCATGCACAAATGCATCTTATTTCACTCTTGATGTAGGGCTTCCACATTTGCTAGAGAAACTTGGCTTGACCTTTGAGAGCCATGGTGGAAACACACCTCCTCTCTTCTCGCTGATTTTGGCCAGTAACTTTATTTCTCATGCATTAGGCATATGAATCTTATTAACATGAGTCAAAATAATTGTCTAAAAATAAAATAAAATGAAATTTGAATTGCATTAGATTTAGATCATTTGAAACATGTCCTTACATGATCTAGTCTCTTTAGGGAGTGAGTTAAGTACTTAGTCTCTCTCTAAATAAATAACAGCCTAGCTATCTTGCATAAAGCAAAAGACTTGCCTACATGTATTTAAAATCGTAAGAGGAGTTAGTTGGCGGCCACCCCCAGGCGGTTGTAAGTTTAAGTAGTGGTGGTTTGTTCTCTCTTGGAGGCAAACCAAATATCAATTTTTGCCTTAGATTTATGTTGTGCTTTTGGCCCTTGTCAAAGCTCCCTAGATTTAGTTCTAAAGTTTCTTCTCCGCTTTGCGGGCTATAAGAATAATTCCTCACATCCTAGGCATTTCCTTAATCTTGTATTAATGAATCATAAGTCCTGAATTTCTAATAAAAAATGCAACTCAAACAAACTAAATCAATTTCAAAAATATAAAGTCCAACCACAGGATAGTTTGAGATGCTCGTTAGGTTTCCTAACATCATGGGCATCTTTTACTTATCTTTCTTTTGGCTTTGATAATAACTCTCTCTTTGATCGATCTCATTTGACCTTCAAAAATGAACTAATCGATTGATAGTCCTTTCCTATTGAAATCTTTGAAGACAACGATCATTTACCTTAATCGAGTATAATTCTAAGGGATCCCGTCCCTTAGGATGTAATTAAATATGGGGGCTTGCCCCTATAGGGAACTTAACGAACCCGATTTAAAATAAACCCTGCTTTACTTTTTCGTGTGAAGTAAACCCTGCTTTACTTTTCTATGTGAAGTAGGGAAGAATCTATGGTACATATGCAGACCCATCATCCTTAGGAGTCCTTATTGAGGTGATTAGGTCCATTAATGGGTAGTGGCATCTGTGTTTCGAGATAGTAAACTATTCCTTGATGACGTACCCGATCACCTGAATAAGTACATCCGCGGATCTGCGTGGCATCCCAAAAAGATGAATTTTTATATTCTTGCCCTCTTTCACCAGATTTGAAGGCAGACATATAGAGATTTTTCTCCACAGCTTCTCTAGTGGAAGGTTCACATACTCTAACCCTAGTGGATTCCTCCTTCCCTCTCTTATGTCCTTGACATGAGTAGAGTCACATTGCACTAAGCTCTGATTTCTTTCTACAGCTTGGGTTAGGAGTAGACCGTTTATGTTAGTGCTTGTGATCGTCGGTTGTTGATCGTTTGGTCAATTCTCGTGTGTTCCTTGTCCCACACCACACCTATTGGGCGCCCTTTGTTGACCTCATTTTTAGAATGAGCTCTCAACCCCTCCATCTCATACATAGGACTTCTCTTAGACTTTATGAGTTCCTCAGTCTTAAGACACATCTGGTCATTAGGTGGACACTCAACCTAGCTTTAAAGACTTAGAAGAGTTAGTCATAGGAACATGTCATGCCTTAGGGGTGTTAGGAAAATTTGCCTACCCTATAGCTTGAACCAAATCCTCACTTCCTTCTTCCAAGCCAAAACTCCAAACTCATATCAACTCTAACTCTAAACTCAAACTTTAAACCAATTCAATGGATTTTCTCAAATCATGAATCAATTCCAAATAATTGAAACCTATGATTGAAGCCTATGATTGAATTCCAAATTCTAAAATATTTCCTAAGTCATTTTGATTCCCTCTCATGGACTTAGCTCAAATCAAATCTAAATCAATTCAAATTCAAAGAATTTTTTCATAGCCCATTTATATTCTCATTTATATTCACAAATATAAATGAAATATAAATTTAAATTACCAAAAAAAATTCAAAACTCAAGTCCAAATTCAACCAAAATTCAACCTAAGCCTTTCAAGTCAAATTCTTGAACTTAGGCAAATCAAACTCATATCAAGTCAAACTCTTGATTTATCTTCATGATTCAATCAATCCAACAATCATGAATCCAAATATAAACATAAACTTCAATCATCAAATCAAAAATTAATTCAAAAATCAAGCTCAAGTTTAACCAAAATCCAACCTAAGCCATTCATGTCAAATTCTTGAACTTAGCCAAATCAAACTCAAATCAAGCCAAACTCTTGATTTTTTTTCATGATTTAATCAATCCTACAATCATGAATCCAAATATAAACATAAACTTCAATCATCAGATCAAAAATCAATTCAAAAATCAAGCTCAAGTTTTACCAAAATCCAACATAAGTCTTTCAAGTCAAATTCTTGAACTTAGCCAAATCACAAACTCAAATGAAGCCAAACTCTTGATTTTTCTTCATGATTCAATCAATCATACAATCATGAATCCAAATATAAACATAAACTTCAATCATCAAATCAAAAATCAATTTAAAAATCAAACCAAAGTTAAACTCAGGTTCACCCTTTGAACTTGAAATTGTCTAGTGGATCAAGACCCATTTGACTTCAAATCACTTACAAATGGATTTATATTTCAATTATAAGTCCATGTGTGAGTTCAATCAAACTCAAATCAAGCTTTGGCCAAGCCATTTGACCCACTTAGGCTCACTTAACCCAAAGTGACCTAAAGTACCCTTATGAGCCAAATTTTAATCATAACCAGTTTGGATTGAACTAAGCCCACCTAAGCCTCACATTATGAGCAACAATCATCATGAGATAATCAATCACTCAAATTAGGTCAAACTAAGTCAAAACTTAGCCAAATTGAAACCTAAACTAGCCAAAATCTAACATAGATCAAATTGATTGAAACCATTGATCAAAACTCATTCATGATCAATGTTTGAACTTGACAAAACCATCATTTGAGCCTAACCTAGCCCAACTGACCACTTGACCCAAGTTGACCCAACTTGACCTAAAAAGTCAAAATGTGTCAAAACTTGATCTAAGCTAAATTGATTGAAACCAATAGATCAAGTTCATTCCAAATGATTGTTGAACTTGACCAAAGCCTCAATTGGCCAACTAGACCCAACCTAGCTCAATTGACCATGAACCCAACTCAGCCTAGAAGGTTAAATTGAGCCAACTCTAAATATAAACCAAATTAATTAGAAACAAAGATACCAATCCATTTCAAATGACCAACCAAACATAAACCAACCCATGACCTAACCCAAATAGGTCAAATAGGTCAAATTGGTCAACTTGACCTATTTGACCTAAATGACATCAAATGAATCAAATTCAAATATAAATCAAATTGAACCAAACTAATGATGCCAACATATTTCAAATGGTCATATGAACTTGACCCAACCCTTAGACTCAATTTGACCAATTGGTCAACTTGACCCAACACTTAGATCCAATTTGACCTAAATGGGTCAACATGAGCCAAATCATATCAAATCAACTACCAAATATATTCAAATTGAAATCCAAGCCAAATGATCATTTTATCCATAGGTCAAAGGGTAAATTTTGGCCATATTCACTTGGAATTTGGTCAAATCCTCTCTACGACCACTTGACACCCTCTTAGTGACCAAGTGGACACTAGTGAGTGTGGTGCACCTAACCCATTGGGTTTGGGTTAGCCCAACCCAACCCAAGATCAAAATCGACCATCCCCATGGAAATAAGCACATGGAGATCATTCTTCCTCTCATTTTCCACATGTGCAACTTCTCCACTACCCTTCTTTGGCCAAACTGACCCATATGCAAACCCTAAATGGTCTAACAACCCATTGCATGAGGTTAATTGATCAAAAATGGCTTCTCTAAGCTGGACCGTCCGATTGCTCTAGGTGGAGATATACTCCCTATTTTATTTCAATTCAGTTGTCTCCAATTCGATTGAGCTTAGGGAAGCTAGAGGAACCATTTCCAAGTCTCCCCAAGCTTCCTAGAGTGAATTTGAATTTCCCATTTCTCGGTTTTCTTAGCCTGAAAATAGGGGAGCTCCCTCACTAATCCATCTCACTCAATACTCCAAACCAATCCAATTCACTTTGCAAGCTCCATCGCGGAACTCAATCGAGTTCACCCAAGCCTTCACATAAGTTCTCCAAGGGAGGAGTACTCTTTAACAAGGTCGAGCCCACTTAAAGATTAACTTGGTCCATTGGAAGATCCATCTTATTTCAACACCTCAAAACTTGAACAAGGCTTCGTCTCTATTAGACGAAGCTACTTCAAGGGAATCGAGCATCAGTGATAGCCTCCGGTGATGTATGCCATTAAATTGAGCTTAAATTAGCCATGGTGTTGTCCTTTGTGAAGTGAAGTTTCACCCCAAGCAAAGTCAGCCATTGGATGTGTTCCCCTTTACTCTTAGATGGTGTGTGTTGAATTTGGATTCAATCTGAGCTCAATCGAGCTCGGATCTTCCCCTAGAAGATGGATGGTGGCCATCTCCTGTAGGGGATCAGGGATAGATCATGGGTCATCCATCTGTGCATTTTGGATGGACGACCATGATAAATATACGGAGATCCATCATTTTAACCCTTAAGAACGCGATCTCGCCCATCCCGATTTTGATCAAACGGGATGGGGAGAAAGAAAAGACCGCTACACACGACGCTATGATGTGATAACTTAAGTGGCCTCTCTCGTTGTGCCACGTGGAAAGCGCCTGCTGCATCAGTCTCCACATGGCACTGACGGGATTAACCACTTAATTAGGCTATTTAATTAAGAAAAAAATCATGGAAACTTCTAAAATTCATATATAAGTGTAAAAAATCAAAAGTATGAAATAAATTGCATATGAATGATAATTGAATGTAGAATATTATAATATTGATTTTGATAGATTTTGAACAGTGTTATTTTTTGAATTTGGGTTTTATTGGGAATATAATTAAGCTAATTATCATCTGATTATTCATTAATTAATCTCAAACTTCTCATGTGTATTTAGTGGGATGACTTCTACCTTCCCTAATTTTCTTGGGATTTATTAATAGTTTAATTAGGGTAATTGCTAGATTTATTCCTAATTATTCTCTTAATATAATTAAGCCGAATTAAGTGTGTAATCAGTGGTTTAATCCCTTGATTGAGTTAATTAAGGTTTTTTTAAATGAACAGGAGGTTTAGAGAATAATTTTTGGATATTTCCTTAAGTTATTCCTTAAATCCCTCTTTCTTCCTTAATCCAAATTTAATTAAGGATTAATCCACTAATTACCTACCTAATTAATTTGATAAAATTCTAAAACCTTTCAGAACTAAACTAATTCATCTTGGGTAGGTGTTTAGGTGTTCAATAACCTAAGTACATTAAGAAAATCAAAATCCAACTCACATGTGTGGGAAGGGTTATGAAATTACTTAAATTAAACTCTTTAGCTTAATTAATCATTAATCATGAGCCAATTGCATTAAGCCCCTTTCTTTCATATGTGCATTACTGATTTAAATTCCTTCTATGGTTTTATGTCATCCATTGGCTCAAAATTATTTGGTTAAGTATGCTAAGGTGGTGTAGGTAAGGGATAATTAACACACTTAATTCACACTTTAACCTAAACAAAATATAAAAATCACCTAATGATCCTAAGAACAAACTAAATTAACTCACATATGGGGAAATGGGTTAGGACCATCAAACATTCTTTCACATTTCCTAAATCAAACATAAAGCAAATTCAAAACAAAAAAAAATCACATTAAACAAAATTTGATTCACTTTGAACTTTCTTATTTCATAGGATTGTCTTTAGAAATTAATTAGGGTGAATGAGTTTACATTACTTTCATCACTTTATTTCTTTCCTAACATGCTAAATGTATATGTCATATGAAAATCATGCATCTATCCCTTTTAAAAATCAAATTAAAAATGGAATATTTTCTTTATGTCAAATTGTTTGGGTTGGCTAAAATAAAAATATTACTGACTATTATCACTATTAAATCTAAATTTATTTTAAAAACTTAGAAATCAAATATCAAAACTGAAAGGTATGCTACTTATACTTTATTTATAAGCTTGCATGTGAATATAAAAATGTGTCTTATGTTTGCTTCCTTTCTTTCCTCTTAACATGGATTTGAATAAGATTTGCTGAGTATATAGTTCTTTTAAAAGAATATAACACTTGCTTAAAATCTACTCTTATCATCTTCCATGTTATAACTTAAGAAGGATCTTTACATTTACACACATAAATTATATAAACAAACCAAAAATTAAATAAACATAAACTTTGCGTCTTTCTTTTTCCATTTATCTCTTTTGCACATGCATATGTATTTAAGGAAAGTGGTATATTAATATGGACAATCCCGGGGTTGCGAGGCTTTAAGTAGCCCTAAGTAGGTCTTGTACATTACACCCCTTGTGCTAACAATGACGTCATACTTTCTTATGCCTTTCATACATACACATGTGCATATGAATAAATGATAAAAGAATAACCCTTTTCTACTTATTGAAAATCATGCATCATAAAGAATTCAAAATTTCTTAAGTAATATTTCTTAGCATTCGTCATAAAGTGTGCTAAACATTTCTATTTGTATGTATAGATATGCTTAGGATTTATTCATATACATGTTATATATGTTGAGAAAGAAATGAAGTGGTATGTGTTATGTGATATTATTTTACTTAATCTTAAAATGCCTTTTCATTTGAATAAGTTATTTAGAGTTATTCTAAACTTAGGATTAACTAAAACACATAAGAAAATATTAACAAAACAAAATCAAAATGAATCTACTTTAGAATTTTACTTAATCTTTTTCCTCTCTTTACAAGTTAGTAATTATTTGTAGGTTTATTCGAACCTAAACAAATCATTAAATAAAATCAACCTAAATCAATTAAATAACTTAAATGAAACCACCCTCTACGTTGAACATTTTTCATACTTAGAAAATTTAAATCTTAAAGCCATAGCTAAGCATACCACACAAATCTTAAATGGCACACACATTAGACTAAGCCATCATTTCTAGCTTTAGGTTAGAGCAGTGCATGGTTTTATGTTTACTTTTATTTATGATGTAATAGTTTAGTTTGGATGTAATAATGTGTAGAATGAATAGGGGACGTTTAGTCCGATAATTATTTAGGGGATTGTACTTAAGGGGTGTTGTAATAATAAAAATATAAATGTTTTTGTTGTGCAGGTGTTTATACCCCTAAGAATAATCCAAATAGGCTAGATGGATTTGGTTGCCCATGTGTGGGATGCTAAGTCCAATATACATGCTTGGGATTTGTATGCTTTGTTTATACCCCCATAACTGAATTCCTTGCTTAATTGTAATTGATTCATTTGTAATTCGAGTTGTATGAGGGTAGAGCTCGGCCACCTAATTTATTTTAGGTTTAGTGGTGCCTTACCACAAATGACTTTTATTATTTTTGCTATTTATATAAAATATTTGATGTTTTGTTTAGCTTGTGCATTAGAAATGGCATATTTTTCCTAATTTCTTCCTTTCTTGATGTATGGCATGGATAACGATTAAGCTCTTAGAAAAAAAAATAAATCTTCTATCAAATTAATCAATTCAAATTTTAAAATAAACAACTCATACCCTTACTTAAAGCCTAAGTTAAAATCAAGATAAAAGAATTAGCAACCTCTTAGCGGATGTATACTTTCTAACTTCATTGATAAAATCATATTATTTCACTCTTGATTGGAGGGCTTCCACCTTTGCCAAAGAACTTGGCTTGACCTGTGAGAGCCATGGTGGAAATACACCTCCTTATATTGCTGATTTTGGCCCATAATCTAATTTCTCAAACATTAGGCATAAAGAATCATATAGCCTAAGTTAAATGATTGCTCAAATGAAAATAAAACATATAAAAAATTTGCATTAGATTTAAGTCATGAATTCATGCCCTACATGATATAATATCTTTTGGAGTGTGTTTAAGGACTTAGTCTCATTCTAAATAAATAACAACCTTACTATCTTGCATAAACATATGACTTGCCTACATTTTTTTAAAATAGGAGGATTAGTTGTCACCCCTAGGCGATTGTAAGTCCAATAGTCCGGTGGTTTATCCTTAGATTTAGGTCATGCTTTTGGCCCTCAGAGCTATGATTTAGGTTCAGGTTGCCACTTCCCTTGCAAGCTACGATAAATTCTCACCTCTTGGACATTTTGTGGCCTTGTATCGTGGAACTATAAGCCCCAGCATTCTAATAAAGTTCAACTTAAACACATTAATTCAAAAAAATATAAAGCCCAACCATAGGGTAGTCTTGGGAGGGGGAGGGGTGGTTATTAGGCTTTCTAGTATCTTAAGCATCTGCTACTTATTCCATTTGGCTTCGATAAGAACTCTCTCTTCTTGATCGATCTCGCTTGGCTTTCAAATAATAAACCAATCGATTGATAGTCCTACCTTTTCAAAATCTTTGGAGACAATGATCATTTACCTTAATCGAGAGTATTCCTAAGGAATCCCATTCCTTATGATGTAATTAACTATGGGGGATTGCCCCTATAGGGAACTTAACAAAACCAATTTAAAATAAGCCATGCTATACTTTTCCATATAAAGTAGGGGAAGAATCTTTGGTACATTCCGAAGACCCATAGTCCTTAGGAGTCCTTATTGAGATGATTATGTCCATTGTAGGGTGGTGACTTCTATCTTTCGAGATAGTACACCTCTCCTCAATGTCATACCCGATCACCCTAATAAGAATATCTACGGATCTGCATGGCAACCCAGCAAGGCATTTTATATCTCTATTTTTATTTATCCTCTCCTTTTTCTAGAAGGGAATAGATGAAGGCAGAGATATAAAAATATTTTCACCACAGTATCTTATATGTGCCCATCTTATTGAACATATCATTTCAAGCATGTATTTTGTTGATATATTTATTTACATTATATATGCATAAAGAAATGACAATATTGTTAATTGTGAGTATTATTTATTATTTTTTTCAATGAATGTTTCTTCTATACCTATCAATTTGAATAATATTATAGTGCTCAACGACACTAACTTTAAGAAATGGAAAGAGCATATTACCATTGTTCTTGGGTGTATAGATCTTAACTATGTGATCCGGACTGAATGTCCTCCCACCCTTACTGCAAAAAGTACTATAGAACAAATGGCTAACTTTGAAAGGTGGGAGTGTTCTAATCGCATGAGTCTTATGATCATGAAATATTTCATTCCATAAATCATAAGAGGTGCAATGTCTGAAGAAGAATGTGCTAAAAGGTTTCTAAGCTAAATAGCAAATTATTTTGTTAGTTTTGAAAAGGTCGAAGCGAGTACAATTTTAGTAAACTCGTTTCAATGCGGTATAAAAGCAATGAAAACACAAGGGAGTACATTATGAAGATGTCTAATTTTGTGACTAGACTGAGAGCTCTAAAATTAGAGATGTCTGATATCATTCTTGTGCACTTAGTTTTGTTCTCTCTTCCTACACAATTTAATCTTTTTAAGATAAATTATAATACTCAAAAGGAAAAATATACTCTTAATGAGCTCATTGCTCAATGTGTGCAAGCGGAAGAGAGATTTAAACATGACAAAATAAAAAGTGCTCACTTAGCTACTTCCTCTCATTATATTATTACTAAAAGAAAAATGACTTATAAAGGCAAAGGAGCTGCAGACAAATAGACTTCACAGCATAAGGTGCAAAAGAAATAAGATAATGTTGTTACATATTTCTTTTGCAAGAAGGCTCGTCATGTGAAGAAGGATTGTATCAACTATGCAAATTGGCTCGTGAAAAATGGGTTGTCTAAGGAGACGAATGCCAACTGATGTTGAAAGATTCATCTATGTGGGAAATGCCAATAAAGCCCTTAATTTATGTCATATTAATGAAACTTTGCATGGTAGTTTTGATACAAAGCGAAATTGAATGTGAATTATATATGTTATATTACAAGCATTTAGGATATATTTCTAAACAAAGAATTGAAAGACTTGTGTTAGAAAGAATTCTTGATTCCCTTGATTTTTCAAATAATAAATTTTGTATAGAATGTATTAAGGGAAAATAAACAAATATCAAGAAAATTGGTGTTAATAGAAGTTTAAGCATCTTAGAATTAATTCATACAGATATTTTTGGTCCATTCTCCACAACTACTTAGAATGGTCAACAATATTTTATTACTTTCATAGAGAGTTATTCTCATTATGGGTGCTTATACTTGATTTATGAGAAGTCACTATCACTATCAATTCAAAAATTTTGAGTCAAGTTGAAAATCAACTTGGAAAGAAAATAAAAGTTATCAAATCTGACTGTAGTGGTGAGTACTTTAGTAGATATGATGGATCAGGTGAACAACGTCCAGGCCTTTTTGCCAAATATTTAGCAGAATGTGGCATTATTCCTCAATACACCATGCTAGGGACTCTAAGTCAAAATAGTGTAGCTGAGAGACGAAACTGAAATTTTATTGATATGGTTAAAAGTATGATAAATCATTCTTCCTTACTATAATCACTTTGGGGAGAAGCTTTAAAGACTGCAGTTTACATCCTTAATAATAGAGTTCCAAGTAAAGAAGTAACTAAAATCCCGTATGAATTATGGATTGGTAAGAAGCCTAATATTAGGCATCTTCATGTATGGGGATTCCTAAACCAACATATACCTAATGAAAGAAAGTTAGACTCAAGAACATTAGCTGCAATTTTGTTGTATACTAAGAGAGGTCGAAGGGTTTTATGTTTTATGACTCTTCAAATAAATCTTTTTTTCGAGACGGGCAATGCTAAATTTATAGAGCAAGTTGAATATGATGGGAGTAATAAACCTATGAATTTTATATTTGACGAGCAATTTATTATTCTTTCTACAGTTACAACAGAAAATGATCACATTATTTTACTTGATTTTATTCAAGTTGTAAATACGATAATCAAAATATTTTTGAGTTAACTCCCACTCATGGAATCATAACAACCTCAAATTGAAGTGTCATTAAGAAAATCCACTAGGGAGAGGAGATCAGCAATTTCAGATGATTATATTATGTGTCTCCAAGAATATGAGTTTGACATTGGATTGGAAAATGATCTAATCTCTTTTAGTTAAGTCAAACAAAATATCAACTCCCAAATGGATAGAAGCCATTCAGAATGAGATGAAATCAATGAAAGACAATGATGTTTTGGATTTTATCGAATTGCCTAGTTCTGTAAAACCCATTGGTTGTAAATGTATTTTTAAAATCTAACGAGATTCAAAAGGCAATGTCAAAAGATATAAAGTACGTCTAGTTGCTAAAAGTTTTACTCAAAATGAAGGCATTGATTATAAAGAGATATTCTCTCTTTGAAAGACTCTTTTAAAGTCATGACACTATTAGCATATTATGATTTAGAGTTACATCAAATGGATGTAAAGCGCATTTCAATGAAGACATTGAAGAAACTATATATATTGGTAACCTCAATCTTCATTCACCTTATGCAAATTTAAAAATCATCTATGGTTTAAGGCAAGCTTCCAATGGTATAAGAAATTTAATCATGTGATTACTTCATTTGGTTTTAAAGAAAATATTATTGATCAATGCATTTATGACAAAATCGTGGGAGTAAATTCATCTTCATATGTTGATGATATTCTTATTGAAAGGCCTTTTGCATGAAATAAAGAAATTTCTTTCAAATAAATTTGAAAGATCATCGAATACATCTTTTGTGTTGGGTATATAAATTCATCGAGATCGTTCTCGTAGTATACTTGGTTTATCACAAATGACATATATCGATAAAATGCATAGTAGATTTGCCATGAATAATTGTGCACCAGTTGATAAACCCATTGTTAAAGGTGATAAATTCAGTTTGCTTCAATATCCAAGAAATGAACTTGAAAGGAAAGAGATGGAAAAGATCCCTTATGCATCTACAGTAGGGAGTCTTATGTATGCTCAAGTTTGTATGCATCCGATATTACATACATTGTTGGAATGCTAGGCAGATATTTAAGTAACCCAGGAATGGATTATTGGAAAGTAGTAAAATGGGTTATGAGGTATCACAAGAACAAGAGACTTTATGCTCACATATAGGAGATCGATCATTTGGAGATTGTGGGGTACATTTCGATTATTTTCTAGTTGCATCGATAGTAGAAGATCCACTTCAAGTTATATTTTCTTATTATTAGGAGCTATATCTTGAAAAGTGCTAAATAATCACTTATAGTTTCTTCCATTATGAAGCAGAATTTATTGCTTGTTATGAGGCATCAAATCAAGGAATATGACTAAAATTTTATCACTAGGCTAAATATTTTTGATAGAATAAACCATTAAAAATAAATTGTGATAATAGAGTTGTTGAGTTGTACTCAAAGAACAACAGGAGTTTGTCAAAATTAAAGCATATTGACAAAAATTTTCTTGTTGTAAAAGAAAGAGTTAGTTCTTAAGTATTTATTGAACATATTAGTACAAACTTTATTATTATCCACTTACAAAAGGTTTACCACCAAAGTATTTCATGAGCATGTGGATATTTGACTTAATTTGATGATATGCTATAGTGAAACTTTTATTTGATGTTCAATGATTATAAATATATTTTTGTGATAAGAATAAAGTATTGTTACTATCTTATAGTTAAAACTCTGAAATAAAGTTATGTAGTTTCAATTACAATAGCATAAATAAATGAAATTATATTTATAACTATTTTGAGCTATAATATAGGACCAGGTAGAAATTGACATGATATATGATCACATTATATGAAATTTTCATGCTACACACTTGATCAATGTCATTAATCATATTGATTTAGAGATCATGAGGTGTTATCTTATCGAAAAATTATAAAGATCACTTGATTCTATGTCAAATATAATATTAATGATCGATTGTTTAAAGATGCTATTTGAAGATAGCAAATATTGAGCTCTTAAAGTATTTAATAATGCATAATTGTCAGCAATATATGTGGCCCAAGTTGGAGATTATTGAGAATTTTGAATGTGGGCTCACAGATAAATTTAAATTATTCATTAGGTGCTATATCTTATTTTTAAGCCTATTAATTTATGATCAAATAAAGTAATTAATTATAGGTTTTGAGGCATCTTATTAATTTTATATGGAATTAATGTGTAGAGACTAGATATTTTTATTTTATTTTTAATGATGGGCTGAAATAAAATAAAATATACTAAGTATAAATAAATTCAATTCATTCTAAGGGTTGGTTCTTATTTTTCTTCACATCCCTATCTTGGGTGAAAAGAAGGTTCACTCTCTCTCAAGAACAATTAGTGCAAAATTAAATTCTTCCATGGATTGAGGCATGCTTCATGAGTTGACATGGATCCAGGACAAGATAAATTTATTTTATCTTCATATTTTCTAAAATTCTTTCATTATATTGATTTTGAGCAATTTGAAACTCTTAAATATCGTAATTCAAAATGATAATTAGATAAAAAAAAGAAAGAGAAATCATAAGATCACATAAGATAGATACTTATGCGATCATACAAAATTTATTATAATGCTAAGGGTTATAATTATAGGCTATAAAGCCCTTTAGATAGGAAGATAAAAACAATAGTAGTAAATCATAATAATTATGAATCCATATAATTATTATAATCATGAATTTCATTATATAAAATAATGATTCTAATTATTCAAATTCAGAATATGATCTATAATTATTTTACTAAAATTTTAATCTTTAAACAACTCGATTCATCATTCAAGTAAAAACATGCAAAACATTAACAATCAAATCCATTAATTTAGCAACCACATCCCAATTAATGATAATCAAATTAATATAAACTTAAAATTTAATATTAATTTGAACTTAATTTTTTAAAAGTTATTTTTAAATAAAAAATTAATCCTCCCTACAACTTTAGATTGATTCATCCCAAAAAATATTAATTATTTTGAAAATACTCACAAAGAACATATCATATATCATAATACCCCATAAAATTACAAAATATTTTTTTAAATTTCTTGAATTTCATTCTATTTAATTGGGGATAAGTTTTTATTCATTTTTTTAGAAGTAATTTCAAGTAATGAAGCTAGGTGTTATAACGTACCGTCTACTTGCCTATGTGCTCAAAAGCATGCGAGTGGCATAAACTGTAATTAATTGCTTCTTTGCTAACGTGCCGCTGACATTTATGTAAAAAGCCTGGCTTCCTCTTCCTCCCTCACCGTCCACATTGCTCATCAAGCCCTGCATTGCATGTGCTGTTTCTTTCATCTCTCTCTCTCTCTCTCTCCTCCCCTCCATCCTTGGAGATTCAGATTCCATCTCTCTCTAATAATTGTATAACATGTATTTTTTATTTTATTTTATTTTATTTCATCTCTCTCTCTCTCTCTCTCTCTTTTATCTCTCATTACTCCCCCCTCCATCCTTGGAGATTCAGACTCTCTCTCTCTCTCTCTAATAGTTGTATAACATGTGTTTTTTATTTTATTTATATTTTGATTTATAATAAAATTTATTTGTTAGTGATAGTTATTTTTTTAAGAATATTAAAAAATATTTTAATAAAAAATAACAATATTGAAAATATATTAAATAATTATCTTTTTCTTTAAATATAAAATAAAAATAAGCTAAAACTGACCTTAAATTATTAGATATTCATTATAATATCTTTGTCATGATTGCACTTTTGAATGTATAATTGTTTAATTGTATTAAGTGATAATACATGATGCATGAGAGCATCACATGGGCAAGTAAAGTTGAAGGTTTGTTTTTAAGATTCTATTATTTATATATATATATATATATATATATATATATATATATATATATATATATATATATATATATATATATATATATATAAATTATTCTAAATTTACATTTAGTGTGCTTAATGTTAATCATGACTTGAGCTTCAACTTGATTAATTGAGTTAAACTTAAGCATTACTTTATGAGTTTTAGTTAGCTCATTTAGAATGAAAAGATCATTTACATATTTTACACTTGAAGCTTGATATTTATAAAAATAATTCTTTTTCTTGTGTATAACAAAGTGTATTTCATTTTAAATAATTAATGATGATACTATTTTGATATAATACTAAAAGTTTGGATGTTATATTTTAGTAAATGTGTATGTTTAGGGTTATGTAAATATGTAAGAAGCTCTATGTATATAAATGACCCTCTAATGACATTATAAAAATAATGATAAATTTTAAAAAATAATAAGAAATTACTTGATATAACAAATTTAATATAAAATTTAAACATTTTAAAAATTTTATGCTCACTTATTGAATTCAATATATTTATATGTTAATATTTTTTAAACAAGTCATCACTGAGGTAGTGAGTAGTCGCTAGCTCAAGCTTGGTTTGTTAACTCACGAGCTTGGCTCACACAATTTATCAAGCCAAGTATGAGCTAGCTCACTTACACTCTTAGTACAAGATTGAATATATAAATCTACATTGAACCTAGATATATAGTCATAATAGTTGCATCCACTACGATTAGTAAATGAGAACATTAGGTTAAAAATCAAAGAGTTTACCGTTTGAGCCAAAGCTTTTTGATAAACAAGATGAAATTATAGACTAAGGAGCTAATGTAGACTAAAGAGCACATAAAAACTTCTCTCTCTCTTTCTCTCTCTCTCTTTTACTCTCTTATTTAAATATATGGAATCTTAACTATTGTTGCGTGCTAGAAAATCAGTTGTGGTAGAGTAAAGTTTTGCCTTAGTTGTGAAATCCGGCACATGTATTTTAAGAGTGAACAATAAAACTAGAATTTTTTCGTGAAAAATCTTGAAGAGGAAAAAAACCATGCAGAAAAAATTCCACTATGTATCTATTTAGTACAAGATCTTCTTCCGATTCTGATTACAGAATATGAAATGAATTCTTGTAATAAACAATGTTCGATGTTGAACGATGTTTATGTGACGAAGTTACGATGTTGACGGACGATGGACGATAGTGGTGGTCATGATGACAACAATGGTGACGGCCATCACGGTGGCGGATGAAGCGGCCGGCGTGGTCGACCCGTCAGTGGCATTGCTTGGAGGATCTTTAGAGCTCTCTCCTCTCTTGCTTGCCCCTTCTCCTTCACTTGGCCCTCCTATGAGGAATGAGGCTATTTATAGATTGGAGGAAGGCGTATATTTGCAAAGAAAAAGGACTCATGATGATTCCCTTGATCATATGATGTATTTTGTGTATTTGAATGCTCAAATGAATTATTGTAAGATCTTTGGCTTGTTGGAACCGACCATTATTGATAAATCTATATTTGAGAGCTTTTAAGAATCTAACGATATATCAAAGTTTCCAATGATATTCTAAGTGCTTGATCTCTATTTATTTCATCAACTTGCTTTCATCAAGATTCGTTTTAATTGTAGAGAATCCCTAATCTATCGGTTCTATTTTTGGATGATATTACCTCAATCATCCAAAAATATATATGTCGAATACTTGAAAATAGTAAATTCTTCAATGAAATTTGTGGATTCGTTAACCACATATTTTGAGAGAAAAGATCTTCATGGGAGCACAAGATTATGACTACTCAATTCACCAAATATGTGTGTAGGTATGTCGGCGAGAATTTGAGGTTATAAACCTCAGGCACTACAGTGTTTGCAGGATCAGGTTTGAAGGCTGGATGGGCGGCCTGACGCTCACGTCGAGCCAGGGCAGTTAACACGTCCCTGTTGAGGGCGAGAGAGAAACCACATGCGGCACATGCAGCGGCGTGAGCAAGTAGATCGTCATGAGCATGTCGAGACGCGCGGCCTGTTGTAGCTCGCGAGCAAGCTGCAGGAGCAGCGTGGCTGGCTGGGTGTGAGACGAGGGCTGTGGAACGGGTTTGGCGGGTCACACGGGCTGCGGGAATGACGAATGGTGGAGGAGCGGGAACTGGTGGCATGGTGCTCGCCCGGGCAGGCAGAGGCGCAGCAGGCTCACGCATGCAGCGACAGTTCGCAATGGGCCGATGTGCCGCGGACGCTGGAATGCCGGCAAGATGACGGAAAATTGGGAGGGGGACGAGATTTTTTTACCTATCTTTAACGTTTCCGATGAGAGAGAGGAGAAACGTGGGAGAGAATGAAGAGGGTATGCGTGAGTGGGGTAGTTTTTTTTTTTTATTTTCTTTTTTTGCAATTTTTCAGAAAACTGAAAATAGGGGGGAACGGTTGAGCATGGAGGGTAATTTATGAATTTTTAAATAAATTTAAATTTATTAAAGGGTTTTAATGTGGATTGATCGATAACGCATATATATATATATATATATATATATATATATATATATATATATATATATATATATATATATATATATATATATATATATCAATTTAAGGTAATATATGTTGTTCTAAATGCACATTAATGCTTTGGGATGCGTTTGGTTCAAGTCGTAATTGGGTCAATTTATTTCGAAATGCTGCCGCTTTGCCGCTCGATTTTTTATGACTTTATGCATAGTCGAGCGATCTGATATATTTGGCGGTTTGAAGCTAATAGCGATCAATTTTGCGAGCAACGTTTGATCCCTCGGTGCCTCGACCTCGATATGCTGCAGACGTTGGCGACTTCGATCAATTGATCGATTGATCAAGTCGCATATATTTATATTCGGCCGGTTTGATGTTTGAGCGTGATGGTGAAGTCAGTTCGTCGATCGGTCATTTGAGTTGATTTCGGTGGCGTCGCATGCATTTCAAATTTCGATTTGCGCTTACTTCAAATCACTGACATTTCCAACGTCGGGTTTGGATAGTCTCATTTGATTCGATTTGAATGCGATCAATTTCATGAGATGGTTTGAATACTGACAGCTCTATATAAATCTGCAATTTGATCTAGTCTTTATATTTAGACAATGGAGTCTCGATTTAATTCGATGGACGCCCATTTTGAGCTCAATTTGCGCACTGTCACCTCCGAAGTCCGTCGAATTTGACTTGTAAGCTTGTCTTGATTTATGACACATATGTGGAGGTCAACATATTTATCATCTATCACATAAAAGAAATGTTTTTATCAATTACCTTAGAATTTTAGATTTCTACTAAATTCAAAAAAGATCTAGAGATTATAAGTAAATCAAGTTTTTGTTAATACCCACCCTTAAAATTTAGTTTATAACTCAAATAATGCATCATAACTTTACAAAAGTTCTTATTTGAGTGATTTAGTAAAGTAATTTATCATTTGATCTTGAGACATCACATACTCCAACTCTATCTATCTCCTTTTTATAATACATTTTCTCATATAGTGATAATAGATTGCTTTTTTAATGTCAATATATATCTCGATGGGTTTTACTTATTAATAATGTCATTCTTTAAATAACTTTCTTAATCAAGTTGTTTGGCAAATGCATAAAATTATAGTGACATGTTTAAATTTAAAAGTTAAATGTTTAATGATGGGATGCTTCTTAATTTGATATTCATATGTGAAAGCAATATAATTAAGCTTTGTTTACTTCTCATATTGCACTTCTATAGAACTCGAGATAAAAATTTATAGCTTCTTTTCCACTTCATGTTTCTTGGAGAGACTTTCTATTCACCCTTCTTTAAGGAGAGTGATTTAGTAAGTAGATAATACAAATAAATATTTTCTCGTATAATTGATTTGAGTTTGCTGATGCATCTTAGGCTTCTCTCTCTCTCTCTCTCTCTCTCTCTCTCTCTCTCTCTCTCTCTCTCTCTCTCTCTCTATATATATATATATATATATATATATATATATATATATATATATTTAGTTGTCATTTTTTGTGTAATATGTCAAATATTTAATTTCATGATTAATATTCTTGAACTTATTATTTAAAATGAAGATTTATATAAATAAATTTTATTTATTTATATATTAACACCTAAAATTTAGTAGTTCTATTTCTAATACTTTATGTATATATGAAAAGACTTATTCACATTTAAAATTGTAATAAACAGGGGCAGAACTAATCTCTCTTCTCAAGATAGATAAACTTACATATTAGAGTAAAAGTAAAGGGCCTGGTTGTTCACCTCCTATAAGAGAAGTTACCCCCTCCCATAAATATATGTGATTTGGCTTGTGATAGTAATAGTGATATTTTGATATAATATTAAATATTTGAGTGTTATGTATATAAATATTAAAATTTACTTGTTATATATAAAAATATATAATAATTATGTGGTATGTATATAAAACCCCTATTTAGAATTATCATCAATCATTTTATATATATATATATATATATATATATATAGAATTAAAGTTATATATGTTATGGAGCCAAATAACCCCAAAATTAATATAATTTCTCCAACTTGAAATAAATAACCCCAAAAACTTGATTAAACAATCATCCTATATATCAACATAAATAAATTCATATATTTCATACTCACTATTATTCCAGGCACCCTCATTCACATAAAGAGTTTTTCCATCACTATTAACTCTAAATGGCCTCAATTCCTGCATTGCACTAGGCCCTGCATTTAGAACATCAATGAAATCAATTCAAAAAGATACAATCAACCTAAATTCTTCTTGACCCAACATGAGTCGCTCATTTTACCCGTTACAACATTGAAATAATCGTCTCATCATCTTCTTCTCGAGACGAACTTGATCCCACGTAAGTTCATAAGATGGAGTTATATTATAGTGTAGATGAGATTCAAATCGATGACCTCACGTAAGCTATTGTGAATATTACAAATATTTTTTTTAAATTCAAATAATGGCTTTCTTACAATCACCATACTTTAACAGCCTAATTCCAAAAAGAAACTTTTTGCTATAAAATTTTATGAAAAGCAACTAGAAAGATGAGAACCAAATACGTCTATAATTACTTTCTGAAAAACAAAATAACTATAAAACTATCTCAAATATATCCTAAATTCTGAATATATATATTATTAATCAAAATATATAATTTTAGTAGAGCCAAAGGAAAAAGAAATTGGTTAAAAGTGAGGGCGAATTTTGCAAATTATATCATTGAATTAAAGATAAATACATACTTAATGAAAAGCTATATCATTAGATTAAAAGATCTTTGATTTGAAAATGGAGATGAATATATAGAAAATATTTGGTGTATATATATATATATATATATATATATATATTCCTTGTAATAATTTGTTTTAATTTTGAGAGGAATATCCAACCATTTATTATCTTCAAATAAAAAAAACAAATATTGTTTTATTTGAAAGTGCAATAACGCAACGCTGTTAAATATTTTTACAAAAATATAGAAATAAGTTTATTTAAACTGCACGGCATTGATTTTCCTTCGTGCTGTACAAAATTAAAATTAAATGAAAACGTGGAAAAGAATACACTTTATATATTTTTAATTATTCCTTAAAAAATAGTTCTGGGATTTATAATAGTCAAAAAAATTTAAATTTTAAATTTAGTCATTCAATATATATATATATATATATAAAGATTGAAGCTAAGATAGCTATAGTATATAAATATAAGCATATTATCAAATATATCCTATTTATAAATCTAAGTAAGAGCATTATGGTCACCTCTAGATAGGGGTGCAAATGAGTTAACTCGAGCCGAGCCAAGTACAGATTTATTCGAGTTCAAATTTGTTTATCATTATTAAGCTCGAACTTGATTTAAGTTTTTAGGATAGTGTTCAAGCTCGAGCAATTTTTAAAAAATCTTGTTCGAGCTTGGCTGTCTTGTTTAACCCCTCGATTGGGCTTATCGAGCCTTAACAATATCATTTAATGAAATAAACGAGTCTTATCTGTTCGTGAGTAGCGTGGAGAAATATAAATAATCTTGTTTATGAATAAAGCTAATCGACTTCCAGAGTATGTTGGACTTTAAATAATAATGTTCATGAACATAAATGAATTGAATAACAACTTGTTCAAATTTGTTCATTTAGCAATCTAGTATTTATAAAAATGTTCAAATTTGTTCAAATAGTTAAATGAGAGAACATGAACAAACTCTAATCGAGCTAAGTTATGAAGAGCTTGTTGAACACTAGCCTTTACGGATTTAAGGTCCTATTTGGCACAGCTTTTTAGCTGCTTTTTATTTCAGAAAAACAGGCTAGACTGTTTGGGAGCTGTTTGTAGAACGCCGTTTCGTAAAAAATTTCGGTGGTGTTTTGCTTTTTCGCAACACAGGAGTGGATGCCCAACCCAGTTCCGCTTTATGTATAAAATTTTCTTTCGAAATTACCCCTCTTTACGACATTTTCCCATTTGCTCTTCCCTTTTCTCCATGGTTGCTTCTTCAAACAGGTGAGAGAGAAGGAAGAGATGCTTGTCGAACGGAGTGTGCGTTCGCACTTCATCCCTATAGTGGAAAGGGAAAACATCTTGGCTTGAGATGGCAGCTGATCGGAATAGGGAAAAAAAAAGTCGAAGAGGAGATCACCTGCAAGGAAGATTATTCTTCACACGGCACTGGTCTTGTCGATGCATTCTGCAGTGAGCTCCCGTCGCAACTTCCTTGCGACGGCTTCAAGAATTTTGCGGATATACGACCTCTGGTCGCGACTTCTTCGCGAGGGTTTTGAGGATTTGAGTGATGCGGACTTGGAGTATGATGAGGTTTTTAAAATAAATTTTGATAAGTTTTTTAATTACTAATTATAATTTTAAATTACTTATAAAATAACTTTTGCCTCAAAACACATTTTTCCTGGAAAATAGTTGTATTTTCTTATTGTGTTGATGTTATAAGTATATATGATCATATGAGTAAAACTGTATTTTTTTTCCTTAAAATAATTGCAGCATAACACCTACACAGCTCAATTATCTAAACAGCTAAATTATTTCATCAGATCACCTTTTTGACAGTATTTTTTTACTACAACAACTTCACTGAAAGTTCCCGCTGCACCGGAACTCGCTCAGCCTTCATTTGCTTCGTGTTCATAAGGCTAAGGCCGGATAATCCGCAGCCCGAGTTGTGGGACTGGATATCTGATCTCCTTGCTGCTTGAAGAATTCTACACGAAGAAGCTCAACCATTGCAGCTTTGCCGGCCTCCATAGTTTTACTTGCTGCCTGTTGAGTGGAATCTTTTCCCTTGCTATTCTTGAATAGTGAAACTTGGCGTTGTAAAGAGATTCAACTAATAAGGATAAATTCATCCCACCACCACCTTGGAGAAGCCTAAGCTTTCTCTTCAGGAACAAGTCTGTTTTTTGTTTCTTGGAAACTAGTTGAGAGAAGAAGGGCTTTTGTGCGAGGAGAAAATATTACGTTGGAGTCCGCACGTAGTTTTATGTGCAGACTTCAATCTTGGCCCGATGTGTGTCCAGTGATTTTTTTCTCATTTTAGCGCTTAACGGCGCTTTAACTGGACGGACGGCGACGATACTTTATCTGGCCCGACTTCAGCCCTGAGGCGTCGTTGGAATCTGGGAGGAATTTAAAAGAAATATATCTAGATTTAGGGTTTAGGGTGTATTTTTTCTTGCAAACCGAATAGATAGAGAAAAGAAAATCTCATTTCCTTTCTGAAAGAAATGAAGATGGAGAAACAATTTGAAAGTTATGGCGAGGAGATGTATTAAATAAAATTCATCGATTTTCTCAATCGTGTATACATTAATTTTTATGGTTTGTTAGTGTTATTCCTTGAAATTCTTTTATTTAGTATATATTTCTTATACTGTTTGGAGGACTTTACTTGTTTTGAGGAATTTTTGCATCTGTACTCTCTGTACTCTCATGAGAGTATAAGTGATTTTCTGAATATTTTTGCAGTTTTTTTTGTCTGGATTGAGAGAATATGGTCATTACATTCCATTAGAAACAATTTTCTTTAGCCTATTTGGAGGAAATATGTTCATTACAATCCATAATTTGGAGGTTGTTTGGTTATTTTTTTTAGTATTATTTTTTTCATCTCTTAAAATGCAGATGATTTTGACATTTTCTCCAGTTTCTTGGATTTGTTGAGATTATTTTATTACATCATACACTCTGTTCTCTTGAGAGTCTGAGCATTCATTTTTTTTCTTTAGCTTTGTTTGGAGGAAATATGTTTATTAGGCATAATTTGAAGGTTGTTTGATTGATTTGTTAGTGTTTTCTTGCAGCTATACTCTCTGTACTCTCATGAGAGTACAGATGATTTTTGGCCATTTTTTCAGTTTCTTTGGCCTAATTGTTGAGATTAGGTTCAGTACATTCCGTTGGAAGCAATTTGCATTGTTTGGATGATTTCTTGAGGATTTTTGCATCTATCTGCGCTCTCTCTTGAGAATCTGGATGATTTCTAATATTTTTGCAATTTATTTGGCTTGTTTGTTGGAAATATGTTCATTACAATCCATTAATAGCAATTTTGTAGGGTGACTTGGTTGGTTTTTATGGTTGATTTGCATATGTACTGTCATTTACTAACTTTTCATTTTGAAATTTACTATGTTTGGGAAAAAGATAACTTGATCCACCACCGCTAATGGTGTTTGATAATACCGTACTCTTTAATGAAGTCATTGACATTTTTTCATCAGATTAGACTCATGGAATTCAGACTCAATTCTTATTACCTCAATCTCTTCTTTGGGACATATCGAAGCGAGCTTTCTTTTGGGTGGGTGCATTCCTTTCACCCCGATGAAGTTGTAGTGATAATAGGGATGTCAAATGGGGAGAAGGTTTTATGGCATGAGGAAAGTGTTATCTGTGGGGTCGACACTTAGTGAAGCCCTTAAGAGCATCTTAAAGGTAAAACACAAAGCAAAAGAAGCCTAAGCAAGAAGGAATACTCTCATACTCTCTACTCTCTCTAGTACTCACTTTATGTACTCTCTGCTTTTTAAACTTATGGGTAACTTGATATAATATTGTTTATGTTTCATCGATAATTTTCTCAACCATTGTATACATATAATTTGTTTATTTATTAGTGTTATTCCTTGAAATTCTTTTATTTAGTGTATATTTCCTACCGTTTGGAGTTCTTTGCAAGAGTTACTTGTTTTGAGAATTTGCTTTGCATGGGTATACTCTATATAATCTCATGAGAGTACTGACCAATTTCATATTATTTTTCATGAGTTCTTGGCCTGTCTGGAGATAATTTATTCATTACATTCCATTAGAAGCAAGAGACTGTTTAAGTTAGTTTTTAAGAGAGTTTTTCATGTGTACTCTCTGTAATCTCACGAGAATACAGTACAAAGTATTTTGGGCATTTTTTTCCAATTTTTATGAGAATGTTTAGAGAAAATATTTTCATTACAAATCCATTAGGAATAATTTGGAGGCTGTTTGGTTGCTTCTTTAGTGTTATTTTATATTTGTACTCTCTGTACTCTCTGTACTCTCTGTACTCTCTATACTCTCTGTACTCTCTGTACTCTCATGAGAGTACAGAGCATTTTGGTCATTTTTTCCTATTTCTTTGACCTGTTTGGAGGAAATATGTTCATTACAATCCATCAGGAAAATTTGGAGGCTATTTGGTTAATTTTTTAGTGTTATTTTGCATATATACTCTATGTACTCTTGAGAATCTGAGATGATTTAGACATTTTTTTCCAGTTTATTTATCCTGGTTGTTCAGATTATGTTCATTACATTCTAGTGGAAGCAATTTGGTGGCTGTTTGGATGGTTTCTGAGAGATTTTTTCATCTGTACTCTGCATGCAGTACAAATTTTTCTATTTCTTTTGGCTGTTTGAGAAAATATGTTCATTCATCGAAATAATTTAGAGGCTCTTTGGTTAGTTTTTTAGTGTTATTTTGTACTCAGACTCTCTTGAGAGTACATATGATTTTGTGGATATTTTTTTCCAGTTTCTTTGGCCTAGTTGAATCTGTACTCTCTGTACTAACTACGTTATTTGTTGCTCTTAAAGCACTAATGCATAGAGTTTACCCCTAAGGACTTTGTAATCCTGAAGCAATAAAATTTCTCATATTTTACCAAATTCGCTTTGATTGATGAGTCTACCTTGCTTATGAGGATGAGTGATTTTCATTGCAGCATTACATAGTTTCATATATACTCTATAAAGTACTCTACAAATGATTTTTTATTGCATACATTACAATTTTTTGATAAGCTATATTCTTATCAATAAGTTTAGTAGAAATAAGAAAAAAAAATTTTGTGATGAAGATAACATTAGATGATGATATTAGTTTAGTATTTATAAATTTATCAATAATATTAATTGATGATACTTTCGGTTATTACATTATTTTAAAAAATTTCTCATCTTAAAATATAAAATTTGCTCCACATTACCTTCAAAATTTAAATTTAATCGTTGGTAAGCCGCATTATCGATTTTGTCTATTTTATGTACATATTTTAGTAGAAAGTAGGTTTTAAGAAGCATGATTTCTAGAAATTAATTTTATGCATTCACAAAATTCTATCACATTTTTAAAGATCATAATTTCCTTTATTAAAGAGTTAAGTTTAATAACCGTACCCACTTATATTACGTTCACATGCTAAGTAGTTCATATTGCTTCTCTTGTATACTTTCAGATTGAGGCATTGAATGTATTGTAAATTTTAGATAATATAAATTTTAATTTGTTTTTAGTTGATCAATTTAAAATATGATATAATTTGAATATCAAAATTAAGCTTATTTTCTCCAAACAAGTAAAGAAATCATCATAGAATCACAAACATATTATATCAACTACCCATGAGAAGAGTACATAAAGAGTCTAGAGAGTACAGGGTATAGAAAGTGAGAGTACAGAGTATAGAGAGAGATGAGAGAGTAGAGTGGGTTCACATACAAAGCCTCGAAAACTCATAAAAAGCAACCCAGAGCATCCAACTTGCTTTAAGGTTATAGTGAACAATTCCTCTCCTGCAAAGCAAAAGTGGAAATGAAAAAAATAAGCAAATAATATGTACTATGAGGAGAATACAAAGAGTTAAGACACCTCAAATATTCTTATAAATTCACCTTGAACTAAATGAATTGAATAAAGTATAAAGAAGTATAGAGGGTACAAAAAGTATAGAGAGTACAGAGAGTACTGAGAGTACTAAGAGTACAGAGAGTATAGAAAGGGTTCACATGCAAAACTGCTCAGAAAACTCATAAAAACCATTTAAATATCCCTCCAAATTATTTCCAATGGAATGTAATGAATATAATCTCAACAACTAGGCCAAAGAAACTAGAAAAAATAGCCACAAAATTGCTTCTAATGGAATGTAATGACCATATTCTCTTCATCTAGGCAAAATAAACTGTAAAAATATTGAAAAAATCTTCTGTACTCTCATGAGAGTATAGAGAAACATTCTATCCTCCAATCATCCAAATTGCTTCCAGAATGTAATGAATATAATCTAACAACCGTGAAAGCGAAAGAAAAAAATGATCAAAATGTACTCTCAAGAGAGTATAGAGTACAGTAAAATAACACTAAAAAACCAACCAAACACCTAAATTGTTCTAATGAATTGTGAACATATTTTTCCTGAATAGAAAGCGGAAAAAATAACCAAAATGTACTCTGAGAGTACTGATCTGTCTCCAAACCATCCAAACATTCCTCCAAATTATTTTAATAGAATGTAATGAACATAATCTCAACAAAACCAAAAAACTAGAAAAATAGCCACAAAATTGCTTCTAATGGAATGACCATATTCTCTCCATCAGCAAAATAAACTATAAAAATATTGAAAAAATCATTTGTACTCTCATGAGAGTACAGAGAATACAGATGCAAAATCTGATCATCCAAATAGCCATAAAATTACTTCCACTGAATGTAATGAACATAATCAATAATCAGCCAAAGAAATTGGAAAAAAAAAATCGTATGTACTCTCAGAGAGTATGAGAATCTGAGATAAAAATAACACTAAAAAAATTAACTCTCCAAATTATTCCTAATGGATTGTAATGAACATATTTCCTCCGAATAGGCCAAAAAAACTGGAAAATAATGACCAAAATGCTATGTACTCTCATGAGAGTACATAGAGTACAGATGTAGAAATCCCCTAGAAATCATCCAAATATCCCTCCAAATTGCTTCTAATGGAATGTAATGAACATAATCTCAACAATCATGCCAAAGAAACTGGAAAAAATAGCCACAAAATTACTTCTAATGTAATGACCATATTCTCTCCATCCACTCAAAATAAAGCGTAAAATATTGAGAATCATCATTCTCATGAGTACAGAGGAGATACAAAATCACCCATAAATCATCCAAACACCAAATTTCTTTCATGGAATGTAATGAACATAATCCAACCAGCCAAAAAAACTAAAAAATGGCCAAAATCTACTCTCAAGAGTGAGTACGCTGAAAATAACACTAAAAATGTTTTGTACTCTCATGAGAGTACAGAGAGTACATATGCAGAAATCCCCCAGAAACCATCCAAACATCCCTCCAAATTATTTTCAATGGAATGTAATGAACATAATCTCAACAACCAGGCCAAAGAAACTGAAAAAAATAGCCACAAAATTTCTTCTAATGGAATGTAATGACAATATTATTCTCTATCCGTGCAAAATAAATAAAAATATTAAGAAAATCATATGTACTCTCATGAGAGTATAGAGAATCAATCAAAATCTCCCAAAATCAAAAGCGACCACCAAATTACTTCCCTGAATGTAATGAATATAATCGAACAACCACCAAAAAAAATTGGAAAAATAATTTAAATCGTCTCTTAAGAGAGTATAGAAGCACGGATGTAAAATAATACTAAAAAACCAACCAATCAGCCTCCAAATTATTCTTAATGGATTATAATGAACATATTTCCTCCAAACAGGCTAAAAAAAACTGGAAAAATGACTAAAATGCTATGTACTCTCATAAGAGTACAAAGAGTACAGATGTAAAAAAAATCCCTAAAAACTAAGCAATGAGCCTTCAATCTGCTTCATAAGCCATGTACTGAGCATTTTGTATCCAAACACAGTATTTTAAAAAAAATGCCAAATTATATAAGAGTACAAAGAGTACACATGCAAAACAAAGCAAAAACCAAAATTAACCTACAAACAAATTTTAATGCCATCGAATCAATATACTATCATCTCTAATCACATTCATCTTGAAACATGACCAAACATCCTACCATGATATACTAAACATTTCAGGCTAATCGGGTTCAAAAATTTGAAAATAACGACATATATCATCTTGATAGTATAGAGAGTACACATGCAAAATATCTCCAAAAACTACTAAAATATATCCCGTTCATTTAAAAAACTCAAATGTTCTAAAATATTCACATATTGGACGGTGAGATGAATAGAGAAAATCCAAAATTCATTAAAATTTGGGAACACAGTAGTAAATACCTCATGTAGTCGCCTACAATACCTCAATAGAAGTTATTCGTACGATTTGCTAAATCACTGAGCGACGGCCGACATTCACCGATCGAGAGTGGGAGTTGAGCTAGCGGAGAAAGCCCTAAACTGTCATGTGCGGGAGGAATGTCGAACGACGCCCGTCTCATTTTTCTTCTCCCGCTGTTTGAACGAGGTGGGTCGGTCGGTAAGATAAATGGCGTCGTTCAGATCCGATTCTGCGTTAAGCTAAAATGGGAAAAAACCACTGACAGCGTCGGGCGGGTTGGAGTCGCGTAAAGTGCGTGGACTCCGGACGTAATATTTTCTCCTGTGGGAGGGCCACTTCATTTATGATTCAAATTTATTGACAAAGCTATTGAATGTCCAATCTCTTCCATTTCCATATTCTTTCTTATACACCAACAACAGTGCATTTTCAGTTCTTTCTTATCATTGCTCTTCACTTGGGAAGCGCAATTAATTTCATGGAGGATTTTGACGCACTCACATTCATCTCATCTTGGCACAATATTCGCACATTAACTTGCCTGCTCACCAAGCAAGTAAGCTGCCCACTTCCTCTACTTGGCTTGCTCCCTCATTAACTTCAATATGTCGCTACATCCAAGACACCGCACCGGATAGAGCATTTGGGACTTCGAGGTGCAATGAGCACTTTATGTTAGAAATTTTTTTAAATGTGGGCTCACATATGAATTTAATTATACATTATGTGTTATCTTATTTTTAAGCCTATTAGTTTGTGATCAAATAAAGATTAATTAATTTTAGACTTTTGAGACATCTTATTAATTTTGTATAGAATTATTAGAGACCATGCATTTTATTTTATTTTAATGATGGGCTAAAATAAAGTAAAATACACTCAAGTATAAATAGAGTCATGATCCTCATTCTAAAGGGTGAAGTTCTCATTTTACTCATATTCCATCTTGAGTGAAAAGAATGCTCTCTCTCTCTCTCTCTCTCTCTCTCTCTCTCTCTCTCTCTCTCTCTCTCTCTCAAGAACACCCCTTTAGAAGTGGAAGGCCAAAATCCCGCATTAGCTCTTCCATGGATTCAAGTACGCTTCCGATTAAATCTTCTTAATGATTTGACATGAGATGTGGGCTAGATTAATTTATTTTTATTTTTATATGTTTTGTTAAGTAAATATAATAATTATACTTACTTTTTAATATTTCTAAAGGTTTTCTATTTCAAAATTTTTTTTATAATATGAAACATTTATGTATAAATATTTTGTTTTAAATTTTATGGATAATTATTGTTTTGATATTCGGTAAATAATTCGTAATTCACTAGTACATAATGGATTTAATTTCTATTGTGAAATCGAGAATGCTCATTTTTTTTTATTATTTATGACATTTATGTATTATTTTCTTTTCGTCAAATACACATAGTATCCAACATATGTTTGATGTTTTGACTTTAACAATTAGATAAAATAATATAAATATGTTTGCTGTTTTGACTTTAACAATTAGCTAAAATTTATATTATTATTATTTTTTAAATATTTCAAGTTCATATCAATTGAAGTAATTGTTGGAATAATATAGTTAATATTTGTTATTTCAAAATTAATTTAAATTGAAATATTATGTCACCAAAGTGACCTCTATTATATCAATTTATCTAATTTTAAAATATAAGAATATTATATATGGATTATATTTAAATCTATGCGAAAAATAATCGGCCCAAAGGAAGATTATCTTTTGGCCAGATTTTGTGCAGTAACAAATATGTGATAAATTTATATTAATCATGCATACAATATATCGATCCAAAGATAAACATATCTTTGGTAGAATTTATTATCAATATTTGTTGATTGTAATTTTAAGAGTACCATTTATAAATTGTCATTTATGTCCAAAGCCTTAATTGCAATGTTGTGTTAGGTATCTTATATGTGCCCATTTTATTAAATATTTTATTTCAAGCATATATTTTGTTCACATTATATATGCATATGAAAATGACAATGTTGTTAATTGTGAGTATTATTTTAATTCTTTTTAGTTAATGTTTCTTCTATATCTGCCAATTTGAATAACATTATACGCTTCAACGATACTAACTTTAAGAAATGGATATCACCATTATTCTTGGATATGGATCTTCACTATGCATGAATCAACGCCTCCTCGCCTTACGAAAAGCAAACAAAGGGCTAATTTTAAAAAATAGGAGCATTCTAACCTCATGAGTCTTATGATCATGAAGCATTCCATTCCAGAAATCATAAGAGGTGCAATGCCTGAAGAGGAATGTTCTAAAAACGTTCTAAGTCAAATAGCAGGCCGTTTTGTTAGTTATGAAAAAATTGAAGCGAGTACTATTCTTAGTAAACTCGTTTCAATGCGGTATAAAGGCAATGAAAACATAATGAAGTACATTATGGAGATGTCTAATTTTGTCACTAGACTGAGAGCACTAATATTAGTGATGTCTGATGACATTCTTGTGCACTTAGTTTTGATCTCTCTTCCTGCACAATTTAATCCTTTTAAGATAAGTTATAATACTCAAAAAGAAAAATGGACTCTTAATGAGCTCATTGCTCAATGTGTGCAAGAGGAAGAGAGATTGAAACATGATAAAATAGAAAGTGCTCACTTAGCTACTTCCTCTCGTGACACTATTACTAAAAAAATTGACTTATAAAGTCAAAGAAGCTACAAATAAAGGGACTTCACAGCATAAGGTGCAACAGAAACAAAATAATATTGTTACTTGTTTCTTTTACAAGAAGGCTGGTCATGTGAAGAAGGATTGTCCCAAGTATGCAACTTGGTTGGTGAAAAAGGGTAAACTTCTCAACTTTGTTCATTCTGAAGTTAATTTATCCTTAGTAGCAAATCACACTTGGTGGATAGATATAGGTGAAACTATTCATATAAGTGTGACTAGAGGATGATGAATGCCAACTGATGCTGAAAGATTCATCTATGTGAGAAATAGCAATAAAGCTCCTGTTGAAGTAATATGCTTATATAGATTATATCTAGAATCTGATTGTATTTTGAATTTACATGAGACTTTTTATGTGTCATCATTTAGACGAAATTTAATTTCAATTTCTTGTTTGGATAAATCTGGTTATTCTTGTTCATTTGGAAATGAAAAATTTAGTCTCTTCGATTCGGATATTATTACCGGTTCTTTGGTTGATAATTTATATAAATTAGATATTTCTACTTTACAAATTAATGAAACCTTGCATGCAAGTAATTTTGGTACAAAGCAAAAAATTAATGAATGAGAATTCTATATGTTATGGCACAAGTGTTTAGGACATATTTCTAAACATATAATTGAAAGACTTGTGTCAGAAGGAATTCTTGATTCTCTTGATTTTTCAAATAATAAATTCTGTATAGAATGTATTAAGCGAAAACAAACAAATATCAAGAAAGTTGATGCTAATAGGAGTTTAAATGTCTTGGAATTTATTCATACTGATATTTGCGGTTCATTCCCTATAGCTACTTGGAACGACCAACAATATTTTGTTACTTTCACATACCTATATTTTATGGGTATTTATACTTGATTTATGAGAAGTCACAATTCGGTATTCAAAATTTTAAAGTTGAAGTTGAAAATCAACTTAGAAAGAAAACAAAAGTCCAAATTTGACCGTGGTGGTAAATATTATGGTAGATATGATGGATTAGGTGAACAATGTCCAGGATATTTTGTCAAATATTTAGCAGAATGTGACATCGTTCCTCAATACACCATGCTAGGGACTCCAAGTCAAAATGGTATAGTTGAGAGACAAAATCAGACCCTTATGGATATGGTTAGAAGTTTGATAAATAAATCTTCTTTACTTGATTCACTTTGGAGAGAAGCCTTAAAGACTGCAGTTTACATCCTTAATAGAGTTCCAAGCAAAGCACTAGCTAAAACCCCATATAAATTATGGATTGGGAAGAAGCTATTAGTATCTTCATGTCTAGGATGTCCAATTGCTAAGCCATATAAGCCTAATGAAAAAAATTTAGACTCAATAACTATAAGCTGATATTTTGTTGAATACACAGAAAGGTCGAAAAGTTTTAAGTTTTATGACTCTTCAAATAAATCATTTTTCGAGATGGGCAATGCTAAATTTTTTCAAGAAGTTGAATATGATGGGAGTAATAAACCTAGAAATTTTATATTTGAAGAGCAATTTATTACTCTATAGTTATAATATAAAATGATCAGATAATTTTACCTGATCATATTCAAGTTGTAAATATGAACAATCAAAATATTCTTAAGTTAACTCTCACTCATAATGAGGAATCACAATAATCTCAAATTGAAGTGTCATTAATAAAATCCACTAGGGAGAGGAGATTAGCAATTTCATATGATTATGTTGTGTATCTCCAAGAACATGAGTTTGACATTGGATTGGAGAGTGATCCAATCTCTTTAGTGAAGTCAAACAAAGTTTTAACTCATAAATGGATAGAGGCCATTAAGGATGATATGAAATCAATGAAAGACAATGATGTTTGGGATCTAATTGCCTAAATCAGTAAAATCAATTGGTTGTAAATGGATTTTTAAAACAACACAGGATTCAAAAGGTAATGTCAAAAGATATGAAGCACGTCTAGTCGCTAAAAATATCACTCAAAAGGAATGCATTGATTATAAAGAGACTTTCTCTCCAGTTTCTTCGAAATACTCTTTTAGAATCATAATACTAGTAGCTCATTATGATTTAGAGTTACATCGATGGATGTAAAAGACGCATTTGGCATTGAAGAAATTATATATATAGTGCAACTAGAAAATTTTCAATCTTCTGATTCAAAATACCTAGTATACAAATTAAAGAAATCCATCAATGGTTTAAAGCAAGCTTCCCATCAATGGTATAAGAAATTTGATCAAGTGATTACTTTTTTGATTTTAAAAAAAAAAATACTATTACTCAATGCATTTATCACAAAATAAGTGAGAGTAAATTCATCATTCTAGTTCAATATGTTGATGATATTCTAGTGGCTAGTAGTGATATAAGCCTTTTGCATAAATCAAAAAATTTCTTTCAAATAAATTTGAAATGAAAGATCTTGGGAATGCATCTTTTGTGTTGGGTATACAAATCAATGAGATCGTTCTCGGTATACTTGGTTTATCACAAAAGACATATATTGATAAAGTGCTTAGTAGATTTGGCATGAAAGATTGTTCACCATGAGATACACACATTGCTAAAAGTGATAAATTCAGCTTCAATATCCAAGAAATGAATTCAAAAGAAAGAGATAGAAAAATACCTTATGCATCTAGTAGGAGTCTTATGTATGCTCAAGTTTGTATATTATGCACATTATTGGAATGCTTGGTAGATATTTAAGTAACTCGTGAATGGATCATTGGAAAATAGTAAAATGGCGCGATATCTCAAGAGAACAAAAGACTTTATGCTCACATATCAAGATCATTTGGAGATCATGGGGTACTCCGATTCTGATTTTGCTGGTTGCCTCGATAGTAGAAGATCCACTTTAGGTTATATTTTCTTATTAACTGGAGGAGTTATATCTTGGAAAAGTGCTAAACAATCACTTATAGCTTCTTCTACTATAGAAGTAGAATTTATAGCTTATTATGAGGCATCAAATTAAGAAATATAAGATCATAAAATTATTTTTGATGGATTAGAGAGACCATTAAAAATAAATTGTGATAATAGAGAAGTTGTATTCAAAGAACAATGAGTTCATCAAAATCAAAGCATATTGACATAAAGTTTTATTGTAAAAGAAAGAGTTCGAGTTCTCAAGTATCTATTGAACATATTAGTAAATTTTATGATTGCAGATCCACTTACAAAAAAGGTTTATCACCTAAAGTATTTCATGATACGTATGTGATGAGTTTATTCATGCCAAGATATGGAGTTTGCTTATGATTCAATGATTGTAAATATGTTTTTCTCGACTAATAAAGTATCAATGTTATCTTATAATTGAAAACTCTAAAATAAGGTTATGTAGTTTCAATTGCAGTTTAGCATAAATAAATGAAACTATATTTATAACTCTTTTGAGTTATAATATAGGACCAGTTGGAAATAGACATAATATGATCACATTACATGAAATTGCCATGCTACACATTCATACTTAATCTATGTAAAATTATTGATTTAGTGATCACTTATGGGTCTTGTTATAGAAAAATTATAATAAAGATAACTTTGATTTTATGTCAATATTATTAATGGACCATATTGTCTAAAGATATTCCTCTTTAAATATAGCAAATATTGAGCTCTTAAAGTATTTAATAATGTATAATTGTCAAGCATTATATATGTGGCCCCAAGTGAGATATTGTTAAAATATTTTTAAATGTGAGCTCACATATGAATTTAATTATATATTATGCGCTATCTTATTTTTAAGCCTATTAATTTTGTGATCAAATAAAGATTAATTAATTTTAGGCTTTTGAGACATCTTATTAATTTTGTATGAAATTATCATGTGTAGAGACCGGACATTTTATTTTATTTTAATGATAGGCTGAAATAAAGTAAAATGCACTCAAGTATAAATAAGGTCATGGTCCCCATTCTAAAGGTGAAGTTCTCATTTTACTAATATCCCATCTTGAGTGAAAATAAAGCTCTCTCTCTCTCTCTCTCAAGAACATCCCTTTAGAAGTGGAAGGCTAAAATCCCGCATTAGCTCTTCCATAGATTCAGGTATGTTTCCGATTAAATCTTCTTGATGATTTGACATGAGATCTGGGCTAGATAAATTTATTTTTATCTTTATATGTTTCCAACACTTCCAACGCCTGCTTCCCTCTAGTTAATGTTCATTAGCCCAGGCGCACACTTTCACCAGGGTAACGCAGAGAGATGGAAGGGGGTATGTTGTGAAACTATAAGTGTTAGAAATGTAAATAGGAAATTTTAAATGTTTAATATATAAATATTAAAGTTTGAATTAGTTTGTATGTAAATTATTTTAAAATTTATAATCAAAATATAAGAGGATTTTAATTTTAAAATTAAAATTAAAATTCATATTATAGTGACAACGAAATTAGCTTTATGGCCAACTTAAGAAGTAGCATTACTAAATATACCATATGAGTGTGTATTAGTGGGGTTAGATATACAAATTTTAATCTAATCATTATTATTTGATCAGTTTAATTTAATTTATAAACTCATATTTTATTTTTTAATTATAAAAATTGAACTATTTGTTTTTTTATTTTAAATTTGATTTAAAAAAAAAGATAAGTTAAAATGAATGAATCAAAATAATTAAGAAATTAAATATAAATATTTAATTTTGATTTTAAATACTTTATTATTTACATAAATTAATAGATTTTTATTCTACTAAGAAATTTATAATGTAAAAAAAATTGGATTCTATTTTAATTAATTAGTTTATACAAAATTATTATTATTTATATATTATTCTGTTTAATTAGAAAAATAAATTGAATAAACCAAATTATAGCTCAGTTTCTTTGGTTCAATTTTGTATATTGTTTGAACAATTTAATTATTTTTAAGTTATTTAATTTATTAAAAAATTTAATTGAATCGATCAAATTGATAGAATAAACATTCCTATATAGCATGTCTTTTCTTAAAAAATATTATTAAATTAGTTACTTCACAAATTTTTATCACAGTAAATTAGCACAAATTGCAATATGAGTTAATTAAGTTGACTTTATTCTCTTAATAATTATTTTGGGTTTTGAATACTTATTTGATATATGACTAGCCATATCATCTTCTCCAGGGTTTTGGATTAAGCCATAGCATCCCCGTCCCGGCACTCTATTTGGATCATGTCCTTTCTTAATTTAAACACTACCTAGGTTACTTTGGGATTGGACAATCCCCCTTTCCTAGTAGCCACCTTTGTGGTTAGAGAATTTGTTCAGCGGATGCGAAAATTCTCCCTTGGTTTAATAAATCTGAGATAGGTCTAGGCCTGATATAAGCTCCTTCTCAGTTTGATCCCTCGTAAACTAACATGGTCCACGATAAACAAACTAAATAAATAAACAAAATTAATTACTTATGGATTAGGAATTCAAGCCCCCAAAGGGCCCCTTTTCCCAAGCAGGTATCTTATCTTTAGGCGTGTCGTGAGAACTCCTTATAGAATTGCGACTACGAGTTGAGATAAATCCCGGGTGTACTTACTGTTAGCCCCTGGGTTCAATCGGCTTTGATTAAAAGCAGATACCCACAGCGGTCATTCCTTTGAAAGATGTAAGACTATGATGCATTCTTTCTAGTATGATTATGTAAATCGAGCGACCTTAGGTGGTTGATTTGTTGCCCAAAGCAACCGATCACCCAGTGGTCTTTTCTAGTGGAAGATGTGAGTCCACGAGCTTTCTTCCCCCAATTGATCATTGCAAATCGAAAGGCACTCCTTTGCTTGGATATTTATCCCATCGGTAGGAAGCTTCTCCCTTTGGTTGAAATGAGGTAGGTCTAGGCTGATATAAGCTCATTCTCAGTGTGATCCATTGCAAACCAACAAAATCCATCAAAATAAAACTAAAAATTAAATTAATCTTGACTATCTATGACTTGATCTAAGTCCCCCAGCGACATTCACTCAATAATGGTTGGGTTCAATCCATTGTCTTGCCAATAGATTACCCCAATAATTGGTCCATACTTTGGAGAATGTAAGTCTACTATGCTTTCTTCTTAGTACAACTGCTGCATACTAAAAGGCATCTCTTTGGTTGGCTAGTCCTACTATGTGTTTAGTAAACTACCCCCTTTAGATTGGTAAATCTGAGTTGGGTCTTGGCCCTTTCGTCATCCATCCCACAGGTCCATCCCAAAATCCAAATCAACAAAATTGAAACAAATTCAACCCTTTTCCCCAGTGGAAAGTTCTCTTCAGCGAGACTTAAATCAAATCAAACCTCTCATCCTCTTGTGGATGACTTGAATCGGCTTCCCTAGTGGAAGGTTCACATTCTATCCCTAGTGGATTCTTCCGTCTCTCTCTTATGTCCTTGACATAAGTAGAGCCACATTGCATTAAGCTCTAGATTCTTTCTACACCTTGGGTTAGGGATAGATTGTTTATGTTAGTGCTTATGATTGTTCAGTGTTATTGATCATTTCAGTCAACACCAATATGTGCGATGTTCCTTGTCAGTCAACCACACATATTGGGTGCCCTTTGTTAACCTCATTTTTAGAATGAGCTCTCAACCCTTCCATCTTAGACATAGGACTTCTCTTAGTCTTTAAGTTCCTTAGTGTTAAGACACATCTAGTGATTAGGTGGACACTCAACTAGCCACAGAGACTTAGAAGAGTTAGCCATAGAAATAGGTCATGCCTTAGGGTGTTAGGAAAATTTGCCAACCCTTTAGCTTGAACCACTCCTCACCTTCCTTCTTTCAAGTCAAGCTCCAAATCAATCTTATTTGATCTTCTCCAAACTCAAATCAATGTTACATTATTGAAATCCATGATTGAAACCCATGAATGAAATTTCAAATTCTAAATTTCTCCTAAGTCCTTAATTCTCTCTTAAGGACTTAGCCAAAATCAAATCTAAATCAATTCAAACTCAAGATATTTTCTCATAACTCATTTATATTCTCATTTATATTTACATATATAAATGAAATATAAATTCAAATCAATCAAATCAAATTCAAAAATTCAAATTCAAAATTCCAAATTATTCTTAAGTCCTTAATCCTCCCTTAAGGACTTGGCCAAAATCATGTTCCAATCAATTCAAACTCATGAGATTTTATCATAACTCATTTATATTCACATATATAAATAAAATATAAATTCAAATCAAATTCAAAATTCAAGCTCCAAACTCCAAAATTTCATAAGTCCTTTAAATTTTCTCTTAAGGACTCATGTTCAAATCAATTCAAATTCATGGGATTTTCTCATAACTCATTTATATTCTCATTTATATTCACATATATAAATAAAATATAAATACAATTCAATCAAACCAAATTCAAAAATTCAAATTCAAAAAATTCCAAATCTTTTCTAAATTCCTTAATCCTCTCTGAAGGACTTAGCCTAGATCATGATCAAATCACTTCAAATTCATCAAAATTTCTCATAATCCATTTATATTCTCATTTATATTCACATATATTAATGAAATATAAATTCAAACAATCAAAACCAATCCCAAAAATCAAACTCAAATCCATTCAAAATCCACCCTAAGCCTTTCAAGTCAAAATCTTGAACTTAGGCAAATCAACTTCAAATTAAGCCAAACTCTTGATTTTTCTTCATGATTCAATCAATACGCAATCATGAATCCAAATAAAAGAATACAAACTTCAATCACTTAACCAAAATTCAATTCAAAAATCAAGCCAAAATCCATTTCATGTTCTTCCTTTGAATATGAAATTGTCAAATGAATCAAAACTCATTCGACTTCAAACCACTTGCAAATGGATTTATTTTTCAATCAAAAGTCCATATACAAGTTCAATCAAACTCAAATCAAGCTTTGACCAAGCCATTTGACCCACTTAGGCTCACTTAACCCAAAGTAACCTAAAGTACTCTTATGAGCCAAATTCCAATCCTAAAAAAATTTGATTGAATCAAACTCGCCTATGCCTCTTATCATGATCAACAATCATCATGGGATGATCAATCAATCAAATTGGGTCAAATCAAGTCAAATCTAAGGGTTGACTAAGTTAACACTTAGCCAAAATGAAACCTAACATAGCCAAAATCCACCATAGGCTAAATTGATTAAAAAACCATTTATCTAAGTTCATTCATGACCAATGTTTGAACTTGACCAAATCAACATTTAAGTCTAACATAGCCCAATTGGCCACTTGACCCAAGTTGACTCAACTTGACCTAAAAAGTTAAATGTGTCAAAACTTGATCTAAGCCAAATTGATTGAAACCAATGGGTCAAGTTCATTTCAAATCACTTGTTGAACTTGACCAAAGCCTCAATTGACTAACTAACAGCCCAATTGACCTTGAACCCAACTTGACCTAAAGGGTCATGTTGAGCCAAATTCAAATTTAACCAAAATTGATTGGAAACAAAGATAACAATCCACTTCATATGACTAACCAAACCTAATCCTACCCATGACCTAGCTCAAATTGGTCAAATGGGTCAAATTGGTCAACTTGACTCATTTGACCAAAATGAAGTCATATGAACCAAATTCAAACCTAAACCAAATTGAATCAAACCAAAGCCACCAAAATTTTCAATTGTCATATGAACTTGCCCCAACCCTTGGTTTGATCCAATTTGACCAATTGGTCAACTTGACCCAAGTTGACTAATTTTGACCTAAATGGGTCAACATGAGCCAAATCATACCAAATGAACTCCAAATCCAATGAAACTTGGCCAAACCTATTTTCTCAACATACCCAACATATCCAAATTTAAAAATCAGCCAAATGACCATTCTACCCCTAGGTCATAGAACACATTTTGGTCAAATCTATGGGAAATTTGGTTAAATCCTCTTCATACCTACTTGATACTTTCCTAATAGGTCAAGTAAACCCTATGGAGGGTGGTGCACCTAACCCAATGGGTTTGTCGAACTTGACACAAAACTAAGCATATGGCTCAAATTAGCCATATGGGAATCATGCTCCCACTCAATTTGAGCACATGGGAAGTTACCACTCCACTCCCTAGCCCAAACTGACCATGTGCAAACCTCTAACATATCAAACAACCCACTGCCTAAGGTCAATTGGTTCAAAACGGCAAGTGAAGCTTCGGCCGTCTGATTGCCTAAGGGGGAGATATACTCCCCCTAATTCACTTCAATTCCAACAGAGCCTAATTCGATTAAGTAAGGAAGAGTGTTAGGAGCCATTCTTGAGTGATCCTAAGCTCTCTAGGGGAAGTTAAAAGTTGTCATTTCTTGATTTTCCCTTAAGCAAAAAAACTGGAGCTCCAAGGATTTGCCAATTTTCTCCACACACCAAATCAAGTCAATTCACTTTGCACACTCCCTCAGGGGACCAAGTCGAGCTTGCCCAAGCTCTCTCTCAAGTTCTAAAGGCAAGGGGAGATATACTTCAATCAAAGCCACAAGGAAGCTAAGGAGGGGTTGGTCCATAGAGCTATCCACTTAACCTCAAGAGCTAAGACTTTCACCAAAGCTTCGTCTCAACCAAACGAAGCTCCTCCAAGAGAATCGAGCCCTGGTGATCACCTGCAGCGAGGTTAGACATTTTTTATCACTAAACTCCATGTGTGTTGGTCCTTTGTGAAATGAATGTTAATGGCATGATATTTTAACCATTAGATGTGCTTGCCATTAGGGCTAGATGGTATGTGCAAAATTTCATCCCAATCCGAGCTCAATCAAGCTCGGATCAAGGCTTTAACATGGGCGGTCTCCATGGATCACGCTTTGGATAGATCTGCGCATTTTGGATGGACGACAGGATTAAATACATGCTTTAGATCTGATTTTATCCTATTAAAATCGTGGATCAAATCCTAGCTATTTGATCCTTGATGAATGAAGGCAGCGCAGCACCATCGCCGCTTTTACGTGATGTTTAAGTAGCCATTCATGGACATCGCGTGTAAAGCATCCGAGTCAACCGCTTTCGTGGTGCGTCATTGGATTAAGGGATTAATTAAGTTTAAATATTTCTAATTAATACTCTAAACTTCAAAAATTCATATCTCTCTAAAGAAAAATTAGAAAAAAGATGAGGTAAAATGCCACTGAAAGATAATTCAATCTAGAATATTCTAAAATTAGTTTTAATGGATTTTGAATATTGTCTTTCTCTGATTTTGGCTTTTATTGAAAATCTTAATTTACTAATTACTCTCTAATTAATCCACTGATTACTCTTAAAATTCATGAGAATATTTTGGGGATGACTTTTGTCTCCCCTAATTTTCTTGGGATTTATTGATGGCTTAATTGGGAAAATTGCTAATTTTGATTACCTATTTAATGTAATTAAGGTTAATTAAGGGTTTGATTAGTGGTTTAACCCTTTGTTGAAGTTGACTAGGTATGTTTCAATGAATAGGAGGGTTAGGGAATAATTTTGGGGCATTTCCCCTAAGCTATTCCCTAAACCCCCTTTTCTTTCTTAATCCTCTCTTAATTAAGGACTAATTCACTAATTACTCTCTTAATTAATTTCTTAAAATTCTAAAACTTTTTAGAACTTAATTAATCTACTTTAGGTAGATGCTTAGGTGTTCAAGAGGTTAAGTTCAATTAAGGAAATCAAAATTCAACTCATATGTATGAGTGGTGTTTTGAAATTACTTAAGTTAAACCCCTTAGCTTAATTAATCATTAATCATGAGCCAAATTACATTAGGCCCCTTTCTTCCTAAATGCATTGCAAATTTAAATTCCTTGTGAGGTTTTATTTCATCTCATTAGCTCATAATTATTTGGTTAACTATGCTAAGGTGGTGTAGGTAAGAGTTAATTAACATGTTTAATTCATACCTTAACCTAATTAAAGTATAAAATGATTATATTCATCTAAAAATTAAACAAAAATGTCAAACACATGTGAGAATGGGTTAAGAATAGCAAACTTAACTCACATTTTTTAAATTAAATCAAATTCAAAATCAAACAAAAATCATATTAAATAAACTTTGATTTACTTTAAGCTTTCCTATTTCATAAGATTGTCTTTAAGATTTAATTAAAGTGAATGTTTTACATGCTTTCATTGCTTTAGTTCTTTCCCAACATGCTAAATATGTGTGTCATATGATTTCATGCATCCATGCTTTTTAAAAATCAAATATAAAAATAAAAATATTTCTTTTATGTTAAATTGCATGTGTTGACTAAAATAAGAATATGAGTGGCTATTATCAATATTAATTTCAAATTATTTTCAAAATATATGAATAAATTATTAAAACTGAAAGTATATTACTTATATCCTATTTATAAGTTTGCATGTAAGTAAAATATAAGGAAGTGCTTAGTGTAGGTTTTCCTTCTCTTCTCTTTTAGTATAGTTTTAAACAGGATTTGGCAAAGTGTATGGTTCATTTGAAAAGAACATAACACTTGCCTAATTCCATATCCTATTCATTCCTATACTATCACTTAAGAATGATACCTATGCTTACACATATAAATTACATAAACAAAAATAAATCAACCAACATCAACTTTTGTATTCTTTCTTTTTCATTCATTTCTTTTGTACACATGCTTGTATTTAAGGAAAATAGTATATTAGTCTCGACAACCCCGAGGTTTAGAGGCTAAGTACTAAGTAGGTCTTGTACCTTATACCTTAACAATGACGTCACTCACTTATGCATTTCACATGTGTATATGAAAATTAGATAAGAAATCCTTTTGCTACTTAATGAAAATAATACATCATATACTTCCAAATTTTCTTAAATGAACTACTTAGCATGCATCATGAAGTGCTAAACATTCTCATTTATGTGTAAAAATATGTTTAGGACTCATTCATATGCATGTTATATATGTTGGGAAAGAAATGGAGTGATATATTTTTGTGAATTTAGTTCATTTTACTTAATCTTAAAATGCATTTCTTTTTGAATAGGTTTGTTTAAAGCTCATCTAAACACAAGATTAATTAAAACACTTAATTAAAATATTCACTAAACAAAATTAAAATATGAATCCACTTTAGAAATTACTTAGGTTAGGGAAGGAAAGAAGAGTTCTCTTCTTCTTTTTTCCCCTCTTTATAACTTTGTAATTAATTAGGATTCACTTGAACCCAATCAAAAAAATAAAATAAAATCAATCCAAAATAACTAAATCACTTAAATGAAACTCTCCTCTAAGTTGAGCATTCTTCACACTTAGAATATTCTAACTTAAAGTCATTAAGCATACCACACAAACCCTAAAGCACACATATTAGGCTAAGTCACAACTTCTAGCTTTTAGAGCTGTATGATTTGATTTGCTTTTTTTGTGATATATGTTTTAGTGCGGATGTTAGGATGTAGAATGAATGATAGGGTGATCTTAGTCTAACAATTATCTTGTGCAGGGGATTGTGCTTAAGAGGTGATGTAATAAATAAAAATATAAATACTTTTGATGTGCAGGTGATTATACCCCTAAGCATAATCCATTAGGTCTGGTAAACTTAGTCACCCATGTGTGGGGTGATAAGTCCAATATACATGCTTCAGATTTGTATAATTTGTTTTAGTTAATCTCTATTTTGTGATGCTAGTTAGATTTTCATCTTTCCCTTTTCATGTATTTTTTGCAATTATGATTTTGGGATGATAGTTATAGGGATTAGGATGAGCATTGATCATGAGATCTCATCTTATGTACTATGTGAAACCTTTGGAGCATCCACTTTCCAACCATCCAAAAGAAGGAACTAAAGAAGAAAGAAGAAAAGAAGAAGAAAGAAGAAAAAAAGTGTGAAGAAATGAAGCTTGAAGACCCCCATAACAAAGAGTTCCTTGTTTAATTGTATATAATTCATTTGTAATATGGGTTGTATAAGGGTAGAGCTCAGCTACTCAATTTATTTTAGAATTTGGTGGTACCCACCACAATGGTCTTTTATTCTTTTGTGATTAGCTTTATAAATTAATTGATGATTTGTTTAGTTTGTGCATTAAGTGATATCTTTTTCTTAGTTTCTTCATTGCTTTATGTATGACCTGAATGTGGATTAGACTCTTAACAAAAAATAATCCTCTACCAAATCTAACAATTCAAAACTAAAATTAAAAAACTCATAACCTCACCTAAAGCTTAGTTAAAAAATCAAGATAAAAGAATTAGCAACCCTTAGGCTCTTAACAAAAAATAATCCTCTACCAAATCTAACAATTCAAAACTAAAATTAAAAACTCATAACCTTACGTAAAGCTTAGGCTAAAAATCAAGATAAAAGAATTAGCAACCTCTTAGCTGGACGCGTACTTCTTTTATAACATCAAGCACGAATGCATATTATTTTCACTCTTGATTGGAGTGCTTCTACCTTTGCTAGAGAAACTTGGCTTGACCTTTGAGAGCTATGGTGGAAACACACCTCCTCCCTTATCGCTAATTTTAGTCAATAATCTCATTTCTCATGCATTAGACATATGAATCTACTTTGAGTCAAAATGATTGTCCAAAAATGAAAATAAAATGAAATCTGAATTGCATTTGATTTAGGTCATTTGAAGCATGCCCTTACTTGATCTAGTCTCTTTACGGAGTGAGTTTAATGACTTAGTATCTTTCTAAATAAATAACAGCCTAACTATCTTGCATAAAGCATATGACTTGCCTAAATGAATTTAAAATCATATGAGGAGTTAGTTGGCAGTCACCCCTAAAGATTGTAAGTCCAAGCAGCCGGGTGATTTGTCCTTTCTTGTGGAGGCAAACCAAATACTCATTTTTTCCTTAAATTTATGTTGTGCTTTCGGCACTCGTCAAAGCTCCCTAGATTTAGGTTCTGAGGTTGCTTCTCCTCTTTGTGGACTATAAGCATAAATCCTCACCTCTTAGGCATTTTCTTAATCTTATGTTATGGAATCATAAGTCCTAAATTTCTAATAAAAAATTTAACTCAAATAAATTAAATCAATTTTAAAAATGTAAAGCCCAACCAGAAGATAGTTTGAGACATTCACTAGGTTTTCTAGTATTGTGAGCATCTCATACTTATCTTCTTTTGACTTCGATAATAACTCTCTCTCTTTAATCAATCTCATTTGATCTTCTAAAATAAACTAATCGATTGCTAGTCCTACTATTGAAATCTTTGGAAACAACGATCATTTATCTTAATCGAGTATTTCTAAGGAATCTCATTCCTTATGATGTAATTAACTATGGATTGCCCTGTAGGAACTTAACGAACCGTTTAAAAAGCCTTACTTTACTTTTCCATATAAAGTAGAAGAAAAATCTTTGGTACATATGTCCTTGGAGTCCTTGTTGAGGTGATTAGGTCTATTGTAGGGTGGTAACTTCTATTTTTTGAGATAATACACCTCTCCTCAATATCGTACCCAATCACCCTCAATAAGAACATCTGCGGATCTACGTGGTATCAAAATATATAAAAAAAGAGAAAGAGATGTATATTTCCATCCTTATTTTATCCCGCATAGAGTGAAGATGGAAGTATATATCTTATTCTCCAAAAGAAGATGAAAAATTTTCACCACAACCCCCTAAGATCTACGTGGTGTCCCACATCCAAAAATAAACTCCACACCGTGCACGTAGGAAAGAAGTCCTCACAAACACTAAGTTCACCGCCATAATATAAAATTAAACAAATTATTTTCAAACTCATTTTTGAATTTAAATATGTGTATTGGACACATGCTACTTGAATATCACAAATGTTTAAATTAGACAAGCACATAAATTTATTTAAAACATACATAAACACACATAATTTATCTAAAATATCCACTCGATTTAAACACACATCCTACGATTTTAAACACACCCACTTTTAAAAAAAAAAATTCCCAAAATCTCAAATGTATCATCCAACCTCATAGATCTAGCACCTAAATTTACTAATCACATATTTAAAGTTGTATGTTACACATAATCACTTGCCAATCATAAATAACAATAACTTAAAATTTTAGGGTTGCAAAAAACACCTCAAAAAATAAATGGATCAACCCTAAAGCCTAGAAAAGCTTCTCCACCCAGTGATGGCGTCGACGGCGGTGGCGGTGGCAGCGACATCATCGACAATGACGAAGGATCACGTCTTAGGCGAGGTCGGGAGCAGAGACGTGGCTCGGGTCAGAAGAATGGATCTCTCGATCGGGAGGGGGGCTGGTTTATATGGAGTAAGCCTAGTCGCCCGTTGAACAAGCGACTAGCGGTGACGTGGAATCTACAACGACAGCTCAAATCACCCGTTCAACTGGTGACTATGCCTTTTTTATGCTTAATTAGCTAAATAAAATTTTAATTAAACCTAATATAAAATTTTAGCCCCAAAGTCAATATGTTTTCCCTCTCGAGTTCTTCTTGAGTTCTTCTCTCATAATAAGAAATACAAATGGCTTCCCCGATTTGATTAGATTCCTCTACTCATCGCCTCTTTTCCTTCACAAAACTAGCCCCAGCCGGTCCGCGAGAACGCTCAACTCAGCACTCCGCGCCTTTCGTCTTCCACGCACCGTTAAACCATCAGCTCCATGTCCTCTCCATTCCAGCGGAAGAAAATGTACGTCGAGTCCGCGCGTAGGTTCGTCGGACTCAATCATGGCGCGTCGATTCGGCCAAAAAATGTCAAGTAGAGAGGCGATATTTTCCAGGTTTAGCACCCACAACCAGCTATGGGAATGAGTATATCTTGGGAGAAAAAAGACCTAAATATCTTCATTTGGGGCGTGTTGTATTTTTATTTGTGAGAGCATTAAAAGAGCTATGAAGAAGGAGAATGAATCAAAATGGGCATTGAGGAAATAGTTCTTTCAAGCGACTTTGCATGTCATGAACTGCTTTGCCGGTACTCTCTGTCGACCTTTTATATTTTTTCATGATTTTTTTAGATTTCTAGTATTTGTACTCTCTGTCTGTTTTGTTTCACTTCTGTGCTGGTTGTTCGGATCATGGTACTAAATCCCTCTTGAGGCAATTGTACATTCAATTTTAGGAGTTCATGCTCTGTCCTATGTGCCTCTGTACTCTGTACCTCTCTGTGCCTCTGTGCCTCTGTACCTTTGGCCTCTGTACCTCACTTACTCTCTGTACCTCATATCTCTCATGTACCTATCTGTCTTGCTCTGCATCATACATACTCTGTACTGCTCTCTATACCTTCACTATATATTTCATTGAATTTATTTTTTTAAAACACTAAATTTTTTTAATATTTTTAAAAATAATTATCATTATAAAATATATTTTTTTAAATCAAAATATAATAAGAGATTGATTGATCTATAAAGCTCTATATTGTATGATATATTATTATGAACGCCTATTTTTATTTTGAAAAAAAAAATTCTATCATTTTGAACTTTTAATTCGAATTGAATTATCTTTGGTCTTCACAATTCAATAATTTTCTAGTAAAATGATTGTGTACATCCTTTTCTTCGTTTATTTTCTTAAATTATTATAATGTAATATTAATTTTGGTTAAAAAATGATATTAGATAAAATTAGGTTATTATGTACATCCATCATTTATTCTCTATTATTTCTATTAATATTTCTTTTGCTTTTCTCCTTGAAGTTTAGAATTAACAATCACGAGAACTATAGAATCAGATTGTTATGAAGATTAGATAAAAAAAAGGCTTCTTATTGTACTACGAATGATGTCATAAATTTTAAATACAAAGACCCACATTGTAAGGAGTAGGAGTGTTAGTTTGGGTCGATAGGTCAGATTTGAGTTTTACCTGATATGATAGACTTGACTCAAACCCGATCTACCTTCAAGCCAATTGACTCAGACATGACCCAAATGATCTATTTATACATGCATTAGGTTAAAATTGAATCAAATTCGAGTCAAATTCGAGTTCACAAGTAAAAATTGGGTCAATTTCAATGTTCTTGGGTCAAAATAAAAATCAAATCTTAATTGAGTCAAAATCGAGCTAATTTCAGTTAGTAATCCAATAATTAAATAAGTCAATTTTTTTGGACTCAAATCACGAAAATTATTCAGATCAACTTGAACTCTGATTTTTGAATAGAATTACTTATTAAGTCAAATTTTGACACCTATAATAAAAGTATTTTCTCTCTCACTCACCATACTCAGTACTTTGTCCTCGCTCTTTTTTTAAAGTCTAGTTTTTCATATAATTATTTTACTTTTTGTTGAAAAGATTGGTTCTTACCTCATATTTTTATTAAAATTTAAACATATAATCATAATTGATATAATATTTTATTTCTTATATAACTTAAAACAAGCATTACTCAATAAAATGAGTTATGACAATCCATTTTTCATTGTTCCGATAAATTTTATAAATCACAGAACTCCCTCTTATAAAAAAATGAGCTAAACTTGCAATAGTTCATTCTATCCGAGAATCTGGTTTTATATATATATATATATATATATATATATATATATATATATATATATATATATATATATATATATATATATATATATATATATATATATATATTTAAAAGGCTGTAAAATGTTTATATTGTTGCCATTTTTAATATACATTCCTTTCCTTTATTTTGTTATGACAGTTATAAAGGAAAAAATACTACTTGTTATTTGCGCCATATTTTACTTACATTGAATAGGCTATGGAATGCTAATTGATTTTTTTCTGTTTATACGTAAAGTTTTCTTGTTGATCTTTTATTCTTAATCCTTTTTTAATCTATAAATTCAACGTTGTTCAATCACAATCATGATTCTTGCATTTTGCTGGTTCATACCAAAATCTTTTATTTATAGAGTAACTCCAATAGAAGCTTTTAATGATTATTCTTAGTAAAATAATCAATAAATAAAATAGTATATATATATATATATATATATGTTATAATGTATATTAAGTAAATAAAAATAAGTAATCTCAGATAGCCTCTTAATTATTTTTTTTTATTTTATAAGCAAATTAGAGAGTTTCTAAAAGCTTTAAAAATATATATTATTTACTTATTCTCAAATTATCTATTATGAAAACAATAAAAAAAAGTGTATATCCATTCTATGTTAGATAAATAAATAATTTTATAGACTATTTGGCATCGGGTTGTATTTTATTTATTCTATTTATTATTATTATTTTGTTTTATTTATATTTTGATTTAAAAAATATTTTATAATGATAATTATTTTTAAAAATATTAAAAAATTTAAAAAAATAAATTCAATGAAATATATATATAGAGTGCAGAGGTATGAGTGCAGGAGGGATAGAGGTACAGTGCAGTGAGATGCAGTATAGAGATAGAGGTATGAGATAAGGAGGTGCAGATGAGAATCTGAGTACAAAGAGAGATGAGGAGGTGCAGGAGTGCAGAGTACAGAGAATGCAGTATACTCTCCCATATAGCGACCACCTCAGATTTAGTTACTGCCTGAGGCTATTTCTCTGAAATCTCATCTCTAAAATTGAGAGCGACCACCTCATTGGTTGGGATTTGGTTACCATGATCGAACAACGCTACTGAATTCAAACACATGCAGTAGAAATGCAATCTCTAAAAATCATGAAAAATAAATATGGTGTTGAGTACAGAGTAGAGCGGTTCACTGCAAAGTCTCTGGAAAACTATTTTCTCAATTTCCATATTCATTCTCCTTCTTCATTTCTTTGTAATGCTCTCATTCACTAAAAAAAATACCGCCCCCAAATGAAGATATTTAGGTCTTTAAATTTCTCCACATATACTCATTCCATGGTTTGAATTGGTCGGGCTGCCGGAATCGGATCTCAAATTCGGCGTCATTACTTTGCCGCATTTTGCGTCATTAATCACTCACGTAAACCTACGTCTTGACTCCCAGTGTATGAGAGAGAGAGAGAGAGAGAGAGAGAGATATTAATGAACAATTGTCAACTTGACTCAACCTTATTTATTTTAATTAATTATTCAAAAATTAATTTAATCATATCATTATTAATTTTAATCATCATAAATAGTTTTACCGAGTGTTTTATATAATCATCTCTATCATTAATTCAAAGGTCTTTTAACCAATTGATCTATCTTTTCATTAAGGTTATCTTTATCTATAATTCAATTTTATAATTTTTAAAATTCGCCCAAATATTAACCAATTTCGCACCTTTTCGTAAGGCTCTACTAAAAAAATATTTTGATTAATAATATATATCAAGCAATAACACTAAGCTGTTATTACAGTTCATTTAGACTTGATATTGTGTTGTGAAATAGATTGCCTAAATAATAAATTTGTTGGAAATGAGGTTAGATGATAGCATGATCATTAAAAAAATTTTGGAAGACTTACATGCATAACATTTAAACTTTGACATTTAGATATTTAATACCAAAAATTGTTTATTTACATTCTAATATCTTAATATTTCCAATACATCAAAAATACTACTTTCATCTCTCTCTCTCGCTACTATCTTTATAACTCTTGTTGGAGCTCATTTGTTTGAGATTGTAGTTTTTTGAAAAGTTGGTTGTAAAATTGTTATGAAGAAAATAACTTTTTAAAAAAATTGTTATCTATATTACAAGTATTTTTCCTTTTTAAAAAATTTAAATTGCAGCTTTCTAAGAGTCATAACATTCTAACAGCTCTGTTTCTCAAAACAACTATTTTAGCATAAAATTTTCTAAAAAATAGCCATAAGCTGGTAGCCAAATGAAATTGTATTTCTTTCTAGTTGCTTTCTGAAAAAATAAATTATATATATTGATGGTTGGTTTGGGTGCTTATATGAGCTTCTTGCTTTGTCATGGAATAGCTTGGAAGGCTGATGCATATTGCAGGCAACCACTACTGCTTTGTCGCTGTGAAAAAATAAATAGGTGGATCTTGGAACAGTCTAAATTATAAATCTATAACGAAAGAAATGCTTACCACCCCATGGTGGAGCATGATTCCTTCAACAGGTGATTCAGAGGTCTTTGGTATTCTCAGCCAATGGTTGTCTGTGAGTGGCTTAGATGGAACGTGCATTTGAGGGTAACGGCAACCTTCATGTCTCACTGGTGGGGAAGTTGAGTTGTGATTTGTTCTTGTTGATTGAAGAACTAAGGCTAATCTGCTTTTTTTTCTCACTTTTCTCTAAAATCTGTTATATTCAAGCATGTATATATATACCAAACAAATACACTACAAAAAAAAATGACATCAAATATCATATCATACAATGTTAATATATAACAAATTCTTATAAGTTCATCCTCAATTTCATCAGTAAAGAAAATATAGCCAACATAAATTAAATTGAAATCAACATTTAATAAATAGTGGTGCATTTAAAAGAAAATAGTTATTTTTAGCAAACAAATTTTTATCATTAAAAAATAATAAAAAATACATATTACCGATTAGAGTAGCATAATTGCATTGCAAAATTTTCTCGAAGTTCTAAATCTCTTTGACACCAACTAGTTCAATATCAATATTATTGCACAACATATACTAAAATATTTACCACGATCATACTCGCTTGGATGAATAGAACTTTCATCAACATCACATTTCTCAAATTCCATATCAATATGTGAATGATGTCTTCTTATATAAAATTATGTATTATCATAGTAGTCACAATTATAAAATATTAATTTTTGAAAGAATAATTTGGCATATCTTTAAGAATTCTCCATACACCAAATATATTTTCAATTACACTTCTAAGTGATGAATGTGCTATATTGAAGATCTCACGATAACCTCTAATTGGACGTGTACCACGCATAAAATCTGGTAAGTAATATCTAATTTTTGGATATGGTTTTAAAAAACTCATTTGTAAAGGATAACCATCATCTACTATGTAATATTTTCTTAGTAAACATAACTAATTAGTTATGCATGGTGTAAAATAGAAATACAAAAATAAAAAATATTTATATAAAAAAACCTCGTGGTGGGGCCGGGAAATTACACCTAGTATCTATTATAACACGTTGAAATATACGAGCATCATAAGCATCCCTCTCATCCCGATGCAACAAATGTAAAACACATATTGAAATCACATACATCCATAATATTTTGTGTCGGTGAATCATGTCTTCCTATATATGCAATTTGATCTTGAACAGGTATGCGAGTATCAATATAAGTATCATCAATTGCTCTAATGTAATTCTTAAATATGGGATATAATGTACGTCGTTGAGAGTATGTAATGGGATTTCAATAAAATATTTATCTATTAGGGTAATAATATTCATTCTTAATTAAACTAACAGATGAAGAGGTCACTAGAAAAATATCTACATATTATCTCAGTGGACTATTAGAAGCACTCATATGTCTCTCTAATAGACTAAGTTATAGCAAAAACTGTTCTAGTTGTTGTTCTTCGTGAACTATGTAACTCATAAGATGTTTCAAATAAACTTAGCAAGTTTTTAAAATTTTTTTGTGACATTATGAACATATTGTGAAATGTGAGAGGATTACAGTGTAATAACTCCAATACCCATTTATCACCGGTATGACCTGATGCTTGATTTCATGTGCATATATAAAATGTAATAATCATGGATTAAACAACTTGAAATTGCCAATATATTACTAAATTGAATTAGAGCAGCCTGTTCAAGACTTTATGCAATAGTATTCTGAGATTCATCTTCAATAAAATATTTTTCATCAACGGACATTATGAAATAGTTACAATAAGAACTATGAAATCATTTCCTCTTGCTCAACAGTATGATTTATCTAATAATAACATAATATATAATAAATTAAAGAACATTTCAAAGGTGAATATAATATGCAATGAAAACAAATCATTATTCAGCAAAAAGTCTTGTTAACTAGCAATCGATAATAAATTGCATTTAGCTAAAATGACAAGTATTTCCTGACATTTCAACATATAACAGATATATCAATTGAAGAATCAATAAACTCTGTGTACTATAATTAATCTCACACATACATACACAATCATAAAAATAAATAATTATCTCTGAAATTGATGAATGTTGACATGAAATATAATGTATTAACTTCACTAAAATATTCACTACTAGGAATTAAGTATTAAATTGCTATTGAATTAAATAGCTCTCCTCAAGAAACGTCTACTTAACCACCAAACTTTTTTATCAGAAGGCACACTCATAAAAGTCTCCTTTTAGCTTTTATCTTGCATAAAATCTGTAGTGAAGTCATAGAACTCATCATCATTAAATATCTCTAAATCTGAGCAACTTCATTTAATGTTTAGGGTATTGTAAAAGTTTTACGATCTACATTTGATATAGCTATAATGTAATAGATCTTCTTTACCAATTACAAGGTCATCAATATGATTTACAAGAAGTTTTCTACCACTTGACTTACACTTTTTAGTTTTCTTCTTTCTACTATTCATTAGAACAGATGTATAGATTTTTGAGATTGATTATTGCTTGCACCTTTAACTCCAGTGCAATTTATTAAATTTGGTTCATCTTCTTGACTCTCATCATCATTGGATGTGTTTAAGTCTCAATTTCTTAATTCTATAGGTAATACTCCAGAGTTTGGAATTCATACATTATCCCTAGTTGCAACTATATGACTAAACATCCTATCCAATTTTTCTTCCAACTCACACAATATTCCATTATATCGAAACTTCTTTGCATCACGTATTATCTACAACAAATGAAGAACAAAAATGTTTTATTTGTTTGAAATTTCTTATAAATTTGTGGACCTAAGAAAACTGAATTTTTTTTATTAAAATTGTTCATAATATTTTTCGTCCATCTTTGTAGAAACGAAGTTGGATTTCGAGCTACATTTCTCTTATGCACAAGTCACCGTAGATTAAAGTAATTTCTAATTCTCATATTGCTGGTGCACCACCTTCTTTCTGCTTTCTCATTTGACTCAGTAAGAAAAAGTAAATAAATTAAAATAAAACTTTCTTATATATGATTCAACATGAAGAACTAATTAAAATGATGATGAAAATTCGTATTTAACTGTTTCTAAATCATAATAGGGGTAAATTAAGATTCTTAGTTACTGCTATTCTGCATTTAAAATTATATTTAGCATGCTACTCATCATTACAATAGAGTTTTTTTTTTCTATAAACAATTTTTTTTTATACTAACTATGATATTATTTGAAATCACAATTATTGGTCAATAAAGAAAGGAATATAAAATTTGAACTATATAATATATCATAATGAAAAATCAATCGTAAACTATAAATGGACAATAAATTTAAGTGAGTCAAAATTCATTTAAATCGACATTAAAATAATAACGTTCATTGAAAACTTTATTCGACTCAGATTTTTAGTTTTCTATCTAAACTAGAGTCACATTTGAGAAGCTTCAACCCAATAAAATCATTATTCACCTTGACTTATTGAGGTTCGTTTTAGGAGTACTTGGATTAAATATAATATAAAAGCAAAATTAAGTCAAATATGATATTTAATAGGGTTGGAATTATCTTATCTTACCAATTTAAATTGAGCATTTAATCAAATAACCTAAATTTAATTGAAACTAGCATTTGCAATGTATAGAAAAATTCTTCGTAAGTCACTAAACTGCACTACTTTAAACTTAAATGTGCTAAAGTTGAGTAAATATAAACCCCAACAGTAAATTAAACACAATACAAACTCGTAAAAATACATAAAAACAACCATTCTGAAAACGGAAAATTTCAATTTACAAACACAGTCGATACTTTTACCTGCTGTGAGGAAGTTGACTGGAAGAAGTCCTATACAGTTTTTTTTAATACAACTCTGGATCGGCTTCGTTCGGCACCAACGAGGTCGAAGGCTGGCTGAAAAGAGAGGGGAAAAGTATCGCAATCTCCTCTACGACGAAAGAAGGCATCAAGTTGCGCGGGCGGTGCGTGATTTGGCCACTGGCGCGGTAGCTGAATCAAGGGAGAGCACAGCAAAAGAGTTCTCCTTTCGCTTTCTGAAATCTGGGTAAAACCGAATTTTCATCAAATGCAGGTTAAGAAAGCATCATATTCAAACAACAAATAAATATTGATTTTCACGATTTGAAAATCAAAATGTACTAAAAAAGTTTAGCCAAATGAAACCTTAGATCGTGGGAATTTTGTGAGGAGCATTTATGACATTTTGTTCACTAAAATCACATATCGTAGTGTGAAAGGCGTCATCGTCTAGCTTCGAAAAATTAAGTTAAAATGAAGTTTTGTTAAGATCTCCCTATTCAAACATCCAAATTAAACATATTTTCGCACTTTGAAAACTAAAATGCGCCTAAAAAATTTATTCAAACGGGCCTAAGTCCACCGCGTGAAAATCTCCGCCGCACCAGAACTCGCTCAGCCTACATTTGTTTCGTGTTCATCTGGCTAAAGCCGGATAATCCGCAGCCCGAGTTGCAGCACTAGATATCTCATCTCCTTGCTGCTCGAAGAATTCTACGCGAAGAAGCTTCAACCATAGCAGCTTTGCCGAGAAAGATTAGGCTTCAACCATTAGCTTTCAGCTTTTTTTTAGCATCGCAGCTTTGCCGGCCTCCATAGTTTTACTTGCTGCCTCTTGTGTTGGAGAAAATATTACGTCCGGAGTCCCCACGTAGCTTTACGTGCGGACTCCAATCATTGACCGACACGTATCTAGCATTTTATTTCCCATTTTAGCGCTTAACAGCGCTGTAACTGGACGGACGACACTGTAAATGGAATGTGCATTCACGACGCCGTTTACGCTTATCCTGGCCCGACCCGACCCATCTCGTTCAAACAGCGGGAGAAGAAAAATGATGTCGTTTGACATTCCTCATCACAGAACAGTTTAGGGCTTTCTTTCGACGAAAGAATTTTTCTTATTAGCTCCCGCTCTCGACGACGGCTTTCGCTGATTTAACAAATCTTGTGAATCAAAATTGAGGAGCAATTCATAAGGTATTTACACATGCATTCCCAAACTTTAATAAATTTAGGGTTTTCTTTTGTTCTTCTCACCCAGTAGGTGAATATTTTGGAACATTTGATTCCTTTAAATGAACGGGACGTGTTTTAGTAGTTTTGGAGATGCATGTGCATCTCTCAGATCTGACGTACATGCCATTATTTTCAAAATTTTGAACTATTTAAATTTTGTGAAATGTTTAGTATATCGATGATGGATGTCGTCGTTTCATGATGAATTATGTGGCCTGTTTAGGGAAGTATGATCAGTTGATGGCATTAGAATTTGTTTGTAGGTTGATTTATGGTTATTTGTTTCAGTTTTGCATGTGTACTCTTTGTACTCTTAGGAGAGTACATCCCATTTTAGCATTTTTTTTTAAAATACTTATGTCCCTGTTTGGATACAATATGCTCAGTACATAACTTTAGAAGCAAATTGAAGACTGATTGCTTGGTTTTTATGGGTTTTTTGCATCTGTACTCTCTATACTCTCATGAGAATGCAGATGATTTTGGGCATTTTTTCCAGTTTTTTGGCCTGTTTGGACAATATATGTTCATTACAATCCATTAGAAATAATTTAGAGGCTGATTGCTTAGTTTTTAGGAGAGTTTTACATCTGTACTCTATGTACTCTCTTGAGAGTACAGATGATTTTAGTCATTTTTTCAATTTCTTTGGCCTAGTTGTTGAGATTATGTTTATTACATTCCATTGAAGCAATTTGGAGACTGTTTGGATGATTTTTGAGGGATTTTTGCATCTGTACTCGATGTACTCTCATGGGAGTACAAAATATTTTCTAATATTTTTTTAGTTTATTTTGCATGTATAGAGAGAATATGGTTATTACATTCCATTAAGAATTTTGTGTTTTAATTTTATGAGATTTTATCAGTAATCTATGTACTCTCATGAGAGTACAAAATATTTTGCTAATATTTTTTCACTTTCTTTAGCCTGTTTGGAGGAAATATGTCATTATAATCCATTGGGAACAATTTGGAGGTTGTTTTGTTGGATTTTTAGTATTATTTTGCATTGTATCTCATTCTCTCAGAGTCTGATGATTTTGGCCATTTTTTTAGTTTCTTTGGCCTGGTTATTGAGATTATGTTCATTATATTCCATTGGAAGCAATTTGGAGGCTATTTGAATAGTTTTTGAAAGATTTTTGCATCTGTACTCTCTGTACTCTCATGAGAGTACAAAATATTTTTTAATATTTTTTAATTTATTTTGCCTGTATGGAGAGAATATCATCAGATTCTATTAAAGCAATTTTTGTTTGGTTAATTTTATGGGAGATTTTCATCCATACTCTCCTCGTACTCTCATGAGAGTACGTATATTTGGGCATTTTTTCGCTTTCTTTGCTGTTAGAAAAATATGTTCATTATAATCCATTAAGAACAATTTGGAGGTTGTTTGGTTGATTTTTAGGAGAGTTTTGCATCTGTACTCTCTATACTCTCTTGAGAGTACAGATGATTTTAGCCATTTTTTCCAGTTTCTTTGGTCTGGTTGTTGAGATTATGTTCATTACATTCTATTGGATGTAATTTGGAGGCTGTTTGGATAATTTTTGGAGGATTTTTGCATATGTAATCTCTGTACTCTCATGAGAGTACAGAATATTTTCTCATATTTTTTCAGTTTATTTTGCCTGTATTGAGAGAATATGGTCATTACATTCCATTAGAAGTAATTTTGTGGCTATTTGGTTAATTTTTATGGGAGATTTTCATATGTATTATGTGTACACTCTATAATTTCACGAGAGTACATAGCATTTTACTAATATTTTTCCACTTTCTTTGGCCTATTTGGAGGAAATATGTTCATTATAATCCATTAGGAACAATTTGGAGGTTGTTTGATTGGTTTTTAGGAGATTTTTGTATCTATACTCTCTTGAGAGTACAGATAATTTTGGCCATTTTTCCAGTTTCTTTAGTCTGGTTATTGAGATTATGTTCATTGCATTCTATTGGAAGCAATTTCGAAGCTGCTTGGATGATTTTTGGGGTATTTTTTATCAGACTCTCTCAGACTCATGAGAGCAGCATTTACTAATATTTTTCACTTTTTTTGGCCTATTTGGAGGAAATATGTTCATTACAATCTATTAGGAACAATTTGAAGGGTTTGGTTTTAGTATTATTTTGTATATGTACTCTCAGTATTCTCTTGAGAGTACATCTGATTTTGGCAATTTGTTCTAGTTTCTTTGGTCTAGTTGTTGAGATTATGTTTATTACATTCCATTGGAAGCAATTTCGAGGCTGTTTGGATGGTTTTGGGAGATTTTATCTCGTACTCTATACTCTTATGAGAGTCTGATTTTCGCTAATATTTCTCTACCTTCTTTGACCTGTTTGGAGCAAATATGTTCATTATAAATCCATTAGAAATAATTTAGAGATTGTTTGGTTGGTTTTTTAGTATTATTTTGCATCTGTACTCTCTGTACTCTCTTGAGAATACAGATGATTTTGGCCATTTTTCCAGTTTTTTTGGTCTGGTTGTTGAGATTATATTCATTGCATTCCATTGGAAGTAATTTGGAGACTGTTTGGATAATTTTTGGGGGATTTTTGCATCTGTACTCTCTGTACTCTCATGAGAGTACAGAGCATTTTGCTTTTTTTTAGTTTCTTTGGCCTGTTTGGAAGAAATATGTTCATTACATTACATTAGAAGCAATTAGGGCGTGATTGGTTGATTTTTATGGGTGATTGCATCTGTACTCTCATTAACTAACTTTTCATTTTGAAGTTTATCATGTCTGGGAAAAGAATAACTTCGAGATGCAGGCCTACCACCATTAGAATGGTGTTCGATAATATTGCAACATGCTTTATTGATGAAGTCATTGACATTTTAAAGAGGTTTCATCTGCGTCAATTCATTAGACTCCACGAAATTCAGCAAGACTCAATTGCCATTACCTTAATCTTGTCTTGCTGGGATATAGACAAGCAAGCTTTTTTTCTGGGTGGGCGTACCGATGAAGTTGTAGTAATTGTAGGGATGCCAAACGAGGGAGAAGGTCTTATGGAAATCCCCACCGTCATGCAGTTCCAGGACTATAAGAATAAACTTGAGCATTCGGATAGCTCGTTGCTTGTGGCACAATAATTGCACATACATTTTTCATCAAATCTTATTTTATATATCACAATCATAGGGTTGCATCGGAATTGACTTTCTACGCCGATGACATAGATAAATTTGCTGAATACAACTGGGCAGAGGCTATTTGGGTCTTTCTAGTTTCACAATTTAATGGTATTACATCAAAGATTTAGACCCAGAAGGCACTCGGGTACATGAGTGGTTTGTCACTCTTCTTATGGTAAGTTCTATATCTTCAGTTATGTATTATTTAATGCATTAAAGTTAACTTATATAAATATTCATTGTAGATCTCGGCTGGTGAGCATATAAGCATCATAAGGCCGCCATTTCCATCTGCAAAGTCATGTATGCTGTGATAGCCAAAAATAAAGTTTTCTGATGATGCTTTCACTAGTTTGGGAGGACACCAGGTGACACATAATAATATCACTTAGTTCATATAAGAATGTATTTATTTATGCTATAATTCATCACATTTTCTTATCGGTTTAACACAAGTCTGCCTTTCATTCGAGGACATATTAGAAGAGGAGACCTAGCTCCTTGAATCATTGTCCCCTACCCAACATATAACACATGTCGAGCCTGATAGCAGTCCCATTATAAGTCCACTGAGTGCAGCCCCCACTGAATCTCCATATGTCTCTCCTATTCTTCCCTATCTAGCTCTGCCTCTCACTACTACCCCATAGAAGTCTCATGGAAGGAGGATACAGGTTTCATAGACTTGAAAGATACAAGATCTTTTCACAACAATAATAGAGAGAATATATGGGATATGGCGATGGAGGGCAGGCAGGGCACAGTGTGAGCATGGGGGGACAGAGGCAGGCATGAGGCTGGAGGGAGCTTCCTGAGGCTACCAGAATCTCTGGAGGCAACCACGCCTCTGGATACTTCCACTTGGGAAGCTCGACCTCCACTAGGGAAGCTCCTGGGAGTCCACCATGGGAAGTTTCAGGCCCACCGCACATGAAGATCCCTTTAATCGTAGCATTGAGTGTGAAGGCTCGGCATATAAGAAAGAGGAAAGCTATTTCTTCCCCTTTCACACACACTTATAGGAAGTCACTTGCGAATAAGTGTGGTGGCCCACTGGATGAGCAAAGGTATTATTACTTTCTTTTAAATTTGAGATAATCAAAATAGATTTCACTAAATTTTTTTATAAGTTTGCAAAGATGAGCCAATAAAAGTAGATGAACCACAGTCTACTATCGTTGTAGTGGAGGAGCATCAGTCAGAGGTATGCATCATCTCAACAGATCGATCCTTAATTTATAGTGAATCTAGCTCTTCATCACTAACTTTCGTCGTCAGTAATTTTTTTGCAGCCAGTAGAGGCACATCATTTTGTTGACTTCTCATCCAGAGATGTTCTGCCTAACCCGATGCTCCAGCTTATTGACACGTCGTGCTTCCGATTCAAGGACAAGTAAGTCATTCTTCATTCAACTCCTTTCATACATAAAATAACTTATTCATTTAATTAAGCTCACTTTTAAATATTTCACTTGCGGTGGGTGATGATTCGTGGGAATATCATTACAGGTGATATTGAGTTTTAGGTCAGATCCATCTATCGATGTACACATCGATGCTTTCACCTTTTCACTAGCCGAGAAGTATTCGCTCTGTCCGGGGATATATGTCCCCTATTTGTACATATCATGCTTGCACTGGGTAAGTTACCCCACAAAAATGTAGGGTATTATGATTCAATCCTAAATTATATAGATAGAAGCTATAATTTATAAACATTCTCTCCCTTCTTGCGAGTTATGTGCAATATGGCCTACACAAGAAAGCAAAATGTTCATCCAAAGATGTCACTCTGACATATCAAGGTTGAGCTACTCTCGCTATTATAAATAATCAAGTAGATACTCCTAGTTGGGCATACTAAGTTAGGGTCCGTATTTTATGATTCATTGCCAAACCCAACCCATAAGGCCATTCTTCCTGAGATTGTAAGAACTGTTTTCAATTAGGTTTTCCCAAATTGCTTTTTTTGGGGCCAACTTATTGACTATACTTTTTGCTATTCAGATCAAATTACTTGTTAAAGATGCTGACTAATCTTTTGTGAGCGGTCCCATAAAATGGTCAATCGAAATAGTGAGTGGGCTGTTAGTCCAAGATAACAATGTCGACAGCGGGATGTTTGTCTGTAAGTACATGGAAGCAATCAGCAAACCCCAATGAACTGGGCTGACCACCATGATTGGCCCAAGAAGATGAATTGCTTTAGGGCTGAGTTCTCTTATGTTATCTTCTATTTGGGAATAAAAAATCCAAGCTAAGAACTGTGCTTTTGAAGTTTGATATTTTAAAATTACATATTTTACAAGCTATTATTTATTATTTTAAACCTTTTCTGGAGATAGCATGTGCACAATCTATTCATGTTCTCCAGCTTTGCAGGTGTGTTCTCTGTACTCCAGCTAACATTAAGTTTCTTTATTTTTTTCATTTATTCAGGACAGTTTGAATAGAATATCTTGTGTAAATACCATTTAAAATAATTTTTTTGGTTGGGTTGCTATCTAAGCTCTCTTCAATAAGTCGAGCCGTGGAACCTTAAGGTTAGCCTTTTAACTGTTTTGTATCAGACTCTATACTCTTCGAGAGTAAGTATTTCTTCTATTTTTTTTAAATTTTTTTAGGCAGTTTGGATAAAATATATTTAACAGAGATCATCTGCAGTAATGTAGTTGATGTTGGGCTGCTTTAGTGAGATGTGTTTCATCTATACTCTCTGTACTCTTCTAAGAGTGCAGAGTATTTTTTTCTATTTTTTTTAAATTTTTATTGGCAGTTTGGATAAAATTTGTTTAGAGATCATCTAGAATTGATGGTTAGTATGAGATGTGTTTCATTCTCAGTACTCTCTAGAGTACGAGTATTTCTTCTTCTTTTTTCATTTTTTTAGGTAGTTTGGATAAAATATGTTTAGCAGAGATCATCTGCAGTAATTTAGTTTTTGCTAGGCTGCTTTAGTGAAATGTATTTCATCTGTACTCTTTATACTCTTCTAAGAGTACAGAGTATTTCTTCTATTTTTTTTTCAATTTTCGTGATTAGTTTGGATAAAATATATTTAGTAGAGATCATCTGCAACTATTTGGGGTCGCTTTAGTGAGATGTGTTTCATTCACTCTTGTACCTTCCGAGTACAGAGTATTTCTTCTATTTTTTTTAATTTTCCTCGTTTGGATAAAATATGTTTAGCAGAGATCATCTGCAGCAATTTGGTTGATGATGGGCTACTTTAATGAGATGTGTTTCATCTGTACTCTTTGTACTCTTCTGAGAGTACAAAGTATTTCTTCTATTTTTTTTCAATTTTCCTGGGCAGTTTGGATAAAATATGTTTAGCAGAGATCATCTGCAGCAATTTGGTTGATGATGGGCTGCTTTAGTGAGATGTGTTTCATCTGTACTCTTTATACTCTTCTAAGAGTACAGAGTATTTCTTCTATTTTTTCCAATTTTCCTGGGTAGTTTGGATAAAATATGTTTAGCATAGATCATCTGCAATAATTTAGTTGATGATGGGCTACTTTAGAGAGATGTGTTTCATCATTCTCTATACCTCGAGATAGAGTATTTCTTCTATTTTTTTCAATTTTTTAGGCATTTTGGATAAAATATGTTTAGCAAAGATCATCTACAATAATTTGGTTGATGCTGGGCTACTTTAGTGAGATGTGTTTCATCTGTACTCTATGTACTCTCCTGAGAGTACAGAACATTTCTTCTATTTTTTTAAATTTTTTTTGGGCAATTTGGATAAAATATGTTTATCAAAAACCCATCAGCAGCAATTTGGTTGATGCTTACTTAACTAAGATGTGTTTCATTTGTACTTTCATAACTCTTTTTACTCTCTGTACTCTCTATACTCTTTGTACTCTCCGTACTCTCTATTCCATTACAGGTAGCTTGGAGGCTGACTATTTTTTCCATTTTTTCTTTGTAGGTCAGAGAGGAAATGTTTACTATAACCTTAAAGCAGTTTGGAGGCTCCTAGGTTGCTTTTTTATGAGCTATTCTGACATGTCTGCCATTAATATGTTAAGTAGATTCCATTGCAACGTGATCCTTAATATTTTTGAGTTTTTTTATATTCTCTCTACTCTACTCAGACTCTCTGTACTCTCAGATTTCTGTACCTCTATACTCTCTCAGACTCTATACTCACATTTCTATGCACTCTATAGCTCTGTATTCTCTCAGATTCTCTCAACTCTCTATATTCTCTCTCACCATGCCTCATATAATATTGTTTATATTTTTATGATGATTTCTTTACTTGTTTGGAGAAAATATTCTTAACAAATTAAAAATAGTTTAAAATATAAGTTCAACCAGAATTAAAATTTGAAGATCATTTCAATTATCATTCTGAAAAAATTAAAATACCTTAATAGTCTTTAACTCAGTAGTTTTTTTGTTCTGCTCCTAATTATAACACATATGTAAGATACATGTCATGAATTTCTTAAATATTTTTTAATTAGATTAATTAATTTTGGCATTCAAATTATATCATATTTTAAATTTATCAACCAAAAAAAAGTGAAGTTAAAATTATCTAAAAAATTAATAATCAAGGTAATTTTATTGTGTAATATCTAAAAATTACGATTGAATGATACTTGGTATGTCAAATCGGACGCTAGTAATAAACCATTATACTCAATCACATTCACACAATCTGAAAGTATGAAGGAGAAGCAATATTAACCACTTAACATGTGAACTTAATATATGTGGGTAAGATTATTAAACTTAACTCTTTAATAAAGAAAATTATGTTCTTTAAAAATGTGATAGAATTTTTAAAATGTCTGAAATTAGTTTCTGTCTGTCAAAATCATGCTTCTTAAAACCTACTTTCTGCTGAATTATGTGGTGCATAAAATAGACCAATAAACTATCGAACATGCAGCTTTTAGAATTTTTTGAGAGCAGTGTGTAGCATATTCTTTATTTTACGATGATGAATTTTTTTAAATAATCTAATAACTGAAATCAACTTAATTAAATTAATATTATTGACAAATTTATTAATAATTAGTAAACTAATATCATTCTATAAGAGAAAATATAATTAGACTTTAAACTTAGGGATTATATATTAATTGATTAATTAGTTCGTTAAAAATAATTAACTAAATTGAATTTGCTGCGATACTGTCAATTTTTTTTTCTTCAATTTATATTAATCTTATTGATAAGAGCATACAGACTTATCAAATTTTGTAATGCATGCAATAAAAATTATTTCATAAAAAAATACTCTACTTTATAGAGTATATATCAAACTATGTAATACATACAATGAAAATCAGTTCATCCTCTTGGGCAAGGTAGAGTCATCAATCGATCGACATTTGGTAAAATATAATATGGGATAAACATCAATACATCATTCAACATACATGACCATGAATTTCGTAAGCTACCAAGATAAATTTAGTAATTGGAAATTGGACCGTTAGTTAAGACATGTTAGTTTTTTTTTTTTAGGGGAACCCCATATAGGGAAATTTTATTAACACAGTTAAAGGATTATAAGGTCCTTAATAGGGGATAAGCTCAATAACTACTGCTTAAAGAGCTACAAACAGCCTAGAGAGAAAATCTCCTAGCTAAATACAGTCAAAACATGTGAAAGAGGAAAAGAAAGCAAAAGGTATAAATAGAGCAAAGGAGCAAGCAATTGACCAGCCATCAACAAAAACTCTTAAGGATAAGAGAAGTGTATGCCTCCAGGAGAGAAGGAATCTGCAAAAAGCAAGCAGAATCTACAAACATCTAGAAAGAAGAGTTAGCATAGTTAAAGTGATACAAGCTAGTTTGAAAATAAAATAATGTAATGAGAGAGATATGGAGAAATAGGTGGAGAGAGGCTCAGCTCACCATTTTGGGGCTAACATGAGCATCCAAACTTCAAAGGAAGGGTTACATCACACATGCTACTACCAGCCAAGGAATGGGTGAAGTCATCCCAGCCATCATAGCCTACAAACCTGGGGAAAATGGTAGCCAATTTGATAAAAATCTTGTGATCTTAACCAACAACACCTGGGAACTAGTAAAACAACTCCTTTCTAAGATAATAAATACCAAACAATGCAATCAACATAAATCATAATCATACAACACAACATCACTCAATCATAGTTACCGCTACACAAGGCACAACCACACTCACATATGCAAGCATAACAACAGAAATTAGAGTGGTAAAGGGATGGCTTAAGCAGAACCAACATTATATCTGAATGCATAGTCCATAACAACCCGACCCAGAAGCAACCCCCTAGTGATGAAATCATGAAAGTATCAATAATACAAATGGTATCTATCAACATTTAAATAACATCATACCCTAATATACTTGCAGTGTCAAAAGAAATAAGAATCGATTGAGATAGTGGATAATTCCATACAACAAAGGCACATTTAATAAGGATGACCACATGGCACAATGACCAAAGTTCCAAGTAATCCAACATTAGGTAGCTCAGAACACCAACAGAGAAAAACCACTGTAAAAAAAAGCCAAGCAAAATAATTGACCAATATTAATGTCCATTTGGGCCTTTCGGTTTCAAGTTTGCACTTATACTCTCTATTTCTCAGTACTCTCATGATATTATAGAGCATTTTGGTAATATTTTTTCTTTCTTAGCCTGTTTGGAGGGAATATATTCATTCTATTAGAGCAATTTAGAGACTATTTGGTTGATTTTTTAGTGTTATATGTACTCTATACTCTCCTAAATTTGGAGAGCATTCAGAAAAAAAAGAACCAAGCAGAAAACTGAACTCCATAATGGGCAGTAAGGGTAGAATCATTGAAAAATTACTAAATAATATAATAAACTCAAATATGAGATAGATTGAGTGTCTTCGAGCAAGTATTTGATTATGACATAGACTGAGTGTCTTCAAAATAATTGACCAATATTAATGTTCATTAAAAAAAATATGAGATTATTATATCAAGAACCATTAAGTTGAAGATGCTTTGAAATATTGACTTGAATAGTATATGAGTATCTATAGTGCATTGATTAGTAAATCTTAATCATCAAATATCATAATAAATTAATTTATTTTCAAGAGAAATTAATAAATTTTATAATAAATTTATGAAATTTGTATATTTTGGTAGTATAGATGATAATAATAATAGTACCATTAAGAATAAAGATGAACACAAGAAGCAAGAAAATGAAGTTATAAAAGAAAAAAAGAGAGTAAATTCTTATATTTAACATAAAACTCTAAGGTAGTATATTGTTTAGAACTATGGTAGTACATACTGTATCGGTGTTGACTTTTAGAGATAATTTCATTAAAAAATTCTGCAAAATGTCGCACCTCATGCGCTTCCTAACCAATTCCTTAGATGAGACTGGTGTGCCTGTTAAGTAAAAGAAAGTCATCATGGAGACTTTAAAGCATTACAGAAATGATTATAATGATGTAATTATGGTTGTAATCAACATTGCATCGTGTATAGTCGAAGAACACATAATTAAAGGATATCATACATTAAAATATTTTCTTGTAATAATATCCATCATCAGCTTAGTATACCCTTCAGCCAACTGATTGATTGTTGAGCTCGAAAGGAACATCGCATAGTTGATGATTTTTTACAACATCAATGTGTGATATGCGCGCTCTCAAAAAATACTCGCATAACAGATAAAGAACGGGTGACAACATATGCACCACTCTCGTACTTTGGTTTCGTAACAATAAATAGGATGGTTTGAAGATTAATAGTAACATTTAAAATACTAAAATTAAGAGGCAAATAGAAAATTACTCTTGCTTTCTTGGATCTCTCCCAATATCCCTTAAGCCTTCGTTGGAAACACCCTTTGACGTTGCTTAACGGATCCTTTAAGATGTCTTTTCCATTCGTTGTGGTTGACTTCTTCTTCTTACCGCTCAAACCGGAGGAGAATTCCCACTTATTATAGAGTGACATCGCCATATAGTTTTTTAAGGATCCAAGCATATAAGCTCTTATTACCCTGTCCGATGCTTATTTGATATGCATATCGACTTATGTGGTTCCAAAAATAATGTTGCATTTCCATGTGCTTTCCACATCTCTTAATTTTTTGTATGCACTATCGATGTAGATATCCCTCTTTGCTCTGGTAGATCATCGCATGAGAAGATACTTATCCGAATGCATAACATCTTCCCCGACTAAGAACTCTACATCAAAAAGTAATCCCATCATTTCAAATTTTTTTGCAAGTACAAGTTACATCTAGGGTAGTCCCATTGAAATGGACCCATATTTTGGATTTTTATTTTCTCTAAGTTCTCACCAAATACTCCATGTCATCTACGCATCGATAGGCTCCAACTTCATAAAAATTCTTCCTCAAACATAGTATAAATATTTTCTTGTATAAACATACATAAATTTTATTTTAGAATTGATGGTCTTAACAACAGAATAATTCTCATCGCTACACTTGAAATCTTCTTCATCATCATTCTGGCGCCATGTCTCCATAACCTTCTCCAACCCCAAGAAATAATCTATGAGCGAACTTGTTGGTTTAGAGATTCCGTGACATACATTATTCGTGGACTCACAACGTTGAGTTGATAAGATGTCCATATAAAATGAATCTTTGTTGAATATAGTAGAACACTTGGATCTAGTTTTATAAAGCTCAGACAGCAAGCATGATCATGCAAATTGCCTTCTTCTAGCATGGCAGACCAAGCTTCCTCAAACTCTTCCTCTGAGTCACACTTGCTTATGCATGTATAGAATATTTCTCTTATTATTATTAAAGCAATGAACCTTGGGAGCTTTCTTCAAATATGCCATACAAACCTATGATGAGTAAGCTGTAATACAATTGATAGCTCTTGTCGCTCTGATCTTGATAAGTGAATATTGGATGTGTCACTCAACCAAAAAGAAATGTCTGAATAGCCAGAATGACTCAATTGTCTCTTCCGAAAAGGCTACTCCAAATAAGATATTTACTGATGATTCACTCCAATAAGGGCACAAACAAGATTATATTTATTGAGTCGATAGCTTATGTAAAAATTATCACATCCCAAAATAATCATATTCTATCTATATCATTCATTGCTCCAAAAAAACTTACCAATGCAATTTGACTCATCAACTTGATCCCATGACAAACATCATGTTCCGCTTGCTTTCCTTGAGCAATTTATATTAATGCATTACTATCATCATTATGCTCGATCTTCTCTCTCTGAATGAAATTGAAAGCATCTCTTTTGTGAATCAATATTCTCTATAACTTCCTCGGTTAGATATGAATGCATCGGTTAATTCCATTATTGTCTTCAACTCGGACGCCTTCTCATCGCTAATGCATGTGTGTGATCTTAGAAGATGTAGGCCAGTAGGCTTTTCCAATGAATGATTATGACTTTCTATATATTTTTAACCATCCAATTCCCCTCCAAATCAATAGAGAATCTAATCATGGTAGGACAATCCTTGTATCGGTTCTGGAATTTTGTTAAGCCGTTTAGGCGATTTCTTCGACACCTTTTGCACATAAAAAATCTTTTGATTTCAATTTCTTGGAGTTTGGCCTAATAGTGGTCCTTCGAACAAAGCCGGTTTGATGTGCATAGTCCTGTCACATACATATAGATTCGTTACGAGCATTGGTGCAAGGAGTTTCAAATTTGGGTCATTAGATATCACGACTTCATCATTACCTTTCATTTAATCCTAAATAGCTCACAAATATGTGACATGTAAAATAGCTCCAAATAAACATATTCCCTCCAAACGCCAAAGAAAGTGAAAAAAAAATAAATCTAAGAATGAGAGAAATATAAAAAATCTCCCAAAACTATCAACACCTCCAAATTATTTTCAATGGAATGTAATGAACATAATCTCAATCGCCAAAAAAATGGAAAAATGGCAAATCATCATACTCTCAGAGAGTATAGAAATGATCAAAATAATACTAAAAAAATAGCCAAACAGCCTCCAAATTATTCTTAATGGATTTTAATGAACATATTTTCTCCAAACAGGCCAAAGAAAGTGAAAAAAATATTAGCAAAATGCTCTGTATTCTCATGAGAGTATAGAGAGTACAGAGAGTATATATGCAAAGCACCCCTAAAAATCACCAATCAGGCTCCAAATTATTCCTAATGAAATCTACTGAGCACATTCCATCCAAACAGGCCAGAGAAAGTGGAAAAAAAATGAGCTAAATCATCTGTACTCTCATGAGAGTATAGAGTACAGAGAATAGAATCTGAGAATGCAATGCGAACTCCCTAAAAAATAAGCAATCATCCTCCGAATTACTCCTAATGGATTTGTAATGAACATATTTCCTCCAAACAGGCCAAAGAAAGTGGAAAAATATTATCAAAATATTTTGTAATCTCATGAGAGTATAGAGGAATAGATAGTGAGAGTACAGGAGTACATGTAAAATAATCTAAAAAACCAATAATCAACCTCCAAATTATTTAATGGATTGTAATGACATATTTCCTCTAAGCGCCAAAGAAAGTAGAAAATATTAGCAAAATACTCTGTACTCTCATGAGTGCAGTCTGATGCAAAAATCTCCCAAATCATCCAAACGACCTCCAAATTACTTTAGAATGTAATGAACATAATCTCAGAATCAAAAACTAAAAAAAATGGCCAAAATCATGTGCTCTCAAGAGAGTATAGAGTACTGAGATCAAAACTCTCCAAAACTAACCAAGCGACCTTTATGTTAATGGATTGTAATGAACATATTTTCTCCAAATAAGCCAGAAATAAAATATGTACTCTCATGAGTACAGAAATCTGAATAGAAATCTCTCATAAAAATTAATCAAACAGTCATAAAATTACTTATAATGGAATATAATGATAATATTCTCTCCATACAGGAAAAATAAATTGAAAAAATATGAGAAAATATTCTGTACTCTCAAGAGAACAAAGAGTATAGATGCAAAAATTTTCCAAAAACTATCTAAATAGCCTCCAAATTACTTCTAATGGAATGTAATGAACATAATATCAACAACCAGACCAAAGAAACTGAAAAAATGGCCAAAATCATCTGTACTCTCAAAAAAGTACATAGAGTACAGATGCAAAACTCCTCTAAAAACTAACAAACTAGCCACCAAATTATTCTTAATGGTTATGAACATATTTCTCTAACGGTCAAAGAAATTGAAAATGAATACTCATGCTCTCATGAGAGTATGAGAGTCTGATCAAAATCTCCTAAAAATTATCCAAATTGCTTCCAATAAAATGTAATGAACATAACTCAACCACAAAGAAATTAGAAAAATGGCCAAAATCATCTGTACTCTCAAGAGAGTATAGAGAGTACAGATGCAAAATAACACTAAAAAACTAATCAAACAGCCTCTAAATTATTCCTAATGGATTGTAATGAATATATTTCCTCCAAACAGGCCAAAGAAAGTGGGAAAATATTAGCAAAATGCTATGTACTCTCATGAGAGTACAAAGAGTACAGATGGAAATCTCCCATAAAAATTAACCAAACAGCCACAAAATTGCTTCTAATGGATTGTAATGACCATATTCTCTCCAAACAGGCAAAATAAACTGAAAAATATTGGAAAATGTTTTGTACTCTCATGAGAATGCATGAGATACAAAATCTCTCAAAACCCAATTCAAATTACCTCCAATAGAATGTAATGAATATAATCTCCACAACAGGCCAAAGAAAGTGGGAAAAAAATATGCAAAATGCTCTATGCTCTTATGAGAGTACAGAGAGTGCATATGCTAAACTCTCCTAAAAATTAACCAAATAGTCTCTAAATTGCTTCTAATTAAATGTAATGAACATATTCTCTCCAGATAGGCCAAGAACTCATGAAAAATAATATAAAATTGATCAGTACTCTCATGAGATTACAGAGAGTACCCATGCAAAGTAGTTCTTAAAACAAGCAAAGTCCTCTTACAAAGAACTCCAAACAGTATAGGAAATATACATTAAATAAAAGAATTTCAAGGAATATCACTAACAAACCGTAGAAAAATTGTATGTATACAATAGTTGAGAAAAATTACTGATGAATTTTTATTTAATACATCCTGAGCTAAATTGATCGTTATTTTCTCAAGGCCATAACTTCCAAATTCGTTCTCCATCTTCATGGTTCTTTTGTAAAAAGAAAATGAGATTTTTTATTTCTCTCTTTGAGCTCGGTTTGCAAGAAAAAAATACACTCTAAACCCTAAATCTATATATAAATTTCTTTTAAATTGCTCTCGCACATTCCAACGACGCTTCTTCTCCCGCTGTTTGAACTAGATGAGCCGGGTTGGGCCAGGGTAAGCGTAAATGGTGTCATGAATGCACCATCCATTTAGAGCATCGTCCGTCTAGTTACAGCGTCGTTAAGGGCTACAACGGGAAATAAAATCTTTGGACATTCGCGATTGGAGTTTGCGTAAACTCACGAACTCGTAATATTTTCTCCTTGTGTTGCAATCTTGTCCCTTGCTAATCTTGAATAGTGAGACTTGGCGTCGTAAAGAGATTTAACTAAAGATAAATTCATTCCGCCACCTTCATGGAGAAGCCTAATCTTTCTCTTCAGGAACAAGTCTATTTTTTTATTCTTGGAAACTAGTTGAGAGAAGAAGGGCTTCTATGCGAAGGCTTCTTCGTTTATGATGCAGATTTATTCATAGAGCAATTGAATGTCCAGTCTCTTCCATTTCCATATTCTTTCTTGCACTTCCAAGCATCAACAACAGTGCATTTTCAGTTCTTTCTTATCATTGCTCGTTGCTTGGGAAGCGCAGATTAATTTCATGGTGGATTTGGATGCACCCACATTCATCTCATCTTGGCACGATATTCGCCCCTTAACTTGCCTTCTCAGCAAGCAAGTATGTTGCCTTCTTCCTCTGCAGCTTGACTGCACCCGCGCCGCCACTTCAACTATGTCTTCTGCTACATCCAAGTCCAAGACACCGGCACCGGCGAGATCCATTGGGACTCGGACTGCATGAGCGTGAGCACTTCCAACACCTACTTCCCTCTAGTTCATGTTCATGAGCTCAGGCGCACACTTTCACCGTGGGCTGAAGCTCCAGCCAAGGTTACAGATAGGGTAACGCAGAGAGATGGAAGGGAGTATTTTTGATGTGGTGCAAACTGTAAGTGTTAGAAATTTAAATAGAAAATTTTTAAGTGTTTAATATATAAATATTAAAGTTTGAATTAGTTTGTATGACAACTATTAAATGGATCAGAACTCTATTAAAAATAAATGCCGATATATATATATATATATATATATATATATATATATATATATATATATATATATATATATAATTAGCTCATCTCACTTTATTTTTTGAATTGATATTGAATTGAAGAAGTGATTTGAAAGTGTCGGTATAATTTTCAGAAGGTAGATGAGATAGTAGATAAGACATTACCCAGAGATTTTGTCTTCATTTGGTGAGAACTTTAGATCTGGTTCTAGGTCCTATAGGTGCAAGCCCCTATAATTAATTACCCCTCCTAGTAAGTGAGAGAGAACTTTCGATTAAGGCTAATCATTAGATCGCTGAATGCATAGTATATAGTAGCAGCATATAGAGTTTCAGATTAGATTATTAAATTCATCATTTCAGCTTAAATCGGATTGTTGGGGAAATGATGACGTGCCCGATCTAGATCTCATGGTTCTGTCATCCCTGACAATCGTCCACACTTAGCAAAGGAGATACCTTCGACGAAGGATCCTCATCGACAACACATGGGTTATATGTCCAAGAAATCCTTGTGGGGGGGTGGTGTTTGTCTAAAGAGACAGCTTAAGTCTACCTTAGTGAGGGGTTGTTTGCCCATCAAGTATACCCTATGATTCACAACTCAAAGAGCCATTGTGGAGCATCTGAGACTCTGGTCATGATCATAATATAATGGAGTCGGACTGGCAAAGCACCCGATCAAAGGACTCTAGTCGTAACTACTTCATCTGTGGAGCATATTGGCCAAGCCACGTAGTTAAAGGACACGGGCCACCTTACTGGCGTGAGATTGATTGAGAGTGACCATAGCATAACACTTGATTTGGCATTGGCTCCTTTGTAAGCTAGAGTTTTCTTAATTTGTCACCCCTGACAAACAGTTGTGGAAGGTGAATAAATTGAGTTCTGATTTAAGCTTTTAATGATAGAGTTTCATTTAAATAATTTTTAGATTGATATTTAATTTGAGTTGATTTGATTTGAAAAATTGATTAATTTGAATATGTTTAAGAGCTTTAGATCTTGTCAACTCTATTTAGCTGCTAATAGAGGATTATATCTACTATCACCTGACAGAATCAATTTCTCAGATATTTCACTAATTTGAAACTCTTATTATAGGTTTTAGATTTTGTTAACTCGGACTGATCCCAAAATAAATCGGAAGCGACCCCTGACATCCAAACACATAAATTTAAGCATTCAGCCTAGTGTCGGGGCACATGTGGATGTATTTGAGAATTTAGGTAATTTTCATTTCTGAGTTATGAAGTTGATTTCAGATTTTCATTTAATTTCAACTTTAGCCTGCACAGCCTTTTTAGACATTAAAATTTGCACTTGAAATCTCTATGTCTAAGCACATGCATGTATTTATAGCTTAGATAATTTCGCTTAATTAGTGATTTTGTTGATTTTGAAAATCAGAATTAGAATGAAATTCATTAATTGTTAATTAAAGGAAGTCTTATGATTTTTATAGAATTGGATTTAGTATCGTCTTATGTCTGCTTGTACAAAGGGTTGCAGATCCGGTGGCGAAGAAGGCATTTTGAAGCTATAGGTTCAAAGGATAATTTAATTTGTTATTTTAATAAGAAGATTTACTCCTCGAAGTAATTCTCATTTCCCCCCTCTTTTATTCAAACTTTCTCACTCACTACTTCTTCTAATTTCTATAAATAAGGCCAACATGGAATCTCCTATTTTATTTCATTTGTTTAAAAGGTTAGAGTTATGATATTTGAAATAGAGCGGTTAGGAACTTTAGTGGGCTTTCAATTCTGCTCAGATAAATTTTGTAAGTGATTTTCACCATTCTTTTATTTTGTTTTACTTTTATGTTTGTTGTATGTCATTTTATTTTCCCTCTCCTTTTTCTAAGTTAAAGATTTTACTTTTAAATCCACGCGATGTGGGTCGTCGTGTTTGGCACTGTGCTGTTGAGCGTGAATCACCGTCTTCGTGACACCATAGCTTTTTTTATCATCACTTATTGAGCGACAAAACGAAACAAGAAAAATGCAACATATATTCATTCCCCTCTTTCCCCCTCTGTTTTTTCTAAGTCTAGAAATTAGACAATATTTCAAAGCAGGGGCGATCCAGTATTTTCAGTATATTATTTTCTAGCATGGCACAATTCATCATACATCGTCATTCCAAAACTGATGAAACCCAGAAAAGAAAGCAAGCGTATATATATTCACCACATTCAAGCTCATTTCTACACATTCACAATGATCGACAAGGGTGTTTAGCTGCAGGATTTGAGCGGGATTTGTGTGTGAAGCTGATATGGGGAGAAGAGATTAAGATTAGGCTTCATGCAATCCATGTTGATATCATTTTGTGTTCCATCCAAACCAAGCTGATCAGTATAAGGATTAGAAGATAGATCCACTTCCTATACTTCACTGCTTGACCATGATCGTGATGAAGCCAAATAACAAATCATAGAACTAGTATCATTTGGTTGAGAAGATTTCATTCTAGAATTTGAAATTGATCTTTCAAAAGCAGCACCTTCACAATCATGCTCGCAAACAACAACTGAAGCTCCATCTAACAGACATGTTCCCTCTTTAAAATCAATAGTTTCCAAGTATCTAGCCACCAACTTTTCACTTTCTCCTCAAAATGAACAACATCCCTTAAACCGATTATCAGCCACCTCTAGCCAATTTGTTGATGATATTTCCACAAAGTTTTTGAGAGGCTGCCTGGTTAACTTTGTTGAGTAGGACTTGCAGAAAATATTCACTCCTTAGAAGAAAATTTCTCTATATTCCTTGAAGAAATAAGAGTATATACGGAAATTGCCGCACTGACTTGCATTATTAATTTTGGATTTGTGAACTTTGTATTGTTGAATTCTCTCCACAAAATATCATCAGAACCTAGGGAAAGAGGTTAGTGCTTATCGACGTCCATCCCAGGAGCGCCCCATAGCTCTGCCTCCATGGGATGATCCACTGGAAGAAGGAGAGCAAGCTTTGCCTCGATGTGGTCACCCATTGCCTTGACGTCAATGGGGCATCCCGGATCTATCAGAACTTTAGGAATTCAAGGAATGATCTCCCTATTTACGGTTACTCCGTCTTCGAGCTGCGAAGAGAGGATATGCTTGCGTCCTTGCAAGCTCTTCTTTTTTTTTCTTTTTTCCAGATTTGCTGCTCCTGCTGCTGCCCGAAGGAGGACATGCAGATGCCGACTTTTATGTCTAGAGAAGTATTCAGAGATGGCCCATGGCTTCGTCTCCAAGGTGTGAAGAAGAGGGCCACGGACGAAAGAGTCTGCGGTTTTTTTTTTTTTTCCTGTTCTTTCTTATCTCTCCCTTGCGGTTGAGAAGAAGAAAGGGAGAAAGAGGGGGGAGCGGTTGCTGCGTGTGGTTTGCGGTTCCTCAACTGAACGAATGAGAGGGAGGAGGGAGGAGGGAGGAGGGAGACTCTCGCACGCGTAGGGAAACTGAGAAGAAGCAGGATCGCAGAGGTCGGGTAGGGTTATTAGATGTAAATTTTCTTTTTTTTCTTTTTAACTCGATTTTTTAAATGTGTAATCCATCTTAATAAGAATTTAACGCCGACCTAAACATAGGGTTAATATATATGTTGATTCAAGGTTCCATTATTCCGAATACAACGGCACAGTCTGTTTCGAGATCGGAGGCCATTTGGTTCAAGTAGACGTCAAATTGAGTCAATTTCAGCTCAAAATATGCGCCGTCGCTTTCGACCGCTCTATTTTCGCGCAGACTCATTCGAATTGAGTACAAACAATCTTACTTGATATATTTCGACATTTCGAAGCCAATGGCGCAATGCAATTTCAATTTAACGGAGCGCTTGATTCTTCGACCTCTTGATCTCGATACGTGCGGCATTGACGACTCAACGCTTGACGGCTTGATCATCAAGTCATGCAATATTTATATTCTAACCGCTTTGGCTCAATGCGATGGAGAAGTCCGCTCATTGATCGGAGGTCATTTGAGTTGATTTTCGACGCATGCGCTCCCTCGACACGCTCCGCCACTTCAAATCACTGATATTTGTACGACTCGCCCAAATTGAGCTGACAATCTCATTTGATAGATTTTGACGATGTTCTAAGGCATGATCAATTTCATGAACGGTCGTTAGACATCGCCGCAGCCTTCCACTCGATACGCGGTCGGCACATTGATACTGGCGCTTAATCAATCGCCGTTAGATTTGGTATAATATCTATATTCGATCAATTTTGACATTCAACGTAATGAAGTCGTCGCCGATCGAGGTCATTTCACTATTTTCGACGCCCAAAGCATTTTGAGCATTCACAAGACCACCTTCAAAATCCATCGAATTACACGCCATTTCGATGCATAATATGTGGGCGTCAACATATATATATATATATATATATATATATATATATATATATATATATATATATATATATATATATATATATATATATAATTAATTCATTACTCAAAATCCAACTAGTGTTGTGATATATACCATTAATGGGCTCCACAAGGCACCCGAGCACAAACACGTGAATTAAACCAACTAATTAAAGCATCGTCCAATTAATTCTCTCTTTTAAGCATGATATGATTTTATTCATCATGATTAATAAGTGTAAAAATTTTCTTAATATGATTTAGATGAGAAAAAAAATCCAACTTAAAATTTATAAATAAATTCTGATTCTTCTTGTTTAGAAGTAGCTAAACTTTTGAATAATAAGATGTTTCTAGAACTATAACCACCACAAGATATTCTTATCAATCATCTTTAGTATTATATAATATGCAGTTCTAGAAGAAGGACACTCATCCTTATCTTAAATTACTCTTTAACCTTATTTTATTATATTCTTTGCATTAAGATTAAGTGATCTACTTTCCTCAGATACTGCATGAATGCCTCACACACTACCTTCATGTTGGGCCAATTTCACTTAGATTATTTTAACTACCTTCAATCACCTCATTGAACTTGCTATATGATTGTTTTGTTTAGGGTTTTCCACCACTTTCTTCAAATCTTCACCTTTAGAAAGAAGGGCACCTTGAAGACTTAGTCACCTTCACAATCAACAATATAACTTCATATTAGGTTTAAGCCTTGCACTTCTAAACTTCTTCTTAAAGTCTATCCAATTTAAGATGTTGAATATAAAATTAAACTATATGTGTGACTATTTTGCTAGCAAATATAATTATTATGAATCTAATTAATCACACTTGCTTAAATAACATTAACCATGCATTATAATCATAACAAAAAAAATTCACTACGCTTGATTAAAATCCTATTATAGGCACCTAGACTAACAAAAATAATATATATATATATATATATATAGTATCCTATAAAAATATGCTAATATAAGTGAATTAACAAAAATGAACATTTATACAAGTATCACTTAATAAGAAACTCACTTTTAAAATGTAGTGAGATAGATGTCTTATGGTATTGAATATGTAGAATTAAGCAATATATGCGAGTGTTTTGTTAGTAAACATGATTGTTATTGAACTACTTAGTCATACTAATTTAATTAACCTCAATATATTAACCACCAAAATCACACAACAAAACTTCATAATATTATTTTTAAATCTTTCTTGAATCTAATAGTGGTTGGGATAAATTTTTTATAGAGACATAAATTAATTGGATATTCATATAACTACCACACAATTTGTATATATATTTAACACCTAAATTTTAAATTTTAAATTAATAATACTTAAATCTTTAACGTAAGACAAAAATATCATATATATATATATATATATATATATATATATATATATATATATATATATATATATATATGATATATATATATATATACATATATATATATATATATATATATATATATACATATATATATATATATATATATATATATATATATATATATTATATATATATACATATATATATTAGATATATAAATACATAGGAATAATATGATAGTATCAATTATATATAAAAGTACATTCAAATTTTAGCATATTTCTAAGAAATACATAAAGCATCTATCATTTAAAAAGAACAAACTGCAGGAATCTTACACAATATTTTAAATAAATATTCAATTGATAGCTAAAGTTAAGAAAATAATTAATTAAAATGCCATAAAAATTATTTTAAATGTTTATCATAATATTATCTTAATTTAAAATAAATTAATTATTATTAAAAAAATGAGAATATTAAGTGGATATTCTTACGTTAAATAGCAACCAAACAAATTAGAAGACATCACAAAGCAAAACGTGCCTCTTGGGCGGGCCATGCAAACGTAAACATATTTTCCGCTTCAGATTTTTTTAATACAAATAATGTACTTTCAACTTTATATAATTCCATTAAAAAAACATATAGACCAACAAGTGGCATATAAATTATTCAAAAATTTGCACTCTTCCTTCCAACCTTTGCCTCATTTCTCACCATATGCTCTCTCTCTCTCTCTCTCTCTCTCTCTCTCTCTCTTATCTTTCTCTCTCTATCTATTTTCTCTCTATCTCTATCTATCTATTTATCTACCTCACCAACCTACCTCCAAAGATGCCACTAATTACTAATAATAAACAAACATTAAGTGAGTAGAAATAGAGATGATGATAAATAATGCTATATGGGACAAATTATAGGCAAGTATTGGAGTTAAGGTTGCCCATAGGAGAATATTAAAATCTTATTAAAGAAATAAAAGAAGACTGTGAAGAGAGAAATTAGGTTTCAGATGAATCTATAGAAGAATTGATTTTTAAAGAACTCAGTTGAACTTCTTTTAATAGTGAAGGATAAATTAAATCAAATTATTGAGAAGAAATTCTCAAAGCAAGATTTTCTATTGGATTTATAGCAATTTTGATGTGATTTATGCATTTTTTTTATTTTTGTGCATGTGCCTTGTCTATTGACCACTTTTTATAGGAAAGGATAAAGCTATATGCTATAGAATTGATAATATGAAATTAAGGCTCACAAAAAAGTTGTTTGTCAAGCAGTTTCTGTTCGTTAGTTAACTAGCGAAACACTAACAAATATTTCAATCGATTTATAAAGAGCTTTAACAATCCTTTTTTGTCTGTTAGTCAATTTAGCTCTAAATAAAAAAATTATATTATTATTATTATTATTATTATTATTATTATTATTATTATCATATATATATATATATATATATATATATATATATATATATATATATATATATATATATATATATATATATATATATATATATATATATATATATTTAAAGTAGTTAAAGTTTTGTTTTGCAGTTTGTCCCAACGAATACTCATACAAATTTTTTGATTATTTGTATTTGAGACATTTCGACGCGCCATTTCAACAATTACTCACACTTGAAATTTTGAGTCATTTGAGACAGTCAAACAGATTTTCAAACAAAGTTCTCACTCAACATGGCTTACGTTTACATGGAACAATCACATATGAAAATAAATAGGTTGCATGTAATTCTATATCATGTGTCAAGTCAAAAATCAACTTTTATGTGTTAGGTCAAAAATCAACTTTTAATTAGGAGAATTGTGAAAGGGTTCCCTTGATGACTTTTCGTGATAAGAACCTCTATTATATTAATGAATATATTGGCATGAGCTGATTAGTTTTTTCCACTAGTTGTCACGATTAATGAGCAATTTTATGAGTCTTTGAGACGCATTCAATGATTTAGTATCAAGGGTCGTAGTAATATATAGTTCCGGACGACTCAACATTTTAAGTGACTTTTGGTGAGTTCATAATTGTAGAAGATAAAAAGGTAGTGCTAAACAATAGCTTATTTGACCTAATTTTGATAATTAATCATTTTGACTTGATTAATTTGTCTTAAGCTAATATGGTTGTACATTATTAGTTCCTTAATTCACTTATCTTGTTTAAGTAGCTTAGAATGATAGCTAAATAAAAGTGCTAAAAATAATTCAACATAAAAAATTTGAGTGAAAACCTAACATTGATATAGAGTATAAACTCAATGGAATGGATTGACTCCTAACACATATTTCTTACACCATAATCAATGCCTAACAAATTGAGCTTTATACTTTTATAACTTTTTTGTTTGAGTGTTAATCATTATGTTTTTGATGTATAATTTTTTTACAACTTATTTTCTTGTAGAGGTGAAGAATTAACGGATGTTTCATATTGGCTATCATCAATTAGCATTGAAAAAAAAAATAATTGGTTTCCAACTAAAACCCTCTCATGCCCATTAAAAGGTCAACATCATTTGAGAAATCACCTTTAAAGATGGGATGATCAAAAAGGTTGAAAAAGGCTACCAAAAGTTGGACCCTCATCTAGGCAATGTAGTTTTACTGATAGTGGTTACTATAATAGAGATTTTAGAAAGCATTCCAAAATTTTAGGTAAAGATTGATAATCCTCCAAAGGAATTGCAAAGTTGCAAATTTCACTCAACTATCTCCATAAGCTAAAATGAATAAAAATTTTATAATCTAGATTTCAACTCATCTTATTTTCTTAGTTAATCTCTAACTTTCTTATGAAAGTTGAGTGACTTTTCTAGTGTCTAGGGTGACCTTAACTACAAGAAAGAGCAAGCAAGTTCCCATATCTCACTCATTTAAAGAAAAGACAAAAAGAGTGTTGATAAGCCAACTTTTGAGGTATTTACTAGAATTATAGTTGTCATTATATAATGGTCTACATACTTACTAATAACATTGAAGAGAAGACTCATTTGGAGCCATTCTTAGAAGCTATTGTTAGCAATAAGGAGGTTTAGGTAACAAAAAGTGATAATCTTATTATTGGTGTTGAGGAGATGATCCAATTGAAGAAAGGCAATAATGTAGTTATTGTTAATGCTAAGAATGAGCATGGCCAAGTTGATTAAGTAAAGCTCAAGGTTGTTAATGATGATGAGGCTTTCAATAAGAAGGAGATTAAAGCTCCTATTGAAAAATTATAGATTATAAGGTGAATATCTTCAAAGTAAAGTGGATTGAGAGAGAATTCAGAAGATACCTAAGACTATATTTTTAGGCATTGCTCTTTGAGATCAAATCATTGAAGAAGTTGATAATACATCTAAAAATCAACATTGAGATTAAGATGGTAATCATGGATGATTAAATTAAAAGATTAATAACTATCAAATTAAGAGTTGTTAGGCTTAAATTCTCTAGCCAACTTGTTAGAAGCTACTACAATTAGATGGAGGCAAAGTTAAAGAGGCATGTCATAATTCATCTTATTGAGTTTCTTTATAATTGTACCAATGATATTTTCCTAGAAGTTGATGAGTTTATAATGGAATTCATCATGATGATGATGTTTTCTAAGACATGCATGATGAGTTAGTTTGTAACATAGACCAAGTTGATTATTTTTCAATTAATCCAAAGAGAATAAATCCTCACAAAGTCTCTTTTGTCCTAGAGTTTGAATATGCTAAGCAGTTTTTTAGCTAGCAATGTAGTAGAAGAATACTTCTAAAGTCAATTCTAATTAGAGAAACTACATATTAGTTTACTTGACGAGTTCTTCTAATAAGAATTGATAGTTTGTTTATAAATACTCTAAAAAAATAAATTTTGCAAGAAAATGCCTCGATTAATGAATCTGTATGATGATTTGTTAGGTCAAAGATAATTTTTAAAGAAATTGCTTGAAATATAGTTTTTGACAACTCGAGGCTTTAAACTTAGCAAGAGTTACAAAAGTTCCAAACTTGTTCACAATCTCTTGGACCAATCTTAGAACCTCATTAGAATGATTAACTTGACCCAAAAAAATAATATTGATTTAAAGAAATTTAACAATCTATTCTTATCTTGATTTTTGAGTGAAGGTCCACTCACAACAAAATCTACATTTAAAATTAATTCTTCATTTTTTTTTATTAAGTGGCCTAGTCATATGTTTCAAAATTAAAATTATGTTGCTCTTTACCATTTAGTAGAATTTGTTTAAAATCTTGGTTTTCTTTAGAAAAGACTTGTAAAATTTGATCAAAGAATTATTAAAATCATATAATTTACATGAAAAATCTATTTCATTAAAAATGATAACAAATTAAATATCTCAAATGCCCAATCAATTAGTAATACTTTGAAGTCTTCAATTATTAAGGTAAGGTTATAATTTTATATTTCTAATCTCAATATTTTTTTTGAAGGATTTATATGCATACCACATAACTCCTTCGTATTTTTATTTAGATAATATCTAAATATTTATATAACAATTTAATTTTAAAAGAAATTTTTAAAAATACTAGTCACATCTAGCTCAATTTTTATATATATATATATATATATATATATATATATATATATATATATATATATATATATATATATATATATATATATATATATATATATATATATATATATATATATATATGGCTATATTAGAAATAAGCTATAATGCATAACAAAAGTAAGCATTATAATATTTATTCTTACTATGGGGATTATAATAAAGAGTTATAATAAATAGGCATAAAATACTAGAGTGTAATTCATGAGATAACAAAATGGAGAACAATCTAAGAGACAAGATAGCATCCAATTCATAATAAATGCATATTATGAAATTGATAATAAAAATGATAGCATGCAATCAAAGTTATATTCCAGAAGATATTATAATAATTATGCTCTTTTAATATTTAATATTTTTATTAAAATGTCAAATTTGAGTCACAAATTTTAATAGATGATAATTATTATAAATTAGAGCAATTTATGCATGAAAAAGTTAGTGTGCAAGCTCTAAAAGATTATTAAGATTCAAATCATTCTAATCAAGCATGACATGATAATGACTTTGTTTATTTATGATGAATATTTTGTTACAAAAGGCCCACCTTTATATTGATCTTCAACAATATATTTGTCAAATATTAATTAGAGCAACATTAGATAATGTTAAATACTATGTCATTACCTTCAATATTAAATACAAGGAGATCATAGCCTCAAATTACCAAATAATTTTTAAAACACACCCCTAGCTCTATAAGTTAATTCTATAAAAGATAATGAAAGCTGTTGCGTGCTAGAGAACCAGTTGTGGTAGAGTGAAAGTTTTTATTTAGTTATGAAATCCAGCAATAATACGCAGTATTTAAAGAGTGAACAAGTGAACTCTAGAAATTTTTACGTGAAAAACCTCAAAAAGAGGGAAAAAATCAAGGGTAGCCTAGTAAAAATCTTCCACTATGTATCTATTTGAGCATGGATATTAATTGTAATGAGAAGAGAACAATAGCACGTTTAGGTATGCACCGGATAGATGAGTGAAGTGAAAAAAATAGTGACTAACTAAGCATGATGGAAGACAAAGATTACGACGAGGATCCTGGCCAGCCGGTGGTTGATGACCGAGTGGTGGACCGATTGTTGTCACCGCCACCACTGCTACCGCCACTAACTACTGGCCGTTACCCTCGCCGACTCATCGCCGCCGGCCACCGCCGACCACGCCGTCGCCACTGCCGTCGTCATCGCTACATCTCCGGCCGCCATCAATACTGCCGACTGCCATCGTTCACACCCTACCGCTTCATCATCATCTACTACCAGAATCGTATACACTCGATTATACTTATATTGATTGTTCGATTTTGAGATTCTCATTGTTAGTCCTTCTCATATATAATTTTGTAATCCCGTTATGGGGAAAATTTTGAACTCTGAAACAAATACATAGTGGAAGATTTTTACTGGGCTAGGCCCCTTGGTTTTTTCCCTCTATTCAAGATTTTTCCACGTAAAAATTCTGGAGTTTTATCATTAATTCTTCAAATATCGTGTGGACTTGCATAAAAGGGTGTAATCTTTTTTCTACCACAACCTGATTTTCTAGCACGCACGCTTTGACATCCGTGAAAATCGATTCTCATTATTTTATCTTGTATGACGATCAATTTTTCCAACAAGATCAAAATCACCATCGAGGTGGAGCATTTCAAGATTTTAGAGTGCGCAAGCGAAGAATGAAGATTCATCAAACTGCCTTGATTTTCTACAGGGCAACTCTTAATCTCAAAAGATTATCCAAATCAATATTCGATATCTAATTGATCTGCTAGAGAAGCAAGTCAGCAATACAAATGAAAAAGGCCAATGTTAAGGAGCAACTTTGGCTACAACCACAAACGGATGTTTTAATTCGACCTCTTCCGCACATGTTAACGTCATCGTAACACTCACAACCTCATGGGTCAAAATCTCGCGATTCAATTCACCTCTTCCATAGTTAACATCATCGCAACACTCCCACAAACAAGATCAAGATCCTCAACGGATTTAATAAAACCTCTTCCATACAGGTTAACGTCACCGGGTAACACTCTGACAAACAACCTCGGATGGGTCAAAAATCCTCAGCGGATTCAATTTAACCTCTTCCATACAAGTTAACGTCATTGAGAAAACACTCTGACAAACAACCTAGGATAGGTCAAAAGGTCCTTAGTGGACTTCTGATCTTTTCATACAACGCCATCTGGGTAACACTCTGACAAACAACCTCGGATGGATCAAAAATCCTCAGCAGATTCAATTCAACCTCTTCCATACAAGTTAACATCATTGAACAAACACTCTAACAAACAACCTAGGATAGGTCAAAAGGTCCTTGGTAGACTTCCCACGGCCTCTTCCACACAAGTTAACATCATCGACTAACACTCTGACAAACAACCTCGATGGCCGGTGATTCAATTCAACCTCTTCCATACAAGCCATCTGCAATACGAGAAACAACTCGGATGGGTCAAAAATCCTCAGTGGATTCAATTCAACTTCTTCCATATAGGTTAACGTCATTGGATAACACCGAAAACAACCGGATGGGTAAAAATCCTCAACTGATTCTAATTCAACCTCTTCTGTTAACGCCAGGTAACACTCTGACAAACAACCTCATATAGGTAAAAAATCCTTGGCGAATTCGATTCAACCTCTTCCATCCAGGTTAACGTCATCGAGTAACACTCTGACAAAAAACCTCGAATGGGTCAAAAATCCTCAGCGGATTCGATTCGACCTCTTTTGTGCAAGTTAACGTCATCAAGCAAAGACTCTGAGAAACAACCTCGGATAGGTGGAAACTTTGCACTTACTCCATATAGGTTAATGTCATCGAGCGAAGACTTTGACAAACAATCTCAGTTGGGTGAAAAATCCTCAGTGGATTCGATTCTACCTCTCACATGCAAGTTAAAGGCATCAATTATCAACTGTTGAACCTTCCATTAAAGTTTCAAGAAATCCAATTTCTAAAGAAGTGAAAACTACGGACGCCGTTATCGGCCACCACCTGCGTACCGCCAACCGCCCGTTATTATTGCCCATGACCACCGTATCACATTGCCGGCCACTGTTGATTACCATCGCTAGCCATGCGCTGATCACCCGTCGGCCATTAACCATCTGCCCTGCCGCCATGCCGTTAGCGTATTGCCATCTACTATCACTGGTTGCTCCGCTGATTGACGATTGTTGCCGTATTATCTCGCTGATTTATCGATTGCCGCACTACATTTCATATGATTATTATTGGTTGCCACTGGCACTATCGCTGATTATCCGTTAGCACATCACCGGCTTATCGCTGATTACTGCATTATTGCTGGTATCCTCGCTTAATCTACACGCCAGCCGGCTAGCATTTATTAACCATTGCTGCCATTGGTTGTCGACCATTGCGGCATATCACATCATCGCTAATACTTAATTACTCGCTGGCTATCGCAATCAACGACATCGATTGTCGCATTATCCCATTACGCTAAATGCTGCTGACCATTTGCCGGCCATTAACCATTACCGCTGGCTATCATTTCGTAATTGCCACTGGTTCGCATTATCGCGCTGATCACCCATCGGCTATTAACTGCTGGTTGCTTTCCGGATTATTACTGCCGGTTACCATCATCGCATTCGCACGATTATCATGCCATTATTTAATTATTTACTGCTACTCTATTATTTACCTACTCTGCTGGCCATCTATCGCTCATCCATTACCGCTTATCTCGCTGACATCAACATATCGCCGCTAATCATCTCTTTACGGACCGATACGCACCACCACATATCGCCATACATGCTGACACTTGCTGGCCGCTAACCATCACTGCTGACATTTACTCGCCTCCCTGGCGGCAGGTGACGCTTGTGGAAATTGAACTCATAGAATGGCTTATCGCTAAACTGGCGTTAACGCCAGAGGCGCCAACGATTGCGGCTTATCGCGGCGCTGCTCTTTGCCTGGCCCGCTTGGCGTTTCGATTCGCTCGTTCACCGGCCTGGCTCGGTATAACCTTTCGAATCATTGCGACAAGAGCACTTCCAGCCTGCACAAATGATAACGCTCAAGGCCATGTTCGAACATTGCCCATGGTGATGCTGCACTCGCTATACGCAATATCATGGTATGCCTTCATGAAGCGCTCAAGGCGCAGAGTTCACGAGCGCAGCAGAATCGTCCGAATAATGGGTCCATAACTGGAATCTTACCTGCGATCCATATACGCGCTCTACCCGCTTCCGTGATCATAATCGTGTGTTCTCATGAAGATCTGTTCTCTCAAAATGTATGGTGAATGGACCCTTAAATTTTATTTTAAAATTTGCTATTTTCAAGTATTTGACGTATATATTTTGACGACGAGATAATGTCATCCAAAAATAACGATATGACACTTAAAATTTTACCAAAGCACGAATCTTGATGTTAAAAGCAAGTCGATTGTTAAACTGTCGAGATCAAGCACTTAAAATATCGGTGGAAACTTTGGGATATCTTAAATAGCTCTCAAACATGGAGTGTTTATAATAACCAAGGCGTCAAAGCAAGATCTAACAAGCCCAAGATCTTATAATTCCGACTTCATTTGAGCATTCAAAGACTTAAAATACATCAAATGATCAAAGGAATCATTTTGAGCCGTCCGATGAAATGGATGGATTTTGCGATTTATAGACGCTTCCTCCAATCTATAACCTCAAGAGCCCAAGAGAGAGAGCTCTAAAGTTTGAAGATCCTCCAAGCACAATCGCCACCACTGACGTTAACCACCGCCACGCCACCGATCTCGCCGAATCTCTCGTTTGCCATCATGACGACCTTCATCGCCGCCATCGTTTCACGTTTCACCATCATTCTTACCAATTTGTATCAACGGATACATAGCTGTTCTCTCTCATATACAATTCTGTAATCCCGTTATCGAGAATATTTTGTACTCTAAAATAGATATATAGTGGAAGATTTTTACTGGGCTAGGCCCCGTGATTTTTTTCCTCTTTTCGAGGTTTTCCACATAAAAATTTCTAGAGTTCTCTTGTTCACTCTTTAAATATATGTGCGTGTGCTGGATTTCATAACAAAGCTAAGCGTAAACTTTCACTCTACCACAACTAGTTCTCCAGCACGCAATAAAAGTAAAATAAAATAATTTGAAAGATAAAATATAACCTTATGTAAATTTTGATTGGACATATGATTAAATCCTTCTCAAACCTCGCTTCCTCGCTTGAAAAGTTTATTCCAACCTCGTTCAATCCTTCTTTCTCAAACACTTTTCAAACTTTGTTCAAAAATAGATTTGAACTAGGTTCAAAAAAGATTCGAATAAGTTCTGAACATTTATTTATCAGCATTTGAAGTAAGTGCCATAAGGTTAAAATTGTTTCGAGTTTAAGGTTTAGAATGTCAATATGATTCAGTCAAAATTGAAACAAATTTAAATCAACATTTGAAATAAGTAATGTGTTATATAATATTATCTTGTGTTTAAAATTTTAGGTGCGCATAGTATTTTCAAATATAAATAGTCAAATATATAAGATCAATGATCTTGAATAAGTTGATCTTAGAAGAAAATCATAATGAAATATTTGCCTTAGAATTTTGACACAAATAAATCACACATTGACAATAATCACTTGAGATGAGAATGATACTAAGGAGATGAAGAGTTGATAAATTTCTTATGGGCATCTCTTATAATTTTAATTATATAAAATAAATATATATTTATTCAAATATAATTTTAAATATATTTAAAAAATAAATGGAGATATATGATTTTAAAATTTTTGTTATGATGAGATATTTATTTCTTCCATAATCGTATAGTTCTCCGTTAATTGAGAAATTTACATATATATTATATAATTTTTATATATTTATATATCTAATATCTAAACTTAAACACCACACAATTCTTTAAAGTATTATTATACTAGAGTCTTTGAGCAAAGTTTGGTGACAGCAGACTGAAAATAAATCCCATTGCTCCCCCACCATATAAGGAACCCCCCCTTCAACCTCACGTCTCTCTTGAACTCATCGGGGGAAAAGATGGAAGTCATTGCACTCATGCCGAGATCGCCTGAGTTCCACTTCACCACCACCTCCAGCACCACCTGCCCTCCAAGCTCGCCTCCGTTTGGCGAACCCTTCAACTACCACCACCACTACACCAGCGCGCCCAGCAGCCCTACCCGCGCCGCCGCCGCCATGTACTCCAACTTTTCCTTCGAGTTCTCTTTCAACTCCGGCGACCCGCAGGAAATCTCCACCGCCGACAAACTCTTCGAAGAAGGAAAAATCCGACCTTTACATCATCCTCCACCCGTCGCCGCCGCCTCCTCCCCGCAATCCGGCGAAAGAGGTAGGCACAAAACCTCCCCTTCTTCCAACTCTGGGAACAGAGCAAGAGAATCCAGATCTCTTTCTCCTTTAAGAAATCACTCCTTCATCAAAAACTCAACTTTCACCTCCTCATCCACCTCCACGGCCTCAACGGCCGGCGGAAACAGAAAATGGAGGCTCAAAGATTTGCTCTTGTTTCGAAGCGCATCGGAAGGGAGAGCTACAGGTAGGGGAAGCAGAGATCCTCTGCGCAGGTATACTCTGCTCTCTTCCTTGTCTTCTTTCTCGTCAAAGATTAAGAAGAAAGGAGAAGAAGAAGAAGATTCCAAATGCGGGAGCTTTAGATCGACGGAAAGCGGCGGCGGATCAATGAGAAGAGGTGATGGGCCGCAGGCTTCCGCCCATGAACTACATTACACCGCGAACAGAGCGGCGGCGGGGGAGAAGAGGAAGAAGACTCCTTTTCCTTATCAGAGACAGGGATTGTTCAGTTGCTTACAGTTCAATCCAGCTATCCGCAGCATTACTAAGGGATTCAGTAGTTTCTCCTAATCGAGATCTTGAAATTAATCTCTTTTTTTTTTATGGTTCAAATTTACTGGTTTTTGGTTTTTGGTTTTTGAATAGAAATATGTGAGATAAAGGAATTGAGTAAAGATTGGTTCCTATCTATTTTGTTGAGTTGTAATTTTGATTTCAGAACTGATTTTAAAATTTAAATTTTAAGCTGAAAATAGTGATTTTTTTTTTCTTATTACTGAAAAGTCTGTTGAATCTGCTCTCTCATAGAGGGGTGAAATATTCCAATATTTAATTATTGAAGCAATTAAATGGCCATGAAAATATTAAATTTTCAACGTGTTTGATTTTATAATTATTATATAATATTATATTAATATATAATATTTTATAATTATTATATAATATTATATTAATTAAGTGTGATATGATATTTTATTATTAAAATTTGAATATAAGTTCAAATTTTATATATAATAAATTTTTTTTATTTTGATTGTGTGTCAATCAATAGATTGATCATTAGAATAATTAAATTGGCATTAAAAATAGTGAAATTATGTACAAAATAATAAATTTTATATTATATTAAGATGACAATTTCTGCCTATTGATTCATTATCGCCGTGAGTCAAAATGAAGAAATTTTTTAGGAGTACGGTAGCATATAATTTTTATATATTTATATATTTAATACATAAATATAAATATTTATAAATATAATACTTAAATTTTTATTATTATAATAAAATTAGCATTTTTTTTTGAAATAAAATTTATCTTTTAAACATAAGAAATGTATTATATTTATAAATATTAAATTTTAAATATTAAATATATAAATACAGATAAATTATGTGCTATATATATAAATTTCTTAATTTTTTATTATGATATGAAAATTGCTTCTTTTAGAAAAATTTATATATAGATATAATACATAATTTTTATGTATTTATATCTAATATTTAAATTTTTATATTTATAAATATAATATATTTTTTATATTTTAAAAGATGAATTTTATTTCAAAAAGAAGAAAAATATTGTTTTTTATTATAATAATAAAAATTTAGATGATATATATATAAATATTTATATTTGATTATATATATATATATATATATATATATATATATATATATATATATATATATATATATATATATATATAAGAGCTTCTCGAAAGAGATAATAAATGTGTAGCCGCCTTATTTTGACTTTTGAATATAGTTTTTTGACTTTTCAATTCTTTGAGCCCACTGGAATCTGACATGTTTATTCCGTGGGTCAAGACTTTCTGGCGCAAGTCATTATATATATATATATATATATATATATATATATATATATATATATATATATATATATATATATATAAATATGACACATAATATAAAATTAAAAATTTATATGTATACATAATTTTTATGTATTTATATATCTAATATTTAAAAAATTTTATATATAATATTTTTTATAAAAAATAATATTTCATTTAAAATATAATAAAAATATTTATTTATTGAATGATATTAAAATTTTAGATATTATTTATATAAATATTAAATATTAAAAATCAGATATATAAATATATAAAATTTTGATGATCAATTGATCTTAAACAAGATTTGAGATAAGGTCTTATTTTATTATACAATACTAAAATTGATAATAATTGAAAATTAATTTTCACCTCTTTCTATAGAAAAATAGGAGCTACAAAGCAACAAAAGAGAATAAAAAAATATGAGAATGTAAAAGACATAATATTAAATTATTTCAACCATTTTAGATGGCTCACTATGAGAAAGAGGATAAGAGGATTCATTTTTATAATGAGAAGAAAAGTGCATTAAGATTTAGACTTTTATATCTACCTTAACATTTTCTTAGATACACTATGCTCTAATAAATATAATTGCTTCTACATAAAATTTTGAAAAAAATATCTAGAAAGTTCTAAATAATTCAAAATAAAACAAAGTATATCATTGATTTAAAAGATAAAACAATAAAAAAATCTTTAAAATGAATCTTAAATGTAATTTTATGAAAAATAATTTATTTGATCTACAAATATATTACAATATTATTATGTATTTATACATCTAAATCCTCAAATTTGATATTTTTACATAAATATGATTTAATGATATTGATTATTTTATGTAATATTAAAATTTAAGTATTATTTATGTAAATATTAAAGTTTAGATGATAGTATAAGAATTGTGGGATTTGTTAGTAAATTTCTTTAATTTTTTTTAGATATATTATTGATATGGCTCTCAAAATACCACCAGTCAAAGCACAAATCTTGATGTTGAAATATGATTTTTTGAGTGAAATATCGAGATCAGCTTAAAATATCATTAGAATCTTGGGACATCAATTAAATCCCAAAAAAGCTCTCAAATGTGGAGTGTTTATAGTCAAATCGACGTGGATCTAATGAGCCTAAGATCTCATTAAACTTCATTTGGGCATCAAATGCTCAAAATACATCAAATGATCGAAGGAGTCATTCGAGCCGTCCGATCGAGGGGAGTGCGGGCCTACATGAGTTTCTTAGAATCACCTCCTCCATCTATAAATAGCCTCCTCCCTCACATGGGGCTGGCTAAGCTAATGAAGGGAGCCAAGTGAAGGAGCCAAGTGAAGAAGCAGTGAAGAAGAAGGAAAGTGAAGAAAAGAGAAGAGGAAGAAGAAAATCAAGCAAGTAAGAAGAGGAGGAAGCTGAGCAGTCTGAGAACAAGAACCAAGGAAGAAGAAGAGTCAAACAAGTGAAGGAAGAAGGAAGAAAGCAGGAAAGAAGGAGGAGAAGAGGAAGAGTCGATCGAGGAAGAAGAGGAAAAGTGAAGTGAGGAAGAAAATCTAAAACTTGAAGATCAGAAAGATCGCACCATTGCATCGTTAATTCTGCATTTCCATAAAACTCTCAACATCAACATTATAAAACGATCGTTATTCAGTATTATTCTTTCTCAAGTAGAGAATCCGTTATCGGAAGATTTTGTACTGAAAAGGATACATAGTGGAATCTTTTGTATCTTGGTTTCCTCTTTTCGAGGTTTTCCGTTAAAATTTGTCGTGTTGTTCTTTAATACGTGTGTCTGTATCCAATGGATAGGCGTAAATCTACGGTTTGGCGACAATTATTGATATATTTTTATTTTCTTATAGATTATTCTTATTTTAAAACAAATATAATGAGATGATTTTATAATAAAATATATCATAATATTATGACTAAATTTATTATAATAAGATATATTAGAACTATTAAATTTATTTTAAGATAAATATTGCATAATTTTATTAATTTTTAGAATAAAAAAATTCAAGATCTTGGAGTTCCATCTTGCTCATTGATCAGATCTCTATTAGCGGCCAATGATTTTCTTCCAGCTGGACCGCACTAATTGTGGGGGCAATCATGACCACCCACCCATGTGCGACTTCTTGACTTTTGATGCACAGCAGTCCGCCCGATGCACAGCAGTCCGCCCCGCGTGGGGGTGCCGTTCTGGGTGTCCAATGCTGTCTCATACGTCTGTTCTTTTATTTATACTTGGTCGTTCATACGGGTTTAATGTAATTTTTGACTTTTGACCAAAAACGTGGTCAAACTCAGAGAAAGGAATTATTATACAGAAAAAAATATAAATAAAAATTAAAAATACATTTTATTGAAATATCGATGCAATAAATTATACTCATTAAAAAAATATTTATCAAACACATGTGACATTGAATTAGAGTATAAATGAGTTGAATCGATTTGAGTTTTGACTTAATCGAGTTAAACTTGTTTAAATCCGATCAAACTCGAGCTCAATTATTAGGCTCGAGCTTGACTCGATTTAAAAAAAGCCAAGCTCGACTCAAATGCTCAAGCTCATTTAAAAAGCTCGATAAATTATTAAATTGATAACGTGATATATAATAATTACAGTTCGTCATTATGTAATCGAGTCGGCTCGATAAGCTACCGAGTCAAGTCAAACTAAGCTCGAACTCGAGCTCAAAAATTTTCCGAACTTGTTTATGAACTCAAGCTCAAGTTCGTGGCTCGATAAACTTGGCTCACGAACTCTTTGATGAGCCGACCTCGAATCAGCTTGTGAGCCAGCTTGACTCACTTAAACCCCTATATTGAATAGATAGCTATCTTCAAAAAATTATTTTCTTAATTATTTTTTTTATAGCCTAGATATATATTAGTAGCGCATGTGTAGCTATATAAATATATATATATATATATATATATATATATATATATATATATATATATATATATATATATATATATATATATCTAAGAAAATAAAAAATAAAAGTTAAAGCAAAACAATATAATGCATTATATAAAGAATAACAATGCTATACATATTATTTAGCTAATAAATGAGTGATATAAGGAGCATTCATTCATTTGTTGAGAAATTGTTAAGCTTCTCCAAACCCACAAAAAGAAACAATTTTGATAGTGTAGAGTACATTTGATATCAATTTTATTTTTAAAATGTAGATTTGATTCATATTCTTAGCTATTTTTGGACTTGGAGATAGTTTAGAATCAATTTTTATTTTTTTATTTTTAAGAAAATATATTTGATTTATAAATTTTAAAGGTTGGCATTTAATTATATCATAATTAACATTATAAGTTATAACTCATATATCTAAATTATTATGCTAACCTTTTCATTTTAAACAAATAATAACTTAAAAATCACATGTATTAAAAATAAACTATAATGAAAGAGAGAGACGACTATGACTACCAAGTCAAAAAAGTGTCAACTTCTGGCTCTCATAGCAAATTGTCTTCACTTTCTCCAACCACTAGTTTCCACACACTTGTTAGGTGAATCTCTTAAACTTTATTTACTTTTTGTCTTTTTTTTAATTTCGGGCTAATATTGCAAGTCATCTTAGTTTATTAATTGAAGATTTATGCTTTTAAATTATAATAAGATCTTGAATTCAAGATTTTGTAATTATTGTTGCGTGTTAGAAAATTAGTTTCGGTAGTAAAGTTTATACTTCTTTGAGGTAGCCCAGTATTTAAAGAAACGATAAAACCAGAATTTTTTACGTGAAAACCTCAAAAGAGGGAAAAGCTACTGCTGGTAAAAGCTTTATGTATCTGAGTCTGAATCTTCCGTCTGGGATTCATTATGTAGAAATGGAGATTCTTAGTAATAAAATGTTGGCAGCGAAGTTGGCGACGATGTTGATGACCGAACGATAGTGGTGGTGATGATAATACAATGGTGGACGGGGTGAGAATGGTGGCGATGGCGGCGGTGGTTAATGACGTCAGTGGTAGCGATTGTCTTGGAGGATCTTTAGAGCTCTCTCCCTCTCTTGCTCCTTCTCCTTCACCAGCCTCCTCGTATGAGGAATGAGAGCTATTTATAGGTGGAGTGGCGTCTCTGTCATGCAAAACCGTTCCACTCTTCATCGGTTGGCTCAAAATGATCCTCATCATATGATGTATTTTGCATTTGAATGCTCAAATGAAGTAATTGTAAGATCTTTGGCTGTTGGAAGCCTCGTCGAGACACTCGATTTATTTAACTTCATATTTGAGAGAGGGTTTAACCCAAAGTTTTGAGGATATTTTAAGAGCTTGATCCAGTTTCAACGGATCGACTGCTTTTTTCATCAAGATTAGTCTTGATAGTATTTTAAATGTCATATCAATTATGATGTGCAAGAATTTGTAATTAAATTCGCTAAAAAAAATTCAAGCTAATACGAAAAGATTATTTTGTAGCAAGACTTAGCTTAAAATTTGTCAATTAATTATGTTTACATTCATAATTTTATGATTTTATTTTATGATCACATGAGGTCAGGTTTAACATGAAGTAATGAGCAATATAATATAAGAGATACAAGAAGATCGAGTGCGTACATTAAAGTGAGCAGCTTGAAATCATAAATGATCAAAAAAATTATTAAATAGTTTATTAATGCTTAATTAAATTTAACTAGTAATTACCGTGTCAAATAATTTAAAATTTTAATACCTATGAAATTTACTAAATTTAGATTATGGAATTAAGTAAATCATCCTTGTATTTAAATAAAATCTAAGAATTTTAATGAGAATGTTGGAGTATACTTCTATCATTACCATTAGTTTTATTATAATTAATTAAGTAGGATCAGTTGTGTGAATTCATATTTTTTTATTTATTTTATTGAGAGTTATTTGAGATGTTAAACATATTATATATAATTTAAAAATAATTTTTAATAATTATATCTTGAATTTTAAAATTTTAATATTATTCACATTCTTTTTTCATGTAAGACAATTTAGATACATACCACATAATTTTTATATATTTATATATTTAACACTTAAAATTTGATATTTTCATAAATAACTCTTTTCTATAGATGAGAAAAGCTCATTTCACTTTAAAAAATTAAGTGACAATAATATTTTAATCTGAAATAAGATATTTAGATATTATTTATTTATATATTAAAGTCTAAGCATTAAATATATGAATTTATAATTATGAATATATATATAATACATAAAAAAATGCCACTCCATCTCTCTCCCATAATGTTTCTCCTTTAAACCTCGCCGGAACTTGTTGACGGTGTAATATCATCGCAGCCGCGCAAGGCATCCTAGCGAAGCCTGATATGATTCCGAATTCTCCAAAAGACAACAGAAGCAAAAGGAATAAAAAAATTCCATATTGGATGAAAGACTTCATTCAATAATATAGAAAATGATAAAATAAGAATCAATATATGTCATTCTACTGCTAAAAGACTTAGAAGAGTAAGAAATGGGCCACATACATCCATAAATTATAACAGAAGGACTATAGTACAAGAAGAGAATTATAGACTACAACTCAATATAAGTCCAACAGAATACAACTCAATACAAGACCCTTACAGAGAATTAATAAATATTAGAAACCAAAGATGAGCAACAAAGATTATAATAGAAGAGAAGCCAAAGAACTTCCAGAATGAACCCTGCATCAACACCCAAGACAGAGATCTTTCAGATGACAAAAGAATAATAAAGAAGCAATGAAGAAACCAAGAAATGATTTTTATTGCTAAGCCAACAGAAATAACTACCAGATACTCCAGAGCACAAGCCAGACAAAAGATCAACAAGCATGAAAGCAGGTTACAAGAGTGCAAGAAACTCAATATTTGTAACAGAAAGTAGTTATCCATGTATAGAAAGCCTAGATCTATATTAGTAATAGAGAGAATAGACTATAAATAGAAGTAAGAAGTCAAACAGAAAGTAATGAACAATTTTGAAAGCTCTACTCCTTGATATCTTCTTCGGTTTCTTCCTCTGAACCTTTCCATCGGTTTTCCTCGCCGGAAAAACCGATCCTCCAGCAAAAAAAACCCTAGGATTTCTTCCTTTCCGGCTCCCCTTTCTCTCTCTCTCTGAGCTTCATTGAATAGCGATATTATCTCTTCTTACTCTTTTCCCATTCAACCGAGAAACTTCAAGAAGCTTCATCAAACGCCATCCAGTGACACTTGGATCCCACTAACATCAATCGACGGTTCGCAAAGAAATTTCATCGTGTTCGGTGAATAACATCCGTATTCCACTAAGATCCATCGACGTGAAGATTAATCACCCCTTATCGCAAGGATCCAAAGTGAGAAGGCTTCAAAGTGAACCGCCGCTTAAGCCAATCAAGAACCCGACATCGATCATTGGTGCTCTCTGACTTGCAAAGAATGGCGGGGAACAAGATACCAAGATAATAAGAATGTGTGAAGACTCAACAAAACAGATGAGCAAATGTCTTCCATCACTATGATATCAAATGAAGTTTCAAGAAGATTATCTGCTATAGAAGAAAAATTGGATAACAAGTAACAAGAACAACAACAATCACAGGTATGTACTTCTTCTCATACAGAAATTTCTATTCCAAATAGGCGACATAATACCAAACATTAGACAAGGTAGATATGCCAAAGTTTAATGGAGAAAATCTCGAGGTTGGGTTCAAAGTGCACAATTCTTTTTAGTATTATAGCTTATCGAGGACCAAATTCTAATTGCCTCGATATATGGATGGACATCTAAGCTAGTATCGATGCACTTAAATAAACAATGCGTTCATGGACACAGTTCAAAGAACAGGTCATTCAAAGATTTGGTCCATCTCTATACAGAGATTTGAGAGGAGAATTAGCTAAGCTACAACAGAAAACAACAGTCGGAATTTCTACAATGAATTTAAAGAACTAGCTAATCAAATTTCAGGTATTCCACCTGAATTTCTACAAAGTTGTTTTGAATCAGGACTTAGACATAATATTAAGAGGGAAGTAAGAGCCTTATAGCCCAATTCCCAAGAACTTTACAATTAGTTCTAATGGAAGATAAACGATGAAATTTTCATGGCTAGAAATTATAGAGTCAACCAATCTCCACCAATAAAATAACCACAGATATACCAATCACCTTTACTGCCTACCCCATAAATACCCAATCATAGCAATAATATGACCAACAAATAAAATATTCCAATCCTGAAATTAACAACAACACAGTTAGAAGAAAGAAGAAAGAAAGGACTATGTTTTAACTATGATGAAAAATATCACAGAGGTCATATCTACAAATTCAAATTATTTGCTTTAATGGTGGTCAATGATGACCAAGAAAAGTACCTACAGTAAGAATCTAAGCCAGAAATATAAATATTACAAGAGGAATTTCCAGAAATCAGCCTCAATGCCTTTACAGGTTAGTCTAATCCTAGGACATTAAGATTACAAGGATTGATTGGAAATAAAAAAGTACAAGTATTGATTGATAGTGGTTCAACCCACAATTTTATTCAGTCCAAACTAGCCAAATTTATTGACTATAAAGTAACACCTGCATCAGTTTTCAAGTGTTAGTAGAAGAGAAACTTTAAAATGTTCGTATGCTCTAATATTCCTATCCAACTACAAGGAAACACTTTTATCATCGCTATCCGCTACCCATGCAAGGAGCGATATGTTATTTTGTTCAATGGTTAGAACAATTGGGTGAGTGTACAATTGATTATAAAACTCACTATGAAATTCTACTCTAATGACAGATTAATCTACAAGGGATACATCCTCCAAGGTGGGCGATTACCTTCCATCACCAAATTACGAAAAGAATAAAATAATCTCATATTTCTAGATTAGAAATCAGAAAAGATTCCTATAAAAGAATTCAAGAACTTACCCGCAGAGATACAAATTATCCCAATATCAAGAGCTATTTCAAATTCCAAGCTTACCTCCAAGGAGGGAATGACCGATTCATCCGCCACCGGAACTCAACGGTGAAAGTCAAAATTATAGATATTCACACTTTCAAAAATAGAAATCAAAAATTAATTAAAGAAATATTGACGGGCATAATCGAGAAAGTACCCTTTCTTCTCCAAACTCTTTAATCAAGAAGAAGGATGGAACTTGGAGATTACGTGTGGATTATAGAGCTCAAATAAAGTAACAATACCCATGATTTCCACCCCATTCGAGGAGTTTATGAATGAATTATATGGAGCCACAATTTTTTCAAAGTTAGACTTAAGATCAAGATATCATCAAATCAGAATGGCTGAAGAAGACATCAACAAAATAGCTTTTAGAACTCATGAGGGACACTATGAGTTTATTGCAATGCCATTTGGACTAACAAATGCACCATTAACATTCCAAGCATTAATGAATTCAGTACTTAAGCTATTCTTAAGAAAATTTGTCTTAGTATTTTTTGATGATATACTTATATATAGCCAGACCTTGGAGTTACATCAAAATCATCTCCAAACTCTATTGGAACAACTCAAGCAACATTCATTGTTTATCAAACCATCTAAATGCTCATTTATACAGGATAGAATTGAGTATTTAGGATATATTTTATCTACACAAGGGCTAGCAGTGGATCCCAAAAAGATTCAAGCAGTACAAGCATAGCTTTTACCCAATTCAATCAAATAGTTAAGAGGTTTTTTTTGTTTAAAATATTATCAAAATTTGTTAAACACACTAACCATGCCTCCACTAACTTCTATGTTACCAAGCAACATTAAAAGCAAAAAGATTTTTATAATTAAAACAAGGAATCTCCCTATACTATCTCAATCAACCTTTTATAGACAGATCTTGTACAATAATTAGAGCTATTTTAATACAAAATAGTCATCCTATAGCTTATTTTAGTAAGAAGCTCTCATCATCATTACAAAAAGTATCAACATATGTAAGAGAATTATATGCTATAATAGAAATAGTAGCAAGATGGAGATAATATCTGCTAGGTAACAAGTTTATCATTAGGACAGATCAAAAGAGCATAAGGGAGCTAATACAACAAACACTCTGAGAGATTTTTAATCAAACTCCTTGGATTTGACTACACTATTGAATATAAACTAAGGATTACAAACAAAGCAACTGATGCTTTGTCCAAAAAATTATTTTACACAGAAGATAGTTCTACAACTGACAACTAAGAATCACTTATGTCATTCAGCTTATATGCTTATACTCAACAATTCAATACTATAATGCAACAAATCAAAGAGGAAAGATATGCTTGCACTGAACTACAAGACGTGCATAAGAAAATATCAGACAATCCAGGTTTATTTCCTAAATATAGACTCGTTAATGGATTTATACACTATAAAGATAGGATTGTCATACCAAGACTCAAAGAATCAAAACACTATTATAAGAGAATTACATTCAACACCAAGAGGCCATGGGAGAATTTAAAAGACATTGGCCAAAATTAATCAGCAATTCTACTCGAAGCATATGAAACAAGATATTAAACACTTTGTTTTAACCTGTCATATTTGTCAACAAGTCAAATATGATACTCAGAAGCCAGCCGGGTTACTACAACCTCTACCTACCAGAAGCCATTTGGGAGGAAGTATCAATAGATTTTATTACAAGACTACCCAAGTCTCATAATAAAACTGTTATATTAGTGTGGGTAGATAGACTATCAAAATATGCACACTTCTCAACCCTTCCAACTAGTTTTACTCTTATATACCTCTGATTTTATTTCAGACATAGCCAAACTACATGGCATACCACAAGGTATAATTTCAGACAGAGACCCAATCTTTATGAGCAATTTCTGGCATGAATTGTTCAGGTTAAGTGGAACCACATTAAAGCACGGCAATGCATACCATCCTCAGACTGATGGCCAAACAGAGGTAACCAAAAGAATCATTGAGCAATATCTAAGGAGTTTTGTATTAGAGACACCAAGGATGTGGTTACAGTTCCTTCCATGAGAAGAATTCTCCTATAATACATCCATAAATACTTCCACAAAAATGACTCATTTTCAAATAGTATATGACAAACTTCCTCCTTCAGTAATACCCTATAATGGGAATACAACTATCAACACAGAGGTGGAAATACTACAACAGAGGGACAAAATTCTACATACTTAAAACAAACTTACAGGAAGCTCAAAACAGAATGAAGTAAATGACTGATAAACATAGAAGAGAGTTTCAATTCAAAGTAAATGATTTAGTATTATTTAAACTAAAACCCTATAAACAAACTTCAATCTCTGGGAATCAGTATACAAAACTACAGAGAAAATACTATGGTCCTTTCAAAATTCTAGTAAATAGGGACAAGAGATATAGAATAGAGTTGAAACAACAAGGATACATAATGTGTTTCATGTATCCGTGACTTAAGAAATACGACATGATTCTACACTACACACCCGTAAAAAATTACCAACTCATTTCATAGACGCAGCAGCCAATTTATTAAAGTTTTAGATCACGTAACAATACTACGGATATCAACAAATTAAAGAAATCTTAATACAATGGGAGGGACTTCTAGCCACGATGCTTCTTGGTGTCAAGTGAAGAAATACGAGAGATTTATCGACTTTGACCTGGGACAAGGTCAATGTAGGGTAATGATATGATTTCAAATTCTCCAAAAGACAACAAAAGCAAAAGGAATAAAAATTACATATTGGATGAAAGACTTCATTCAATAATATAGAAATGATAAAATAAGAATCAAGATAGCCATTCTACTGCTAAAAGACTTAGAAGAGTAAGAAATGGCCACATACATCCATAAATTACAAATGAAAAGGCTATAGTACAAGAAGAGAATTACATACTACAACTCAATATAAGTCCAACAGAATACAACTCAATACAAGACCCTTACAGAGAATTAATAAATATCAGAAACCAAAGATGAGCAACAGAGATTATAATAGAAGAGAAGCCAAAGAACTTCCAGAATGAACCCTGCATCAACACCCAAGACAGAGATCTTTCAGATGATAAAAGAATAATAAAGAAGCAATCAAGAAACCAAGAAATGATTTTTACAGCTAAGCCAACAGAAATAACTACCAGATACTCCAGAGCATAAGCCAGACAAAAAAGATCAACAAACTGTAACTGAAAATAGTTATAAAGTGCAAGAAACTCAATATTTGTAACAGAAAGTAGTTATCCATGTATAGAAAGCCTAGATCTATATTAGTAATAGAGAGAAGAGACTATAAATAGAAGTAAGAAGTCAAACATAAAGGTATGAACAATTTTGAAAGCTCTACTCCCTGATATCTTCTTCGGTTTCTTCCTCTGAACCTTTCCATCAGTTTTCCTCGCCAGAAAAATCGATCCTCCGGCAAAAAAAAACCCCTCGGATTTCTTCCTTTCCGGCTCCCCTTTCTCTCTGGCATCTCTCTGGAGCTACGGCTGCTCGAATAGCCGATATTATCTCTTCTTACTCTTTTCAATTCCAACCGAGAAACTTCTCGGAGAAGCTTCATCAAACGGCCATCTCAGTGACACTTGGATCCCACTAACATCAATCAGACGGGTTTCGGCAGCAAATTTCATCAGGTGTTCCGGTGAATAACATCCGTATTCCACTAAGATCCATCAGACGGCTGAAGATTAATCAAGCACCCCCTTATCGAGGCAAGAATCCAAAGGCAGAGAAGGCTTCAAAGTGAACCGGCCCGGCTTAAGCCAATCAAGAACCCGGCACGTATCAAAGCCTCCAAAGTCCCCAAGCGGCTCCATCCCGCGCCACAATGACTGCCCTGGGAACGAACCTTCCACAAGATGCCTCGTCGCAGTAGACGTTCATTCTTTCAAATTGCAGATCCGGCATGGCCGTATGCCTCCCGATTGGATCAATCCCAAGAGCAGATTGCGGGCGAGGAGCCAGAACTAAATCACCTGTCCCAAGAGCTGACCGTGAGGTGCGAGAGAAGTTTCTTTTGTTCTGCGGGAAGGTTTAGCCACACAGCTCCGATGAGATGGAGTTATGAGCCATGAGATTTTCCGGTGACGGAGCTGAGGAACGAAGTAACGGCGTGATTTTTTTTTTTTTTGCAATGGGTATCACCCAACAGCCCATCCATCTCAGGTAGATATCATCGTACTAATCATGAGCTCAAGGCCACATTCATCACCACAGTGACGGGTCCCCACTACTTTCATCTTGGTATAGTGCTCCTAGAAGAGGATTCAACTCGGTCAGGAGAGTTCTAACGCCGCCTACAACCCAACCAAGAGACGGTGGGTGGCATGATATATTTGATGTGTTTTGAAGTTTTAAGTATTGGATAAGTAAATATATTTTTTTTAGGTGTTAGTTATGTAATTGTTAAAAAATTAGGTGGTATGGATGTAAATCTACTTATTTATTTTAGAATAATTAGATCATAATTTTTCGATAATCACCGTACTATATTAGATCAATAAAAAAAATGTAACTTTCTCACTATATATTTTTTAAAATATCATAAGAATATAATTCTCGAATACACTGAAGTGTGTTTTGAACAATATAGTCAGCTCTCTACCTCGAATGCATCCTAAGTCTCATTAAGAACAGTATTGACTCAGTCTAAAGGGGTAAATTTGTCATCTTGGATGGTAAACCCATTTTTTAATTAATTCAACATTTTATTAAATTAGGGCATTTACATGCATAACATAAAAATCTTATATATTTACATTCTAACATCTAAATTTTAATTTTTATATGAATAACATCTGAATTTTTAATATCACATTAAAAAATATCACTCTTATTCATTTTTTTAAGTGAAATACATCTTTTTTTAATATATAAAAAAATATCAAGATTGTAAATATTAAACTTTAGATGTTAGATATATAAATGCATAAGAATTATATGTAAATATTAAATTTTAGGTGTTGGATATATAAATATATAAGAGTTATATGCTATGTATTTAAATCTTCTTAAACTTTATATAAAAAAATAATTAAATTGCTATATTTATCATATAAAGTGTATAAGTATACTTTTATTTCTACATCCTTCAATGCATATCAAACTTTGTGATAATGAGTGCTTTAATTATTATATATTTCATTTCTCATATTATATTTTATTGTTAGGGTATATTTTGAAATTTTAGTTATTTGATGGATGAAAAATAAATTTAAAATATTTTGTTCATGTATTTTGAAATTCACACTTTAGTTTAATTTTTCATGTACTCTAAAATTATTCGACTCAAAGAGATTTTTAAATACATTATATCACTTTATCCAAGGGCTCTTAACTATCACAATTCTTATGCATTTATGTATCTAACACCTAATATTTGATATTTATAAAAAGGATTTATATACATATCATATAATTCTTATGTATTTACATATCTAATACCTAAATTTTAATTTTTTTTATATATATAATATCACAATCTTCAATATCATATCAAAAATATTATCATTACTCACTTTTTTAAAAGTGAAATGTATATTTTTAAACGTAGGGAAGTATTAGATATGTAAAATTATAAAATTTGTATGATATGTATGCAATTTTTTCTATTTATAAATATATTACAAGATGCATTTTACTCTAAAAAATTAATAATGGAGTTATTCTTGATATAATATTAATAATTTAAGTATTATTTATATAAATATTAAAATTTATATATTAAATATATAAATATATATAAATTATGTGCTATGTATCTAAATGCCTAATGTATCTTATTATTTTCTTTTTAAAGTTCTTTATCTTTGTTAGAAATCACTTATTGGCTTGTGTCACTTAAACATGGATTAAATGTTTGTTGATTAATTTTCCCCTTTAAGTAATTACTTGGTGTAATATAAATATATAATAATTTTAATTTATAAAAGGCTTAAAATTATGTATATGATAAATTTTAATAAATTAAAAAAATATGCAACTCTACGAGTGAACCAAATTGCAGTAAGCCATATATGTTAATATTAATTTTAAAAAAATACAGATTAAAAGAAAATTAATATAAAAATTTAGCCTGAGAACAAAAACTTTTTCAACTACAATTGCATCAAAGTACTAACTCAAATAGATATTCCAACTTAAGGAATAGGTTAATCAACAATATAACACATTAATGACCTATTTGGAATCAATTTTATTTTAAAAATATGTATATTTAATGTATTTTTAAATATTTTTATTTAAATAAATCACATTATTTCTACAAATATTTAAAATAAATTTTAAATATTTTGAATATTTTTAAAAATAATTATTATTATCAAACATATTTTATTTTGAATGAAATTATAAATAAAATAAAATAAGATTTACAAACATACCATATATTTAAGATTTGCATACATTCTACACAATTCTTATGTATTTACATACCTAACATCTAAAATTTAATATTTACAAATATAACACTGTTCCTATGCATAAAAAGATATATTTCACTTAAAAAAAATTAATAATAATGATATTTTTATTGTAATATTAAAAATTTAAGTATTATTTATGTAAATATTAAAATTTATGTATTTATATATAAATATATAAGAATTATGTGGTATGTATGTAAATGCCCCAAAATAAATAAATAAATAACTACCCCAAAAATACCCTTAGGCCAACTTATGCCATTATAAGCTATATAAGATTTATTTGAACTTCAAACAAAGAACTGTCTCACAAAGTTACAGAAAGCATAGAAAATCATATATACAATAAGAACTTAATATATGCTTCTACTAAATTGTCATTCATGAACCTTCCTGTACCTACTTTCAAATAACTTTAATGAAAAATACATTTTTTTTTCAATTCACTAAATATAATATAAACATACTACTATGGCCAGAACTGGTTTCTTCCATGAAATTGAAAACCTACATACCTCTGATCATAAGCATCAGGTGTGAAATAACGGCCTGAACTCGATTGAGAATGGCTCGAATCGCCTCTTCTTCGATCAAATCGCGAGGAATAAACCGAATGTGATCGTTCGATATTTCTCCCTCCATTCATCAGTTGAACAGTATGAGCTGCATTTTGGTCATAGTTGTAGAGGGGGATGAGAAATCTCTCTCTGCCTGCTTGTGGAGCTGATATTTTATTCCTTTGATGAAAAACTGGGTGTGAATTCTCATAAATGTGTTGAAAATTGGGTCTCTGAGTAGCAGAGAAATGAAGTGGCTTGGCTTCTTTTTCAGATTGATCAGTTGGTCTTCTATTTGTGTTCGAAGAAGTCTTGGTTTTGAAGTTCTTAGAATGGTTAGCTATATGTTTGTTGTTGTAAGTCTTTTGGTGTTTTGTTCTGGGAGTAGGAGCCTCTGACTGTTTCTTCAGCCTTTTGATTTGATGTTTTGGCCTTGAATCAGTGAGATTTCTCTGGCGTTTGGAACCTGTTTAGGGTATAAAAACTTAGGAAGATTTACATATGTAGTGCATAATTCTTATGCATTTACATATCTAACATCTAAAATTTCATATTTATATAAATAAAATATTTTTCTATGCATATAACGGTGTATTTTACTTTTAAAAAGTAAGTGATAGTGATATTTTTGATGTGATATCAAAGATTTAAGTGTTATATTTATAAATATTAAAATTTAGGTAGTAGATATATAAATATATAAGAATTATATGCTATGTGCCTAAATGCCCAAATAATTCTCCCTGGCTAGATACCAGTATTTGATGTCTTTTAATGTAAGTTATTCAGTAAAAAGATGCAATTATTTCAAGAGATAACATACCTGCACTTATTCTAGCTTTGGTAGATGCCCTAGCATGTCTTGCTGTGGCACCCCTTCTGTGCTTCTCTTCAAGAACCTTGGATCTTTCCGCCTCATTGCCCCAGTGCTAAGTAAACCAAGTGCCATAACTGTCAGGTTTATGATCGATGATAGAAATATATATATATATATATATATATATATATATATATATATATATATATATATATATATATATATATATCGATATTTAAATTACTATGAGAATCTTGGGGGTAAAGGCAGTGATCCCAAGTCGAAATCAATCGATCGCCTAAACTTTGAACTGAACATTAGAATGATCATCAAATATAAGTATTTATAAATCGAAGATCTCGTAGAATCTAACAATAAGATCTCAAATTCGACCTCATTTGAGCATCCAAATGTTGAAATACATCAAATGATCAAAAGGAATGGAACCGTCATGGGGAGGAGTGGTTTGGATTTTCCATGTATGACCGCCACTCCTCCAATTCTCATATCCATACTGACACTTTGAGGCCAAGTGAAGAAGGAGAGGCAAAGGGAGAGAGCTCACGCTTCAAGATCCAGAAGATCGCACTACCGCCTCGACGGTCATCAACCACACCGTGGGCCACCGCCACCGATCGCCGCCAATCATAATCGTTCGATTGCTGTTTGTTCTATATTGAAATTGTTCTCAGATTTCACCAAGTTCCTACACGCAATTCACCATCACCGGCCGTCATGAACTATTACAACTCAATCGTCGTTACATACTGTTGTTCTTTTCTTGTATATCATCTGTAATGTATCTGTAATTTCAGATTCTATGATATACATAGTGAACATTTTTGGGCCAGTGGTTTTTTTTCTCTCTTTTCGAGGTTTTCCACGTTAAAACTCGGAGTTCCACTTTTAAATAGTGTAATTGTCAATAAACTTTCTTTCACTCTATGGCTTCCGCATATATATATATATATATATATATATATATATATATATATTGATGGCAAAACCAAAATAAATTGAGACGTTACAGCATCAAAAAACAGAATTGTACGGTAAGTCTAATCAGAGAAGAATTTCATTGGAACTGGTATTGTATTTTTATAAATTAAAGAGAAAGAGAAAATCCCTCCTATTATCTGGACATAAAGAACAGCAAGAACAAGAGGATGAATATCTGTAAGAAACTCAAAACAATCAAAATGGAAAAGACTGGCTCAACAAAACTAAGTTTGAATCTATGAAAATCAGTAAGGATTCCAAATCACGCAGCAATTCTACCAGCTTGAAAGAATTTAAATTACAAATTATTAGGAGAGATTATCATGCACTGAAAATAAAGGAGCATCAAGCAAATCAAAAGGATATAAATGTGAGTTTTGTTAGCTGGGTTTAGTTAAAATATAAGATTATGCACTTTTGGCCACTGATGTGGAAAAGATGCAAAAACTGGATTTTGGAGTCAAGTTTTTTATTTGTGTCCTGACAAGAAAAATATTTTCCATTTGTAAGCCATATCCTGTGGCTATACTTAAATATAAAATAATGATGCATGTAAGATAGTTGTTTTTGGCACAGTGTAGTTGAGGACGCACGATATTGTGAAAAAGCAATTAGACATGTACCAGATCTTAGAAAACGTATAATTTTTTTGTATCCTCTCAAAGATGCAAGGGATGGTTTCTCTAAAGATATTAAAGCCCTTAAATTAGAGTATATGTTTTCCAAGGAGAAATTTTGATTGGTATTGCTTCGATTTCAATGAAACATCATGACTTGAGTAAACAAAAAAATATTAGTTTCTTGGTTGTAGATCAGTGGTGTACCCAGCAACTTCCGAGAAGACCTCAAGCAGGAAATAGGATTGCTAGGACAATTCCTAGAATTTTCCGGTAAAATGATTTCTATAATTCTTCAATAGTGAAAACAGAGAACACTGAACTTAGACAATTATCGCTCCTATATATATAACAATGACAGCGAAACGAAATGAAAAAGAAAACCAAAATTATCGCTGCTAAGGCACCACAAAGTCACAAACATAAGAAAAATAAGTTGACAGTTTGAAACTTTAAAAAAAAACTAATTATGCATTAACAAAAATATCTATGATTCGCACTCCAATTTCAAGTTAAAATAAATAAAAGGCCAATTAAAAAATATATATATAACTTATCTGATTTTTCGGTCAATTTCCTTTTTGATTGAGAATATATAAGAAAAATATCATTAATTGTTTGTATAGAATTTTGAGATTCAGTCTCATTCAATTAACAATGGGTACACTCTGAATTAGATTGATGTCAAATAAATTTTCTTCTTCCATCTGAGAAGGTTCTTGCGGAAGCACTGGATCTTCTTTCTCAACAATTCACTCATTTTTCAAAGTGGATGTCATTTATTAAAATTGAATTAATAATAGTCAATATTCTTTAGGATTAAATTTAGTTAATAATATATAATAATATGGGGCGAACGCTTCATGCAAAAGCGCAAAAGGCAGCCCCCGGGCATCCATATACCCCATGGGAGCAATAGCCCATTCACAATTCTAGTGCAAAATTGGTCTTGGCCCATCTTAGGGTGATGATCCCCAAGCACACCCAAAAAATGCTTTTTAAAATACTAGCATGTACTGAGGGGAGAGACTTTTGAAGATGATCAAAAAGAACAACCATGTCTTTTATAATCTAATTACAAGTACCAAATCATGACAATACAATATTTTAGAGTAAGGAGATAGTTACAATGGATGTGAAAACATTGAATGGCGGGTGGGTGCACATCAATATTGATGGATATCTCTTGGTATAGTACACGTGTTATAGAGTTATCCATTGGTAATTATAAAAATAAAGCATGTTGCTATATTAATAATGGTTTAAACTTTCAAGATTAGGTTGATATATTAGTAATAACAAGCAAGCAAATAGGAGCGGATGGAGTGTGGAGGCACGGGCACATGCCCCTACTGACCAAACCCGCCGTAGTAAAAATATTCAGCTTTAGTTTCTAGATTTAGGCAATTGAAACCCTTGTCTTACTCCGTTGGGGTAAGTAGACTTCGGCAGTTCGGCTTCATGAAGCCACAAAGGTAACCCTTGTCTTTCCTCTCGGCCCCCACCCTACTTCGCGCACTTCGATTTGTCTAAATCTCGTATCAGGCTTTAGTAAATTCAGATTCAACCATGCGAAAGCAGATGTAGCAGATTATACAAAGCCATGGCCAATGGATTTAGTAAATCTGGATTTAACCATGCAAAATTAGCTTGTCTAAATCCCAGAATTGCCTTGTCTTTATCCCAGAATTGTCTTGTTTTTCCTTCCACCTTGCTTCACACACTTCGACTTGTCTAAATCCCATAAATTTGCCTAAAAAAAATTTGTTTTGAAAAATGATGATTACATTTCCAATCAATTAGTATGTGAAACTAAAACTATTAAAAATTGAAATCTGTACATTTGGGAGTATTTTAAGGGAGTTTGTGGAGATTATTAAAGTTGATATTGATTTCTGTAATTTATAATTTTTTTAATTATATATGCTAAACCTTCATAATTAGAGGATTCTATTTGTTGAGTATAAATGATAAATCTTGGTGATGCTTAATATGTCTTCAACTTGATTATCTTTGATGATGCTATGAATTTTATAGGAGAGTTTTTCAATGTTGATTTTTTTCTGTCCTTATCTCTTAACATTATTACTTTGAATTGATATCTTGAGTCTTTTATTTGTCCCCCACCCCTATTTTTGGACTTTGCTATTGAGATCTGTTTTGCCTTAAATTTTGTTAAATCTTTGATTAGTATTTAATCATTAATTATATATTTTATATTTTATGATCTTAGAGGATCAAAATATTCAAAAATATTTTTCAATGGAACATTCTTCATAATTGATCAAGATATGTGAATATTTTTTTGTTAAAAAAAAGTGGGTGAGCTTTTTTTTTAAAGATGGATAAAATTTATATTATTACGAAATTTATTTATTTTTATTTTATTATATGAGATGCTTTAATTTTTATTTTATATAAGAGTGCATTATTATTTTTATCTTGTTGTGCCCCCTCTGAGAAAAGTTTCTGGATATGCCCTTAGAAGTAAATGATGCATTAATTTATAAAAATTATATCAATATATTAATATGAAAAAATAATAGATTCATAATTAAAAAGAAGAGTAGGTGAAAATGTTTATTTTAAAATTTTCAGTAAAATTTTTATTGGGTTCATTTTAAACCTAAGAATGTTCATTCATATTATAAAATTGCTTTAAATATTATAATTTTTTATTTTTTTTTATATGAAACTTATGCCTCGATCTGCCTCAAGACTCACACCTCAATTTCTAATTCAATCTTTTTAAACCTTAGTTCATATAAGACAATACAATACAATACATTTAGATCTTACTAAATAAATTTTTTGAAAAACTATGGTAGTGCAGACTTTAATGTATCTAATTTAATTTTATTTCATGACAATGTTAGTATCGTGGATTCCTCGTTTTTTATCCCCTCCTTGTGAATTCACATCCAGTATCATGTATGCATGGGTATTTGTCCAACACATATAGTAACAACTTCTACCATGGAATGATTATTTATGATAACTCATGAATTATCTTGTATGAAGCACAATAACTTTGCTCTAAGTTGCATGACAAATATTAAATACTTAACTAGTCAGAGAAAAAAAAAATTCAAGCTAGGTAGAATGATTCAAAATTAAAAAGCGCATAACTTTCAATACCAGACACTATACCAAGTGAGGGAGGCACTTTGTGCCTCTTAATTCTGGAACTGTAGCACTTAACAACTTCCTTTAGTGGCATCCGAGATTGTAGCAATTAGCAATTTCCTTCAATGGTTTCTAAAACTCTAGCAATAAGTTCTCCTTCTTTGGCTTCCTTTGAATATCACTATACCACATTCAATTTTCTTACTATTTTAGGAAAACCAAGAATTGCTTTGCTGAGATATTTTGGGAACTTCAACAATTCATATGGGATGATTAGAACTCATAAATTCTATTGGATCTCAAAGAATTCTAAGAAATTTCTTATTTTAGGTTCTTCATGACTATATATAGGATCCGAAGACATGTAAAATTCATCAAACATAAAGCATTGAAATAAAGCATCTGTTTTCCTCAATCCTTATCTCTGTGTAGTTGGATATTCTTCAAGAGCTTAGAAAGACATGATGGCCACTTCCTGGAACGAGTCTCCCTATATAAGTGCATGGTCTCGAACTTCCTTTGGTGTGATTTCTATCATTGTTATTGATATTAATTTATTTAAGAATTGTTTGGTTTGAAGTAAAAAGAGTATAAAGTATTCCAAATCTGACTTTTGAAAAATACTAGTATTTGGTTTGAAGCAAAAGGAATGCAAAGAAAAAATTTTAATGACCTCTCTACACAAAGGTCATTTATAGTGTTCCAAACTTCGCCAATTTGGCAAAGCTCTGAATACACTCATCTCCACCACTGCCGGGCTTCAACTAATGCCAATATCATAACCATTATCGATCTTTACATTGAACTCATATTACTTCAATTCAAATTAAAAATAATAATAATCTCTTCAATTTATTCTTCACTCAACCAAGTAACTTTAAAAAAAATTTAAATACATTACATTTCTTTTGCAATGTATTCATTTGCAGTGACTTGTGCATAATTGAAGTTTGTTAAGTGTGATAAGTATTAGATTTCTTTCTATAGTATGAATCTTGATTATTGCTAAAACTTTATATTCGTTTACAATTTTTCTTTATAGAATTTCAGACTTTAATATTAAATTCTTATTTAGAATGAAATGAGCAGGTGTGCTATTTGCATATTAAAAAGGGACTTTTTTTTTTTGCTTAAGAAATAATATCCTATGGCAGCACATATTACAGAAGGAAGTGAAATAACAAATAATAACGTAAGTCTAGATATAAATTTTTCAAACTTAGATCACAAGGTAATAGACCAATTGTGATCTATGATTAATAATATTATGGCATACAAGGACATGGGTTTTGAATCACAGGAATTCCTCAATTTCCATCATACCTTACTATGCACCCATCATAGGTACAACCCTGAGAATTGTGCCTTACAATTGAGCCAGAAACCCAAAACAGAGGCTAATTCCCATCATTCAATACTACATTGACTATTATAAGGTACAATCAGAACATACCTAATGACGATCACTAAGGAAAACTAAAGCACAAGTATAGGGCTCCAATTACCTCCAATACAAATCAAAATGAGTAAATAAGTTCAACAAGTTTGTGTCTCCAATGATAACCATACACTTGAAACTCTACATCATAGAGGCTTCAATGGACTGAACAATTACAATTCAATTACAAGCTAGGTAGAATGATTCAAAATTAAAAAGCGCATAACTTTCAATACCGGACACTATACCAAGTGAGGGAGGCACTTTGTGCCTCTTAATTCTGGAACTGTAGCACTTAACAACTTCCTTTAGTGGCATCCGAGATTGTAGCAATTAGTAATTTCCTTCAATGGTTTCTAAAACTCTAGCAATAGTAGTTCTCCTTCTTTGGCTTCCTTTGAATATCACTATACCACATTCAATTTTCTTACTATTTTAGGAAAACCAAGAATTGCTTTGCTGAGATATTTTGGGAACTTCAACAATTCATATGGGATGATTAGAACTCATAAATTCTATTGGATCTCAAAGAATTCTAAGAAATTTCTTATTTTAGGTTCTTCATGACTATATATAGGATCCGAAGACATGTAAAATTCATCAAACATAAAGCATTGAAATAAAGCATCTGTTTTCCTCAATCCTTATATCTGTGTGGTTGGATATTCTTCAAGAGCTTAGAAAGACATGATGGCCACTTCCTGGAACGAGTCTCCCTATATAAGTGCATGGTCTCGAACTTCCTTTGGTGTGATTTCTATCATTGTTATTGATATTAATTTATTTAAGAATTGTTTGGTTTGAAGTAAAAAGAGTATAAAGTATTCCAAATCTGACTTTTGAAAAATACTAGTATTTGGTTTGAAGCAAAAGGAATGCAAAGAAAAATTTTAATGACCTCAAATTTACACAAAGGTCATTTATAGTGTTCCAAACTCGGCCAATTTGGCAAAGCTCTGAATACACTCATCTCCACCACTGCCGTTGGCCTTCAACTAATGCCAATATCATCGCCGACCATTATCGATCTTTACATTGAACTCATATTACTTCAATTCAAATTAAAAAATAATAATAATCTCTTCAATTTATTCTTCACTCAACCAAGTAACTTTAAAAAAATTTAAATACATTACATTTCTTTTGCAATGTATTCATTTTACTCTAAATTTTTTTTCTCAAATAAAACAGCCCTTTAGTGACTAGTATGTGTGCATAATTGAAGTTTGTTAAGTGTGATAAGTATTAGATTTCTTTCTATAGTATGAATCTTGATTATTGCTAAAACTTTATATTCGTTTACAATTTTTCTTTATAGAATTTCAGACTTTAATATTAAATTCTTATTTAGAATGAAATGAGCAGGTGTGCTATTTGCATATTAAAAAGGGACTCTTTTTTTTTTGCTTAAGAAATAATATCCTATGGCAGCACATATTACAAAAGGAAGTGAAATAACAAATAATAACGTAAGTCTAGATATAAATTTTTTCCGGCAAACTTAGATCACAAGGTAATAGACCAATTGTGATCTATGATTAATAGATAACATACCTTATGGCATGCACAAGGACATGGGTTTTGAATCACAGGAATTCCTCAATTTCCATCATACCTTACTATGCACCCATCATAAGGTACAACCCTGAGAATTGTGCCTTACAATTGAGCCAGAAACCCAAACCAGAGCCTAACAATTCCCATCATTCAATACTACATTGACTATTATAAGGTACAATCAGAACATACCTAATGACGATCACTAAGGAAAACTAAAGCACAAGTATAGACTCTAGGGCTCCAATTACCTCCAATACAAATCAAAATGAGTAAATTATGAAGTTCAACAAGTTTGTGTCTCCAATGATAACCATACACTTGAAACTCTACATCATAGAGGCTTCAATGGACTGAACAATTACAATTCAATTACAATTTTAATTGTTGCCCCCCCCCCCCCCCCCTCCCAAAAGGAGTTACAAGGGCAAAGCAGCAACAACAATATTAGCAATGCATCAAACCAATTCTATTGTCAATTTAGAGAACAGAAATGCAACTTTACCTGACGGAAAGTTCTGTACCTATAGAGATTGCGCCCTTTCACAAGCAAAGGATACAGCAATGGCAATGGCTTGACACCTTTGCTCCACAATACTTCGACCTTTTTAATCATGTAAACAAAAATGAAAAAAGAAGCTAGTGGATAAAATAATTATCAGGCAGTTTCCACCTTGACTTACAGTAAAAGTGTGTTGCTGCTTTGCACTTCCATAGCTTTCCTTAACAACCCTACCAGCAATTGTTCTCTTTCCTATAACTTTTCCATTTCTTGAAACTTTGTTAAACCTAGTAAAAAATTAGAAAGTTCCTAATCAAAGTGTGTAATCAATAACAAGGTGAAAAAGTAAAAAAAGAAGTTATCAGAAAATTGAAATGTAATTATGACATACTTATCATAGACTTGTTGCTGAAACATGACAACATCACCTTTGCAGACATCACCTATAATAATAACAATAACAATTCAACCTGCTAGAAAAATGATACAATAGGATTTTAGAGTGAAGGAGATAAAATGCTACCTGTGCAGTTGATGGTAAACGATGACTTTGGATACCACCTCTCACCATTTCCATCTTTTAGCCTGATGGATGCATAATAGAAAATGATAACTACAAGTATATGGCATGATTTAGTAGCAAAGAAAAAAAAATTAGATTCTTATTTGTCATTCATGATGTAGATATCATCCTAATGTTCAACTCTTTGAACACCTAAACAAACTAGGCAGTCAATGTCCCTTGTCCAATACCTAAAACTGGTTTGTTGTTAAATGATATTAATTTGATGGATCTCGTAGAACAAATGAAAGAGTTTGGATCAATCTTAAGTAGTTTCCTGATATTGCAGCCTTTTCCGCATTTCTTGTAAGGATTGAAAGTGTGAAGCAATTCCTCTTCGTTTTTCATCTATGTATTTTCTCTTGCATCAAGAGTTGTTGTGTTTCAACAATAGATTTGAGGTTCAATGGTTAAAGATAAAGATAAGTATAGAAAGAAAGAATGACTTCAGTAAGAGACCTTGTCATCATAAATGGAAAAAAATGGATTCCTTTGTCACAGAAGATGAAGAAATTTAATGCACTGTTTATTCCAAAGATTGGAAAGGGACATATAGGAAAGAATATATAGTAAAATAAAGAACTTAGATAGAAAATAGTAGTTATAATCTGCTAAACTTCATGACAAATAAATTATGTGGGAGACAACAGAATTCTGGTATTAAACAGCCGAAGTATTACTTACGGTATTCCAATTGACTAAATAATATGCCGGAGCATCAAACTGGACAAGCTTCAAGCGCATCACCCATCACTAACTACTAGTGTTCCACTCTTCTTGATGTACATTGATAGAGCTCAACAAGGCAATTAAAAGATCATACGCCATATTAACATCACAATGCGAATGAAAATAAAATTCAATTTCCAGTAAGAAAGTTTTATCAACTGTTTTTAAACAAAAATAAAAATATAAGTTCATGGTCCTGTGAATCTTCGATTTCATAAATTTTCCAGTCGACTCAACGATACATAAAAGAAAGGAAATCCAGGCAGCTCCAAAGAGGCTAAAAGGTATATCTATTACAGACCTCCAGTGCTCGAGAATTCTTTGAATGCACGTTGCTTTTGTGCCACTTATCATAAGGTCGTGTTTTCTCAAATAGGCTTTGCACTCATCCAACTTCAGTACATCCAATTTTTGGTTTCCTGTAAAACGAAAATAACAAAGAAAACAAAGCAGCTTGTATGATAAACCAGAAACAGTAATGTCTTTTTCAGCGCAGAACCCCATTAGAATTGACAAAATAAGCTCAAACCTGTGAGAAGAGCCATCTTTTTTTACGAAAATTAGAACAAAAAAGGATCCAATTAGGACGTAAACTGATGCAAATTTGTTATCCTATTGGCATGCAAAGCCTGGAAGTAATGGGGGTTTCTTTAAAATTTGTGATCGGGGAAAGGTTTGAGGGGAATACTTTGGCGAAGAAGATTGACAACTTTGTCACAAAGATCTTCATCAGTCGGTTTACCCTCTTTCTGATCATATCCTTTGTCGCCATCGTCCTCATCGCTCTGGTCCTCGCTGTTTATCCAATCCCGAAATCGGAAAACAACGTCAAGTAAAAACTGATAGCAAGCTAACTCTACCGTACGCTATACTTCACCATAACGGAAAAATGAGAATCAATGCAAAGATGAGACCTATTGGACTCGTAGTCCTCATCCTCAGCAGAACTCCATTCGGATTCCACGTCCCCCTTCTGATCCGATTCTGATTCCTCGTATTCATATTCTTCCTCCTGGCTTTCTGACTCGTCTTCTTCCTCTTTGCTTTCGCTGTCGTCTTCTTCATCCTCTTGCCCTAGATAAGAGTCGCTTTCTTCTTCGTCTTCATCATCGTCTGCGACATTGTCTGAGGAGGAAGAGATGTAAATAGGTTGCTTCAACTTCCCCATAGAATCGACGGCAGCCTATTTTTCCGGCGGATACGTCGGAGTAAGGGGATCAAGGCCTTTCGCTGAAGTAGGATTTTGGTAGTAATCATGTAAATTCAGATTTAATAAATTCTGAAATGATTAAATTATAAAAATTAGTTAAAAATAGATTTAAGGCATGTTTGACCGCTATAACTAAAAATAATAATAATTATAGAATTACTAAAAAATATATTATATGAGTAAACTAAAAAAGGTGTATATATATATTTTTTATTTTAAAAAAATTAAATCCCAGCTTTTTAATCGTCACAAAAAATAATAAAATCAAATTAAAAAATATAATTTTTCATCTCAAATTTCTTAAAATATAATCGAAATATTGTCAAAATACAACTTATTAAATAGTACGGTGATGCTATGTAGACCGTACCGTACCATCATCTTGACCTCAAAGAGAGCCTTAAGTTCAATTACATTTTGATGAATCATTTGACTATTAATTTTAAAATTTATTATTATGAAATTTAAATAAAACTTTAATAATACTTTAAATTATCTAATTATTAGGTGAAAATTATAATTCAAGAGTACCATTTTGTTAATTATCTTGAATATATATTTGTGACATCAATAAAATAGAATTGATTCTCAACACTTGTAAGCCTTGACAAATAACATATATATTAGGGGTCACTAAATAAGTGAAATAATAAAGCAAAAGTTGAATAAATTATTGAATAGAAATTCCCATATGCATTTGTCATTACATAATGGGCATTATAATTAGGGGATTTACATACATATGGCACAATTCTTATGTATTTATATATATAATACATAAACTTCAATTTATATATATATATATACATACTATTCTTTAATATCACATCAAAAATACTATCATCACTTACTTTTTAAATATGAAATGTATCTTTTTAAGCATAGAAAAGTATTAGATAAGTAAATATTTAACTTTTGGGTATTAGATATGTAAATGTATAAGAATTGTGTGGTATGTATGCAAATCTTCCATTATAATTCTCATTTTATAAATTGTTGTGTTTATTTTTAATTTATGTGTATATGAGGGGACACCACACAAATTTAATGGTGTACTTATTGAGGTGATCGGGTACAACATCAAAAAATAATGCACTATCTCGAAAGATAGAGATCATTATTCTACGATAGACATAATCACCTAAGGACTCATTGATGCGAATATACCGTTTTTTCCTTTACTTTAATGGATGAATAAAGTAGGGTTTATTTATTCTAAAGTTGAGCATAAGTTAATTACATCCTAAAGAATGTGAGTTTCTTACGCATACTCTCGATTAAAGTAAGCAATTATTGTCTCCAAAGATTTCAAAGATAAGACTATTAATAAATTATGTATGTTTGGAAAATCAAGTGGGATAGATAAAAAAAGGAGATTTATTATCGAAGCCAAAAGGAGATTAGTAGGGGATGCTCATGATACTAGGAAGCCTAGTGAGCATCCCAAACTATCCTATAGTTGGGTTTATATATTTGAAATTGAAGATAATTATATGTTTGAGTTGAAATTTTATTAGGAAACTAGGACTTATGATTCTACAATACAAGATTGTGGAAATACCTAAGAAGTGAGGATTTATGCTTTTAGCCTAAGGGGAAACAATAACCTCGGATCCTAAATCTACGGAGCTTTAGAGAGGGCCAAAGCACGTCCTAAATCTAAGATGAAAAATGGGTATATTATTTACCTCCACAAGAGAGGGTAAACCACCCAACTGCTGGACTTATAACTGCTTGGAGTGGAAGCCAGCTAACTCCTCCCATATTTTAAAACTATGTGGTCAAGTCATATATTTTACAAGTTGGTTAGGTTGTTATTATTTAGAAAGAATTTAAAATTCTTAAACTTACTACCTAAGAGACTAAAGCATGAGTGGTATGAATAATGACTTAGTTTAATGCAATTCTTTTCAATTTTTATTTGATTTTGGACTTTTCATTTTGACAAAGGCTATAAAATTTTAAATGTCTAAATGCATAATGAAATAGAGTTATTGGCTAAATCAGAGAGAAAGATGTGTTTTCCATAACAAGGGAGACCCTCAAAGGTCAAGTCTTCCCCTATCATGCAACGATGGAAACATTCTCTTAGCAAGAATGAAACAATCTGATATGCATGATATTAAGCATACAACATTCAGCTGAGGGGTTGCTAAATCTTTTAATTATCTTGATTTAATTTCTAGACTTTAAATGAGGTTATGAGTTATTTAGAAAAATAGTTATGAGTTATAGTTGGGATTGAAAGTTTATTTTTCCCTAAGAGCCTAACCGGATCCAGGATACATATTAAATAATCAAATATGAAGAAACTGGAAAAATACATGTCATTTCTATTACACAATTATAAACAAATTATCAAATAATTTATAAACCCAACATAGAATATAAAAATAAAGCATAGAGAAATGCAAGCTACCTTTATACAACCCGGTATATAAAAGAATAATTATAAGTTTTAAATGATAAGTGTTATGTGAAGGTCTTTAAGTCTTCATGCTTTCTCCATTTCTTCATTTGATTTACTTCATTTGATTTGGTAGGCTTCAAGGCATCACATGGAAGATTAAACCTAATGTTCATAAATAATATTTAACCAAATTGATAATGCATAATTACATTAAAAGTCTTCATTTGATTTACTTCATTTGATTTACATTCTTTAAGTCTTCATGCTTTCTCCATTTCTTCATTTGATTTACTTCATTTGATTTGGTAGGCTTCAAGGCATCACATGGAAACCAAGATTAAACCTTAGCCAATGTTCATCCTTAACCCCCATAATATTTAACCAAATTGATAATGCATAATTACATTAAAAGAATGAAAAAGTAAATCTAACTACGCCTGCAAAATAAGTGTTAGCTAAACAAACCATCAACCCAAGCAGTTATATGTATAATTTAGACTTAGCACCCTGCACATGGGTAACCAAGCCCACATGTCCTAATTTAGATTATGCTTAAGGGTTAAGCAACCTACAAAAGAGAAAATTTATATTTATTTTAAGCGCCTTTAAGCATAATCTTCTGCAGAAGACGTAATTAGGTGAATCACGACCTTACATTTAGTCTACGAAACATACACCCTAACATCCAGTCTACCATAATACATCACAAAATAAACATACATCAAACCATGCACTACCCTAACATAAAGCTAGAAGTTGTGACTAATCTAATGTGTGTATTAAGGCTTGTGTGGTATGTTCTAACTAGACTTTAGAGTTATCATTCTCTAAGTATGAAGGACATTTAATTATAAATGGTGGTTTCACTTTAAATGGTTTAATTGATTTATAAATTTTTGCTTAATATTTTTATTTTTCATTTGATCTATGCTAAACAACTAAGTGTTGTAAAGAGAAAGAAAGAGAGGATCACTCTCTTCTATCCCTACCTTAAGTCACATCTAAAGAAAATTGATTAGATGAATTCTCTTTAGTTAATGGCTTATTACATATTTTAATTAGTCTTAGATTTAGATTCAATTTAAATAAACTCATTCAATGAGAAATACATCTTAAGATTAATTGGAATAAACTACTATCACATAACACATGTTTGTTTATTTTTTTTCATCATATATAACATGCAGATGATCAAATCCTAAATATAACTATACATGCAATTTATATATTAGTACACTTAAATAATGAATATAAGCACATATACTTGGAATTGATGTTTCATTTGGTTGAATTATTTTATCATTTTAATTTAAAGCTCTATATAAATTCTTACAAAAGCATAAGAAAAGAACTCTAAATCATATGACTAAACAATCCAACCATTTGAACATAATATGAATGCATATCTTTTTAATAGAAAAAGGGATTTTCATTCATTAGCTAAATACACATTCAATGTATGAAAGTCTAAGCAAGTACATAGCCATTGTTCTGCACCAAGGGAGTGAGGTAGGAACCTCCTTGGGGCTACTTAAAGTCGTGCATCCCCGAAATATCCAGACTAGTATATCCGCTATTCTTAAATACATATGGATGTATAAATAACTATAAGGATAGAAAAACCATGCAAAAATAGATTTTCATTTATTTATTTATTTGTGCAAATTAATTAAAGCTCTATCTAAAATCTAATGTCAAAGTGCATAAGAATGAAAACAAATAGGTATGTCGCCATTGTTCTGCACCACGGGAGTGAGGTAGGAATCTCCTTGGGACTACTTAAAGTCATGCATCCCCGGAATGTCCAAACTAATATACCCATTAACATTCAAACTTATGAAAATCAACATATGAATGTAAGAAAGAGACTTTATTTCATACACTAAGCTTATATTCACATGCACCTCCTATGTATATATAACTAATGTCACAATATATATTATTATTCATTAAAAGCTTTTAAAAATACATTTGAGATTTAATAGTGACAATAGCCACACATATTTTAAATTAAGTCAACACATGCAAATTTGACATAAAAGAAATCATATTCATTTTTGAAAGAAATGAATGCATGACTACAAGTGGTTTGCAATATTTTAACATGATTGGAAAGAAATAAAGCAACATAAGCATGTAATTTCATTCAATCCAACTAATTCCTAAGGACAATCACATTAAATAAGCTTATTTAAAATAAACCAAAGTTTCTTAAAGATATTTTTGATCTTCATGTTGGTTTGATTTAGGAAATATGAAAGATGTTTGCTAATCTTAATCTCATTCCCCATATATGTGAGTTAACTTGATTTAATGAAAAGCAATTAGGTTAATTTTATGAATTGATTAAGTCAAGCATAGATTAAGTCAATTAATTAACCCTTACCTTTGTCACCATAAGGTAATTAATTAAATAATTATGAGCTAATATAATATGCAAATAAATTGAAAAGTAAATAATAATTTTCCTATAAATGAAAAGGGCTTAATGCAATTAGCTCACAATTGTTAAATAATTAAGCTTAAGGAACTCACTCAATTACTTTTATAGTTTTTTTACACATACGAGCTAATCATAATTTCATTAACTCTCTCTTTAGGTTATTGAACACCCAAAGAGTTACCCAAAATTAATTAGGAAAAACAGGTTTAATCAGGTTAATTAAATTCATTAATTATCTAATTAAATCCTAATTATCCTTAATCAACAATATGAAATGGACTTAGGGAAAGAGACAAAGAAGGAAGCCTATGTCTCAATCCCTAAATCATTTCAATTAGTTAATTAAAGTTCAGATATAATTTAGGTTTTGATTGATTTGGTTAACTAATTTTAAAGAGGGAATGAAGAAGACTTAAGGAAAAGATTAGAAGAGGGGCCCCAATCCATTTCCCTCAGTTTTTCCACTGTTAACAGAAGCTAATGAACTTAATTAATGGATCAATTCACTATTTATTTGATTAATTATCATTAATTAAGATAGGAGAGTAATTAAGGCTTAATCAATCAATTTTTCTAATTAACTATCCAATAAATTTCAAGAAAAATAAGGGAGATAGAGATCATCCTCTTAAACATCTCTAAAAAGTTTGAAGTTAATTGGATAACTAATCAAAGAATAATTATGCTAATTAAATTTTTAATTGAACCTTAATTAAGTAAAAATATTATTCAAAATTAATTAATAATAATTTTCTTGGATTATCCTCTAAAATACCTTTAAAATGAGCCCTTATTTATATTTTTTAGATTTTTCTAGGATTAGTTATGAATTTTATAAGTTTCAGCCTTAAAAATGAATTAATTAACCTAATTAAAGCCTAACCCGTTGGTGCCACGTGACTGCTGACGCGGCGCGCTTTTCACGTGGTGCGAAGGGATAGACTATTTAAGTTGTCAAATTGGGATGCTGACTCGGATTGCAGCGGACGCCCTTTCGCGTGGGTCATCCGATCTAAGATCGGACGATCATGATTAAACATGTAGATTAATGGGATTAAATGGGTAGATCTAACATGATTAGATCAGGACCATCCATTCTGATCACGTAGAACAATGAACTATGATCTGTCTCCTTCGCGAATGGCGAAAGACTGATATTGTCCGTCTTTTTCCATTTGATCCGCGCTCACCAGAGCTTGGATTGGAATCAAATTGATCCCACACCATTAGGAGAAGAAGGCAAACACATCCAACTGTTAAGATCAACTAACATAAAATTTTTCTTCCCAAAGGCTCACAAAAAATTCACCTAAACTATGATTTTGAGAAATTACCTCGCCGGAGCTAATGTCCGGTGGTGGGATCGACGAAGGTAGCTTCGCCTAGTTGAGGCGAAGCTCTGTTGAGAAGCTTGGACGTCAATTTGAAGTGAGCTGCTCGGACGACCAATCCATGCATGTAGGAGCTTTAGCTTCGATCGAACTCAAACATCCGGTGGTTTGGAAGAATGGGAAATGATTTGGTATTGCTCGATAAGGTGTGCTGATGGTGTGTGCACTGTTGATTAAGGTTTGGTAGAGAATTGAGCAAAGGGGATTCAAAATAGGGTTGCCCTGTTTCAGTTTCACATGCAGAAAAGAAATGTGAGCTTGGGAGGCTTTGGAACACTTTGAGGAGGACAGTGGGATTTCATTTCTCACTTGCGGACTCAGTGTGTGCGAATAGTGCCAAATCTCATTTTAATTGAGGGGGTATACCCCTCAATTGGTAGGGAAGGATGGATGGGATGGGTTTACTCCTTTCGGTCGGCAGGCTGTCGTCAAGGAGCCGGAGAGGTCACACTCACATCCACGTGGCTCGATGTGAGTGGAGGAGGTAATGGGAGGCCGCTTAAGGGCTAGTGTGCAATGGTTTCTTGGCTTGAATTCATGGGGTGTTCAGTTTGCATGGGAGGTAGTCAACTCATGTCCCATTGGTCCATGGCGACCTGGGGTGGTGGGTGGTGGGTGTGTGGAGCCTCACTTGAGTGTTTTGAGGGCTACCATGGTGATGGGGAGTGACTTGCTTAAAGGGAGAATCCAATGGAAAGAGGGCTTAACCAATGGTTAATCCCCTTGGGTGGGGTCCACTTTGCTTTGGGCAGATTTTAGATTGAATTATAATCAATTTGGGCTGAGTTTGGTCAGCCACCAAAGCCTCATGGGTTAATTTTGGGTGTTTAAGCTTCACTTAGTCAAATGAGTTCAAATGGATTTAAGTTGGGTTAGGTTGGCCAATTGGTCAAATTTGGTCAAACTAAGGCTTGGGTTAGCTTCAAATGATCATTTAGAGTGTTTTGGTTCAAGGTTTTGATTAATTTGGCTTAGGTTTGATTTTGGCTCATTTGAAATCAAATGATTCAAATGGGTCAACTTGATCAATTTGACCAATTTGGCCAAATTGGATTGGGTTAGCTGTTATTTCACGTTCAATTAGTTAATTAAAAATGATTATAGGCTTTGGTTTGGTTTAATTTGAAATTAATTTGGATTTTAGTCAATTTGACCCTTTAGGTCAATTTGGGCTATGTTTGGTCAAGTTGACCAATTGGTCAAATTGGACTCAATTATGGCTTTGGTCAAGTTCAATAAATGATTTGGAATGAACTTGAGCTATTTGTTGTAATCAATTTAAGTTAAATCATGATTTGACCCATTTTAGCTTTTTAGGCCAATTTGGGTCAACTTAGGTCAAATGGTCAATTGGACTTGGTTTGGCTCAATTAAGGGTTTGGTCATGTTCAATCATTGATTATGAATTGGTTTGAATCAATGGTTTTAATAAATTTGGTATATGATGGGTTTTGACAAATTTGGCTAATCTAGAGAGAGGATGTGATTTTGATTCTGAGAGCACATCTGCTGAAGATATGAGCTCAGATCCGTTGAGGATAAGATGGGTTTAATATATGGATTTCTTTGAGGAAGGATGGTGGATTTAATAAAATAGACCCTGTTAGTGTGTGATGGATCTACTAAGAAAGGGCTAATATCAGCCTAAGCCTATCTTAAATTTACAAATCCAAAGGGAAAGTCTACCATCGGGTAGAGCTAACTAACCTAAGGGGTCCCTTTCGGCGTGCAATGGTTAAGTTAGGAAGAAAGCTTATAGACTTACATCCTCTTAAACAAGGAACCACTGGGTGATTAGTTGATAGCGCAAGAAATCAAACTTGACCTAAGGCGACTATTGAGTGAATGTCGTTGTGGCCTCATATCGACTCAAGAATAGTAAAAATCAACTTAATTTTAAATGGACCATGTCGGTGTGTGATGGATCCACTAAGAAGGGGCTAATATCAGCCTAATCCTATCTTAGATTTACAAATCTAAAGGGATAGTCTACCGACCGTGAGGTAGAGCTAACCAACCTAAGGGGTGTCTTTCGGTGTGCAATGGTCAAGTTAGGAAGAAGGCTTGTAGACTTACATCTTCCTAAACAAGGAACCATTGGGGTGATCGATTGATAGCACAATAAATCAAACCGACCTAAGGCAATTACTGAGAGAGTGCCAACCTGGGGACTTATCTCAACTCAAAAGTAGTTAAGCGATTCTTATAGGGAGTTTTGCTAACATTGCCTTAAAGATAGGATGCCTGCTTGAGAAAAGGTACCATTGGGTGTTTTCCTCCTAATCTGCAAGCGAAAATATATATTTTGTTTTGTTTATATATTTATGTGGACTCTATTGGTGTGCGAGGGACCACAGTGAGAAGGGGCTTATATCAGCCTAGTCCTATCTCAGACTTACTAGACCAAGGGAGAATCTGCATATCTGCAAGATAAATTCTCTAACCATAGGGGTGGTTACTAGGAAAGGGGGACTGTCCAATCCAAGATTAATCGGGGTAGTATCTAAATGGGGTTTTAAGGATGTGATCCAAATAAAGTGCCCATAGGGGAGGTATCGCTAGGGGCTTTATCCAAGACCTTGTAAAAGAAAGCTCATAGGTATATGGTGGCCAACTCTGGGAGAATGCTTATAGAGTTACATCTGTCATGAGTGGTGTATCCATCGGGTGGGTCGCCGTTAGCATGATAATAACCAACCAACCTAAGGTGCCCGTCAGTTTGCAATGATCATTATGAGAGGAAAGCTTGTAGACTTAACATCCTCACAGATGGAAATGATCATCGGGATAGTCTATCATCGATGAGGTAGATACTATCCAACCTAGGTGGGCTACCAAGTGGGGAGCCCCGTGTAAGGACTAGACCTAGGCTTGAAGTAGTCAGGAGGAAAGGAGACACTAGGGGACTTATCCTAAGCCTCAAATATACTTGACCCAGTCAGTGCATGATGGCTAGTTCAAGGAGAAAGCATGTAAGCTTATATTTTCTTAAATAAAGTCAACATGAGGTAGCTTATTAGACGTGCAGTAAGGCCTACCAAACTAACAAGGCGCTCGTCGATTTGCAATGGTCAAGTTAAGAAGAAGGCTTATAGACTTACATCATTTAAACAAGGAATCACTAAGGTGACACACTAGCAAGGTAGCATGTCAGCCTGACCTAGAGCAGCTAATAAGTGAGTGTCACAAGGGGCTTTATCCCACATCAAAATATCCCAAGACAAAAGATATATGTTTATTTTATGTGATTGTGTGTAATTTGTGTTAGTGTTGTGTTGCTAAAGGATAGGACGCCGCTTTGGTTCCTTACACCTACCCTAAACACATCACGGCAGATTCGTAAGCAAAGATATTTCTAACCAATATAAAGAGATAGAATTTGAGATGAAAAGAGGTTTTATTGATAATTATTTTTAAATAAGATTTATGGATAGTATTTCTTTAGGTAGAGCCCGTTGATTGGAAGTAAGGGGCTCTCTCCCTTACAATTTATAACCTGATAAGATCCTCTTGGTAGGCTTTCTCTATGGCAAAAGGGTCTTCCCAAGTGGGTTCAAACTTGCCTCTCATTATTTGACAGACAACAATCGATCTCCTTAGAACTAAAATAAGCTCTCATATTTGAAAAGCTCTTGGACGAACCAACTTGTTATGAGCTTGAATCATTTTGACTTTATACAACTCAAGATTTTGGCTTGCCTAGAGGCATCTCTCCTCCAAACCTTCAAGCTCTTCTAATTTGTTGACCTCACTTTTGGAGCGAGCCCTCAATTTTCTCATCATAGATCTAGGACTCTTATAGACACTGAGAGTTCCTTAGTCTTAAGACACTTCTAGCGATTAGGTGAACACTTAACCTAACCCTAGAGACTTAGAAGAGTTAGCCATAGGAATAGATCATGCCTTAGGAGTGTTAGAAAAACTTGCCTACCTTATAGCTTGAACCAAATCCTTACTTTCTTCTTTCAAACCAAACCTCAAATTCACTCTCAAATCAAATTCCAAATCATAAATCAAATCCAACTATCCAATGATTAAAATCCATCATTCAATTCAAACTCTAAGTAGCCCTTTGATTTTATCTTATGGACTTAGCCTTAACCAAATCCAAATCAACCCCAATCCAATAGATTTTCTCAATTATCAAATTGAATCTCAAATCAAATTCCAAATCAAAAATCAAATCCAACTATCCAATGATTGAAATCCATCATTCAATTCAAACTCCAAGTTTCTTCCTAAGCCATTTGATTTTATCTTGTGGACTTAGCCTTAACCAAATCCAAATCAACCCCAATCCAATTGATTTTCTCAATTATCAAATTAAATCTCAAGCCAAATTCTAAGTCAAAAATCAATTCCAAACTCTAAGTGATTGAAACCCATGATTAACTCCAAATTCCAAAATCCCTTTCTAAATCATATGAACCACCTTCATATGCTTAGTCAAAACTCATTCAAACCAACTCAAACTTGGTTGATTTCTTTATAAATCAATCATTCCTTCATTTATATTCATGAATATAAATGAAACCCACCCTCCAATGACCAAAAATAAATCAAACTAATTCAAAATCCAAGTTAGCCTTTTTTGACCTACATCCCTTAATTTGGTCAAATTTGCTTCCAAACCACTCCAAACTCAAGTGATATTCTCATAAACCATTTATATCTTCATTTATATTCAAAAATATAAATGAAATATAAATTCAAATGACCAATACTAAACTCAAATCAAACCAAATTCCCAATTTTAGCCCTTTTAGCCAAACTTTTGAACTTGCTAAATGAAACCCAAATTAACTCAAAACTCATGGATTTCTTCATGACTCAATCATTCCTATAATCATTGATTCAAATATAAACATAAACCACTATTATCAAACCAATTCCAAGTCAACCCAAATCAAGCCCAAGTTGACCCTTTTGAGTTGAAATTGTCATATGAACCAAAACCCATTTGGCTCCAAACCAATTGCAATTTGATTTATATTTCAATCCTAAGCTCATATGCGAGTTCAACTAAACTTGAATCAAAACTTGATCAAGCCATTTGATTCATTTAGGCTCACTGGATCCAAAGTGACCTAAAGGACCTTTTTGAGCTAGGTTCTAATCCAACCCAAATTGGATGGAACTAAGCCCATCTAAACCCCAATCATGATCAACAATTATCATGGGGTGATCAACCACCTTGAATTGGGGAAAACTTAGCCTTTGACCAAGTCAACATTTAGCCCAAATGAAACCAAACTAGCCAAAATCCACCATATGCCAAATTGATTGAAACCATTAACCCAAACCCATTCATGATCTATGATTGAACATGACCAAGCCATCAATTGAGCCAAACCAAGCCTAATTAGCTACTTGACCTAAGTTGACCCAAATTAGCATAAAAAATCAAAATAGGTCAAATCATATATTAATCCAAATTGATTGCAACAAATGGCTCAAGTTCATTTCAAATCACTTGTTGAACTTGACCAAAGCTATAATTGAGCCCAAGTTGACCAATTGGTCAACTTGACCCAACCTAGCCTAAATTGACCAAAATTTAAATTAATTCTAAATTAAATCAAACTAAAGCATACAATCATTTTCAATCAACCAATTGAACTTAACTCAACACCAAACCCAACCTAATTTGATCAAATTGGTCAACTTGATTAATTTGACCCTTTTGAATTCAAATGAGTCAAATTCAAATCTAGGCCAAACCAATCTAAACTAATTGAACCAAAACATCCCAAATCACCATATGAACCTAACCCAAGCTTTGGTTTGACCCAATTTGACCAATTGGTCAACTCAACCCAACCTAACCCAAATGACACCCATTTGACCAAATGAAGCCAAATCCCTCCAAACCAACTTATGGGACCTTAGGACTTAGCCAAACCCGACCCAAACATGTCCTAATTCATTTCCAAATCAGCCTAAAAGTCAAGTGGACCCCACCAAGGGGATTGACCATCAAACCATAGGATTCAAACCATAAAACCATTGGATCCAAGCCAAAGTCAATTACCCATCCCATGGCGACAAGCACTCTAGAAACCTTCTCCCCCACCTAGCTAACCACTACCCAGACAACCTTGGGAGGTGAGTTGACTCACCTCCAACCCAAATCGAGCACCCATTGGATCAAGACCATGGCATCCTTACACATTGGGTCCATGGTAGCTCCCCATTACTTCTCCCATTTAGCTTGACCTTGATGGAGATAACTCGTGGCGGACAGAGATTATAAAACATGCGATGCACCATCCATCAATGATGGGAAATTAAGGTATCCCCCTCATCAACACATTCACGTATAATCGTGATGACCCTCAAAAGCCCATTCCAAAACCTCTGAGAGCAATTCCAAAGATCCCCAAGCCCTCTCCATTCGACATTTCTCTCCTTCAAGCAAGGCCAAAATAGGGCATCACAATCTCGAGCAATACTCCCCAATTTAGAAATCAAACCCAAATTCCTCTTAGCTACACCATCACCACTCTTCGTAGAGCACAACCAAACCAATTCCCAAGCTTGTAAGTGGCCGAAGGCATGAATTTGATCAAAGTGGAAGCCGTCGCATGTGTGGATTGGTCAACCAAGCCTCCCACACCAAATCAAGCTCAAAGCTCCTCAATGAGCCTCCTCAACTAGCGGCTACCTCCCAGACACTCAACATTAGCTCCGGTGAGGTAATTCCTCAAAACTATAGCTATAGGGAAATGTGGATTGGTCCTTTTCAAAGAGAATTTGAATCTCATGTAAAATTGATCATTGGATGTATGTGTCTCCCTTCCCAAAGGTGTGGGAAGAATTTGGAGAAAATCCGAGCTCGGGTGAGCTCGGATCGAACAAGGGAAGACGGACGACATTCATCTTCCGTCGCTCATGAACAGAATAGATCATGAACCATCCATCTCACGTGATTGAGATGAATGGCTCAGATTAAATCCTGCGATAGAGCATCTGATTCTTTTCCTAAACTGTGAATCGAATCACGGCCGTCCGATCTTAGATCAGACGGCTTATAGAGAAAGCTCGTCCACCGTCGGCTGAGTTAGTGCTTGGATGTGACTATTTAAATAACCAATCTCATCGCGCTACATGAAAAGCACACCACATCAGTAACTATGTGGCCCGACAGGATTAAGGGTTTTAATTAGGGCTAATTAATTAGTTTTTAATCCTGAAACTTTCTAAAATCATAACTAATTATAGAAAAATCAGAAAAATACAAACTTAAGCTCATTTTGAAGATATTTCAGAGGGGGATCTAGAAAAATTATAATAAATTAATTTTGAATAGTGACTTTACCTTAATTAAGATTTTATCAAAAATCTAATTAGCTTAATTACACCTTAATTAAGTGCTCTATTAATCCCAAATTTTCTATGGATGTTTAGAGGGATGACCTCAGTCTCCTATATTTTTTAGAATTTTATTGATTGCTTAATTAGATGAATCACTTGATTAAGCCCTAATCACTCTCTTAATCTAATTAATTATAATTAATGAATGAATAGTAACTTAATTAATCATTTAAGCATAGTTACTTTTGTTGAATAGTAAGATCACTTAAGGAATGTGGTTGGGGATACTTTCCCTAATCCATTTCTTAAATCTTCTTTACTTTTAAAAATAAAATTAATTAATGGCTAATGAAATGCTTAATTAGTTAATTAAGTGACTAATCTTCAAAATACGAAATCAGAAGATAAATGAATGCTTAAATGATTTAGGGATTAGGATTGGAACCATGCCCTTGAGCCTTTCCCCTAAGTTAATTTTACCATTCAAATTAAAACATAACCAAAATGTTTAATCAATTAATTAAAGGCTTAATGAAATTTAAATTAAAAAATATGTATTAATCCACACTTAAATAACCCTTAATTGATTTTGGGTAGCTCCTTGGGTGTTTAATAACCTAAGGTGAGAGATAATAAAATTATGGTTGGCTCACATGTATGAAAAAATCATAAAAATAAATAAGTGAGATCCCTTAAGCTTAATTAACTATTAATCATAAGATAATTGCATTTGGCCCCTTTCATTTCTTAGGAGCATTGAAAATTTACTTTTCATGTGATTGCATATCATATTGGCTTATTATCAACTAGTTAATTAACTTAAGGTGATGTATGTAAGGGATAATTAATTCACTTAATTCATACCTTAACCTAATTAAAACATAAAATCAACATAAATATTCTTCATTAAGCTAAATTAATTCACACATGGGGAATTGGGTTAGGGTAAGCAAACCTATTTCACATTCCTTAAATCAAATTAATCTCAAATTTAAAAATATTTTTAAAGAATTTTGGTTCATTTTAAATAGCCTTATTTAATTTGATTATCCTTAAGAATTAATTGAGATGAATGAAATCATATGCTTACATTCCTTTATTTCTTTTCAATCATATTAAATATTGCTTATCATATGAAATCATGCATTCATTTCTTTCAAAAATAATTAAATGAAATATTTTCTTTTATATCAAATTGCATGTGTTGACTTAAATCAAATATGAATGGCTATTATCACTATTAAATCAAACACTATTTTTAAAACCTATAAATCAATTATTAAAAATGAAGTGATGCTAATTACAAATATTTATAAACTTGCATGTGATGATAGTATAAGATATGTAATATGAGGTTCTCTTTTCCTACTTTAACATGGATTCACATAGGATTTGTAAGTGTATAGTTCATTTAAAAAGAACATAACACTTAAATCTATTCCTATGCATTTCCATGTTAAGACTTATGATGAATTTTATATTACACATATAAATCTTACAACCAAATCAATTTTTTGCATGATTCCCTATTCATGTGTTTCTTTTTATACATTCATATATATTTAAGAAAAGTGGTATATTAGTCTGGATATCCTGGGGCTGCGAGGCTTTAAGTAGCCCTAAGTAGATCTTATACCTTACACCCCTGGTGTAGAAAATAATGGTGTCTTGCTCACTAAAACTCTTATACATATGCTGTGATGTGGCTAATGAATAAAGAATCATAAATCAAATATCTCCTTTTGCATGGATTTTCTATCCTTATAGTCATTCATACATCTACATATCTAAGAAAAGTTGTATATTAGTCTGACATCCCGAGGCTACAAGACTTTAAGTAGCCCTAAGTAGGTCTTGTATCTTACGCCCTTCGTGTAGAAAATAATGACATTGTACTCACTTAAAATTTTTATACATGTGAATGTGTGTTTAGATAATGGATGAAAATCCTTCTTTTCTATATAAAAAAACATGCATTCACAATTTAATAAAAAAAATGAAACATTTAAAATCTAAATGCACTTCTTTGCATTCATCATCAAAGTGTGTTAAGATTTACATTGCATATATTGTATATGTATGCTTAAGATTTGTTCATATGTATGATATACATGGTGAAAAAAAATGAATGTGTTATGTGATAGTAATCCATGCCAATTAATCTTAAGAAGTCTTTCTCATTGAATAAGGATATTTAGAGTGAATCCAAACTTAGGGTTAATTAAAACACATAATAAATCATTCACTAAAGAAAATCCATTATTTAATTTACCTTAGAATTGGTTTAAGGTAGGGATAAAATAGAGATCCCCTCTCTTTCTTCTCTTTAAAATATTTAGTTGCTAAGTGCAGATCATATGAAACAAAAGAAAACACTAAATAAAATCTTCAAATCAATTAAATCACTTAAAGAGAAATCAACCCTTTATAAATTAAATCCCTCACATTTAGCAAATCATAACTCTAAAATCTAGTTAGGACATACCACACAAACCTTTACACATGCACATTAGATTAAGTCACTATTTCAAGCTTTATGTTAGGCCAGTGCATGGTTTGATAAATGTTTAGTTTCGTGATGTATTATTTTAGACTGGATGTTATGGTGCATGTAGAATTGGATCAGGGAACAATTAATTATGCTTTCTACATAAAGTTATGCTTAACTAAATAAAAATATAAATGTTTTATCGGTTGCTTATACCCCTAAGCATAACCCAAGTTAGGACAGGTGGGTTTGGTTACCCATGTGTGGGGAGCTAAGTCCAAATTATTCATATAACTGCTTAAGTTGTATGGCGTGTTTTAGGTAACATTTGTTTTGCAAGTATAGCTAGATTTACTTTCCTTCTCTTTTAATGTAATTTTGCATTAGGATTAGGATAAGTGTTATGAGAATTAAAGGTGAACATTGATTATAAGAGCATGTCTTATATACAATGTGATACCTTTGGAGTAAGCTACATCCCAATCAAGCTAAAAGAAAGAAAGAAATGAAACAAATCAAGATGAAGGAATGAAAGATGAAGAGTGAAGAATGGAGGATGAAGAATGAAGACCCCTATAACACTTATCATTTTATAATTATAATTATTCTTTCATTATACCGGGATGTATAAGCGTAGAGCTCGGCTACACACTTTTCTTTTCGGGTTATACAGTGGTACCTGACCACACCGGCCTTGTTGACCTCATTTTTAGAATGAGCTCTCAACCTCTCCATCTTAGACATAAGACTCCTCTTAGACACTAAGAGTTCTTTAGTCTTAAGGCACTTTTAGTGATTAGGTGAACACTTAACCTAACCCAAGAGACTTAGAAGAGATAGCACTAGGAATAGATCATGCCTTAGGGGTGCATTAGCTTGAACCAAGTCCTTACTTTCTTCTTTCAAATCAACCTCAAATCCAAATCAAACTTCAAATCTAAACCAACTCCAAATTCAAATCAAAATTCCAACTTAAATGACTTTTCTCAAATCATTCAAATAAATGCCAAAAATCCAAATCAATTCAAACTCAAAAGGTTTTCTCATAACCCATTTATATTCTCATTTATATTCACAAATATAAATGAAATATAAATTCAAGTAACCAAAACCAAATCCAAAACTCAAGTCCAAATCTAAAATCTTTCCTAAGCCTTTGATTTCATCTTATGGACTTAGCTCAAATCAAATCCAAATCACTTCAAATTCAAAATATTTTCTCATAACCCATTTATATTTTCATTTATATTCACAAATATAAATGAAATATAAATTCAAATAACCAAAACCAAATTCAAAACTCAAAACCAAATCTAACTTAAAACAAACTTATACCCTTTCAAGTCAAATGCTTGAACTTAGCCAAATCAACTTCAAATCAATCCAAGACTTTGGATTTTCTCTCCAAACAATCAATCCTTCAATCACAAACCAAATTCAAACATAAACTTTAATCATCAAACTAAAATTAAATTCAAAATTCTAACCTAAATCAAACCCATGTTCATCCTTTGAACTTAAAATTATCAAATGAATCAAAACCCATTTGACTCCAAATCACTTGCAAATGGATTTATATTTCAATCATAAGTCCATATGTGAGTTCAACCAAACTTTAATCAAGCCTTGATCAAGTCAATTGACTCTTTTAGGCTCACTTGACCCAAAGTGACCTAAAGCACCCTTTTGAGCCAAATTCTAATCTTACCCAAATTGGATTGAACTAAGCCCATCTAAGCCTCACATTATGAGCAACAATCATCATAAGATGATCAATCACTCAAATTTGGTCAAACCAAGTCAAACCTAGCCTTTGATCAAGTCAGCACTTAACCCAAATGAAACCCAAACTATCCAAAATCTACCATAGGCCAAATTGATTGAAACCATTGATCAAAACCAATTCATGATCAATGATTGGACATGTCCAAGTCATCATTTGAGCAAACCTAGCCCAATTGGCCACTTTGCCCAAGTTGACCTAAAAAGTCAAAATGTGTCAAATCTTGATCTAAGCCAAATTGATTGCACCCAATGGATCAAATTCATTTTAAATCACTTGTTGAACTTGACCAAAGCCTCAATTGGCCAACTAGACCTAACCTAGCTCAATTGACTATGAACCCAACTTGACCTAAAAGGTCAAATCAAACCAAAATCAAACCAAACCAAAATTGACTGAAACCAAAGCTTGAAAAATATTTCAAATGACCAACCAAACCTAAACCAACCCATGACCTAACATAATTGGGTCAAATGGGTCAAATTGGTCAACTTGACCCATTTGACCTATGTGAACTCAAATGAACCAAAAGCAAATATAAATCAAATCAAATCAAACCAATGATACCAAAACATTTCAAATGATCATATGAACTTGACCCTACCATTGATTTGAACCAATTTGACCAATTGGTCAACTTGACCTAAGTTGATCCATTTTGACCTAAATGGGTCAACATGAGCCAAATCATATCAAATAAACTCCAAATTCATTGAAAATTGGCACAACCCATTTTTCAAGTATATCAAATCTTCCTAAATAAAAATCAAAGCCAAATGACCATTTTATCCCTAGGTCAAAGGGTAACCTATGATCAAATTCACTTGGAATTTGATCATATTCCAACTCAAGACCACTTGGCATCCTCTTAGTGGTCCATTTGGACACCAAGGAGGGTGGTGCACATGACCCAATGGGTTTGGGTCAGCCAAACCCAACCCAAAACCAAAATTGATCACCCCACTCATAATTCTACACATGGATCACCTCCCACACCCATTTTAACCCATGTGCACCTCCACACTCCCACTCCTTTGCCAAAATTGAACCACATGGGACTCCTAACAACCTAAACAACCCATTCCATGAGATCAATTTGATCAAAATGGTAAGGAGGCTCATGGACATCTTATTCTAGTAGGGGGAGATATACTCCTCCTCATTCCATTCCAATTCAGGACACTTGCACTCGATTGAGCCCTAGGAACACAAACAGAGCTTCCCCAAGCTTCTAAGGCTTCTCAAGTTCATTCAAACTTCTCCTTCTTGGTTTTCCTTAAGCCTAAAACAGAGGAGGAGAAATCTCAAACTCACTCAATTCTCTATAGAATCCAAATTCCTCTTGCAAGCACCATCAGAGAGGCAAGTCGAGCTCACCCAAGATGTTTTCCAAGAAACCAAGCCACGAGAAGGAGGAGTTCGATCAAAGCCACAAGCTATTGAAGGGGAACTTGTCCAATTGGAAGATCAACTTCATCTCAAGCCTTCAAACCTTCAACAAGGCTTCATCTCCTCTAGACAAAGCTACCTTAAAGATTGGAAATGTCGGTGATAGCCTTGGTGAGGTATGCTTCAAAACCAAGCTCCCATTGAAAATTATTTGGTCCTTTGTGAAGGGAAGTGTGATCCCATTGCATTTCCACTGTTGGATGTGTTTTTCCTTACTCTTGATGGTGTTTGTTGAATCCCTGCCCAATCTGAGCTCTAGTGAGCTAGGATCAAGCCATGGAGGATGGAAGGTCTCCATCTCCTGCATGTGAGGGCAGGGATGAATAATGGATCATCCATCCCATATGTTTTGGATGGACTGTCCTGACTAAACACTTTAGATCTGATGATTTAATCCTTCAAAATCATGGGTTTAATCCTGACCGTCTAATCTTTGATCGAACAATCTAGGAGAAAGCGCATAGCACCGCTAGCTAATGTGACATCTAATTTGACAACTTAAATAATCAATCCCATCACGCTACGTGGAAAGTGCACGCCGCGTCAGCAGCCCACGTGATGCTAACGTGATTAGTTATATAATTAGATTATTTAATGACTTATTAATCACAAAAACTTCAAAAATTTATAACTAAATAAAAAAAATCCAAAAAATGCAAACTCAACTTCATTTTAATGATAATTCAAAGAGAATAATATAAAATTAAGTTTAATTGATTTTGAATAGTGATGTTTATTCAATTTGAGTTTTATTGGGGATGTAATTATGTTAATTACTCCTTAATTATTTTAATATTAATTCTAAACTCCCTAAGGTTAATTAGTGGGATGACCTCTACCTCCCATGATTTTCTTGAAATTTATTATTGGATTAATTTAGGTAATTGCTTATTTCATCTCTAATCACTCCCTTAATCAATTAAATGATTAATTAACCTATTAAATGGTGATTAATTCATTAATTAAGCTTGTTAATCATCTTGAAATAGTTGATAGACTTAGGGAATAAGATTAAGATGCCTTTTCCAAATCTTTTCCCCTAAGTCAATTTCCTTTGAATGAAAACTTAATTAATTTACAAATTGATTAATGATTTAACCATTTCATTAAATAGCTTAATTAACCAACCTCAAAATCAAAAATTAATCCAGAAACTTAATCACTTAATCAATCCCATTCTTGGGTGGGTAAACTTATTTTTTAAGGAAATCATATCCAACCCACATGTGTGGGAAGGTTATGAAAGTACTTAATTAAACCCTTTAGCTTAATTAATCAATGATTGTAAGCCAATTGCATTAAGCCCCTTTCTTAAGAGCATTATTAATTTAAATTCCATGTGATTGCATATCATATGTTGGCTCATAATTGTTGGGTTAATTATGTTAATATGGTGTAGGTAAGGGATAATTAATGGACTTAATCTACACCTTAACTTAAACAAAATATAAAATCAATCTAATGGTTCTAAAATTAAATTAAATTGATTCACGTATGTGGGAGATAGGTTAGGACCATCAAACCTCTTCGTATTTCTTAAAATCAAATCAAACTCAAAATTAAAATAAAATTTCTTTAAATAATTTTGATTCACTTTAAATGATCTTATTCCATAAGATTATCTTTAGAATTGATTAGGGTGAATGAAGTCATATGCTTACATCACTTTATTTCTTTCCAAGCATGTTAAATGTGATTTATCATATGAAATCATGCATTTATACCTTTTGAAAAATCAAATTAAAATGAAATGTTTCCTTTATGTCAAATTGCATGCTTTGGCTAAAGTAAGAATATGAGTGGCTATTATCACTAGTAAATCAAAATTTATTTTCAAAACTTATAAATCAAAGACTATAAATGAATGTATGCTACTTATAAGTATTTATAAGCTTGCATGTGGATATAGCTTAAAATGTGCTTTATGTGACTTCCTTTTCTTTTCTTAACATGGGTTTGTATATGATTTGCAAAGTGTATAGTTCATTTGAAAAGAACATAACACTTACTTAAATTTATCTCTATGCACTCCCATGTCATGAATCAAGAAGGATCTTTATATTGCACATGTGAATTATAAACTAAAATAAAATAAACATACAAAAATTCTTTTGCACGATTATTTATCCATTCATTTGCTTTTGTACATACACATGTATTTAAGAAAAGTATGGTATTACATCCGAGGGCTTTAAGTAGCCCTAAGAAGGTCTTGTACCTTATACCCTTAGTGTAGAAAATAATAACACCATACTCACTTATGTCTTTCATACATGTAAATATGCATTTGATTAATGGATAAAAGAATCCCTCTCTTTTCTACTTAACAAAATCGTGCATTTATAAAAATACCCAAATTTCCTTAAGCAACCTCTCTTAGCATTCATCATTAAGGTGTGCTAAACATTTGCATTGCATATATAGATATGCTTAGGATCATTTCATATGCATGATACACATGTTGGAAAAAAATAAATGGTTGTGTGTTTTGTGATAATAATTTACTTTAATTAATCTTAAAATATATTTCTTATTGAATAGGTTTATTTAGAGCAAGTCTAAACTTAGGATTAATTAAAACACATAATAAAACATTTATTAAAGAAAAAATATTAATGAATCTATCTCAAAAATTACTTAAGGTAGGGAGGAAAGAGAAGTTCTCTTCTCTTTTTCTCTCTTTATAACACTTAATAATTAAGTGTAGGTTCATTCAAACCAAATCAAATCATCAAATAAAACTAACAAATCAACTAAACCACTTAAATAAAACCACCTTCTAAGTTGAACTCTTTCACACTTAGAAAATCTTAACCTTAAAGCCTAGCTAAGACATACCACATAAGTCTTAAATAGCACACACATTAGGCTAAGTCACCATTTTTAGCTCTATGTTAGGGCGGTGCATGGTTTGATGCTTGATTTTATTTTATGATGTGATATTTAGTAAAAGTTAGGTGTATGTATGAGACTGATGATGTGACTAACTTAATCTAATCATCTTTTATGGGATTGTGCTTAAGGAGTTGTAATAAAATATAAATACTTTGTAGTGTTACTTATACCCCTAAGCATAATCCAAAATAGGCCAGGTGGACTTGGTTACCCATGTGTGGGATACTAAGTCTAATTGATTCATATACATGCTTGGGATGTGTGATGTGTTTAGCTAATCTCTATTTTGCAAGTTTTAGTAAGATTTACTTTTCCCATTTTTCATGTAATTTTTGTAATTAGGATTTGAAATGAATGTTATAGAGATTAGGATGAACATTGGTCATAAGACTATATCTTATGCACCATGTGATGCCTTTGGAGCAACCACATTCCAACCAAGCCAAAAGAAGAAAGAAGAAAAAAGAAAGAAAAGAAGAAATGAAGAATGAAGACCCCAATAACATGAATTCCTTTTTGATTGTAATTAATTCATTTATAATCCGGGTTGTATAAGGGTAGAGCTCGACTACCCAATTTCTTTTCGGGTTTGTGTGGTGGAGTCCGACCATAAAGGTCTTTTATTCTTTTGCGCTAGCTTTATAAATTGTTTGATATTTATTTAGCTTGTGCAATAAGATGACATATTTTTTATAGTTTCTTCCTTACTTTGATGAATGGCCTGGATGTGATTAGGCTCTTAGAAAAAAATAAATTTTTTATCCAATTAATCAACTCAAAATTAAAAATTAACAACTCATAACCTCACCTAAAGCCTAGGTTATAAATCAAGATAAAACATTTAATAACCCATTAGCTGGATGTTGTATGTTTTCACAAAATGCATAAAAAGTATCTTTCTTCACTCTTGCTTACGGAGGGCTTCCACCTTTTTCAGGGAGCTCGGCTTGACCTTTGAGAGCCATGGTAAAAATACACCTCCTTCTTGCTAATTTTGGCTCATAATCAAGTTTCTCATGCATTATGTATATGAATCCCATAGCGTATGTCAAGTAAATTGTCCAAAAATGGAAATAAAACTCAACAAAAATTTGCATTACATTTAAGTCATTAATCATGCCCTACATGATCTAGTCTCTTAGTGAGTGTGTTTAAGGACTTAGTTTCTTTCTAAATAAACAACAGCTTAGCTATCTTGCAAAAGCATATAACTTGCCTACATGTATTCAAAATCGTAGGAGTAGTTAGTTGGCGGCCACCCCTAGGAGATTGTAAGTCCAAATAGTCAGGTGGTTTATCCTCTATTGTGAAGGTAAACCAAATGCCCATTTTCGCCATAGATTTAGTTCATGCATTGGCTCTCGCCAAAGCTCTCTAGATTTAGGTTCAGAGGTTGCTACTTCCATTTGTGGGCTACGAGCATAAATCCTCACCTCTTAGGCATTTTCATGATCTTGTATCATGGAATTGTAAGTCCTAGATTTTTAATAAAAGTTTAACTCAAATAAATAATTCTCTTCAAATTCAAAAATATAAAGCCCAACCATAGGATAGTTTGGGATGCTCGCTAGGTTTCCTGGCATCGTGAGCATCCCCTACTTATCTCCTTTTAGTTTTAATAATAACTCTCTCCTTTTGATCAATCCCACTTGATCTTCTAAAATGAAACCAATTGATTGATAGTCCTATCTTTGAAATCTTTGGAGACAACAATCATTTACCTTAATTAAGAGTTCTTTAAGGAATCTCATTCCATAGAATATAATTAACTATGGGGGCTTGCCTCCACAGGGAACTCAATGAACCAAGTTTAAAATAAACCCTACTTTACTTTTTCATGTAAAATAGGATAAGAATCTCTGGTACATCCGAAGACCCATTGTCCTTAGGAGTCCTTATTATGTGATTAGGTCCATTGTAGGATGATGACTTCTGTCTCTCGAAATAGTACACCATTCCTTAATGTCATAGCTGATCACCTTAATAAGAACATCTATGGATCTATGTGGTATCCAAAAAAAAGAAGAGTTTTATTTTTATTTTCATTTAATTCATTTTTAGATGAAGATAAAAAAAATTTACCACAGATTTTTTTGGCGACTCCGCTGGGGATGGTTCCTCTCTCCATCTTTGGTAGATGATCGTTGTCTCCAAGTATCGATAGTGGATTTGTACTTTGTATAAGTCTGAGACTATCTTTCTTTTCCGTTAGCACTTAGTTTATTTCATCCTTAAGCTAAGCTAGTCAACATCCTTTAGGTTTTAGGACTTCACTCCGTGAAGGTCTTAAACCCCTGTTAGGTTTCCCAATAGGTAAAAACAAAAATTTAATAAAAAGAAATAACTAAAGAATTCCTCTTTACCATTTTTATGGTAAGGTAAGGTTCATTCCAAAAATAAATAAAAATAAATCCTTTGTAAAAACATCAATTTCCAAAAAGCACTTTTTCAAAATGCACATAATAAAATGATTGCACAAAATTTTTCATAAATTACTCTCATCTAATAATCTTCTTGATTGTTATATGTAGGATCTTTTTCAAAAATAAAATCTAAAATCATTCTGTTCAAAAAGCACAAATGAACATCTTCACTTAATTTATTTTGATGAAGATTTCTTTTTCAAAAATAAAATATAAAATCATATTTTTTGAAAGCACAAACGAACATCCTCATTCAATTTATTGAATGAAGATTTCATTTTTCTAAAACAAAATCAACAATCATCTTTTTCAAAAAAATAATATCTAAAATCAAATTTTCCAAAAGCACAAATGAACATTTTAATTCAATTTATTCTATGAAGGGTTCATTTTAAAAACAAAATCAACAATCATCTTTTTCAAAAATAAAATCTAAAATCATATTTTTCAAAAGCATAAATGAATATCCTCATTCAATTTATTGAATGAAGATTTCATTTTAAAATAAAATCAACAATCATCTTTTCAAAAACAAAATCAACAATCATCTTTTCAAAAATAAAATCCAAAATCATATTTTCAAAAGCACAAATGAACATCTTCATTCAATTTATTGAATGAAGATTTCATTTTCAAAATAAAATCAATAATCATCTTTTCAAAATTAACAATCATCTTTTCAAAAATCAAAATTAATAATCATCTTTTCAAAATTTAAAAATATTTAGATTCTTCATTCAGCATACCCAAATTTGCTAAGTGAAGATCCTCTTTTCAAAAATTCAAAACATCAAAACACATTTGGATTCTTCATTTAGCATACCCAAATTTGCTAAGTGAAGATCCTCTTTCCAAAAATCAAAACATCAAAGCATGAAACACATTTGGATCTTTTATTTAGAATACCCAAATTTGCTAAGTAAGGATAAAAAAATCAAAACACATTTGGATTCTTCATTTAGCATACCCAAATTTGCTAGAGAATCCTATTTTCAAAATAAAAATCAAAACACACATGGATCCTTTATTTAGCATACATAAATTTGCTAAGTAAAGAATCCTATTTTAAAAATCAAAACAAAACACATTTTGATTTCTTTAGCATACCTAAATTTGCTAAGAATCCTCTTTTCAAAATTAAAAAAAAAATCAAAACACACTTGGATTCTTTATTTAGCATACCTAAGTTTGGTAAGTAAAGAATCCTCTTTTCAAAAATAAAACAGAACACATTTGGATTTCTCTAGCATACCTAAATTTGCTAAGAATCCTCTTCTGAAAAGCATCAAAATAAAACACATTTAGCATACCCAAATTTGCTAAGTGAAGATCCTCTTTTCAAAAATCAAAACATCAAAACATGAAACAGATTTGGATCTTTTATTTAGCATACCTAAATTTTCTAAGTAAAGAATCCTCTTTTGAAAATCAAAAATCAAAATACACATGGATCCTTTATTTAGCATACCTAAATTTGCTAAATAAGGAATCCTACTTTCAAAAATCAAAACAAAATACATTTTCGATTTTTTTAGCATACCTAAATTTTCTAAGAATCCTCTTTTAAAAATAAAAAAAAAAATTTAAATGCACATGGATCCTTTATTTAACATACCTAAATTTGCTAAGTACAGAATTCTCTTTTCAAAAATAAAAATAGAACACATTTGGATTTCTTTAGCATACCTAGATTTGCTAAGAATCCTCTTTTTAAAATCATCAAAACAAACCACATTTGGATTTCTTTTATTTGCCATACCTAAATTTGATAAGTAAGGAATTATCTTTTCAAAAATCATCAAAACAAAACACACTTGGATCCTTCATTTAGCATACCCAAATTTGCTAAGTGAAGATCCTCCTTTCAAAAAAAATCAAAATAAAAGAAAACCTTTGGACTTTATTTAGCATACACAAATTTGCTAAGTAAAGATTCTAAACTCACTCATGATTCACAAACAAGCAAACAAAAAAAAATTTCAAACACCTCACCTAGCATACCCAAATTTGCTAAGTGAGTAAAATCCAAAATCACAAATCAAAACAAAATCAATTGACCCTTTATTTTAACATACTCAAATTTGTTAAATAAAGGGTCTCCAAATAATCAAAAATCAAATTCAAATATGAACCAATGGAAGCATCAATCTCTTAAAAAAATATTTTTGAACCCATTTTCAACATACATAAATTTGTTGAAAATGGATTCTACATTCAAAAATCTCCTTTCCAATCAATCCAAAATCAATGAGCCCCAATTAACATATTTAAATTATTGAGTGTGGGTTCAAAATTCTAAAATCAAAATTCAAAAGTCATACAAAAGCAGAAATCTTATTCAGGTTTGTTTTCCAAATTGCACTTTCAACTGTTTTCACTCAGCTTCAATCTAAATGGCAAAATGTAAGTAATGATTTACTTTTTCTTTTGGGATGGATTTGGCCTTGATAGCCAACCTCCCACGATAGACTTCCCACCTCATTCATTTTGGTGAGGTTTTGAGGGGCTAGGATCACTTGTGAGGGGACCACCCTCACCGCCAACAGAGTGTGGTGACTGTGAAGTCATCATCCAAGTAGATGTCTAACTTAGAGTTTCACCTAAGAGGAAGGTTGTGGCAATTCCCATGCTTGTAGTTCTAGTGCAAGGCGCCTGGTTCCCTTTTGCCCTAATATGGGCTAGCACCCACTCGTTGGCTCCTTCTAAGGGGAAGGCTACCCTATCTTCAGGGATAGTCTCCACCATCTATGAGGTAGGGTCTAGTTCTGCCGCCTCCTAGCAATTCAACACCCAATGGTGAAGATCATGCGACATCAAGCAGCCAAGGAGCTAGAGGCGTTTCCTCAGAGGAGTTACCTAGGATAGTGTCTCCTCTTATCATAGAGAAGTTTACCCCTCTTGAGATGAGAAACAAATATTTGAGGATCTCTTCACCTACCACAGCTTTGATGCTCCGAGATAAGAGGAGGTCATGGCCTCTTAGATCGGCCGAGTTGGTTGAGCTTGATCGAGTCTGGGCTCAATTTGATTTATGTTTTGTCATCCTCCTCATAGGGGGAGCACATCGGAGAGGCCGTGGAGGCTTGAGTATCAATACAAGAGGAGAGAGGCGAGTGCCAGCCTATTGATTTTACTTTATCGTGCTACCCATGATCACACTGATAGTATTGTATTAATAGATACTACCCACCATAGGAAAGGAGCTCCTGCACAGAGAGAGTCGGTGGTGCCTCTGCCACACTGCTCTACTCCATGCCCACCATCTCCAGTATAAGTTCCATCATCCACTTTCAAAAGCCATGAAGGCGATCCGGGAAAAGAGAGCTTTGGTGATCCGCCATGCCAAGAGATCCCATTCCATCTACATCATCGACTGAGGCGAAGCCGAGCTCTCCTGCTTGACCTCCTATCCCAATTGTGGTGAAGAGAGAATGGTGACCATGGAGCATTGTAGTTGTTCCATCACCACCACCACCACAGTAGAGCATAAAGATAGCAACAGTAGAGGGAGGAGGAGATAGTTATCCCCATGGCTATAGATCCTCTTAGGAGTAGTACTCCACCTATGGCAGATGATAGCCATGAGACATCTACCCTCTAGTGAGCATAGTCCTCACAAGAGCTCTCAAGAGGGGAGGTTAGATGTCTCTCTTCACATGATAGTGATCTACCACTTTTCAATTTTGTACTGCTTAGTTGGACCATTCTCTAGTTGATATTGTAGCTCAATATCTGTTTGAGAAGAAGGAAATTCTAGGATATGCTTGGTTTGACCTGGAGGATGATAAGATCAATTTTGATTCTAATGAAGATGATCTATTGGAGGATTCAGCAGGAGTGCACATGGTAGACACTAGGGGTTCCCTCCTTCGTGATCAAGAGTGTGTCGGCAGAAGATACACTTACTCACCCAACACCTCCTTCAATAATTAAAGTAAAAGGATGAACAAATAGATAGGATGAGAAAGAAGCTTGAAGACTTGCTAATAGTAATTTTGGCTCTTCAGAACCAAGCCCCGATAGTGCATCCTACTATTGCAGAGACTAGTCAGTCTGAGTAGTTGCATGTATTGGATCAAGCCAAGACTTCACCTCCAATAGAGAATGGCGACTAGTATAGGTAGAATAGCACCTCCGTAAGAAAAAAATATTAAACTCATGGTTGAGCAGTAGGTGAGAGAAGCGTTGGCACAAGCCCGAGGAGGATCATCAGTTTCAAAGGGTAGACCCTACCTAAAGGAATTTGATGTCATCCAGTATCCTAAGGGTTTTGTGCCACCTTATTTCAAGAGCTTTGATGGAAGCGGGAACCAACAAAAACACATAGCACACTTTAGAGCCAACTATTACAATGTTGGTGGCAGTGATGTGTTACTATTCCATCTTTTTTTAGCAGCTTAGCAGGCATAGCCTTTGATTGATATATTGAACTCCCCAACAGTTTAATGAAGACTTTTGCTGAGTTGTAGCAATTCTTCCGTAAGAGGTTTGCTGGAGCTTAGTAAAAGGTAAATGTAGGTGATCTCGTTGTGGCTTAACAACTCTCTGGTGAGTTCCAAGTTGATTATATTCTCATATGATGCAATTTAAGTATGAAATACGAACCACAATTATCTGAACAACACACCATTGAAATTCTACAGAAGAATATTCATGGCCTGGCCACCTTCATGCTCAAAGGTTTTACCATCAAGATATTTGAGAAGCTAATCAACAAGATGGCTAGCTTACAAGGAGAAGCCAAACAATTGCCTTTTTCAGATCAACAACAAAGCCAAAGCAGCAGAAAGCTTATGTGAAGAAACCAAGGGTAGTGATAGTAGTAGATAAAGGGAAGCAGACAACTAGAGAGCAGTATTAGAGACATCGAGCTCCACAGCCATCACTTCCACCTCCTCTACCATCATTGAGGCATCTTACTGGCCACAGCAGCCTCCATGGCCTTCATAGCCTCCTCCCCAGCCATATCCACAACAGCAGTGGTACACATACCCGTCGCCAAGTAGCTACCATCCACCTACTCTTATGGATAAACTAAGCAAACCATATTCATTTAAGAGGAGGTAAGTAGGAAAATCTTTAAGAATCTCTTAAAGAAACCTGGCTTTCAGCTACCTGAGCCTAGAAGGCCGGAGGAAGTGGGCAAGAGCAATGATCCTAACTTTGCCCCTACCACCTCATGCTAGGCCATGTTTTGGAGGATTACTTTGCATTCAAAGGCTTGCTTGAGCATAGCTTCAAGATAGGCACCATAGTTATCCCAAAGGAATACCTTATGGAATAACCATCTAGTTCCATTAAGGTAATCCTTGGAGATAACTGCGATCCTCTCAAAACCAAAGAAGGTTGGGATATCTCCTTATCCTGAACCTCTAAGAAAATTATTTCAAAATCAAGAAACTTTTGCATGTGAGTGGGCAACCTCCAACATCAAGGAAGGTTTGCAAGCCAAAGACAACTTGGGAAAGGAGAGAGCAAAGCGAAGCAACAACCTATGCCACTGGATAGCCAAGTAGCACAACCACCGACCGAGCCCAGCCTCCAGTCCACCATTGTAACTACTACATTAGCGAGCACCTCTACTTCAGCTAGCTCTTCATATAGTAGACATCTTGTATCGACATATGAGGGCATCAAATCCCTCACCCCACTTACTTTACTTGACTTATGCTATGTACCTCCTTTAAAATCCAAGAATTCAAGGAATAAAGCTAGTTTAAATTATATCTGTGTCACTTCTGATGGGTTGCTTAACTCTACTCTTTTAGAAAGCTATCCAAGTTTAAATAATCATTATAATAACTTCAATCTTCCTCTTTCTGATTTAGAGTTGGACTTCCCTTCTCTGAATAATATGAGTTCACCTCTTGAGGTAGACTTGGAATCATCCGATCGAGGGTCCCATAGAGAGGTGAGCTAACGAGCAAGTAGAACCTTCCACTAACTTGCCACAAGAGATCACCGAAGTCAACCTCCATAGTGGCAAGGTTCTACCTCCTAAGGCAGCACCTCAAGAAGGAGAAACAAGTCATTGGTCCAGATAATCGAGAAGCCCCTCCACAGGATGCTCCACCCTTGGATATGCTTGTTGAGGATTAGCCTAGAGCGGATTAAAATGTCCTCTCTCACCTAAGAAAGTTATCATCTAAGTTAAGCATATATGATGCTCTTATCCTATCCAATGAGATGAGGGAATCATTAATCAAGGCTCTTCTTGATCCAAAAATATGTTTAGCTCAGCTGACCGCTGTTAGAGAGGAGGCACATTATTCCAGGGAAGCCTAAGGAGTCACTTTCACAAATAAAGACCTTCTTCTAGGGGACATGGAGCACAACCATCCCCTATACATAGTGGATAAGGGCGATTCACTTTCCGGGTTCTTGATCTATGTATCTGAACATTATGAGTCTAAAGACCCTTGCCTATTGAGGATTGACATCTACACTCGAGGAGATCGATGATGTTGAGAATTCAATGAATAAGGTGAGAGGCTTTGGGTTCCATAGTGTTACCTTTGGAAAATAGAAAGATAAGCCAAGATATATATCAATGATTTGAATATTTCATTCACTACTTTGCTTGGTAGGCCTTGGATACATCAGAACAAGATGATTCCATCCTCCCTTCATCAGTGCATCAAGTTTAGAAGGGATGGAATTGAATACTGTGTCAAAGGAGATGAAAAGCCATTTTCAGTCAGAGAGGTTGAGATATATGAAGATGTGACCTATTATCTTCCTCAAAATACCTTTTCATGAACTAGATTCAAATGCAAAATAAAAGGAAAAAGAAGCAAAAGAAAAAAAAGAAAAAAAATGAAAATACAAGTGAACGAGAAAAGGATATCAAGGAAGAAGTAGAGTCGCATGTCACATTCCACCGACAGTTCATTCCGTCATATATACATATGGGTAGGATGACTCGACCTCCACCAAAAGAGGACATAGAGGTAGTTGAGGAAGACCCTGGCTCCAACCCAGGTTATGTTCCAGTTCATAAGAGTACCCTTACTATTCACATAGACTTGTAATCCAGCTCAGAGGATGAGTCTAATGTGATTAGCATACCATCCAACCCCTCTCAATGAGTTTCATTGGAGGTGACACTCAAGCTGGACAGCGATGAAGACTAGACCTCCAAGCAAAGCACGAATGTATACGAATCAAGTTTATGTGAAACTATCAAGTATTAGTTAGAAACCTTAACTCTAACCTCACTTTTCTCTCAAAAAGTTGATGGTTTAGTAGTTAAGGAAGCCCTCAATCTTCCAAGGATGTCAAGCTAAAGAGATTCCTATTGGGATCATCATCTCCAAGTCTGGAAACTGATGTAGGACTTAAAAGTATAATTCATATAAAGAATTAATGGAATTACCTTTTGATTGGTACTCACCTTGTGTTCTTAATCTTGCAAAGAAGGGTTTGATTCCTTATACATGGTCTAAGTACAGGTCAGAGTACTTCAAGAAGCTTTGGAACAACAGAGGCAGTGATGCACAATCAAGATTAGGACTAGAATTTTGTACAGTGGGTCTAGTCGATGACGACAATTACTGCTTAGTTATCACCAATCATCTGTGATCTGATAGGTTCTTCTCAAACCATACCAACTCTTATGAGGAAGTATATTTAAAAACTTTAGATGATCCAAATGATCTCCAAATCAAATATGCATCGCCAAAATTTAAAGAGTAAATCCATTCAATAATCGACAAGCTTAAAGAAATCAACCTCGTAAGAAAATCCACGCCTACATACATCGTCATGAATGAAGAAGAAACCAATGACTTAGTTAGCTATTGATTGAGTTTAAGGACTTTTTTTCATGGTATGAAGAGATGTTCGATTATCCCCCAGCCACAAACTAACAATAGACCCTAACCCATCAAGCTCCTAGGACAATGCGATTAGAAATTGAACAAGGTCATTTCAAGTCAAGAAATTGATCGATGGTTTCATAAGAAAAAATACCTACGGTTAGCTCATGCCGCTTAAGAAGAAGAATGACCAAATTCGCATATGCATCAATTTCAGGGACTTAAACAAGGCATGTCCTAAGGACAAATTTCCTCTTCTTGTACCAAAATTAATGGTGGACATCACATCATCTCATGTAGTTTTTTCTTCATGGATGGGTCATCTAGCTACAACTAAATCAAGATGGCCCCCGAGGATGAAAGAAACACTATTTTTCGAACCCCAGTCAGAATCTATTGTTATAAGGTCATGCCTTTTGGCCTTAAAAATGTTGGTGCTACATACCAATGGGCCATGACTCAAATTTTCAATGAACTCATTCATTATCAAGTTGAATGTGTTGATGATCTAGTAGTCAAGAGCAAAGAAAAGGAAGATCACCTCTTTGACTTGAGGGTAGTTTTTGAATGGTTAAGATAATAGAACCTCAAAATGAATCCCCTGAAGTGTGCATTTAGAGTAGCTTCAGAAATTCTTTGGGCTTATTGTTCGACACCAGGGAATAGAAATAGATCTAGAAATAATCAAAACTATCTTAGAAATACCACCATCCAAAAGTTTAACTCAATTCAAATTTTTCCAAGGGTGGTTGGCGTATCTAAGACGCTTTATCTCCAACCTATCGGGAAGATGCAAGCCATTTTTAGTACTTGTCAAAAAGGATGCCAAGTTCAAGTGGGATGATAAGTGCCAGAATGCCTTTGAAGATATCAAGCAAGATTTGGAAGCTCACCAATTCTAGCCTCTATCCGCAAGCCACTCTTCCTCTACTACTACATTGGATGACTCCTTGCTTTGTTGGCCCAAGCAATGATAAAGGGAAGGAGAGTTTCTCTACTACTCCATCATCTGATCCTACTAAAACTAACCCACCTATTAAGAAACATTGCCTAGTTTTAATCGCATCCCAAAAGCTACAACACTATATGCTTTCTAATAAGGTGAACTTGATTTCAAGAAACAATCCACTGCAGTATCTCATGACATGGCCAATGCTATCTGGACGTTTGTCATGTTGGTCTATGATTCTCTTACAGTTTGATATCACATTCGTACCCCTATGTGAGGTGAAAGGACAAACACTAATAGATTTCTTAACAACACATCCACTGCCTGTTGATTCCCCTCTTTATGATGATCTCCCTAACAAACAAATCATAAACTTATGGGAGGTTGACAACCACCATTGGGAGATGTATTTTGATGGTGCAACTTCCTTTCAAAAAGTAGAAGAACCATGATCTACTCTTCCAGGAAAGGCAGGGGTAGGAATAGTTCTCTTAACTCTAGACCACGATGTGATGAGATTCTCATACTATCTCTCCAATCCATGCACCAATAGCAAAGCCGAGTATGAGGCTTTGATTTTCAGTCTAGAGTTAGCCATTACAGTGTGTGTCAAGAGCATCAACATCTATGGGGATTCTCAGTTGGTCATCAACCAAATTGCCAGGTCCTACAAGGTTCTCAAACCTAAGCTTCATCATTACCATGAATATACCATGAAGCTGTTGGCCCAAATCCCTGAGGTCACCATCTACAAGGTTCCTCGAGGAGAGAACGCAGTAGGAGATGCTTTGGCCAAACTTGCTAAGGAATTGGCATGTCCAAAATATGAGTCCATTCCAATAAGGGTCCAAAATAGACAAGTCATATCCCTTATTGACACTGAACTCATCGAGAGACTTTCTCTTGAAGAAGAGGTTGTCATTGCCAACAAAGATGAGGAGCTGGATTAGAGGCAACCATTCATAGATTACTTAAACACTGGTAAGCTACCTCAAGAGAATCACAAGCCTATCAGATGAAACAAAGAGCTCTCTCATATGCTCTCGTGGATGGCACCTTGTACCGACGACCTTTCGATCAAATGTGGTTACGCTATTTGGAAAAACACGAAGCCCACAGGATCATGGCTGAGGTACATTCAGGTCTATGCAGGGTGCATCAATCTGGTTTGAAGATGAAAGCAAAGATCAAGAGACTAGGATACTACTAGCCTTCAATGATTATAGATTGCATAAATGTGGGTAGAGATGCCATCGCACGTACACGTGGTCCTACATCAACCACCCAACATTCTACATCCTACATTGGCATGGTCCATTTGAGTGTTGATACCAACATGGTCCTATCGATCCTTCTTCTTCCAAGGGTCATCGTTCATCTTAGCTTCCACCACTACTTTTTTTCCAAGTGGGGAGGCAATCCCACTCGAGAGGTCACAACTCAGATGTGCTCTAGTTTTTCAAGAACCATATCATATATAGGTTGGGGTGCCTCATGAATTATATTCATAATGGTACGCATTCAAGAGCACCAAGATTAATAGTTTTCAAGACATATAGATTGGAGATACTCCACCATCTACTACCTAGAGTGAAATGGCAAAGGTAAGCATTCAATAAAACTCTCATCCAGATACTAAAGAAGATGCTCAATGATAACAGACGATAATGGCATGAGCAGTTAATTGAAGCTTTATGGGCATACTGCACCACATACAGAACTCTAACTCAATCTATCTTGTTATCCTTAGTGTATGGGTCCGAAGCCATTCTACCCTTAGAAGTTTAACTCCCATCACTAAGGATAGCATTGGGTAAAAAATCACTCCAGAGCAGAATGCCAAGTTGCAATTAGATGAGCTCGAAGGTTTAGAGGAGAGATGCCTACAGGCGTAGCAAAACCTCAAGTTATATAAAGCCAAAATTATTCAAGCTCACAACAAGCTGGTCCGCCCTAGAACTTTTCAAGTAGGAGAGCTTGTCCTAGTTCTAAGGAGACTAATTATTACCCGTCGAAAGATGGGAGGCAAGCTTCTTGGGAAGGCCCTTTTATCATAGTGAAGGCCTACTAAGGAGGATCTTATCAGCTTATTGATTGTAAAGGGGAACACTCGATGCTTCTAATTAATTGGATATATTTAAAGAAATATTACCCATAAAATTATGTTTGAAAATAGTTATCATCAAAAGAATAAAATTTTATTCCAACTCATCAAAATCTTCTCTTCATTTGAAGCGTTGTTTACTTGTCTTGTGAATCCGCCATGACGTGTTTAGGGTAGGTGTAAGAGAACCCAAGAGGCATCTTATCCCTCTTTCACAAAACAAACATAATTAAACACAATTCCCCAGCACTAATAGAATAGGTGTGAGAGAACCCAAGAGGTATCCTATTTCAACTAGCACAACTAAGTTAGGTGTGAGATAACCCAAGCAGCATCCTTTCTTAGTGGGATCACAACTACTATTCATGGCACCATTTCATCAATTCCCCAATTGTTGGTTAAAAATTTCTATACGAGGGAGTTGCCTTCAAAGCTGTGGGGAGAAATGAAAGAGGCAAGCATATAAAAATTCATCTTTTTAGGATGCCACATAGATCTGTGAATGTGCTTAGTTAGGTGATCGAGTACATCATCAACAAAATAGTGTACTATCTTGAAAGATAGAAGTCACTGCCCTTTAAAGGACCTAATCACCTTAATAAGGACTCCTAAGAATGATGGGTCTGCATATGTACCAGAGATTCTTCCCCTACTTTATATGGAAAAGTAAAGAAGGGTTTATTTTAAACTGGGTTCATTAAGTTCCCTACAAGGGCAAGCCCCATAGTTAATTACATCCTAAGGAATGGGGATTCCTTAAGAAAACTCTTGAGAAAACTCTTGATTAAGGTAAATGATCATTGTCTTTGAAGATTTCAATAGGAAAGGACTATCAATCGATTAGTTCATGTTTGTAGATCAAATTGGATTGATCAAAAGAGGGATTATCGAAGTCAAAATGGAAGATAAGTAGGAGATGTACATGATGTTAGGAAACCTAGTTAGCATCTCAAACTATCTGATAGTTGGGCTTTATATTTTTGAAATTAATTTAGTTTATTTAAGTTTAATTTTACATTTAAAATTTAGGACTTATGATTCCTTAACACAAGATTAAAGAAATGCCTAAGAGGTGAGGAATTATGTTTATGGCTTACAAAGGGGAGAAGCAATCTCAGAACCTAAATCTAGGGAGCTTTGGCAACTGAAAGGACAACCTAAATCTAAGGCAAAAATCGGTAATTAGTTTTTCTCCACAAGAGAGGACAAACCACCTGACAGCTTGGACTTACAACCGCCTGGGGGTGGCTGCCAACTAACTCCTCCTATAATTTTAAATATATGTAGGCAAGTCATTATGCTTATGCAAAATAGCTAGGCTATTATTTATTTAGAAAGAGACTAAATCCTTAAACTCACTCCTTTAAGAGACTAGATCATGTAAAGGGATATGCTTCAAATGACCAAAATCTAATGCAATTCAAATTTCATTTTATTTTTATTTTGGACAATTATTTTGACTTAAGCTAATAAGATTCATATGACTAATGCATGAGAAAGAAGATTATTGGCCAAAATCAGCGATAAGGGAGGAGGTGAGTTTCCACTATGGCTCTCAAAGGTCAAGCCAAGTTTCTCTGGCAAAGGTAGAAGCCCTTTAATCAGGAGTGAAGTAAGATGCTATTGTGCATGATATTATAAAATAAATACTCATCTAGCTAAGGGGTTGCTAATTCTTTTATCTTGATTTTTAATATAAGCCTTAGGTGAGGTTATGAGTTCTTTTTTTTATTTGAGTTATTAAGTTGGGTAAAAGATTTATTTTTCCCTAAAGAGCTTAATCCACATCTAGGCCATACATAAAGCAAGGAAGAAACTAAGAAAAGCATGCCACTTAATGCAAAAGCTGAACAAATCATCAAACAATTTATAAAGCTAATCGTAAAATAATAAAAGGTTGTTATGGTCGGGCACCACCACAAACCGAAAATGTCAAATGTAGGTAGCCGAGCTCTACCCTTATACAACCTAGATTAAGCAAGGAATTCATTGTTCTGGGGATCTTCAAGCTTTATTCTTCTTTTCTTCTTTCTTCTTCTTTTCTTCTTTTCTTCTTTCTTCTTTTGGTTCCTTCTTTTGGATGGTTGGAAGGTAGATGCTCTAAGGCTTCACATGTGCATAAGATAGGATCTTATGACCAATGCTCATCCTAATCCCCATAATAATCATTCCAAAGTCCTAATTGCATAAATTTATATGAAAAAAAGTGGAAATCTAACTAAAACTTGCAAAACAAAGGTTAGCTAAAATAAATCATACAAATCCTAAGCATGTATATTGGACTTATCACCCCACACATGGGTGACTAAGTCCACCTGGCCTATTGGATTATGCTTAGGGGTATAAAGCACCTACAAGCAAAAGCATTTATACTTTTATTTATGATAGCACCCCTTATGCACAATCCCCTACAAAAAAGAATAGTTAGACTAAGAGCATCCTACCATTCATTCTACGTGTATACACCCTAAAATCCAGTCTAGAACATATATCATAAAATAAAATAAAATATCAAACCATGCACCGATAACATAAAGCTAGAAGTGGTGACTTAGGCTAATGTGTGTGCATTGAAGGTTTGTGTGGTATGCTTAGTTATGGCTTTAGGTTCAAATTTTCTAAGTGTAAAACACATGTTCAACTTAGAGGAGGGTTTCATTTAAGTTTTTAATTATTTTAGGTTGATTTTATTTTATATTTTGATTTGGTTTAAGTGGATCCTACAATTAATTACTAAGTTATGAAGAGAGGGAAAGAGAAGAGAACTTCTCTTTCCTTCCCTAACCTAAGTAATTTCTAAAGTAGGTTCACATTTTAGTTTTGTTTAGATGAATGTTTTGAATAAATCTTTTAATTAATCCTAGTTTAGATGAACTCTAAACAAACCTATTCAAAAAGAAAGGCATTTTAAGATTAAATAAAATGAATCAAAATTTACATAACACACATTACCCCATTTCTTTCCCAACATATATAACATGCATATGGATGGACCTAAGCATATCTATACATGCAAATGAAAATAATTAACACACTTTATGATGCATGCTAAGTAATCCATTTAAGGAAATTTATAAGTTGAATATGCTTGATTTTTCTTAAGTAGAAAGGGATTTCTTTATCTAAATTTTCACATACACACATGAAAGTAAGAACAGCATAAGTGAGTATAGAGCCATTGTTAACTAGAGGTTTAAGGTACAAGACCTACTTAGGGCTACTTAAAGGCTCGCAACCTCAGGGTTTTCCAGACTACAATACCACTTTCCTTAAATACAAACATGTGTATAAAAAAAAGAAATAGAAATGGAAGATGCAAAAAGTTGTATTAATGGATTCATTTTATTTATGCACTTTATGTATGCAAGTATAGGTAACCCTTCTTAAGTGGTAGCATATAGATGAATAGGATATAGAATTAGGTAAGTGTTAGGTCCTTTTCAAATGGACCATATACCTCACCAAATTCCTATTCAAAACTATACTAACATAAGAGAGAAAGGAAACCTATGCTAAGCATACCTTTATATTCTTTCACATGCAAGCTTATAATTAGATATAAGTAGCATACTTTTATATTTGGTATTTGATTTATATGTTTTGAGAATAATTTGAATTTAGTAGTGATATAGCCATTCATATTTCTACTTTAACCAACACATGCAAATTTGACATAAAGTAAACAATTTCATTTTTAAATTTGAATTTAAAAAATATGAATAGATGAAACCACATGACATACAAATTTAACATGTTGGGGAAAGATTCAAAGTAATTAAAGCATGTAAACAAGTTCACTTCACTTAAATCCTAAAGGCATTCTATAAAATAAGAAAGTTTAAAATAAATTAAAGTGAATTCAAAGTGATTTTTATTTAGTTTGGAGTTTAATTTAATTTTAAAAGGTGAGATAAGTTTAATGTTCTAACCCATTCCCACATATGTTTGATATTTTTGTTTAATTTTTAGATAATTAAACCCATTTTTATGTATTAATTAGGTTAAGGTATGCATTAAGTAACCTTACACCACCTTAGAATAATTAACCAAATAATTATGAGTCAATGAGATGACATAAAAACTCACAAGAAATTTAAATTTGCAATGCACCTAATAAGAAAAAGGCCTAATGCAATTTGGCTCAGGATTAAAGGTTAATTAAGATAAGGGGTTTAACTTAAGTAATTTCAAAACACCCTTTCACAGATATGAATTGGGTTTTGATTTCCATAATTAAACTTAGGCTATTAAACACCTAAGCATATACCCAAAGTAGATTAATTAAGTTCTAGAACTTTTTAGAGTTTTTTAGAAATTAATTTAGGGGATAATTAATAAATTAACCCTTAATCAAGAGGAGATTAAGGAGAGAAAAGGGGGTTTAGGGAATAGCTTAGAAATGCCCCAAAATTATTCCTCAAACCTCCTATCCCCTGGAACTAACCTTAATCAACCCTAATCATGGATTAAAATCACTAATTACACCTTAATTATGCTTACTTATATAAGGAGGGTAATTAAAAAATCCATATACAATTCTCCTAATCAAGCCTTCAATAAATCGCAAGAAAATTAAGAGAGGCAGAAGTCATTCCCTAAATCATACCCAAGAAGTTTGGGATTAATCAGAGGCTTAATTAAAAGGTAATTAGCAAAATGAGGTTTCTAATAAAACTCAAAATTAGAGAAAATCATAATTCAAAATCCATTAAAATTAATTTTAAAATATTCTAGGTTGAATTATCTTTCCATATAATTTTATTTCATATTTTTCTAAATTTTGTAGAGAGTTATGAATTTTAGAAGATCCTGAGATTAATTAGAATTAATTAAAATAATTTAACTAATCTTATAGCTCACAGCGCGACGCGTGGCGGCGGTGGTCAGTGCGCTTTACATGCGTCGTGCCATGAGAGATTCACTTAAGTTATCAAATCCAAAATGGCGACTGGTGACGGACGCAGTTTGATCTCTGTCGTCCAATCAAAGATCGGACGGCTAGAGATCTCCCCATGATTTTAAAATGGATAAAGAATTTCTAAACATGGGGAATTATCTCGATCGTCCATCTGAAATGCGTGGATGGATGATTGAGTTCCCCCAAGTTCTTCCCCTTGATCAACAGAGATCGTCCATGATCAAGGGGAAGATCTGAGCTCGATTGAGCTCAGATTCAAACCAATCTCAACCCACACCTTCTAAAGCCAAAGAGTGGCACATCCAACAATCAAAACTCCATGGGATTAACATTTCTTTCCCAAAGCTTCACACCACATTGAGTTTAATGGTCGAAAAATCCCATACCTCGGAGGTGATTATCGGCACTCAAGTCCTTTGGAGAAGCTTCGTCTAGTTGAGATGAAGCCTTGCTGATGTTTTGAGCACTTGAGGTTGAGTGGATTGGTATATGGACCACCTCCTCCTTAGCTAGCTTGCGGCTTTGATCAAACTAGGTCTTCCCTTGCCTTTGGAACTTCAAAGAGAGCTTGGGTGCACTCGACTTGCCTCTATGATGGAGTATGCAGAAGCAATTGAAGTAAAATTAAGTGAAGAGGAAGTTGGCTCTTCAATAGACCTCCCCTATTTTCAAACTTTAAAAATTGAGAAATGGAGTTTTCAATTCTCTAAGCTTGGGAATACTCTAAGGCTTTCACAGTTCCTTAGCTTCAATGTGAATGGGAAGTTAAAATTGAAATTTGGGGGGGTATATCTCCCCTTGAAGGATTGAACGACCGTCATTGTGTTTGATGTTAGAGAATGCCCATGATGGGTATGAGCCAAGGAGTGGATTGCCAACCTCCCATGTGTTTGAATTTGAGTGGGAGAAGGGTTTTGAATTTGGAGTTTTGACCCATGGGGTCGGGTTTGGTCTAGGGACCAAATGGGCTGACCCAAACTCATTGAGTTGGGTGCACCACTCTTCACTAGGTCCCCTTGAGCTATTAGGAAAGCCTCAAGTGAATGTGAAGAGGTATGACCAAATTACCCACGGATTAAGCCAAAATTTGTTCTATGGCCTAGGGGTAGAATGGTCATTTTGTTGATTTTCCACATTGGGTATGTTGGGTATGTGGAGAAACTAGGTTTGGCCAAGTTTCATGAGATTTTGAATTCATTTGATAGGGTTTGGCTCATGTTGACCCATTTAGGTTAAAATGGGTCAACTTGGGTCAAGTTGATGAATTGGTCAAATTGGGTCAAACCAAGAGTTTGGTCAAGTTCATATGACCATTTGAAATGTTTTAGTGGCTTTGGTTTGGTTCAATTTGGTGTTTTTTGAATTTGGCTCATATTACTTCATTTATGTCAAATGGGTCAAGTTGACCTATTTGACCTATTTGACCTATTTGAGGTAGGTCAAGGATAGGTTTAGGTTAGGTTAGTCATATGGAGTGGATTGGTATCTTTGTTTCTAATCAATTTTGGTTATGCTCAAATTTGGCTCAACATGACCCCTTTAGGTCATGTTGGGTCTAAGGTCAATTGAGCTAGGTTAGGTCTAGTTGGCCAATTGAGGCTTTAGTCAGGTTCCACAAGTGATTTGGAATGAACTTGTCCCATTGGTTTGATCAATTTGGCTTAGATCAAGTTTTGCCACATTTTGACCCTTTAGGTCAAATGGGTCAACTTGGGTCAAGTGGCCAATTGGGCTAAGTTAGGCTAGTCATATGGCTTGGTCAAGTTTAAACATAGGTCATGAGTGAACTTAGATCAATTATTTCAATCAATTTGGCCTATGGTTAAATTTGGCTATGTTAGGTTTCATTTTGGGCTAAGTGTTGGCTTAGTCAACCCTTAGGAACTACTTGGTTTGACCCAATTTGATTGATTGATCATCCCATGATGATTGTTGATCATGATGAAAGGTAAAGATGAGTTTGATTCAATCCAATTTGGTTAGGATTAGAATTTGGCTCATAAGGGTACTTTAGGTCACTTTGGGTCAAGTGAGCCTAAGTGGGTCAAATGGCTTGGTCAAAGCTTGATTTGAGCTTGATTGATCTTGTTTATGGACTCATGATTGAAATATAAATCTATTTACAAGTGGTTTGAAGTCAAATGGGTTTGATCCATTTGACAATTTCATAATCGAAAGAAGAATATGAAAGGATTTTGGCTTTGATTTTTGAACTAGGTTTTGATTGAGTGATTGAAGTTTGGATTTATATATGAGCTCATGATTATAGGATTGATTGAATCATGAGAGAAAATCAAGAGTTTGCCTTGATTTAAAATTGATTTGACTAAGTTCAAGATTTTTACTTGAAAAACTTAGATTGGATTTTGAGTGGATTTGAGTTTGATTTTTGGAATTGATTTTGATTGTTTGAATTTATATTTAATTTATATATGTGAATATAAATGAGAATATAAATGGTTTATGAGAAAATTTCAAGGATTTGAAGTGGTTTAATCATGATTTGAGATAAGTCCATTAAAAAGGATTTAAAGGACTTAAGAAAATTTTGGAGTTTGAAGTTTGAATTTTTGAATTTGGTTTGATTGATTTATATTTATATTTCATTTATATATGTGAATATAAATGAGGATATAAATAAATTATGAGAAAATCTCATGACTTTGAGATGGTTTGATCAAGATTTAGGCTAAGTCCATTAATGGAGAATTAATGGACTTAGAAAAATTTTCAAATTGGGAATTTAATTTGAAGATTTGATTTGATTGATTTAAATTTATATTTCATTTATATGTGAATATAAATAAGAATATAAATGAGTTTTGTGAAAATCCCATGAGTTTGAAATGGTTGAGTTGATTTTGGCTAAGTCCATTAATGGAGAATTAATGACTTAAGAAAGATTTTTAAATTGGGTGTTTAAATTGAGGGTTTGATTTGATTGATTTATATATGTGAATATAAATGAGAATATAAATGCATTTTGAGAAAATCCCAAGGATTTGAATTGATTTGATGATGATTTAGGTTAAGTCCATTAATGGAAAATTAATAGGGACTTAGGAAAATTTCATGAATTGATTTGGAATTTTCAGTTTAGGTTGATTGATTTGAATTTATATTTCATTTATATATGTGAATATAAATAGATAATGAGAAAATCTCAAAGATTTGAATTGGTTTTTATTGTAATTTTGGTTAATTTCTTAAGGGAAGGTTAAGGCCTCAGGCAAAATTTGGACTTAGGAATTTTGATGGATTTTGATCATGGGTTTCAATCATAGATTTTAATCATGGATTTGATTTGAGTTTGGAGAAAATCAAATAGAATTGATTTGGAGTTTGACTTGAACGATGGAAAGTGAGGAATGGTTTAAGCTAAGGGTAAAAAATTTTCCTAGCACCCCTAAGGCATGACCTATTCTTATGGCTAACTCTTCTAAGTCTATAGAGCTAGGTTAAGTGTCCACCTAATCACTAGATTTGTCTTAAGACTAAGGAGCTCTTAAAGTCTAAGAGGAGTCCTATGTATAAGATGGAAGGGTTGAGAGCTCATTCTAAAAATGAGGTCAACACCAACATGTTTTAAGATAGGTGTGAGAGAACCCGGAGAGGCATCCTATCCCTTTTAACACAAATAAACATATATCTTTTATCTCAGACTATTTTAATGTGGGAGCAAGCCCCCTGTAGCACTCACTCATTAGTTACTTTAGGTTGGGTTAACATGCTACATTGCCAGTATGTCACCCTAGTGGTCATTTATCTGGCAGATGTGAGTCCCTGTGCTTTCTTCCTTACTTGACCATTGCAAACCAGCAAGTGCATTATTAGTTTGGTAGACTTCACTTCCCAGCCAATAAGGTACCTCATGTTGATATTGTTTAAGAAGATGTAAGCCCCTGCCCTTTCTTCTTGAACTAACCATCATACACTGACTAGGTCGAGTATACTTGTTTATGATATGTCCCCCAGAGGCTCCTTTCCTATGGATTACTCTTGAGTTGCTATTAGTCCCCCAGTGGCATTCACTCAGTAGTCGCCCTAGGTCAGATAGCACCTATCAAGCCAAAGATAAATTATCTCAACAATCAGTTCCTCTATAAGAGGATGTGAGTCCCCGATGCTTTCTTCCTAGGTTGATTATTACAGATTAATGGGCACCTTAGGTTGGTTGATGTTCTCTATGCTGACAGCAACTCACCCGGTAGATACACCACTCTTGGCAGATGTGAGTCCCCATGCTTTCTCCTTAAGTTGGCCACTGAATACTTATGCAAATTATCTTCTCCAGGGTTTCGGATAAAGCCCTAGTCCCCTTCCCCTGAGAGCACACTATTTGGATCATATCCTTTTTGACCCCATTTCGACACTACCCAGGTTACTCTTGGATTGGACAATCCCCCTTTCCTAGTAGACACCCCAGTGGTCAGAGAATTTGTTCAACGGATGCGTAGATTCTCCCTTAGTTCAGTAAATCTGAGATAGATCTAGGCCAATATAAGCTCCTTCTCAGTATGATCCCTCGCAAACTAACAGGGTCCATGATAAGCACACAAAATAAATAAACAAAAATATTCGTTTGTGGATTAGAATTCCTTATTTCCCAAGTGCATCCTGTCTTTAGTGCAAGAAAACTCCCTATAGGAATTGCACTACTCTTGAGTGAGATAAGTCCCGGTCGGACTCTCAAGCGCCTTAGGTCGTTTAATCTATTTTGCCACAAGTGTGTTTCACAAATCATTTCATTTTGGAAGATGTAAGTCTGCTACGCATTCTTTCTAGCATGACTGTCGCAAACTAACGGGCAGCCCTAGGTCGGGTTGACATGTTACCTCGCTAATGTATTGCCCCAATGGTCTTTTATTCAAGAATGATGTGAGTCCCTGTGCTTTCTTCTCTAAATTAACCATTACAAACCAAAAGGCACCTCTTTGGTTGGATAATTCTCCTCTCAGCCGGGAAGCTACTCCCTTTGGATTGGTAAATCTGAGTTAGGTCAAGGCTTACATGGCCCCTACTCAGTGCAGTCCATTGCAAACTGATGGGATCCATCAAAATCAATTTAAAAAATGAAATTAATTTTGACTATCTTTGAGCTAGTGTAAGCCCCCCAGTGGCATTCACTCAATAGTTAGCCCTAGGGCTGGTTCGATATGTTGCACAAGCAACCGATCACCCTAGTGATTCCTTATTTTGAAAGATGTGAATCCCTGCGCTTTCTTCTTAACTTGACCAATGCAAACTGAAAGGCAATCCCTTTGGTTGGATAGTCCTACTATGTGGTTGTTAGAGCCTTTTGATTGATAAATCTGAGTAGACCAAGGCCTACATGGCCCCTACACAATGCAGTCCATCACAAACTGATAGGATCCATCAAAAATAATTAAAAAATAAAATTAATTTTGACTATCTTTGAGCTACTTTAAGTCCCCGCACGACATTCACTCAATAGTCAATCCTATGTCTTGCTCAATTTGTTGCACAAACAACCGATCACCACAATGCTTCCTTAATTTAGAAGATGTGAGTCCCCGCACTTTCTTCTTAACTTGACCATTATAAACCGAAAGGCAATCCCTTTGGTTGGATAGTCTTACTATGTGGTTGGTAGACTGCCCCTTTGGATTGGTAAATCTGAGCTAGTCCAAGGCCAACATGGTCCCTACTCAGTGCAGTCCATCACAAACTGATAGGATCCATCAAAAATAATTAAACAAATTAAATTAATCTTGACTATATTGGAGCTGATTTAAGTCCCCCAGTGGCATTCACTCAATAGTCGGCCTAAGGTTGGGTTCAATCTATTTTCTCGCCAATAGTTCACCCCAGCAACTGGTCCCTACTTTAAAAGATGTAAGTTTACTATGCTTTCTTCCTAGTATAGCTATTGCACATCGAAAGGCAACCCCTTTGGTTGGATAGTTCTACCATGTGCTTGGTAAACTACCCATTTGGTTTGGTAAATCTGAGTTAGGCCTAGGCCAACATGGCCCCTAGTCAGTACGATACATCGCAAACCAACAAGGTCCATTTTAAAATCCAAAAATTTAAAATCTAAAATAAATTCAACCCTCCTCCCTCATGGAGTCAAATCAAGCAATCAAAATAATCAAATCAAACAAATCAATATGCTTCTCCTCAGTGAGATGCAAATATTTCTAGTTCCCCAATGGATCATAAATTCTAATCTCTCAGTGGATTTCACAACCTCTTTCCCCCAGTGGATGGCTTGAACTTGCTCCCCTAGTGGAGAGTTCACTTTTTTCATCCCTAATGGAGCACCAAATCCTAAATCAACAAATCAGATCAAATTTCTCCCCAGCGAGGCTCAAATCAAATCAAACCTCTCATCCTCCAGTGGATGACTTGAACCTCTTTCCCTGGTGGAAGATTCACATACTCAATCCCTAGTGGATTCCTCCTTCACTCTCTTAAGTTGTTGACATGACTAGAGTCACATTGCACTAAGCTCTTGATTTCTTCTACACCTTGGGTTACGAGTAGATCATTTCTGTTAGTGCTTGTGATCGTTCGATGTTGTTGATCGTCTCGGTCAACACTAATATATGCGGTGTCCTTGTTAGTCACACCACACCTATTGGGCGCCCTTTGTTGACCTCATTTTTAGAATGAGCTCTCATCCTCTCCATCTTAGACATATGACTCCTCTTAGATACTAAGAGTTCCTTAGTCTTAAGACACTTCTAGTGATTCGGTGAACACTTAACCTAACCATAGAGACTTAGAAGAGTTAGCCATAGGAATAGGTCATGCCTTAGGAGTGTTAGGAAAACTTTCCTACCCTATAGCTTGAACCAAATCCTTACTTTCTTCTTTCAAATCAACCTCAAATCCAAATCAAACTTCAAATCCAAACCAACTCTAAATTCAAATCTTAATTCCAACTTAAACGACTTTTCTCAAATCATTCAAATCAATTCCAAAAATTCAAATCAATTAAAACTCAAAATATTTTCTCATAACCCATTTATATTCTCATTTATATTCATAAATATAAATGAAATATAAATTCAAGTAACCAAAACCAAATCAAAAACTCAAGTCAAAATCTAAAATCTTTCCTAATCCTTTTATCTCATCTTATGGACTTAGCTCAAATCAAATCCAAATCACTTCAAATTCAAAAGATTTTCTCATAACCCATTTATATTCTCATTTATATTCACAAATATAAATGAAATATAAATTCAAATAACTAAAACCAAATTCAAAACTCAAACCCAAATCTAACTTAAAACCAACCTATACCCTTTCAAGTCAAATTCTTGAACTTAGCGAAATCAACCTCAAATCAATCCAAGACTTTGGATTTTTTCTTCGAACAATCAATCCTTCAATCACAAACCAAATTCAAACATAAACTTCAATCATCTAACCAAAACTAAATTCAAAATTCTTACCCAAATCAAACCCATGATCATTCTTTGAACTTAAAATTATCAAATGAATCAAAATCCATTTAACTCCAAATCACTTATAAATGGATTTATATTTCAATCATAAGTCCATATATGAGTTCAACCAAACTTGAAACAAGCATTGATCAAGTCAATTGACCCCCTTAGGCTAACTTGACCCAAAGTGACCTAAAACACCCTTTTGAGCCAAATTCTAATATGTTGACCTCACTTTTGGAGTGAGCTCTAACCTCTTAGACTTAAGAATCTTCTAGACACTAAGATTTCTTTAGTCATAAGACACATTTAGTGATTAGGTGAACACTTAACCTAAGCCTAGAGACTTAGAAGTGTTAATCATAAGATTAGGCTTTGCCTTAGGTCTTAAGGAAGTTACCTATCCTATAGCCTAAACCCAATCTAGGTACACTTTCTAAAATCAAACTCAAATTCAATTCTCAAACCAAATCTCAAATTTAAATTCAAATTCTAAATATAATTTCAAATTTAGCTCCAAATGATTGAAACCCAAAATCAAATTCAAATCCTAAAACTCTTCCTAAGCCATATGAACCACATTCATAAGCTTAGCCAAAACTACCTTAGATAAAATCAAACTCAATTGATCACTTTATAAATCAATTATTCCTTCACTTATATTCACAAATATAAATGAAATCCAAATTCAAATGGCCAAAACTATATCAAAAATCAATTCCAAACTCAATCTAAACCCTTTAAGCCAATTCTTTGGACTTAGCCAAATTCTATCCATATCAAGTCAAAACTAATGAATTTTCTCTTAAATCAATCATACATTTAATTATCTACCCAAATATAAATGAAATCGACAATCATCAAATCAAATCGAAACCAACCCAAGTCAAACCCAACCTAGCACTCTTGACTTGAAAATTTCAAATGAACCAAAATCTCTTAGACTCCAAATTGATTGTTGTTGAATTTATATTTTAATCCAGGGCTCATATATAAGTTCAACAAAATTCAAAACCAAATAAATTGATCAACTTAGGTCCACTTGACCGAAAGTGACCTAAATGACTCATTTGAGCTAACTTTCAATCCACCCAAATTGATTGAACCAAGCTCACCAAAACCTTCCACCATGACTGTTGATCACCCTAGGATGATTAATTACAATCAATTGGTCAAACCAAGGCCATTTGATCCAAATTGACCCAAACTAGCCAAAAGGACTAAATCGAGTCAAATCATGATCTAACCCAAATTGAGTGTAACCAATGGCTCAAGTCATTCCAAATTGATTATTAAACTTGACCAAAATCATAATTAAACTCAATTTGATCAATCGAGCCCATCAATCTTGACAACCTAGCCCAAATTGGCCTAAAGGGTCAATTTAGCCTAAATCCAAATTAAATTCCAAATTAATTCAAACTAAAGACCACATTCATCTTCAATTAGCCAATTTGGCCAATTTTGGTCAAATTGGTCAACCTACCCAATATGACTCATATGACCCAAATTGGGCCAAATCCTTGAAACCAAGCCAAGACCCATTAGTGGCTGATCAAAACCTACCCAAGCCCATTTGGGATCAGCCCAAAATCAACCCAACCCAATTAAACCCCTCATGGATCCTCCCCCACATAGGATTCCACCCAACCTCATTTAATTCTCTCCCATCACATGCACTTAACTCCTCCCCAACATTTGCATTGAATAGAGCTGATCATATGGTAGCAAGAGAGGACTTTGGAGCAAAAGTCTAAAGTCCTCAATCAATCCATCATCCACACCAACCACCCCAAACAAGATGGCAATGAATTTGGAGCCAAAAACTTTAAAAAATATTGCATTTTTGGCCATTATAAAAGGAGGGAGAAATGAAGCTTTAGATCTCTTACTCCCACCACCATTCAACCCCTAAAAGCTCCCCAAAGCAAAAAGGAATCCATCCTTCACCTATTTGAGCTATTTTTGAGCTCAAAAATATAAATAGTTGCTTTTCCGATGAGGTGACGGTAAACATCGAAGAAGATGACGTTCCGAAAGGAGGCAAAGGTCAAAGATCTAAAGCTTCTTCACATACCTAAGAGTTCGCTCAGATCTTCACCGCTGAAACCATCCCCAATGAGATAAATTTTGCCAAACTTTAGCCTTAGGATTTCTAACATTTTGTATTAATTTTCTTATAGTTTTAGGAATTTTCCCTATATAATCCCGCATTTTTACTTTCAATCATTCCAATTAGAAAATAAAATTTTTCTAGTGCGAATCAATGCAAAAATGGGTCCATTCGAACAAGTTTTTGCTTAGAAAACCCTATTTTCCCAAAAAAAACCCTATTTTTACTACTCCGGCGAGGCTACCGCCGTTGATCACGTAGTTCACGGATCGACCGCGGATATGGACGGATGAGCACGGCCTTTGATCGCCAACCATCCGATCTCCATGGATCGATGGCTCGATCAAGCATCGATGATCTTGGCCTTTACGTAATGATCCACCATCCGATTGACGATCGGATGGTCCAGAGAAAAAAGCGGGTCATTTTCCAAGCGTTGACCCGTTTCCTGCTCGTCAATGTTGACACGGCACCACGCGTGAGTCGCGCAACATTGCGTGGCGCGTGCATGCCACATGGCACCACGCATCCACGTTGTCGCCGCCACACGTGATTTCCGAAAAAAATTAATTTAGATTACCTGAAACTTCAAAAATTCATAAAAGATAAATTACTTAACCAAAAATCACAAACAATGACTCGTTGGATTCATCTTTCCAAGTGAAATCCAACAAACCTAAAATCCTCACATTTCACTAAGTACTTTTTAATTTGAGTTTTAGTGAAAATCAAATTTTATTAATTAAACCAAAAATATATGTGAGATTAAGTTGAAATTTTTAGGGATTAAAATTAAAGTTAAAACACACATACCATAAAAGACTTTTGGATTTGGAGAAATTAAATTTTGAAGTTCAGATTGTCTATTTTAATAAAATAAATCAAATAAAAATTCAAAAATTTATAAAAATCTTCAAAATAGCTTAAATCACTTCAATTGACATCTAGGACTCTCAAAAAAAAATAATGTGATTTTTTGAATCCTAATGAACCCCAAACAAACACTTAAGATTAAAGTTTAATCAATTAAAGAATTAATTAAAACTTAATCTAAAAATAATTTAAATATAAAATCAAAATCAGAAATGAAATAACATTTAAACAATCATTAATCAAACCAAAAATCAAAAAAATATTATCCTTAGAGGAAATTAAATTAAATATGATTAAACCTATTTAAGCTAATAAAACTCAATTAAATGATTAAATCTTAAATCAAACTTAAAATTAAACAAATCTAGGGAACTTCAACATGGGTGAAATCAGTATAACTAAACCTTCACTAAGCATGGAATCTTAATCATATGAAACCCCTTAATGAGTATAAATAAATTAAAACTAATTAATCATTAAATAAACTAAAACAAATCAAATTGATTAATAAACTAATACAACATAATCATTTAATACTAATCGAATTAAACCAAACAAAGTTAAAGTAAACTTAATTAACATATGATTAAATCACATCCATTTGAAATAAGATAATTAAATAACTATTAAATATTTCAACCTAATAACTAAATCAAACATGTTAATAAAATCAAACAAACATAATAAATGAATCAATTCAAATAAAACTCTAATCATAAATAATCAGACTTAATTGAAATAAAATAAGCAATTAATTCACTTAACAATAATGATGGTAATAACAATAACCACTTAATCAAATCAAACTTAAGTAAAACACTTAACTAAATCAAATCACTCACATGTGAGAAATTAAGTCTTTAATCTCTAATTAACAAACCCTTAATTAATCTAATAATTCAAAATTTTAATTATCCTTAATCAAACTTAATTAATCAAACATCTAATTAATGCAAACTTAATAAATTAATCCATCATCTTAATTAATCAAATTAATTTAAATAAGTTACATTAAAGCTAACTCTAAAATTAAGCTTAAATCAAACCCTTAATTAAATTTAATAATCACACCATCAAGTAAACTGATTAAGTTAATCAAATTAATCATATTAAACCGTAGTTTAATCAAACATAATTAAGATGCAATTAAATACTAATAAAAACCTAAATTAAACCTAAATCATTAAGTCATCTCTAATTAAACAAACTTTAATTAATCTAATAATTTAAAACTTTAATTACCCTTAATCAAACTTAATTAATCAAACATCTAATTAATGCAAACTTAATTAATCCATCATCTTAATAAACCAAATTAATTTTATAAATCACATTAAAATTAATTCAAATCAAACATTTAATTAATCTACTAATTGATTTAATCATACCTATTAAATATAAGTCAAATTAATTAATCATATTAAACTTAAGCTTAATCAAACATAAAATGCAATTAAATGCTAATCAAATCCTAATTTAAACTTAAATCATTATATTATTAACCTAAATAAATATGAAATCTAATTAAAAACTAGACAAATCTTTATTTAATTTAATAATTAATCACCTCTTAACTAAAATAATTAAGTTAATTAAAGTAATCACATCAAACCTAAGCTTAACCAAACATAAATGCAATTAAATACTAATCAAAACCTAAATTATTAAGTCATTAATTACATCATTAGTCTAAACAAATATGAAACCAAATTGAAAATTAAACAAACCTTTATAATTAACATAAATACACTTCTTAATTAAACTAATCACATAATCACATTGAACTTAAGCAAACCCATAGACTAATAAAGCTAATCAAATCAAATTAAATCAAATTAAATCAAATTAAGAAAGTCTCTCATCAATTTAATATGTAATCAAATCAAATCTTATTTAACCTACTTAAATAAGATAAACTAATCAACTATCCAATGTATGAAATCAAAATACAAACCAAACTTTGATGAACATGGCAAATGGATGTGATTAAAATTAAAATCCTAATTACAAAGAATCAAACCCAATTAAAATCAAAATAAAATCTCAATTAATCTAATCCAATCAAACTACAAATAAATGAACCACAATCAAGTTTAATAAACATAAAGTTAAGTCACATAACCATAATCGAAGAAAAGAATTAGATATTAATTTAAAATGATATTAAATTATCAAGATTTAATTAAATCAAAACATCTAATCTAAAATTAATCAACCAAAAATACATGAACTTAAACAACCTTAAACTTCATTAGATATTAAGGATATTGAATTATCAAGATGCAAGTAAACTAAAATATCTAATCCAAAATCAATCAATCAAATACTTGAACTCAAATTCTAAATTAATGAATTACATAAATTCAAATGAGCTAATTAAGATACTTAAGGACCTTAATTAGATTCTTTAGGTGTTAGGATGTAGAATAGGGTGAGTTCTATCTACAAATGGAATTCATTCTATTCTTTATTCTTGAAAACCTAAACATAATTTTAACCAAATAAAAGTGAAATAAAAATGAAAAATAAATCATTAAATCATTTAAATTGAAATCATCCAAAGGTAAAATTTAAACAAATTCAGACTCCAAATTGAAACTTAAACTAAAGAAGCCTAGTAAAGTCTTGCCACACAAGCCTTAAGCCCACATATTAGAATACTAAGTCACCACTTATAGTATTAAGTTATGGCGTTGTATGTATGATGTTGTATTTTGTTTTATGATGTAATATTTTAGACTAAATGTTAAGGTGTATATTTTTTAGAATGGATGTTAGGTCATTATTAATCATGTTTTTTGCAGGGGGTTGTGCTTAAGGGGTCGTTGTAATAAAATATAAATGCATTTGTCAGTGCATTAGCCCTAAGCATAACTCATGTTAGGATAGGTGGGCTTACCCATGTGTACTAAGTCTAAATTATTCATATAACTGCTTAGGTTGTATGGTGTGTTTAGCTAACATTAGTTTTGCAGGTGTAGCTAGATTTACTTTTCATATTTTTGATGCAATTTTACATTAGGAATTAGGATTAGTGTTATGGGGGATTAAGATGAGCAGTGGCCAGAAGGCTTAGTCCCTAGGGTGCCCTGTGATGTCTTTGGAGCAAATCAACAAAAGAAAGAGAAGGAAGAAATGAAAAAAGAAGACTCCCATAGCATGCATTATTTTTTTTATAATCTGGGATGTATAAGGGAAGTGCTCAGCTACCCATCTTTTTTTCTCTTTTCAGGGTGTACGGTGGAACCCGACCGCACTGGCCTTTTATTCTTTTATGGTAGTCTATAAAATTATTTGATGTTGTGTTTAGTTTGCGCGTTAGAATAGTATGCTTTTCATAGTTTCTTTATGATTGATACTTGATTGTGTGGCCTGGATGCGATAGGCTCTTAGGATGAAATTAATTTTTCTATCCCAATTAATAACTGATAACTAAACTTTTAAAACAACTCATAACCTCACATAAAAGCCTAGGAATTAAATCAAGATAATAAAATTTTTAGCAACCCTTTAGCTGGATGAATGAATGTATAATATCATGCATGTCATATTATTCCACGCTTGTTAAGAGAGGGCTTCCATCTTTCCCAGAGAATCAAGGCTTAACCTATGAGAGCCTTTAATGGAGAACACCCCTTTCTCTCTTGATTTGGCCCATAATCAAATTCTCATGCATTTAGGCATACAAAATCCCATAGCCTGTGTCAAAACAAAGAGTTCAAAAGAATCAAATAATTTTGATAAAATTTGCATTAGATTAAGTCATGGATTCACACTACTCATGCTCTAGTATCTTAGGGAGTGAGTTTAAGGACTTAGTCTTCATTCTAAATGAACAACATCCTAGCCATCTTGCAAAGCATTATACTTGCTTACATGAATTTAAAGTGTATGGGGAGTTAGCTAGCTACCACTCCAGGCAGTAATAAGTCCAGCAGTCAGGTGATTTATTCTCTCTTGTGGAGGTAAACCATATACCTATTTTTGCCTTAGATTTAGGTCATGCTTCGGCCCTCGCCAAAGCTCCCTAAATTTAGGATCTGAGGTAGTTATTTCCCTTTGTGGGCTACATGCATAAATCCTTACCTCTTAGACATTTCCACAATCTTATGTTGTGGAATTATAAGCCCTAGCAATCTAATAAAATGTCAACTCAAATAATTAACTCTCTTCAACTTTAAAAATATAAGATAGATTGGAATGCTCACTAGGCTTCCTAGTATCATGAGCATTTCCTACTTTCTCTCTTTGGATTCCAAAAATAAGTCTTCTCCTTGATCTATCCCATTTGATTTTCTAAAATAGCCAATCTTTTGATAGTCTTAACCTTGAAATCTTTGGAAGTCTACTTTAATCGAGAGTATTCTTAAGGAATCCCCATTTCTTAGGATGTAATTAACTATTAGGGCTTGCCTCCATAGGGAACTTAACAAATCCAACTTAAAATTAACCCTACTTTACTTTTCCATGTAAAGTAGGGGAAAGATCTCTGGTATATTCGAAGACCCATCATGCCTTAGGAGTCCTTATTAGGTGATTAAGTCCATTATAGGGTGGTAATTTCTATCTTTCGAGATAGTACATTATTCTTTAATGTCGTACCCGATCACTTCAATAAGTACACCCTAAGATCTGTGTGGTATCCCACATCTTCAAAAATAAATATCACAAAATCTTACCCAAATTGGATTGAATTAAGCCCATCTAAGCTTCACATTGTGAGCAATAATCATCATAAGATGATCAATCACTCAAATTAGGTCAAACTAAGTCAAACCTAGCCTTTGACCATGTCAACATTTAGCCCAAATGAAACCCAAACTAGCCAAAATCCACCATAGGACAAATTGATTGAAACCATTGATCAAAACCAATTCATAATCAATGATTGGACTTGTCCAAGTCATCATTCGAGCCAAACCTAACCCAATTGGCCACTTGACCCAAGACTTAAAAAGTCAAATGTGTCAAATCTTAATTAAGTCAAATTGATTGCACCCAATGGGTCAAATTCATTCTAAATCACTTGTTGAACTGATTAAATTGGCCAACTGACCAACCTAAGTAATTGACTGAACCCAACTTGACCTAAAAGGTCAATTCAAGCCAAAATCAAACCAAACCAAAATTGACTGAAACCAAAGCTTGCAAATTATTTTAAATGACCAACCAAACCTAAACCAACCCATGACCTAACCTAATTGGGTTAAATGGACCAAATTGGTCAACTTGACCCATTTGACCTAAGTGAACTCAAATGAACCAAAACTAAATATAAATCAAATCAAATAAAACTAATGATACCAAAATATTTTGAATGATCATATGAACTTGACCTAACCCTTGGTTTTACCCAATTTGATCAATTGGTCAACTTGACCCAAGTTGACCTATTTTGACCTAAATGGATCATCATGAGCCAAATCAAATCAAATAAATTCCAAATTCATTGAAAATTGGCACAACCCATTTTTCAATCATATAAAATCTGCCTAAATCAAAATCAAAGCCAAATGACCATTTTACCCTTAGGTCAAAGGGTAACCTATGATCAAATTCACTTGGAATTTGATCATATTCCAACTCAATACCACTTGGCATCCTCTTAGTGGTCCATTTGAACACCAAGGAGGGTGATGCACATGACCCAATGGGTTTGGGTTAGCCAAACCCAACCCAATGCCAAAACTGACCACCCGACTCATAATTTTCCACATGGATCACCGCCCACACCCATTTTAACTCATGTGCATCTCCACACTCCCACTCCTCTACCAAAATCGAACCACATGGGACTCCTAAAAACCTAACAACCCATTCCATGAGATCAATTTGATCAAAATAGTAAGGAGGCTCATGACCATCCTATTCAAGTAGGGGAGATATACTCCCCCTCATTTCATTCCAATTCAAGACACTTGCACTCAATTGAGCCATAGGAACCCAAACAAAGCTTTCCCAAGCTTCTCCAAGGTTTCTCAAGTTCATTCAAACTTCTCCTTCTGTTTTCCTTAAGCCGAAAATAGGGGAGCTAAGAGAAATTTCAAACTCACTCAATTCTCCATAGAATCCAAATTCCTCTTGCAAGCACCATCAGGGAGGCAAGTCGAGCTCACCCAAGTGTTTTCCAAGCAACCAAGCCATGGGAAGGAGGAGTTTGATCCAAGCCAAGAGCTATTGAAGGGTTGCTTGGCAAATTAGAAGATCACTTCATCTCAAGCCTTCAAACTTTCAACAGGGCTTTATCTCCACTAGACGAAGCTACCTCAACGGTTGAAAATGCTGATGATAGCCTCTAGTGAGGAATGCTTCAAAACCAAGCTCCCATTGAAAATTATTTGGTCCTTTGTGAAGGGAAGTGTAATCACATTGCATGTCCATCATTGGATGTGTTTCAAATTACTTCTTGATGGTGTGGGTTGAATCCCTGCCTAATCCAAGCTCAAGTGAGCTCTGATCAAGCCATGGAGAACGAATAGTCTCCATCTCCCACAAGTGAGGACAGGGATGAATCATGGACCGTCCATCCTGCGTGTTTTGGATCGATGGTCCTGATTAAACACTTTAGATCTAATGATTTAATCCTTCAAAACTACGGGTATAATTACATCCTCATCTTTGATGATGAGAAAGCGAAGAACTAACAGATTCGATTTGATAACTTACCAATCTCATACCACATGGAAAGCGCCGCCAACCCACGGCACCAATGGGATTAGTTATATAATTAGGTTTTTAATAACCTATTAATCAAACTTCAAAAAAAAAAAAAAAAAAAAAAAAATCAAAAAAAACTTCATTTTAAAGATGATTCAAAGGGGAATAATATAAAATTAAGTTTAATTAATTTTGAATAGTGACATTTACTCAAATTTAGTTTTATTGGGGATGTAATTATGTTAATTACTCCTTATTTATTTTAATAATTAATTTCAAACTCTATAGGGTTAATTAGTGGGATGACCTCTACCTCCCATGACTTTCTTGAAATTTATTATTGGATTAATTTAGGTAATTGCTTATTTCATCTCAAATCACTCCCTTAATCAATTAAATGATTAATAACCTATTAAATGGTGATTAATTCATTAATTATGCTTGTTAATCATTTTGGAATAGTGAATAGACTTAAGGAATGAGAATAGGATGCCTTTTTCAAATCTTTTCCCCAAGCCTATTTCATTTGATTGAAAACTTAATTAATTTATAAATTGATTAATGATTTAATCATTTCATTAAATAGCTTAATTAACCAAACTCAAAATCAAAAATTAATCCAGAAACTTAATCACTTAATCAATCCCATTCTTGGGTAGATACTTAGGTGTTAAATAACCTAAGTGCCTTTTAAGGAAATCATATCCAACCCACATGTGAAGGGAAGGTTATTCTTAATTAAACCCTTTAGCTTAATTAATCAATGATTGTGAGTCAATTGCATTAGGCCCCTTTCTTTCTTAGGAGCATTATTGATTTAAATTTCATGAGGTTGCAAATCATATGTTGGATCATAATTATTGGGTTAATTAAGTTAAGATGGTGTAGGTAAGGGGTAATTAATGGACTTAATCTACACCTTAACATAAACAAAACATAAAATCAATCTAATGGTTCTAAAATTAAACTAAATTGATTCACACATGCAAGAAATGGGTTAGGACTAGCAAAGCTCTTCACATTTTCTAAAATCAAATCAAACTTAAAATTAAAATAAAATTTCTTTAAATAATTTTGATTCACTCATTCCATAAAATTTTCTTTAGGAATTGATTAGGATGAATAAATTCATATGCTTATATCACTTTATTTCTTTCCAAGCATGTTAAATGTGGTTTATCATATGAAATCATGCATTCATATCTTTTGAAAAATTAAATTAAAATGAAATGGTTTCTTTATGTCAAATTGTATGCTTTGGCTAAAGTAAGAATATGAGTGGCTATTATCACATAAATCAAAAATTACTTTCAAAACTTATAAATCAAAGACTATAAATGAATATATGCTACTTATAAGTATTTATAAGCTTGCATGTGAATACAGCTTAAAATGTGCTTTATGTGACTTCCTTTTCTTTTCTTAACATGGGTTTGTATAGATTTGCAAAGTGTATAGTTCATTTGAAAAGAACATAACACTTGCTTAAATTTATCCCTATGCACTCCCATGTCATGAATCAAGAAGGATCTTTATATTGCACATATGAATTATAAACTAAAATAAAACAAACAAACAAAAATCTTTTTGCATGATTCTTCATCTATTCATTTGCTTTTGTACATCCACATATATTTAAGAAAAGTGATATATTAGTCTGGACATCCCAAGATTGTGAAGCTTTATGTAGCCCTAAGAAAGTCTTGTACCTTATACCCTTTATGTAGAAAATAATGTGTCCGTACTCACTTATATCTTTTATACATATAAATGTGCATTTGATTAATGGATAAAAGAATCCCTCTCTTTTCTACTTAACAAAATCATGCATTCATAAAAATACCCAAATTTTCTTAAGCAAACTCTCTTAGCATTCATCATTAAGGTGTGCTAAATATTTGCATTGCATGTATAGATATGCTTAGGATCATTTCATATGCATGATACATATGTTGGAAAGAAATAAATGATTGTGTATTTATGATAGTAATTCATTTTAATTAATCTTAACATACCTTTCTTATTGAATAAGTTTATTTAGAGCAAGTTTAAACTTAAGATTAATTAAAACACATAATAAAATATTCACAAAAAAATCATTAATGAATCTATCTTAGAAATTGCTTAAGGGAGGGAGGAAAGAGAAGTTCTCTTCTTTTTTTCTCTTTTTATAATACTTAGTAATTAAGTGTAGGTTCATTCAAACCAAATCAAATCATCAAATAAAATTAAGAAATCAACTAAACCACTTAAATAAAACCACCCTCTAAGTTGAACCCTTTCACACTTAGAAAGTATTAACTTTAAAGCCTAGCTAAGACATACCACACAAGCCTTAAATGGCACACACATTAGGCTAAGTCATCATTTCTAGCTCTATGTTAAGGTGGTGCATAGTTTGCTGCTTAATTTGATTTTGTGATGTGATATTTTAGTTTAGATGTTAGGGTGTATATGCGTAGACTGGATGATTAGATGATCTTAGTCTAATCATTATCTTCTATAGGGGATTGTGCTTAATGAATAGTATAATAAAAATATAAATACTTTTGTTGTGTAGGTTGCTTATACTCCTAAGCATAATCCAAAATAGGCCAGGTGGACTTGGTTACCCATTTGTGGGTCTAAGTCCAATTTATTTATATACATGCTTGGCATGTGTGGTGTGTTTAGCTAATCTCTATTTTGCAGGTCTTAGTTAGATTTATTTTTTCCATTTTTCATGTAATTTTTGCAATTAGGATTTGGAATGAATGTTATGGGGATTAGGTTGAACATTGGTTATAAGACTATATCTTATGCACCATGTGAAGCCTTTGGAGCAACCACATTCTAACCAAGCCAAAAGAAGAAAGAAGAAAGAAGAAAGAACAAAAATGAAGAAATGAAGAATGAAGACCCCCATAACATGAATTATTTTTTGGTTGTAATTAATTCATTTATAATCCAGGTTCTATAAGGGTAGAGCTCGGTTACCCAATTCCCTTTTGGGTTTGTGCAGTGGAGCCCGACCATAAAAGGCTTTCTATTCTTTTGAGCTAGCTTTATAAAATATTTGATGGTTGTTTAGCTTGTGCAATAAGATGGCATTTTTTTCTAGTTTCTTCCTTACTTTGATGAATGGCCTGGATGCGATTAGGCTCTTAGGGAAAAATAAATTTTCTATCTAATTAATCAACTCAAAATTAAAAATTGATAACTCATAACCTCACCTAAAGCATAGGTTATAAATCAAGATAAAATATTTAGCAACCCCTTAGCTAGATGTTGAATGTTTTCACATCATGCATAAAATCATCTAGCTTCACTCTTGCTTATGGAGGGCTTCCACATTTTCTAGAGAGCTTGGCTTGACCTTTAAGAGCCATGGTAGAAATATACCTCCTTCTTATTGATTTTGGCCCATAATCAAGTTTCTCATGCATTAGGCATATGAATCCCATAGCATGTGTCAAATAAATTGTCCAAAAATAAAAATAAAATACAACAAAAATGTACATTAGATTTAAGTCATTAATCATGCCCTACATGATCTAGTCTCTTAGGGAGCGTGTTTAGGGACTTATTTTCTTTCTAAATAAACAACAGCTTAGCTATCTTGCAAAAGCATATGACTTGTCTACATGTATTTAAAATCTTAGGAGTAGTTAGTTGGCGGCCACCCCCAGTTGTAAGTCCAAACAGTCGGGTGGTTTATCCTCTCTTATCGAGGTAAACCAAATTCCCATTTTTGCCATAGATTTAGGTCATGTATTGGCTCTCACCAAAGCTCCCTAGATTTAAGTTCAGAGGTTGCTACGCCTTTGTGGGCTACGAGCATAAATCCTCACCTCTTAGGCATTTCCATGATATTGTATCATGGAATTGTAAGTCCTAGATTTCTAATAAAAATGCAACTCAAACAATTAATTCTCTTCAAATTCATAAATATAAAGCCCAACCATATGATAATTTAGGATGCTCGCTAGGTTTCCTAGAATCATGAGCATCCCCTACTTATCTCCTTTAGTTTCGATAATAACTCCCTCCTTTTGATCAATCCCACTTGATCTTCTAAAAATAAACTAATTGATTGATAGTCTTATCTTTGAAATCTTGGAGACAATGATCATTTACCTTAATCAGAGAATTCTTAAGGAATCTCATTCCTTAGGATGTAATTAACTATAGGAGCTTGCTTCCATAGGGAACTTAATGAACCCGATTTAAAATAAGCCCTGCTTTACTTTTCCATGTAAAGTAAGGGAAGAATCTCTAGTACATTCGAAGACCCATTATCCTTAGGAGTCCTTATTAGGTGATTAGGTCCATTGTAGGATGATGACTTTTATCTCTTGAGATAGCATACATCATTCCTCAATGTCGTACCCAATCACTTAATAAGAATATCTGCGGATCTACGTGGTGTCCAAAAAAAGAAGAGTTTTATTTTTGTCTTCATTTAATTCATTTTTAGATGAAGATAAAAATAAAATAAAAAATTCACCACATGCCTCTTATTCTTTTGCACTAGCTTTATAAAATTATGTAATATTTTGTTTAGCTTGTGCATTAGAAATAGCATACATTTTCATAATTTCTTTTTGATTGGTGATTGTTGTGTGGCCTGGATGCGATTAGGCTCCTAGGATAAAAATAAATCTTCTATCCCACTAATAACTCATAACTAAAATTTTAAAATAATTCATAACCTCACATAAAAGCATGTGAATTAAATCAAGATAATAAAATATTTAACAACCCCTTAGCTGGATGATTGTATATATAACATCATGCATGTCATATTTTTCTACTCTTACTAAGAGAGGGCTTCCATCTGTGCCAGAGAATAAAAGCTTGACTTATAAGAGCCTTTGATGGAAAGACACCTCTTTCTCTTCTAATTTAGCACATAACTAATTTCTCATGCATTTGGGCATACAAAAATATATAGCCTATGTCAAAACAAAAAGTCTAAAAATCAAATAAAACTTGTTAAATTTTACATTAGATTAAGTCATTTCTCATGCCCTTCATGATCTAGTCTCTTAGGGAGTGAGTTTAAAGACTTAGTTTCCCCATCTAAATAAATAACAATCTAATCATCTTATAAAGCATATGACTTACCTACATGGATTTAAAGAGTAGGAGGAGTTAGTTGGCTGCCATTCTAGGTGATAATAAGTCCAGCAGTCGGATGGCTTACTCTCTCTTATGGAGGTAAACCATATACCCACTTTTGCCTTAGATTTAGGTTGTGCTTTGGCCCTTGCCAAAGCTTCTTAGATTTAGGATATAAGGTTATTGTTTCCCTTTGTGAGCTACAAGCATAAATCCTCACCTCTTAGGCATTTTCATAATCTTGTATTATGGAAATATAAGTCCTAGATTTCTAATAAAACTCAAACAAATAAATCTCCTCAATTTTGAATACATAAAGCTCAACCATAGGATAGATTGGAGTGCTCACTAGGCTTCCTAGTATCATGTGGGTCCCCTACTCATCTCCTTTGGTTTCGATAAGAGCTCTCCCTTTTTATCTCTCCCACTTGATTTTCAAAAATACAACCAATCCTTTGATAGTCCTATCATTGAAATCTTTGGAGACAACAATCGCCTACTTTAATCAAGAGTATTCTTAAAGAACTCACATTCCTTAGGATGTAATTAACTATGTAGGCTTGCCTCCATAGGGAACTTAATGAACCCATTTAAATAAATCATGCTTTACTTTTTCATGTAAAGTAGGGGAAAAATCTTTGGTATATTTGAAGACCCATCATGCCTTAGGAGTCCTTATTAGGTGATTAGGTCCATTATAGGTTAGTGACTTCTATCTCTTGAGGTAGTATATTATTCCTTAATATCATACTCGATCACCTTAATAAGTATATCTGTAGATCTGCGTGGTGTCCTCTCACATATACACACAAAGAAAACAAACACAAAAATAAACACAACATAATCGCAACTTGGTGTTCTACTCCGTTGTGATTTTACTACTCATAGCTATACTTAATGATGGGAGTTGGATTTCTAATGGTAAGATTGCTTCAGACCCATACACTAAGGAGAATGGGGTAGATTGAGTTAGAGTTTTGTATGTGGTGCGGTAAGCCCATAAGGCTTCAACTAACTGCTCATGCCATTGCCGCTTATTTTTGTTGAGTATCTTCTTTAATACCTCAATGAGAGTTTTGTTGAAGGCTTATGCTAAGCCATTTTCCCTTGGGTAGTAGATGGTAGAATATCTCTAATCTATGTTGTGTCTCTGGGCAAAGCTGTTGATTTTAGTTCTCTAGAATGCAGTACCATTATCTGCTATAATTCATCGAGACACCTCAAACTTATATACAATATAGTTCCTGAAAAACTAGAGCACATACTGAGCTACGACCTCTATGAGTGGGATTGCCTTCGCCCACTTGGAAAAGTAGTCTATAACAGCTAGAATGAACTGATGACCCTTGGAAGAAAGAAGATTGATTCACTATATCGGCACCCCCAACACTCGAATGGCCATGAGGCAAATGTAGGATGTAGAATGTTGGGTGGTTTCTGTAAGACCACACCGTGCACTTTTCATTGGTGGCATCTCCTAGCTACATCCATGCAGTCTATGATCTCGAGGGCCAGTAGTATCCTAGTCTCTTGATCTTGGCTTTCATCTTTGAACTGGATTGATGTGCTCCACATAAACCTGAGTGTACCTCAATCACAATCCTACAGGCTTTGTGTTTGTCCAAACAACGTAACCACATATGATCGAAGGATCGTCGATACAAGGTAGTATCCACAAGAGCATATGAGAGGGCTCTTTGCTTCACCTGATGGGCTAATAACTTCTCTTGAGGTAGTTTACCTATAGATAATTCATGAATAGTTACCACTAATTTAACTCGTCATCATTTTTTGGCAATGATAATCTCCCCTTCAAGAGAGAGTCTCTCGATGAGTTCAGCTTCATCAAGGGATATAACTTATCTATTTTGGACCTTTATTGGTATGGACTCATCTTCCGGACATGCCAACTCTTTGGCAAGCTTGGCCAATGCATCTGCTACTATATTTTCTCCTCGAGGAATCTTATAAATGGTAACATCTGATTTGACCCAACAACTCCATGGTGTACTTATGGTAGTGATGGAGTTTAGGCTTTAGAACTTTGTAAAACCCCAACAATTTGGTTGATAACTAATTGAGAATCCCAGAAGATGTTGATGGTCTGGACACACAGTGTAATGACTAACTCTAGTTCAACAATCAGAGCTTCATATTCAACTTTATTGTTGGTGCATGGATTGAATAAATGATATGAAAATCTCATCACATCATGGTCTGGAGTGAGGAGAACTATTCCTACCCCTACCTTCCATAAAAAAGTGGATCATGGTTCTTCTCCATTTTGAAAGGAAGCTACACCATCAAAATACATCTCCCAACGATGAATGCTAGTGTCCTCTAGGTTCATGATGTGTTCATCAGGGAGGTCATCACTAAGTAGAGAATTAGCAAGAAGTGTGTGTGCTACTAAAAGTGCTAGCGCATGGAGGGGTATTAAAGTGATGTCAAACTATGATAAATTCATGGACCAATGCACCAACCATCAGGATAATGTCGGCCGTGTCATGAGATATTATAATGGATTTATCTTATAGATCAAATTAACCTTATGAGAAAGCATGTAATGTCATAGCTTTTGGGATGCAAAGATTAAAGCTAGGCAGTGCTTTTTGATAAGTGAGAAGTTTGCCTCAGCAAAAATTAAATGATGATCGAGATAGTAGAGTGCATTCTCTTTCCCTTTGTCATTGGTTTGGGCCAACAAAGTGTCAAGGGAGTCATCTAATGCAATAGTATATAGTATTAGTGGCTTGCCCGGGATAGGGGCTGCTAGAACTAGCGGCATCATCAAGTAGTGCTTTATGTCTTCAAAAGCATGCTAACACTTATAATCCCACTTGACCTTGACGCCCTTTTGACAAGTGTCAAAAATGGCGGAATCTTCATAACATGTTGGAAATAAAGCATCTTAGATACGCCAAACCCCCTTGGAATGATCTGAGTTGAGCTAAGACTTTTAGGGGGTGGCATTTCTAAGATAGCATTGATCTTCTCTAGATTGATTTCTATTCCACACTATCGGACAACGAATCTAAGGAATCTCCTTAAAGCTACTCCGAATGCACACTTCAAGGGATTCATTTTAAGGTTAAATTATTTTAACCATTCAAAAACTACTCTCAAGTCAAAGAAGCGGTCTTCCTTTTCTTTACTTTTGACTATAAGATCATCAACGTAACATTCAACCTACTAATGAATAAGTTCATTGAAGATTCAAGTCATGGCCCACTAGTATATAGCACCAATATTTTTTTAAGGCTAGAGGACATGACCTTATAATAATAGATTCTAATCAGGGTTTGAAAAGTAGTATCTTTCTCATCCTTGGGGGCCATCTTAATTTGGTTGTAGCCAGATGACCCATCCATGAAAGAGAATACTGCATGAGATGAGGCAATATCCACCATCACCTCTAGTATAGGTAGTGGAAATTCATCTTATGTACATGCCTTATTTAGATCTCTAAAATTGATGCATATATGAATCTGGCCATTCTTCTTCATAACTGGAACAACACTGGCCAACCTGGTAGAATATTTTTCTTCCCTGATAAAGCCAGTATCAATCAGTTTCTTTAATTCAAAAATGACCTGCTGCTCAATGTCTAATGGCATGGACCTAGGAACTTGCTTGATAGGCTTAGCATTAAGATCTATTGCTAGTTTGTGGATTGTTACATCAAAAGATAAATCAAGCATTTCTTCATAACTCCATGCAAAGTAGTCCTTAAACTTAGTCAAGAACCTAACTAAGTCATTAGTTTCTTCTTCATTCAACAAGGAACTAATGTATGTTGGGTGTGGATCTTCTTTTATTCCTAAGTTAATTTCTTTAAGTTCATTGATGGTTGATCTGATCTCTTCTTCAAACTCTGGTGGTGTATTTTTGACTTCAATACCATTTAAATCATCTGAAGTTTCTAAACACACCTCTTCATATGAGTTAGCATGATTTGAAAAGAACTTATCAGGCTCCAAATGATTGGTTATGACTAGGTAATGATTGTCATCCTCAAGACTGGACCCACTGTCTTGAATCCTAGTCTTGGTCTTGGTTGAGTATGTCTACTTTGGTTATTCCATAACCTTTCAAAGTAATATGACCTGTGTTTAGACCAAGTATGTTGGATTAATCCCTTCTTTGCTAAATTAAGAACACAAGGTGAATATCAATCAAAAGGCAATTGTATTAAATATTTATATGAATCATCCTCAAGTTCTACATCAATTTCCTAAGTTGAGGATGATGCTCCCAACAAAAACCTTTTTGGCTTGACATCTGTGGATGACATGGGGGCCTCCTTAACTACCAAACCCTCAACTTTTTGGGAGGAAAGTTAGGCTAGAGCTAAGGTTCCCAATTGATGCCTGACTATTTTACATAATAATGACTCAAATACATTCATGCTTTGCTTGGATTCCTGGTCTTCATCGCTATCTAGCTCGAGTGTCACCTCCAATGGGACCCACTAAGAGGGGTTGATTATTGTGCAAACCACATGAGACTCATTCTCTGAATTAGATTTTAAGTCTATATGGATAGCAGGGGTACTCCTATGAGCTGGAACATAGCTCCTACTGGCTGGCCACCAATAAGGAGGTCTTCCACCTCCGAAACTGCCTCTAGAACTACCTCTTCCTCTGCTTGGTGGAAGTCGAATCATCCTACCCATGTGTTCATATGGAGGAATGAACTGTGGGTGGAATCTAACTTCAAGCTCTACTTCTTCTTCAGTTTCTATTTCTCGCTCACTTGTATTTTTAGCAAAGTAAGGAAAGATGTATCCTAGTTGATTATGTAGAACTTGGCCTCTGTGTTCCATTCATCTATCTGCAATGGCAATACTATGGAGCCTAAATCCCTCTTGTCTTGCTCATTGAATCCTCTCAACATCATTTGATCTTCTCGAAGTTCAGAGATGTCAATCCTCAGGTAGGCTAGAGTCTTTAGACTTATAATGTTCACTGATGCACATGGATCAACTAACACCCTAGAAAGTCTGAATCTGCCCATATCCACTATGATGAAGAGAGGACGGTTGTGTTCGATTGTCCCTAAAAGTAGGTCTTCATCAGTGAATGTAACTCCATGAGCTTTTCTTGAATAACATGCCTCCTCTCCAATAGCGGTCAGTTGAGCTAAGCATATTTCTAAATCAAGAAGGGCCTTGATCAATGACTCTATCATCTCTTTAGATAGGACAAGGGCATCATATATGCTTAACTTAGATGGCAACTTTCTCAGGTGAGCTAGGATATTGTAGTCAACTTTGGGCTGGTCCTCCATAAGCATATTCATAGGTGAAGCATCTTGTGGAGGGGCTATCTGTTCACTTGAACCAATGACTTGCTTACCCTTATCCTGAGGTGCTACCCTAGGAGGCAGAACTTTGTCATTGTGGAGGTTAACTTCAGTGATTTCATGAGATGGTTTAGTGAAAATTTCTACCTGCTCAGCAGGTTCACCTACAGCTTCTCCTACAGGATCATTAGAATCGGATGACTCCAAATCAATCTCAATGGGAGAACCCGAGTGATTGAGAATGGGTAATCCATTTTTAAATTAGAAGAGGAATGATTGAAATGAGAGTTATTATTAATTAGACTCAGAGAGCTTTCTATAGGAATAAACTCAAGCAAATCAGCAAAAGAGACACAAATGTAAGAGGAATAAGCTTTCTTCATTGATTTCTTAGATTTGGATGGAGGTACAAAGTAGAAATTAAGTAAGTAGAGTAAGAGTTTGGCACCCCTCGTCAATACAATATGGCTACTATAAGAGAGCTGACTTAAGGAACTGTAGCTATAATTATGGAAAGAGTGCTAGAACCGGTTAGTGGTTGTGCTACTATACTGTCCCAGGAAAGTGGAGGCTATCGTTATAGTTTGAGGTTTGAGCTACCTCAGGCACCTGCAAGGGTAGTTTCTTGGTCTTAGAAATGATTTTCTTGGATGTTCGGGATAGGGAGATATTCCAATCTTCCTTTATCTTAAGAGGATCGCATGTATCCCCAAGGATTACTCTAATAGAACTAGAAGATTATTCTAATAGGTATTCCTTGGGGATGATGATGGCACCCGACTTATAGCTACCTCAAGCCAGTCCTTAAAGGTAAAGCAATCTTCTAAGGCATGGCCTGACATGTGGTGGTAGGAAAATAGTTTGAATCATGACTCTTGCCCACTTCCTCCAGCCTCTTAGGCTCTAGTTGTTGGAAATCAGGCTTCTTTAAGAGATTCTTAAAGATCTTCCTGACTACCTCCCTCTTGAATGAATAAGGCTTATTCAATCCGTAGGCAAGAGTAATAGTGGTAGTGGAGTGAATTGCGAGGATCTTGATAAGGAGGTGGTTGTGGTGGTCGTTGTGGAAACTGAGGTGGCCAGTATGATGACCGAGGTCATGGCAAAGGAGGCTATTGAGCACGAGGCCTATAAACCCTAGTTAGCTGCTTCAACTTATCAACTACTCTGACTACTCCTCTTGTAGATTGGTCCTGAAAAGACAATTATTTGGCTTCCTCTTATAGACTAGCTGCCTTGTTGATTAATTTCTCAAATGATTTTGATTGTAATCCCCTTGAGCATGAAAGTGACCAAGCCATGGATATTCTTAAGGAGAATCTTTATGGCGTGTTGTTCAAACAGCTGTGGTTCATATTTCATACTCAGGTTTCGTCACCTGAGAATGTAATCAACAAGGGACTCATTGGGATTTTACTTTGTTACAATGAGGTCACCTACAGTAACCCTCTACTGAGCTCCAACAAACCTCTTGATGAAAAGGTGCTCTAACTCGATATCTTCTTTAAAGGCTGTTGGTATTTATCAACGCAACACTAAGCGCTGAATAATATGAAAAGAAGGGTGTCACTACCTCCAGTGTTGCAATAACCAGCCCTAAAATGTGCAATATGTTGGCGAGGGTTCCTATTGTCATCAAAGATTTTGAAAGAAGGAGGCACAAAACCCTTGGGATATTGGACCACAGTAAATTCCTTTGGCTAGGGTTAACACTTTGGAATAGATGAGCCACCTCGGGCTTGCACCAGTGCTTCCCTCACTTGTTGTTCCACCATGTGCTTGATATCATTCTCATGCATGGAGGTGATATCCACCACCTTCTTATGCAAGCTACCATAATCCTGGTCTCGGAGAAGTGCTCTTGGGCTGATCTAGGATGTGTGCTGACTCAGGATTATCTACCTCTATCGATATATGTTGTGGGGTTGAGGCTTGGTTTTGGAGTGTGTGGATGGCTACTAAAAATTCTTCCATCCTCTTCTCCATATGGTTGATCTATTCATCTTTCTGTCTAATCTAAAGGAGGTGCTGGGTTGAATGGATGGCATCATCCTCTTTCCACAATAACATTATTGGTCTCTATGGAGCTCACGACCATGTGGACTTGATTGAGTCCTCCCGAAATCAACCTCATGGTCACCCTTCCCTCCTCGTGATTGGACCGATCGCTTCCTAGGATTTCCCTCTTTCTAGAAAATACTGTGCTAGAATGCCATCCAAGGAATGATCTAACTATGCCGGTATGAACACTCGTGGCTGACTGGTAGTAGGGTTATGCTCACTTACAGAAATGCATCTAACACTGCCTGTCATTGGAGTGTTATCTCTAAGAGGACTATGTTGACTGGAAGATACATGCTCATGACTAACTGGGTGGATTCGTCTTTGGGGATCTCGCCAAAGGAACTGGAACTATCACCCTCCCTCTGCTGTATTGCCAACTGGGTGGTGGAATGACTATGGCACTCTTGGGTTGCCATTCCTTATTCACCACAGTTAAAATGGAAGGTTGAGAAGGAGAGCTCAACCTCACCTCAATAGGTGGACTAGATGGAATCGGACCCTGAGGCCGTAGCCAGATCACTAATGGAGCTTTTCTCTCCCCCGATGTTGACTTTTATGCCTTGGCCAGCATAGGGGATGCTAGAATATGTACTGGTGAAGGTAGGCGATGAGCGCTATGGTGTTGTAGAGTCACTGACTGTTATTCAGCAAGAGCTCTTCTCCTGTGATTGATTGTGCCCGTGAGCAATATACTATCGGTATGGTTGGCTCACCCTCTCAGGAAATCCATAAAGCGGTCGCCGGTGCCTCCTCCTCTCCCTCCTATCCACCTGCACTACCACTCAGGCCTCTGTGTATCTGGCTCTATGTATCTGATCCCTAATGCTCCTGGGGATAAAATACCTCAGGTCAAATAATGCACCAGACTCTGAGCATTTGTGGGCTCTGTCGCATCTGTAATGTCGGCATAGGCTTCCTTATCCCTAGTCATAATAAGATGGTGGTGGAGGTGATGTTGCAATCCTCCTGTAGTCTTCCTCTCCATCTGAGTCTAAGATGGGATAGAATCTACTACCATTGAGTAAGGGAGAGACCTCCTTGGGTGAACCCTCCTCTGCAACATGGGATCTTTGCCTCCCACATACTGCCTCGTGATCTCCCGCTCTTGTTGCGGAGTCTCTTTGGTGAGTGGGCTGGAACCCTCTGGGAGACTATCTCGAGACCAAGATAGTCTTCTCCTTTGAGGGGACCAAGAGGAGGTGTCACCTCATCAGGGCAGGACCAATGGAATGACAAGGGAACCAGCACTACCTACTAGAAATAGATCATGCTGAAGCTATTGCTCTTGCTATGGGGACCTCTACTGCCTTCCTCTTTAGTGGATGGAACTCAAAGTCAGAAGGTATGTCAAAGTGAATAAGTGTCATCTATCCCGCCACCTCCTCCCTTATGACTGTCATGAGGACTATCCCCTCACAAGTAACTCACATAAGCTCAAATATGAAACTAAATTGAATCATATGCGCAGTGGTCGAGGTGAGCTTGGCTTGATCCAGGGCCAAGTCAGGACAACACAAACTTATTAGGAGCCATGTGTACTGAACTGAGCTGAAACTCTGCATTTGTTGAAAACATAATTGAATCAGTCTCTCACTTTGGTATTCACCTTCAAAAATAAGTTATAGACTTGATTTGGAAATTTGAACCCACACTCAATAAATTTAGTTATGTTAAGTGAGGCTAATTGGAGAGATTTTGATATGTGAGGAGAATCTTTGCCATATAATTTTGATTTAGAACCCATACTCAACCAATTTAAGTAAATTGGGCGGGGTTCAGATATTTGCACAGACCTTTGAAGATATTTGTGTTGTGTATCTTGTTTGAAAATTTTGATTTTGAAAAACTTTACTTAGCAAATTTAGGTATGCTAAGGAAAGGTTTTGATAATGTGTTTTGAAAATTTTATGAAAGTATCTTTGCTTGTGATGATGGGTTATGTGTGTGATATATGTTGATTTGAGAATGGGGCTTCTTACTTAACAAATTTAGTATGTTAAGTAGAGGCCAAATATGTTTGATCAATATTTTCTTGATTTTAAATAATTTGGTATGTTAAGTGGGAGCCAATTGTGATTTATGATTTGTATTTTGTTTGCACTTGAAAATGAGACTTCCATTTAACAAATTTGGTATGTTAAGTGGAAGCCAAATGTGATTTGATTTATATTTTGAAAATGAGACTCTCACTTAACAAATTTGGTCTATTAAGTGAGAAATAAATGTGATATGATTAGAAAATGAGATTTTTACTTAACAAATTTGGTGTGTTAAGTAGGAATCAAATGTGATATATTTTTGAAAAATGAGATTTTTACTTAATAAATTTGGTATGTTAAGTAGGAATCAAATGTGATATGATTTGAAAATGGGATTCTTACTTAACAAATTTGGTATGTTAAGAAGGAATCAAATGTGATATGATTTGAAAAATGGGATTCTTACTTAACAAATTTGATATATTAAGTAGGAATCAAATGTGATTATGATTTGTTTGAAAGAGGGGAAATCTGTTTAATAAATTTGGGTATGTTAAATAGAGTTCAATTTATTTTTATAAATTTTGAAAAAAGGGACTCTCATTTGGCAAATTTGGGTATGTCAAATGGAGTCCAAAATATGTCTTGATTCTATGTGTGTGATTTTTTGCTTCTAAAAAGAGGGAAACTTTAACTCTAGCATATGTGAAATATATTAAGTGAAGTTTAAATTTTATGCTATGATTTTATTTGAAGATAGGATCTTCATTTAACAAATTTGAGTATGTTGAATGGAGATAACTATTTTCAAAAAGATGCTTTTGAAAAATAATTTTGACTTTGATTTTGAAAAGAACCTCCAGGTAATAATCATGGGCATTGTTAAATGAGATTTGGTTATATGAGTTTTGTGCTTTTTGAAAATTTCTATGAATTTTGTGCAAAATCTTTTATTATGTGAATTTTGAAAAAGTGCTTTTGGAAAGTGACATTTTGCAAAAGAGTTTATTTTCTTAAATATTGGAATGAACCTTGCCTCACCAAGCTAGTGGTGAGGAGGTTCTAAATTTTTGACATCTCCTTTTATTAGTTAATTTTATCTTTCACCTATTGGAAAATCTAATAGGGGTTCTAGGACCTACAAGGAGTGAGTTCCTAAAACCTAGAAGATGTTGACTAGCTTTGCTTAAGAATGAAATAAGCTAAATGTCAATAAAAGAAATGATAGTATTGGACTCATATAAAATACAAGTCCACTATCGATGCTTGGAGATAATAATTTTCTACTATAGATGGAGAGAGGAACCATCCCCATGGAGTCGCCAGAAAAATCTGTGATATTTATTTTTAATTTATGTGTATATAGGGGGACACCACATAGATCTGAGGGTGTACTTATTGAGGTGATTGGGGGTACGACATTAAAGAATAGTGTACTATCACAAAATATAGAAATCACTACTCTACGATAGACTTAACCACCTAATAAGGACTTCTAAGGCATGATGGGTCTTCAAATATACCAGAGATTTTTTTCCTATTTTGCATGGATGAATAAAGTAGAGTTTATTTAAACTAGGTTCTAAAGTTTCCTATTAGGGCAAGCCCCAATATTTAATTACATCTTAAGGAAGGTGAGTTCCTTAGGAATACTCTTGATTAAAGTAGACAATTTTTATCTCCAAAGATTTTAAAGATAGAACTATCAATAAATTGGGTATGTTTAGAAAATCAAGTGGGATGGATCAAAAGGAGAGATTTATTATCGAAGCCAAAAAAATATGAGTAGGGGATGTTCATGATACTAGGAAGCCTAGTGAGTATCCCAAACTATCTTATGGTTGGTCTTTATATATTTGAAATTGAAGAGAACTATATGTTTAAGTTGAAATTTTATTAGAAAACTAGGACTTATGATTTCATAACATAAGATTGTAGAAATATCTAAGACGTAAGGATTTATGCTTGTAGCCCAAGAGGAAATAATAACCTTGGGTCCTAAATCTAAGAAGCTTTAGTGAGGGCCAAAGCACGTCCTAAATCTAAGGTGAAAAATGAGTATATTGTTTACCTCCACAAGAGAGGGTAAACCACCCAACTGTTGGACTTATAACCGCTTAGAGTGGCAGCCAGCTAACTCCTCTTATGTTTTAAAATAATGTGGTCAATTCATATATTTTACAAGATGGTTAGATTGTTATTATTTAGAAAGAACCTAAAATCTTAAACCCACTCCCTAAGAGACTAGAGCATGAGTGGTATGAATAATGACTTTGTCTAATGCAAATCTTTTCAATTTTTATTTGATTTTAGGCTCTTCATTTTGAAAAAGGCTATAGGTATATGTCTTTAAATGCATGATGAAATAGGGTTATTGGCTAAATCAGAGAGAAAGATGTCTTTTCTACCACAAGGAGACCCTCAAAAGTCTAGTCTTCGCCTATCGTGCAAGGATGAAAACCCTCTCTTAACAAGAATGAAACATGATGATATGCATGATATTAAGCATACAACATTCAGCTATGGGTTTGCTAAATCTTTTAATTATCTTTATTTAATGCATAGTCTTTAAATAAGGTTATGAGTTATTTAGAAAATTAATTACGAGTTGTAGTTGGGATAGAAAGTTTATTTTTTCCTAAGAGCCTAACTAGATCCAAGCCACACATTAAATCATCATATATGAAGAAACTAGAAAAATACATGACATTTCTATTACACAATTATAAACAAAAATCATCAAATAATTTATAAACCCAACATAAAAGAATAATAGGGCGGTGCAGTCGGGGACCATCGTACAACCCGAAAAGAGAAATGGGTAGCCGAGCTCTACCCAACTCGGTATATGAAAGAATAATTACAAGTTATAAATGATAAGTGTTATGGGGAGGTCTTCAAGTCTTTATGCTTCATCCATTTCTTCATTTGATTTACTTCATTTGATTTGGTAGGCTTCTATGCATCACATGGCACCCCAGGATTAAACCTTCTGGCCAATGTTCATCCTTAACTCCCATAACACTTAACCAAATTCCTAATGCACAACTACATTAAAAGAATGGAAAATTAAATCTAACTACACCTGCAAAATAAGTGTTATCTAAACATGCCATATAACCCAAATAGTTATATGTATAATTTGGACTTAGCACCCTACACATGGGTAACCAAGTCCACCTATCCTAATTTAGATTATGCTTAAGGTTTAAGAAACCTGCAAAAGAGAGCATTTATATTTATTTTAAATGCCCCTTAAGAATAATCTCCTGTAGAAGACATAATTAGGCGAATCATAGCCTAATATCCAATTGATGAAGCATATACCTTAACATCTCGTCTACAATAATACATCACAAAATAAACATACGTCAAACCATGCATCGCCCTAGCATAAAGCTAGAAGTGGTGATTTAATCTAATGTGTGTGCATTAAGGCTTGTGTGGTATGTTCTAACTAGGCTTTAGAGTTATCATTCTCTAAGTATGAAGGACATTTAATTATAAAGGGTGGTTTAACTTTAAATGGTTTAATTGATTTGTAAATTTTTACATAATATTTTCTTTTGTTTCATTTGATCTATGTTAAACAACTAAGTATTGTAAAGAGAAGGAACGAGAGGATCACACTCTTCTATCCCTACCTTAAGTCACATCTAAAGCAAATTGATTAGATGAATTCCCTTTAGTGAATGGCTTATTATATATTTTAATTAGTCCTAGGTTTAGGTTCACTTTAAATAAACTCATTCAATGAGAAAGGCATCATAATTAATTGGAATGAACTACTATCACATAACACATGTTTATTTATTTCTTTCCATCATATATAACATGCATATGATCAAGTCCTAAACATAATTATACATGTAGTTTATATCTTAGCACACTTAAATGATGAATGCAAGCACATATACTTGGAATTGATGTCTCATTTGGTTGAATTATTTTATCATAATGAATTAAATCCCTATCTAAATTCTTAAACAAAAGTATAATAAAAGAATTCTAAATCATTGGGGTGAAAAATTTCTATAGGAGGACACCTTTCAAATCTGTGGAGAGAAATAAAGGAGGCAGGATCTATAGAAATTCATCTTTTTAGGATGCCATGTAGATCCGCGAATGCACTTATTCAGATGATCGTACATCATCAATGAATAGTGTACTATTTTGAAAGATAGAAGTCACTACCCTTTAATGGACCTAATCACCTCAATAAGGACTCCTAAGGATGATGTCCGATATGTAGAGATTCTTCCCTACTTTATATGAAAAGTAAAGGGGTTTATTTTAAATCAAGTTCATTGTTCCCACAGGCAAGCCCCCATAGTTAATTACATCCTAAAGAATGGGGATTCCTTAGGAAAACTCTCGATTAAGGTAAATGATCATTATCTTTGAAGATTTTGATAGGAAAGGACTATCAATCGATTGGTTCATTTTTGAAGGATCAAATGGGATTGATCAAAAGAGGGAGTTATTATCGAAGCCAAAATGGGAGATAAGTAGGAGATGCCCACAATGGTAGGAAACTTAGTGAGTATCTCAAACTATCCTATAGTTTGGCTTTACATTTTTGAAATTGATTTAGTTTGTTTGAGTTGTATTTTTCATTAGAAATTTAGGACTTAAGATTTCTTAACACAAGATTAAGGAAATGCCTAATAGGTGAGGAATTATACTTATGGCCCAAAAAGGGGAGAATCAATCTTAGAACCTAAATCTAGGGAGCTTTAGTAAGAGTCGAAAGCACAACCTAAATTTAAGGCAAAAAATGGTAATTAGTTTGCCTCCACAAGAGAGGACAAACTACCCTACAGCTTGGACTTACAACCGCCTAGGGGTGGCCACCAACTAACTCCTCTTATGATTTTAAATATATATAGACAAGTCTTTATGCTTATGCAAGATAGCTAGGTTGTTATTTATTTAGAAAGAGACTAAGTCCTTAAAATCACTCCCTAAAGAGACTAGATCATGTAAAGGGACATGCTTCAAATGACCTAAATCTAATGCAATTCAAATTTCATTTTATTTTTATTTTGGATAATTATTTTGACTCAAGCTATTAGGATTTATATTACTAATGCATGAGAAAGAATATTATTGGCCAAAATCAGTGAGAAGGGAGGAGGTGAGTTTCCACCATGGCTCTCAAATGTCAAGCCAAGTTTCTTTAGCAAAGGTGGAAGTTCTCAAATCAAGAGTGAAATAAGATGCTATTGTGCATGATATTACAAAAGAAATGCTCGTCCAACTAAGGGGTTGCTAATTCTTTTATGATTTTAAATCTAAGCTTTAAGTGAGGTTATGAGCTGTTTAATTTTAATTTGGGTTGTTAAGTTGGGTAAAAGATTTATTTTCCCTAAAGAGACTAATCCACATCTAGGCCATACATAAAGCAAGGAAGAAAATAGGAAAATCATGCCACTTAATGTAAAAGTTAAACAAATCATCAACCAATTTATAAAACTAATCGCAAAAAGAATAAAAGGCCATTGTGGTCGGGCACCACCGCACAAACCTAAAAATATGCGATATGGGTAGCCGAGCTATACCCTTATACAACCCAGATTATAAATGAATTAAATTACAATTAAGTAAGGAATTCATTATTATGGTGGTCTTCAAGCTTCTAGTTCTTTCTTCCTTTCTTCTTTCTTCTTCTTTTCTTCTTTCTTCTTTAACTTTCTTCTTTTAGATGGTTGGAAGGTAGATACTCCAAGACTTCACATAGTGCATAAGATATGATCTTATGACCAATGCTCATCCTAATCCCCATAAAAATCATTCCAAAACCCAAATTGCACAAATTTACATGAAAAGGAAAAGAATGGAAATCTAACTAACACTTGTAAAATAAAGGTTAGCTAAAACAAACCACACAAATCCCAAGCATGTATATTGAACTTATCACCCCACACATGGGTGATTAAGTCCACCTGGCCTATTGTATTATGCTTAGGAGTATAAAGCACCAACAAGCAAAAGCATTTATATTTTTTTTTATTTATGATAGTGCCCCTTAAGCATAATCCATTGCAAAAGAATAGTTAGATTAAGAATGTCCTATCATTCATTCAATGAGCATACACCCTAACATCTAATCTAAAACATATATCAAAATAAACCCAAAACCCTGAAGTGGTGACTTGTGTGTGCTAATGTGTGCTTAGCTATGGCTTTAGGTTCAAATTTTCTAAGTGTGAAGAACATGTTTAACTTAGTGGAGGGTTTCATTTAAATTGTTTAGTTATTTTGGGTTGATTTTATTTCATGTTTTGATTTGGTTTAAGTGGATCCGATAATTAATTACTAAGTTATGAAGAGAGGGAAAGAGAAGAGAACTTCTCTTTCCTTCCCTAACCTAAGTAATTTTCTAAAGTAGGTTCACATTTTACTTTTATTTAGGTGAATGTTTTGATTAAATCTTTTAATTAATCCAAAGTTTAGATAAACTCTAAATAAACCTATCCAAAAAGAAAGGCATTTTAAGATTAAATAAAATGAATCAAAATTCACATAACACACATTACATCATTTCTTTTCCAACATATATAACATACATATGGATGGACCCTAAGCACATCCATACATACAAATGAGAGTATTTAATACACTTTATGATCCATGCTAAGTAATCCATTTAAGGAAATGTAGAAGTTGAATATGCATGATTTTTCTTAAGTAGAAAGGGTTTTCCTTATCCAAATTTTCACATACACAGATGAAAGTAAGAAAGGCATAAGTGAGTACAGCGTCATTGTTAACCAGAGGTGTAAGGTACAAGACCTACTTAGGGCTACTTAAAGCCTCGCAACCTCAGAGTTGGCCAAACTAATATACCACTTTTCTTAAATATAAATGTATGTATAAAAGAATGAAATAGAAAAGGAGAATGCAAAAGTTGTTTAATGAATTTATTTTATTTTATGCAATTTATGCATGTGAGTATAGGTAACCCTTCTTAGGTGATAGCATAGGGATGAATAGGGTATGGAATTAGGTGAGTGTTATGTTCTTTTCAAATGAACCATACACCCCACCAAATTCCTATTCAAAATTATACCAACATAAGAAAGAAAGGAAACCTATGCTAAGCATACCTTTATAATCTTCCACATGAAAACTCATAATTAAAGTATAAGTAGCATACTTTTAAATTTGGTATTTGATTTATATGTTTTGAAAATAACTTGGGTTTAGTAGTGATAATAGTCATTCATATTTCTACTTTAGCCAACACATGCAAATTTGATATTAAGTAAACAATTTCATTTTAAAATTTGAATTTTAAAATTATGAATGCATGAAATCACATGACATACAAATTTAACATGTTGGGGAAACATTCAAAGTAATGAAAGCATGTAAAAAAGTTCACTTCACTTAAATCCTAAAGACATTCTTATAGAATTAAAAGTTTAAAATAAATCAAAGTGAATTCAAAGTGATTTTTGTTTAGTTTGGAGTTTGATTTAATTTTAAAAAGGTGAGATGAGTTTGTTGTTCCTAACCCATTCTCACATGTGTTTAATATTTTTTTTGTTTAATTTTTAGATGATTAGATTCATTTTTATATATTAATTTGGTTAAGGTATGAATTAAGGAACTAAATTAAACCTTACCTACACCACCTTAGAAGAATTACTCAAATAATTATAAGCCAATAAGATGACATAAAACTCACAAGGAATTTAAATTTGCAATGCACCTAATAAGAAAGAGGCCTAATGCAATTTGGCTCATAATTAAAGGTTAATTAAGCTAAGGGGTTTAGCTTAAGTAATTTCAATACACCCTTTCATACTTATGAATTGGGTTTTGATTTCCTTAATTAAACTTAGGCTATTAAACACCTAAGCATTTACTCAAAAGTAGATTAATTAAGTTCTGGAACTTTTTAGAATTTTTAAGAATTAATTAAGGGGATAATAAAGAATTAACCCTTAATTAAGAGGAGATTAAGGAGAGAAAAGGGGGTTTAGGGAATAGCTTAGGGGAAATACCCCAAAATTATTCCAAACTAGATCTAACCTTAATAAACCATAATCATAGATTAAAATCACTAATCATACCCTAATTATCCTTAATTATATAAGGAGGGTAATTAAAAATTTATATGCAATTATTCTAATCAAACCTTCAATAAATCCAAAGGAAATTAGGAGAGGCAGAAGTCATCCCCTAAAATATACCTAAGAAATTTGAGATAATCAGAGGCTTAATTAAAAAGTAATTTGCAAAATAAACTTTCTAACAAAACCTAAATTAAGACAAAAATATAATTCAAACTCTATTGAAATTAATTTTAAAATATTCTAGATTGAATTATCTTTCCAAGGGATTTTATTTCATAATTTTTTGAATTTTGTAGAGGGAGTTATAAATTTTAGAAGATCCTTAAGTTAATTAGAAATTAATTAAGACATTTAACTAATCCCCTAGCTCACGGCGCGACGCATGGCGACGGTGATCAGCACACTTTACATGCATCGCATTGTGAGGATTTTACTTAAATATCAAATCTCAAAGGCAGCTGGCGGCGCACGCAGTTTGATCTATGTTGTTCGATCAAAGATCAGAGGGCCAGAGATCTCCATGCAGTTTTAAAATGAATAACGAATATATAAATGTGGGGAATTTTCTCGGCCATCCATCCAAAATGTACAGATGGATGGTTGAGATTTCTCAAGTTCTTCCCTTTGATCAATAAAGATAGTCCATGATCAAGGGGAAGATCTAAGCTCGATCTAGCTCGAATTCAAACCAAATTCAACCCACACCATCTAAAGCTAAAGAGCGGCAAATCCAACGGTCAAAAATCCATGGGATTAAAATTTTTTTCACAATGCTCCACACCACAATGAGTTTAATGGTCAAAAAATCTCATACCTCATCGGAGGTGATCACCGACGCTCGATTCCCTTGGAGATACTTTGTCTAGTTGAGATGAAGCTGTGTTGAGAGTATCAACACTTGAGGTTGAGTGGATTGGTGTATGGACCAACTCCTCCTTAGCTAGCTTGCGGCCTTGATCCAATTCATCTCTTCCTTGTTGTGGGAACTCCAAAGGAATCTTGGGTGCACTCAACTTAGCTCCTTGATAAAGTGTGCAAGAACAATTGGATGGAAATTGAGTGAAGAGGAAGTTCAAGAATGGATTGAGCTCCCCTATTTTTACTGTTCAAAAATTGAGAAATGGCAAACTTGCAACTCCAGAAGGCTAAGGATCACTCTCTGATGGCTCCTAAGTTTCTTTAGTACTCAATCAAATTGAGGAATGAATGATTTGAGCTTGTTTAGGGGGAGTATATCTCCCCTTTGAAGGATCAGACAGTCATCAATGCTCTTGCCATTTTGATCCAATTAATCATAGGTAGTGGGCTGTTTGATCAGTTAAGAGTGTGTACATGGTCAGTTTGAGCCAAGGAATGAATTCCCAACCTCCCATGTGCTTGAATTTGAGTGGGAGAGGGATTTTGAATTTTGCATTTTGACCCATAGGGTCAGGTTTGGTCTAGGGACTAATTAGGCTGACCCAAACCCATTGGGTTGGGTGCACCACTCTTCACTAGGTCCCCTTGAGCTTTTAGAAAGCGTTAAGTGAATGTAAAGAGGGTATGACCAAATTACTCATGGGATAAGCCAAAATTTGTTCTATAGCCTAGGGGTAGAATGACCATTTAATTGATTTTTCACTTTGGATATGTTGGGTATGTGGAGAAACTAGGTTTGGCCTAAGTTTCATGAGATTTGGAATTCATTTGATAGGGTTTGGCTCATGTTGACCTATTTAGGTCAAAATGGGTCAACTTGGGTCAAGTTGACCAATTGGTCAAATTGGGTAAAACCAAGGGTTGGGTCAAGTTCATATGACCATTTGAAATGTTTTGGTGACTTTGATTTGATTCAATTTGGTATAGTTTTGAATTTGGCTCATATGACTTCATTTAGGTCAAATAGGTCAAGTTGACCTATGACTTGACCTATTTGGAGTATTTAGGTTTAGGTTATATGGAGTGGATTGGTATCTTTATTTCCAATCAATTTTGGTTAAGTTCAAATTTGGCTCAACATGACCCCTTTAGGTCATGTTGGGTCTAAGGTCAATTAGGCTAGGTTAGGTCTAGTTGGCCAATTGAGGCTTTTTTCAAGTTCCACGAGTGATTTGGAATTGACTTGACCCATTGGTTTCAATCAATTTGGCTTAGATCAAGTTTTGACACATTTTGGCCCTTTAGGTCAAAATGGGTCAACTTGGGTCAAGTGGCCAATTGGAATAGGTTAGGCTCAAATGTTGGCTTGGTCAAGTTTAAACATAAGCCATGAGTGAACTTAGATCAATGGTTTCTATCAATTTGGCCTATGGTGGAATTTGGTTATGTAAGGTTTCATTTTGGGTTAAGTGTTGACTTGGTCAACCTTAGGTTTAACTTGGTTTGACCCAATTTGATTGATTGATCATCCCTTGATAATTTTTGATCATGATGAGAGGGATATGTGAGTTTAGTTCAATCCAATTTGGTTAGGATTAAAATTTGGCTCATAAGGGTACTTTAGGTCACTTTGGGTCAAGTGAGCCTAGGTGGGTCAAATGGATTGGTCAAAGCTTGATTTGAGCTTGATTGATCTTGTCTATGGACTCATTATTGAAATATAAATCCATTTACAAGTGGTTTGAAGTCAAATAGATTTTGATTCATTTAATAATTTCATATTCAAAGGGTGAACATGAAAGGATTTTGGGTTTAATTTTTGAACTAGGTTTTGATTGTTTGATTAAGTTTGTATTTATATATGAATTCAGGATTGTAGGTTTGATTGAATCATGAGAGAAAATCAAGGGTTTGGCTTGATTTGAAATTGATATGGCTAAGTTCAAGATTTTGATTTGAAAGGCTTAGATTGGATTTTGAGTTGATTTGAGTTTGACTTTTGGAATTGGTCTTGATTGTTTAAATTTATATTTCTTTTATATATGTGAATATAATGAGAATATAAATGTATCATGAGAAAATTTCAAGGATTTGAAATGATTTAATCATGATTTAGGCTAAGTCCATTAAGAAGGATTTAAAGGACTTAGGAAAATTGTAGAGTTTAAAGTTTGAATTTTTTTTAATTTGGTTTGATTGATTTATATTTATATTTCATTTATATATGTGAATATAAATGAGAATATAAATGAGTTATGAAAAAATCTCATGAATTTGAATTGATTTGATGATGGTTTAGGCTAAGTTCATTAATGGAAAATTAATGACTTAAGGAGATTTTAAATTGAGAATTTAATTAGAGGGTTTGATTTGATTGATTTATATTTATATTTTATTTATATATGTGAATATAAATGAGAATATAAATGAGTTTTTAGAAAATCTCATGAATTTGAAATGGTTTCATAAAGTTTTAAGCTAAGTCCATTAATGGAGAATTAATGACTTGGGAAAATTGTAAATTGGAAATTTAATTTGAGGGTTTGATTTGATTGATTTATATTTATATTTCATTTATATCTGAGAATATAAATGAGTTTCGAGAAAATCTCATGAGTTTGAATTGATTTGATCAAGGTTTATGCTAAGTTCATTAATGGAAAATTAAGGGATTTTGAAAATTTTTAATGAAATGATTAAGAATTTTGAGTTTAGTTTGATTGATTTGAATTTATATTTCATTTGTATATGTGAATATAAATGAGAATATAAATAGATTATGAGAAAATCTCAAAGATTTGAATCATAATTTTGGTTAAGTCCTAAAGGCAAGATTAAGGACTTAGGCAAAATTTGAACTTATGAATTTTTGGTGGATTTTGATCATGAGTTTTAATCGTGGATTTTAATCATGGATTTTAATCATGGAATTGATTTGAGTTTGGAGAAAATCAATTAGAATTGATTTGGGGTTTTACCTTAAAGAAGGAAAGTGAGGAATGGCTTAAGCTAAGGGTAGGAAATTTTTCTAACACCCCTAAGGCATGACCTATTCCTATGGCTAACTCTTCTAAATCTTCTAGGGCTAAGTTGAGTGTCCACATAATCACTAGAGAGTCTCTTAATACTAAGGAACTCTTAAGATCTAAGAGGAGTCCTATGTCTATGATGGAGGGGTTAAGAGCTCATTTTAAAAATGAGGTCAACAAAGGGTTCCCAATAGGTGTGGTGTGACTAACAAGGAACACCGCACGTATTGGTGTTGACTGAAATGATCAACAACACCAAAATATCACAAGCACTAATAGAAACAATTTATCTTTAACCCAAGGAAAAGAAAGAATCCAGAGCTTAGTGCAATGTGGCTCTACTTATGTCCAAGATATATAGAGAGAGAGAGAGAGAGAGAGAGAGAGAGAGAGAGAGAAGAAATCCATTAAGGGATAGAGTGTGAACCTTCCATTAGGGAAGCATGTTCAATTCATCCACAAAAGGATGAAAGGTTTGATTTGATTTGAATCTCATTGAGGAGAGATCTCCACTGGAGGAGCAGGTTAAATTTGTTTCAATTTTTGTTATGTTCAAATTTTGAGATGAACCCTATTTGTTTGCAATAGACTGCACTAAGTAGGAGCCATGGAGGCTAAGACCTAACTCGGATTTACCAATCCAAAGGAGTAGTCTACTACACACATAGTAGGACTAGGCAACCAAAGGGATGCCCTTCGGTATACATCAACTGTACTTTTAAGAAAGCATAGTAGCCTTACATCCTCCAAAGTTTGGATCAGTTGTTGGGGAAATCTATTGACAAGACAACAGATTGAACCCGACCTAGGGCTGACCATTGAGTAAATGCCACTGGGACTTAAATCAGCTCAAAGATAGTTAAGATTAATTTCATTTTTTAGATTTTTAATTTTGATGGATTTTGTTAGTTTGTGATGGATCACACTGAGAATAAGCTCATATCAGCCTAGACCTATCTCAAATTTACTGAACCAAAGGGAGTAGCTTCACCGATGGGAGAACTATCCAACCAAAGGAGTGTCTTTTGGTTTGTAATTATCAATTGAAGGGAAGAAAGCTCAGGGACTTACATCTTCCACTAGAAAAGACCATTGGGGTGATCAATTGCTTTGGGCAACAAATCGAACCTGACCTGAGGCTCCTCGTTGGTTTGCGATAATCATGATAGAAAGAATGTGTCATATTCTTATATCTTTCAAAGTGAAACCCGACCTTGGGTGACTACAGAGTGAGTACCGATCCGGGGATTTATCTTAACTCAGGTAGTTAAGCAATTCTTATAGGGAGTTCTCCTCGCACTACCTTAAAGATAAGATGTCTACTTAGGAGAAGGGGCCCATTGGGGGCTTGAATTCTTAATCCACAAGCGAAATTAATTTTGTTTGTTTTGTTTGTTTATTTGTCATGGACCCTGTTAGTTTACGAGGGATCAAACTGAGAAGGAGCTTATATCATCCTAGACCTATCTCAGAACAAGGAGAATTGCACATGAACAAATTCTCAACCGTGGGTACTACTAGAAAGGGAACTGTCCAATCTAAAAGTACCCGGGTAGTGTCTAAATAGGGTCACAATGGACTTGATCCAAATAGAGTGCCCATAAGGAATGGGGCTGCTAAGGGCTTAATCTAAAACCGAGAAAAATGACATGGTTAATCATATATTCAATAGGTATTCGGTGTCCAACTTAAGGAGAAAGCTCGATGACTCATCTCTGCCAAGAGTGGTGTACTCACCGGATGAGTCATTGTCAGCATAGTGAACATCAACCAACCTAAGGTGCCCATCGATTTGCAATAATTAGCCTAGGAAGAAAGCTCAAGGACTCACATCCTCCTATAGTGGAACCCATGATAGTCATCTTCGACGTGTTATCCGACCTAGTGTAATGAGAGAATGCCAGGGGACTAGATCAACTCAAAAGTAGTCAAGAGGAAAGGAGCCTCTGAGAGACTTATCCTGAACCTCAAATATACTCAACCTAATTAGAGCATGGTGGCTAGTTTAAGAAGAAAGAACGGGGACTCACATCTTTTTAAACAAAGTCAATATGAGGTAGCTTACTGGCTAGGTAGTGAAGATTACCATACTAACAAGGCGTTGGTTTGTAATTGTCAAGTTAGGAAGAAAGCATGGGGACTCAAATCCTCCAACAAGTGACCACTGGGGTGACATATTAGCGAGGTAGCATGTAGACCCAACCTATAGTAGCTAATGAGTGAGTGTCACAGGGGGCTTGCTCCCACATCAAAATAGCTTGAGACAAAAAAATTTATGCTTGTTGTTGTGCATGTGTTAAAATGAATAGGATGCCTTTGGGGGACTCTTACGCCTACCTTAAACACACTAAGGGTTTGATGAAAAAGGTGCCTGGATGGAAAACAGGATTCCCACTAAGAAAGGATGACGCTTGGGTTCTCTCACACCTATCTTAGTTATGCTAATTGAAATAGGATGCCTCTCAGGTTCTCTTACACCTATTCTAAAAGCATTAAGAGATTGTGTTTGTTGTGAAAGAGGGATAGGATGGCACTAGGGGACTCTTACACCAACCCTAAATATGTCACGTCGGATTCGCAAGATAAGCAAACAACACTTCGAAAAAAGAGAAGATTTGATGAATGGAATCAAATTTTTATTATTTTTATTAATGATTGTTTTCAAACATGATTTATTTTATGGGTAATATTTCTTTAGATAGAGCCTATTAATTGGAAGCATCGGGTGTTCCCCTTTACAATCAATAAGCTGATAAGATCCTCCTAGGCCTTCTATACATAGGGGCCTTCCCAAGTGGGTTAAAACTTCCCTCCCATCTTTGATGGGCAACAATAGTCTCCTGGGACTAACACAAGTTCTCCTACTTAGAAAGACCTAGGGTGGACCAGCTTGTTGTGAGCTTGAATCATTTTGGCCCTGTACAACTCAAGGTTCTGGGATGCTTGTAGGTGACTCTCCTCCAAACCTTCGAACTCTTCTAACCACAAATTTACATTATGCTTTGTAGTGATCTTGTTACCCAAAGCTATCCTTAGTGACGAGAGTTGAACAGATAAAGGAAGAATGGATTCGGACCCATAAACAAAGGAAAATTGGGTAGACTAAGTTGGAGTTCGGTATGTGGTGCAGTAGGCCCACAAGGCTTCAACCAATTGCTCTTTCCACTGTCATTTATTATCATCAAGAGTCTTCTTCAATATCTGGATGAGAGTTTTGTTGAATGCTTCCGCTAAGCCATTAGCTCTAAGATAGTATATGGTGGAGTATCTCTAATCTATATCATGTCTCCTAAAAAAGTTATTGATCTTCATGCTTTTGAATGTCATACCATTATCGGATATAATTCATCGAGGCACCCCGAACCTATATACGATATGGTTCCTAAAAACTGAAGCACATGGTGAGTTGTGACCTCTCTGAGTGGGATGACTTTCACCCACTTAGAAAAGTAGTCGGTGGCAGCTAAGATGAATTAATGCCCCTTGGAAGAAAAAGGATTGATCAGACCTACAATGTCGGTACCCCAACACTCAAATGGCCATGAAGCCAATATAGGGTGTAGAATGTTGGGTTGGTAGGACCACACCATGTACATTAACGATGGCATCTCCAAGCTACATCCATCCATCATGATCAGTATCCAAGTATTTTAATCTTCATCTTCATCCTTGGACCGGATTGATGTGCTCCACATAGACCTGAGTGTACCTCAATTATAATGCCATGAGCTTCATGTTTTTCTAAACAATGTAACCACATTTGGTCAAAGGGTCGGCGGTATAAGGTGCAATCAATAAGAACATAGGAGAGAGCTCTTTATTTCACCTGATGGGCTTGTGACTTTTCTTGAGATAGTTTGGCAGTGTTCAACTAATCTATGAATGATTGCCTCTAATCCAGCTCCTTGTCCATTTTGGCAATGACAACCTCCCCTTCAAGAGAAAGTCTCTTGATGAGTTCATAATCAATAAGGGATAGGACTTGTCTATTTTGGACCCTTATTGAAATGGACTCATCTTCCGGACATGCCAACTCTTTAGCAAGTTTGGCCAAGGCATCTACTGCTTCTCGCCGGGAACCTTAGATGGTGACCTCGAGAATTTGGGCCAACAGCTTCATGGTATACTCAGTAATGAAGCTTGGGTTTGAGAACCCAGTAGGACCCGACAATCTGGTTGATGACCAACTGAGAATCCACAAAGATGTTGATGCTCCTGACACTAATAGTGATGGCTAACTCCAGACCAGCAATCAAAACCTCATACTCGGCTTTGTTATTGGTGCAGGGGTTGGAAAGATAGTATGAGAATCTCATCACATCGTGGTTTAGAGTTAGAAGAACTATTCCTACCCTTACCTTTCTTGGGAGAGTAGATCGTGGTGTTTCACCTTTAAGAAAAGAAGTAGCGCCATCAAAATACATCTCCCATCGACGGTTGTTGGCCTCCCCTAAGTTCATGATTCATCGGGAGATCATCACTAAGTGGAGAATCAGGAAGTGAAAGAAATCTAGTGCTCCTTTTACCACACGGTACAAATGTGATATCAACTACGAGAGCATCATGGACTAATGAGCCAAACATCCGAATAGCATTGACCATGTCATGAGATACTAGTGGATTGGTTCAAGACCTTATGAGAAAGCATATAGTGCCATAGCTTCTGAGATGCAAAGTTCAAAGCTAGGCAATATTCCTCAATAGATGGATAGTTTGCTTTCAGCAAAAATTAGATGATGATTGAGGTAGTAAAGCACACTATCCTCCCCTTCGTCATTGGCTTGGACCAATAGAATGTCGAGAGAGTCATCCAATGCTGCAGTGTATAAGATGAGGGGCCTGCCCAAGATAGGGGCTACTAGAACTAGCGCCTTCACCAAGTACTCTTTGATGTCTTCGAAAGCATGCTGGCACTTATCATCCCACTTGAACTTGGCATCCTTTTTGACAAGTGCTGAGAATGGCTTGCATCTCCCTGATAGGTTTGAGATAAAGCGTCTTAGATATGTCAGCCGTCCTTGAGAGGATCTAAGTTGAGTTAAACTCTTAGGAGGTGGAATTTTTAAGATAGCTTTGATCTTTTCGATCTATTTCCCCATTTTGAACAACAAACTAAGGAATTTCTGCGACTCAATGCACACTTGGGATTCATTTTGAGGTTATATTATCTTAACTGTTCAAAAACTACTCTTAAGTCAAAGGGGTGGTCTTCCATTTCTCTGCTCTTGACTGCTAGATCATCAATATAGCACTCAACCAGATGATGGATGAGCTCATTGAAGATCTGAGTCATGGCACGTTGGTATGTAGCACTAGCATTTTTAAGACTAAAAGGCATGACCTTATAATAGAAGATTCCGTTCAGGGTTCAAAAAGTAGTCTTTCTTTCATCTTCAGGAGATATCTTGATTTGGTTATAGCTAGATGATCCATCCATGAAAGAGAAGACTGCATGAGTGAGGCGATATACACCATTAATTTAGGTATAGGAAGAGGAAACTCATTCTTAAGACATGCCTTGTTTATGTCCCTAAAATCGATGCATATGCAAATTTGGTCATTCTTCTTTTGGGATGACACTAGCTAACCAGGTAAAATATTTTTCTTCCCTGATGAAACCAGCATCGATAAGTTTCTTGACTTTAGAAATGACCTGTTGTTCAATTTCTAATGGCATGCATCTAGGAGCTTGCTTAATAGAGGTAACGTTAGGGTATACTGCTAGTTTATGGACTATAATGTCAGGAGATAATCTGGGCATTTCTTCAGAACTCCATGTGAAGCAATCTTTAAACTTAGTCAATAGCTTAACTAAGTTATTGGTTTCTTCTTCATTCAATAATGAACTGATGTATGTCAGGCATGAATTTTCTTCCATCCAGGTTGATTTCTTTAAGCTTGTCTATTGAATGAATCTCCTCTTCAAATGGTTCTTTGACTTGGAGATCATCTAGATCATCCAAGTTTCTAAACACACATTCTCATAAGAGTTGGGATGTGTGAGAAGAAACTATTAGATTCCAAATGATTGGTAACAACTAGCAATAATCTTCATCATCGACCCACTACAAAATCTAGTCCTCTTGATTGTGCTTCCCTATATATTGTTCCATAACTTGAAGTATTCCTGTGCTTGGACCATGTGAGGAACTAAACCTTTCAGATAAGATTTTGAAATGCAAGGTGAGTAAAAGTCAAAATGTAATTCCATTAATTCTTTATAGTATCTTCCTCAAGCTCTACATCAACTGTTGAGGATGATCCCAAAAGAACTTCTACTTAATGTCACAAAGACTTAGGACTTCCTTAACTACTAAACCTTCAACTTTTGAGATGAGTGTAAGTGAGCTAAAGTTCCCAACCGCTGTTAATAGTTTCACATAAAACCAGATTCAATATTTTGCTTTGCTTGGAGGCCCTGTCTTCATCTATCTTGATCAAAAGTCACCTCCAATGGAACCTGAGAGGGGTTGGCTGTATACTAATCACATTAGACTCATCCTCCAGCCGGATTCCAAGTCTATGATGAATAGTAGGGTACCTATGAACTAAACACGACCTCCAAGGCCAACTAGGGGTCTTCCACCTGAACCGCCTCTATTTTTGCCTCGCCTCCGGTGATTGAGCTATCCTACCCACATGTCCATATGATGGAATGAACTATGGGTGGAATGTGATATGATCTATTTCTTCTTCAATTCCCCTTTCTACTTGACTTTATTTTCTTTTTCATTTTCTTTATCTTTTCTTTTTTTCTTTCATTTTCTTTTTCTTTTGTCATTTGAATTTTGTCCAAGTTTATGAGAAAGGGTGTTTTAGGAAGATAATAGGTCACATCCTCATAAATCTCAACCTCTCTAATTGAAAATAATTTTTCATCTCCATTGACACGGTATTCAATTTCATCTTTTCTAAACTTGATGCGATGAAGGGAGGATGGAACGATCCTGTTTTGATATATCCAAGGCCTACCAAATAAAGCAGTGAATGAATTATTCAAATCAATGATGTAGAACTTAGCTTCAGTCTTCCAGTCACCGATCTCTAAAGGCAACACTATAGAACCTAAAGCCCGCTCACCTTGAACATTGAATCCTCTCAACATCATCATATCTCTTTGGAGTGTAGAGATGTCGATCTTCAAATAGGTAAGGGTCTTTAAACTCATAATGTTCACTGATCCACCTGAATCCATGAGAACTCTGGCGAATTTAAATTTGTCCATGTCGAATGTAATGTAGAGGGGGCAATTATGCTCCAAATCCCCTATAAGAAGGTCTTCATCTGAAGGTGATCCCTTGGGCTTCTTTTGCATAATGTGCTTCCTCACCTATAGCACTCAGTTGAGCTAAGCATATTTTAGGATCAAGGAGGGCCTTGATTAGTGATTCCCTCATCTCTTTAGATAAGACAATGGCATTGTATATGCTTAGCTTAGATGGCAACTTTCTTAAATGAGAAATGATGTTGTAATCCACCTTACTGGTCTTCCATAAACATATCCAAGGGTGGAGTATCCTGTGAAAGGGCTTCTTGATCTTCAATACCAATGACTTATTTCTCTCTATCTTGTGGTGCTGCTCTAGGAGGTACAACCTTGCCACTACGAAGGTTGACTTCGATAATCTCTTGAGGCAAGGTGGTGGAAGGTTCTACCTGCACTTCATGCTTACCTATAGCTTCTCCTATTGGACTCTCCAAATTGGATGATTCCAAGTCTATCTCAAGAGGTGAACCCATAGTATTCGGAGTTGGAAAGTCCAACTCTGAATTAGAAAGAGGAAGATCAGAATTATTATAGTTAATTAGACTTGAAGAGTTATCATTAGAGAAAAAAGACAACCCATCGGTGACATATGTAATTCAAATTAGCTTTATTCTTCAATTTCTTGGAGTTATTTGGAAGTACAAAGTAGAAGTCAAGTAAAGTGAGTGAGGTAAGGGATTTGATGTCCTTATCAGCTGATGCAAGAGTTCTACTAGTGGAAGAAATAGAAGAGCTAGTTGAAATGGAAGAAGCCCCGTGGAAGCTGAATCGAGGTCGGAGGACATGATCGGTGGCTAAAGGCTATCGGGCCAACACATGATGTTGGTTCTACTGAGCTCCCACTTTCCTAGAATTGGCACAACTTGCAAACCTTCCTTGTTGGAGATTTGACACTCACACCGGAAGGAAAGCTTGATCTTTTGAATTATTTTCTTAGAGTTTTAGACAAAGAAATGTCCCAACCTTCTCTTTGGTTTTGGTAGGATCACTTATATCCCCAAGGATTAACCTAATGGAACTAGAAGGTTGTTCCATAAGGTATTCTTTTGGGATAACTACAGCACCGGTCTTGAAACAATCTTCAAGCCAGTCCTTGAATGTGAAACAATCCTCCAAAATGTGGCCTAGCATACGGTCATAAGGGCAAAAGTTTGGATCATGACTTTTTCCAACTTCCTCCAATCTCCTAGGCTCGGGTAGCTGAAAATTAGGTTTCTTTAAGAGATTCTTAAAGATTTTCGATTACCTCTCTTAAAAGAATAAGATTTAACTTATCTAAAAGAGAAGGTGGACATAGCTACCACGGGCGTGCATGCTTGTGCAAGTATGGTTGAGGCTGACTATGGCCGGGAGGCTGTGGAGGCTTGTAGGTTGCATCGATGTGAGAAAGGAGGTGGAGGTTATGGTCTCTGATCTCTCTGTCGCTCATTCCAATTGTTGCTACTGCTCCTAACTTCTTTTCATAAACCTTCTGCGGCTTCTTCTTAGGTGACTGATCTTGAAAAGGCAACTATTTAGCCTCTCCTTATAGACTAGTCACCTTGTTGATTAGCTTCTCAAATGTCATGATAGTGAAGCCCTCAAGCATGAAGGCGACCGAGCCATGGATATTCTTAAAAAGAATCTCAATGGCATGTTGTTAGACTGGTTCACACTTCATACTCGTTATGCCATCAAGAATATAATCAACAAGTGACTCACCGGGGTGCTATTGTGCTACAACGAGATCACCAATAGTAACCCTTTGACTGAGCTCCAATAAATCTCTTGATAAAGAGTTGCTCTAACTCAGTAAATATCTTTACTGAATCGTTGGGCAATTCAGCATAACAATCAAAAGTAATACTAGGTTATTAACAAAAGTAAGAAAAAAAGCATGCCACCCACACATAATTATCCCTAAAATTTGCTATGTGTCGAGTTTCCACTCATCAAAGCTTTTGAAGGAAGGAGGCACAAAATTGGGATATTGATAGCATTGAATTCTATGGGTCTACCTTGGAATCGATGATCCACCCTAGCTTGAGCCAAAGCTTTCTTCACTTGTCAACCATGGATTTTATATCTTTTCTTATATGGAGGTACTTTCCACTACCTTCCTATATAGGCTACCTACTGCTCAATGGAGGTAGAGTCTTGGCTGACTCCAAGACATGCACTAACTCAGTCGACGACTATAGTAGGATGAACTAAAGGGGCTTATTTTGCACTAACACTATGCTAATAAAGTCCCGTAATGCCATCCTATCAATCGCTCATCCTTCTTAACCAATGTCGAGGTGTTGGGATGATTTTGCGGTGTCTTCTTGATCAACCTCATCACCTTTCATGACTTATTATTTCTTAAGAAGAGACCCTCTAGTGTCAACCTTGCAGACTCCAGCTGAGTCCCCCATCAAGTCATCTTCATTGGGATCGAAGCTGACTCTCTCTTCATCAAACCAGGCATACCCCAAGATCTCCTTCTTCTCCATGAAATAATGTGCAACTATCTCATCTAAGGAATGATCCATCTTAGCAGGTATAAATAGTTTAGGCTGATTGGTGTGATCACTATCATGCACTAAGAGGCACCAGACCTTGCCTGTCACTGGAGAGTCAATCCTGTGCGGACTATACTCACTGGATGAATGACACTCCTAACTGCTACTGGCCATAAGAGGGGTAATAATCCTAAGATGTTCCTCTACTGTGTCGAACTATCATCTGAATATCTAATAATCACCATCTCCACATCCTTTGGGGCGAGTTGGTGAAGGGATGACCATGATGCTTTGGGTCGCCACTCTTCGCACACCACTAGGGTAGAAGATCAGAGAGCGCCCTACCACAATGGGTGGGAAGGGGGGGATCCCTTGGTACCGATCACCAATTAGGTGCTTTTCCCTGATGCGCCTTCATGGCCTTAGATGGAATGGGAGATGCTATAACCTAATGATATGACGAGGGGTAGAGGTGGGTGGAGACACCACCAAATCTCTATGCATAACGCCTCCTAGTGGTTAATCCTAGGAGAAGAGTATCGTGACAAGCGGTAAGACGCCGAGTTGACCTCTCCTCGCTGTAAGTATGTGTGCTCCTCATCCGCCTCCTACGCTGTGATAATGATCAAAGATCAAATGCATCAACTCGCATCAGTGCTGCCTACTGCATAAAATAGATCAAAGGCCGACGCATGACCTCCTAATCCTAGAAACTGTTGGGTGAAAGTGCAACACTAGAGGAGGTGATAAACAGATCCTCTAGCATCCTCTCTGTCTGATCTAGAGAGAGAATGGAACTAGTTTTCTATAACCAGTAGTGAAATGATGACGGGAAACTCATCCACGGCTGATGAGCTACTGCCTCTATCTCCCTGGCTATCCGAGTGTGGTACCACTTGATCATGTGATTCTTGTTCCTACGTTGCGCATGGGTAGGATGGGAGGAGTGCAAGCTAGTCCCATACTCAAATGTAGGGGAGACAAGCCCGAGACTAGGAGCCTTACCCTTAGGGGTGATGGTAGTACTAGCCTCACCGGGGCAACATGAGCAACTCGGGATGAACTGCAATCCTGAACTGCAGGTATTGGCACTCATAACCGGTAATACGCCATGGCTTTTCTTCTGAGGAGACATCAATCGAGGGTAAGTCTATCCCGATGACCACTCGCCTCTCCACCGTGGTGAGGGAATGCCCTCATAAGTGATCCTGGCTCCCTCAAATCCCCAACCAAAGTGAATTAGGTGGGTATGGTCCAGACAGGGGAAGTCAACCTGATCTAAAGCCAAATCCATACCATGGGGAAGGTGAAGACAAACTTCTGAGAACCGGCCATTTCACTGACTGTAATAGACTGAAATTGAACTGTACTGCACTAACTGTAAAGAATCTATAATAAAAAATGAACTTGTATCAGATTTTTATCTCCATAGATTTTTTTGAATTTTTAATTTGAAAAATTGAACCCACATCTAACAACTTGGAAGTGTTAAGTGGGTTCAAATGGATTTAAGAAGATTGAAAGAGGAATTTGAATATGAATTGAAGTATACAAATATTTAGTATGAAGTAGTCAACCCAACAAATTAGGTATGTTGAAAGTATGGATTCAAAATTTTGATAAGGATGTTTCCATAGGTTCATATTTGTTTTGAATTTGATTTTGTTTTATTTGAGGACCCTTTCCTTTAACAAATTTAGGTATGTTAAAGTAAGGATCAAATTGATTTTGTTTTTGTTTGATTATTTTAGAATTTTACTTAATTAGCAAATTTAGGTATGCTAAGTAAAGTGTTTGAGAATGATTATTTATTTTTGTGAATTTTGTTTTGATTTTGAAAATTTTGGAATTCTTACTTAGCAAATTTAGGTATGCTAAGTGAAGAACCCAAGTGTGTTTTTTTTATTTTTGAAAATAAGATTCTTAGCAAATTTAGGTATGCTAAGAAAATTCTATGTGTTTTATTTTTTTTTGATGTATTTTGAAAGTGGGACTCAACTTTAGCAAATTTGGTATGCTAAAGATGAAGTCCCACTTGATTTTTGAATGAAAATTTCTTTAGCAAATTTGAGTATGCTAAATGAAATTCCAATGATGTGTTTAAAATTTTGATTTCATTTTTTAGTTTTGAAAATGGAAATTTCTCCTTAGCAAATTTGGTATGCTAAGGAAGGGAGTTCCAAAGGTGTTTGAAAATTTTTGGTTTTATATTTTGGAGACTTCACTTAGCAAATTTGGTATGCTAAGGATGAAGTTCCAAATATGTTTGAAAATTTTTGATTTTGGGATTTGGAGACTCCACTTATTAAATTTGGTATGTTAAGTGAGGTTCCAAATGTGTTTAAAAAATTTTGAAATATGATTATTGATTTTTGATTTTAGGTTTGGAAACTTCACTTAGCAAATTTGAGTATGCTAAATAAAAGTTCCAAAATGTGTTTGAAAATTTTAAAATATGATTGTTGATTTTATTTTGATTTGGAAACTTCACTTAGTAAATTTGATTATGCTAAGTGAGGTTCCAAATGTGTTTGAAAAATTTTTGGATTTTGAATTTGGAGACTTCACTTAACAAATTTGAGTATGTTAAATGAAGTTCCAAATGTGTTTAGAAAAAAAATTTTGGACTTCGAATTTGGAGACTTCATTTAACAAATTTGAGTATGTTAAATGAAGTTCCAAATATGTTTAAAATTTTTAAAATATGATTATTTTATTTTTGATTTTTGGATTTGGAAACTTCACTTAGCAAATTTGAATATGCTAAATGAGGTTCCAAATGTATTTTTAAAAATTTTGAGATATGATTGTTGAAGTTTTAATTTTTTTGAAAAGAGGACTTCCATCTAACAAATTTAAGTATGTAGAATGGAGATCAATCTTATTTTTTAAATATGAAAATTTTTTTTTTGTGTGATTGTTGCTTTTTGAAAGAGAGGAATTCCAACTTAAAACATATGTGAGATATGTTCAAATGAGATTTCCAAATGATATTATATTTTAGTTGAATGAAATCTTCATTTAATAAATTTGAGTATATTAAATGAAGGTGTTCATGTGTGCTTTTGAAAATTTTAATTTTGTTTAAAATGAACTTTCCATTCAATAAGTGTGAGTGTATTGAAATAGAAAGATTCATGTGCTTTTGAAAACTTTATGATTATGATTGTGATTTTTTTTGGAAAGATGATTGTTCATTTTATTTTGAAAATGAAATCTTCATCAAAGTGAATTGAAAGAAGATGTTCATTTATGCTTTTGGAAAATGTTATTAGTTTTATTTTTGAAAATCCATATATGTAACAATTATGAGAATTGTTAAATGAGGGTGATAAAATTTTGTGGAAAATATTTTATTAAGTGCATTTTGAAAAGGTGCTTTTGAAAAGCAAAGTTTTTATGGAGATTTATTATTTTAGGATGAACCTTTCCTTATCATGAAAATGATAAGGAGGAAGTCTTAATATTTTCTTTTTATTTAGATCTTTTCATTTTACCCATTGAGAGAACAAGGGGTTTTAAGACCAACAAGGAATGCGATCCTAAAACCTAAAGATGTTGGCTAACTCAACTCAAGAATGAAATGAGCTAAGTACCAACGGAAAGAAGGATAGTCTTAGACTCATCCCAAAGTACAACCACTATCGATACTCAAAGACAATGATCATTTACCAAATATGGAGAGAGGAATCATCCCTAGCGGAGTCACCAGAAAAATCTGTAGTGAAAAATTTCTATAGGAGGTCGCCTTTCAAATCTATGGAGAGAAATAAAGAAGGCAAGATATATAGAAATTCATCTTTTTAGGACACCACGCAGATCCGCGAATGTACTTATTTAGGTGATCGGGTACATCATCAAAGAATAGTGTACTATCTTGAAAGACATAAGTCACTACCCTTTAATGGACCTAATCACCTCAATAAGGACTTTTAAGGATGATGGGTATGCATATGTACCAGAGATTATTCCCCTATTTTACATGAAAAAGCAAAGCAAGATTTATTTTAAGTTGGATTCGTTAAGTTCCTACAGGGGCAAGCCCCCATAGTTAATTACATTCTAAGGAATGGGGATTCCTTAGGATAACTTTCGATTAAGGTAAATGATCATTGTCTTTGAAGATTTCAATAGGAAAGGACTATCAATCGATTGGTTCATTTTTGAAGATCAAATGGGATTGATCAAAAGAGAGAGTTATTATCAAAGCCAAAATGAAGTAGGAGATGACGATGCTAGAAACCTAGTGAGCATCTCAAACCATCTATAGTTGGGCTTTACATTTTTGAAATTGATTTAGTTTATTTGAGTTGCATTTTTTATTAGAAATTTAGAACTTAAGATTCCTTAACACAAGATTAAGGAAATGTCTAATAGGTGAGGAATTATACTTATGGCCCACAAAGGAGAGAAGCAACCTCAGAATCTAAATCTGGGGAGCTTTGGTGAGGGCTGAAAGCACAACCTAAATCTAAAGTGAAAAATGGGTAATTGGTTTGCCTCCACAAGAGACAAAACCCACTTTGGACTTACAACCGCTTGGCGCCAACTAACTCCTCCTATGATTTTAAATACATGTAGGAAAGTATTTATGCTTATGCAAGATAGCTAGGTTGTTATTTATTTAGAAAGAGACTAAGTCTTAAACTCACTCCCAAAGAAATGCAATTCAAATTTCATTTTATTTTTTTATTTTGGACAATTATTTTGACTCAGCTATAGATTCATATGACTAATATATGAGAAAGAAGATTATTGGCCAAAATTAACGAGAAGGGAGGAGGTGAGTTTCCACCATGGATCTCAAAGGTTAAGCCAAGTTTCTCTAGAAAAGGTGGAAGCCCTCTAATCAAGAGTGAAATAAGATATTTGTGCATGATATTATAAAGAAATGTTCATCCGCTAAGGGTTGCTAATTCTTTTATCTTGATTTTAAACCTAAGCTTTAGGTGAGGTTATGAGTTGTTTAATTTTAATAGTTGTTAAGTTGGGTAAAAGATTTATTTTTCTCCACATCCGGTCATACATAAAGCAAGGAATAAACTAGAAAATGCCACTTAATGCAAAAGCTAAATAAATCAATCAATTTATAAAGCTAATTATAAAAGAGAATAGAAGGCCATGGTGGGCACCATCGCATAAACCCAGAAATATCAAATATGGGTAGCCGAGCTCTACCCTTATACAACCCGGATTACAAATGAATTAAATTAATTAAGCAAGGAATTCATTGTTATGGGGGTCTTCAAGCTTCATTCTTCTTTCTTCTTTCTTCTTCTTTCTTTCTTCTTTCTTTTTTTGGATGGTTGGAAGGTAGATACGTTCTTCACATGGTGCATAAGATAGATCTTATGATAAATGCTCATCTAATCCCATAACAATCATTTTAAAATTCTAATTGCATAAATTTACATGAAAAGGAAAATGGAAATCTAACTAACACAAAAAATAAAGATTAGCTAAAATAAATCACACAAAATCCCAAGCATATATATTGGACTTATCACCCCACACATGAGACTAAGTCCACTGCCTATGGATTATGCTTAGTATAAAGCACCTGAAAAAAGTATTTATATTTTTTATTTATGATGCTCTAAGCACAATCCCTTGCAAAAGAATAGTTAGACTAAGAACATCCTACCATTCATTCTATAAGCATACACTTTAACATCCAATCTAAAATATATCACAAAATAAAACAAACATCAAACCATGCACCACCTAACCTAAGGCTAGAAGTGGTGACTTAGCTAACGTGTGTGCTTTGAAGGTTTGTGTATGCTTAGCTATGGCTTTAGGTTCAAATTTTCTAAGTAAGAACATGTTCAACTTAGAGGGTTTCATTTAAGTTATTTAGTTATTTTGGGTTGATTTTATTTCATATTTTGATTTGGTTTAAGTGGATCTTATAATTAATTACTAAGTTATTAAGAGAGGGAGAAGAGAACTTTTTTTCCCTAACCTAAGTAATTTCTAAAGTAAGTTCACATTTTAATTTTATTTAGATGAATATTTTGATTAAATCTTTAATTAATCCTAAGTTTAGATAAACTCTAAACAAACCTATTCAAAAGAGAAAGGCATTTTAAGATTAAATAAAATGAATCAAAATTCACATAACACATTACTTCATTTCTTTCCCAATATATACAACATACATATGGATGGACCCTAAGCATATCTACATACAAATGAGAGTATTTAACACACTTTATGATGCATGCTAAGTAATCCATTTAAGAAAATTTAGAAGTTGAATATGCATGCTTTTTCTTAAGTAGAATGGGTTTTCCTTATCTAGATTTTCACATCTACATATGAAAGTAAGAAAGGCATAAGTGAGTACAGGTCCATTGTTAACCAAAGGTGTAAGGTACAAGACCTACTTAGGGCTACTTAAAGCCTCACAACCTCAGGGTTGTCCAAACTAATATACCACTTTCCTTAAATACAAATATATGTATAAAAGAAATGAAATAGAAAAGGAGAATGTAAAAGTTGTTTAAGGGATTCATTTTATTTTATGCAATTTATGTATGTGAGTATAGGTAATCCTTCTAGTGTTAGCATAGGATGAATAGGGTATGGAATTAGGTAATTGTTAGGTTCTTTTAAATGAAATACCACCAAATTCTTATTCAAAACTATACCAACATAAGAAAGAAAGGAAACCTATGCTAAGCATACCTTTATAATCTTCCACATGCAAACTCATAATTAAAGTATAAGTAGCATACTTTCATATTTGGTATTTGATTTATATGTTTTGAAAATAATTTGGGTTTAGTAATGATAATAGCCATTCATATTTCTACTTTAGCCAACACATGCAAATTTGACGTAAAGTAAATAATTTCATTTTAAAATTTGAACTTTAAAATTATGAATGCATGAAATCATAAGACATACAAATTTAACATGTTTGGAAAGATTCAGAGTAATGAAAGCATGTAAACAAGTTCACTTCACTTAAATTCTAAAGACATTCTTATAGAATAAGAAATTTTAAAATAAATCAAAGTGAATTCAAAGTGATTTTGTTTAGTTTGAGTTTGATTTAATTTTGAAAAAGTGAGATGATTTGTTGTTCCTAACCCATTCCCACATGTGTTTGATATTTTTTATTTAATTTTTAGATGATTAGATTCATTTTTATGTATTAATTAGGTTAAGGTATGAATTAAGTACCTTAATTAAACCTTACCTACACCATCTTAGAAAAATTAACCAAATAATTATGAGCCAATGAGATGACATAAAACTCATAAGGAATTTAAATTTGCAATGCACCTAATAAGAAAGAGGCATAATGCAATTTGGCTCATAATTAAAGGTTAATTAAGCTAAGGGGTTTAGCTTAAGTAATTTCAAAACACCCTTTCATACTATGAATTGGGTTTTGATTTTCTTAATTGAACTTAGGCTATTAAACACCCAAGCATCTACCCAAAGTAGATTAATTAAGTTCTAGAACTTTTAGAATTTTAGAATTAATTAAGGGATAATTAATGAATTAACCCTTAATTAAGAGATTAAGGAGAGAAAGGGGTTTAGGGAATAGCAGAGGAAATGCCCCAAAATTATTTCATAAATCTCCTACTTGGATCTAACCTTAATCAACCCTAATCATAGATTAAATCACTAATAATATCTTAATTATCCCAATTACATAAGAAGGAAATTAAGAAATTCATATGCAATTCTTATAATCAGGCCTTCAATAAATCCCAAGAAAATTAGGGGAGGTAAAAGTCATCCCCTAAAATATACCCAAGAAATTTTGGATTAATTAGAGCTTAATTAAAAAGTAATTAGCAAAATAAACTTTCTAACTAAACCCAAATTCAGAGAAAAATATAATTCAAAACCCATTGAAATTAATTTTAATATATTATAGGTTGAATTATCTTTCCATAAGATTTTATTTCACATTTTTCTGAATTTTCTAGAGGGAGTTATGAATTTTGGAAGATCCTTAGTTAATTAGAAATTAATAAGGTATTTAACTAATCCCAGCTCATGACATAATGCATGCGCTATAATGCCACGCGCCACACGCGATCGCTCCATGAAGATCTGACTGAGATCTCCGCAATTTTAAAATGAATAACAGATGTATAAAGGTAAGGAATTATCTTGGCCATCCATCTAAAATGCAGATGGACATGAGAGTTCTTTCCTTGGCCAATGAGAATGTCCATGATCAGGAATCTGATCTAGCTCGATTCAAACCAAATTCAACCCACACCATCTAAAGCTAAGGAGCCAAATCCAACGGTCAAAATCCATGATTGAAATTTCTTTCACAAAGCACACCACATTGAGTTTAATGGTCAAAATCCCATACCTTGCCTGAGGTGATCACCGGACCATTCCCTTGAGAAGCTTCGTCGCTGAGAGTATGAGCACTTGAGGTTGAGTGGATTGTATGGACCAACTCCTCCTTAGCTAGCTGCTTTGATCCAATTCAATTCTTCCTTCTTTGGGAACTGCAAAAACGCTTAGCTCCTTGATGAAGTGTGCAAGGCAATTGGAGGAAATTGAGAAGAGGAAGTTCAAGAATGGATTGAGCTCCCTTATTTTCACTGTTCAAAAATTGAGAAATGAAATGGAAACTCTAGAGTTAGGATCACTGATGGCTCAAGTTCTCTAGTACTCAATTGAATGAATGATTTGAGTGAATTAGGGAGTATATCTCCCTTGAAGGATCGACTGCCAATGCTCTTGCCATTTTGATCCATTTGATAATAGGGGTTGTTTGATTAGTTAGAGTGTGAACATGGTCACTTTGAGCCAAGGAGTGGTTTGCCAACCTCCCATGTGCTTGAATTTGAGTGGGAGATGGATTTTGAATTTTATATTTTGACCCATGGGTCGGTTTGGTCTGGGAAATTGAGTTGACCAAACCCATTGGGTTGGGTGCACCACTCTTCCCTAGTCCCCTGAGCTTTTAGGAAAGCCTCAATGTGAAGAGTGTATAACCAAATTACCCATGGGTTAAGCCAAAATTTGTTCTATGTCCTAGGGTAGGATGGTCATTTTTTTTTTCACTTTGGGTTGGGATATGTGGAGAAACTAGGTTTGGCCAAGTTTCATGAGATTTGGAATTCATTTGATAGGTTGGCTCATGTTGACCATTTATGTCAAAAAAACGGGTCAAGTTGACCAATTGGTCAAATTGGGTCAAACCAAGGGTTGAGTCAAGTTCATATGACCATTTGAAATATTTTGGTGGCTTTGGTTTGATTCAATTTGGTATAGTTTTAAATTTGGCTCATATGACTTCATTTAGGTCAAATGGGTCAAGTTGACCTATTTGACCCATTTGACCTATTTGGGGTAAGTCAAGGGTAGGTTTAGGTTAGGTTAGTCATATGGAGGGGATTGGTATCTTTGTTTCCAATCAATTTTGGTTAAGTTTAAATTTGGCTCAACATGACCCCTTTAGGTCATGTTGGGTCTAAGGTCAATTGGGCTAGGTTAGTTGGCCAATTGAGGCTTTCAAGTTTCACAAGTGATTTGAAATGGACTTGACCCATTGGTTTCAATCAATTTAGATCAAGTTTTGACATATTTTGACCCTTTAGGTCAAAATGGGTCAACTTGCCAAAATTGGAATAGGTTAGCTCAAATGTTGGCTTGGTCAAGTTCAAACATGGTCATGAGTGAACTTAGATCAATGGTTTCAATCAACCTATGGTGGAATTTGAAGTTTCATTGTAATTTGACTGGTCAACCTAGGTTTGACTTGGTTTGACCAATTTGATTGATTGATCAATGATTGTTGATCATGATGAGATATGAGTTTATTTCAATCCAATTTGGGATTAAAATTAGCTCATAAGGTTTGGTCACTTTTGGTCAGGTCAATGATTGAAAAAATCAATTTGATATGAATTTCATGATAAAAAGGTGAACATGAAAGATTTTGGGTTTGATATTGTGATTGTTTGATTGAAGTTATATATGATCAGAATAGGATTGAATAGAGATCAAGGGTTTGGCTTGATTGAAATTGATAAGTTCAAGATTTTGATTTGAAGAAGAGAGGAGTTGATTTGAGTTTGACTTTGGAATTGGTTTTAATTGTTTGAATATATTAATGAAAAAATAAAAAGGATTTGATTTGAAGTGATTTAAAATGTAAGTCCATTAAGAAGGATTTAAAGGACTTGGAAAATTTTAGAGTTTGAATAATTTTGAATTGGTTTGATTGATTTAATTTATATTTCATTTATATATGTGAATATAAATGAGAATGAGAAAATCAAGAATTTGAATTGATTTGATGATGGTTTAGGCTAAGTTCATTAATGAAAAATTAATGACTTAAGGAGATTTTAAATTGAGAATTTAATTGATTTGATTTGATTGATTTACATTTATATTTCATTTATATATGTGAATATAAATGAGAATATAAATGAATTTTGAGGAAATCCCATAAGTTTAAAATGGTTTGATCAAGTTTTAGGCTAAGTCCATTAATGGAGAATTAATGACTTAGGAAAATTTTAAATTGGAAATTTAATTCTTGAAATTGGTTTGATTGATTTATATTTATATTTCATTTATATTTATGAATATAAATGTGGATATAAATGAATTATGAGAAAATATCATGAATTTTAATTGATTTAATCAAGGTTTAGACTAAGTCCATTAATGAAAAATTAAGGGACTTCGGAAATTTTAATAAGTTGATTTGGAATTTTGAGTTTAGTTTGATTGATTTGAATTTATATTTCATTTATATATGTGAATATAAATGAGAATATAAATATTATGAGAACATCTCAAAGATTTGAATAGGTTTGAATCATGATTTGGTTAAGTCCTTAAAGGCAAGATTAAGGACTTAGGAAAATTGAACTGGAATTTTGGTGAATTTTGATCATTCAATCATGGATTTTAATCATGGATTTCAATTATGAAATTGATTTTAGTTTGGAGAAAATCAACTAGAATTGATTTGGAGTTTGACTTGAAAGAAGGAAAGTGAGGAATGGCTTAAGCTAAGAGTAGGAAATTTTCCTAACACCCCTAAGGCATGACCTATTCCTATGAATCTCTTAAATCTTCTATTAGATTGAGTGTCCACCTAATCACTAGGGTTGAGAGCTCATTCTAAAAATAAGGTCAATAATCATTTGACTAAACAATCCAACAATTTGAACACAATATGAATGCATATCTTTTAATAGAAAAAGGAGGTTTCATTCATTAGCTAAATACATTCAAATGTATGAAAGTTTTAAGCAAGGCCACCATTGTTAAGACTAGGGAGTGAGGTAGGAACCTCCTTGGGGCTAAAAAGCTCATCCCAAATATCCGACTAATATACGCTATTCTTAAATACATATGGATGTATAAATAACTATAAGGATAGAAAACCATGCAAAAATAAAGTTTGATTTATTTAATTTATTTGTACAAATGAATTAAAACTTTATCTAAATTCTAATGTCAAAGTGCATAAGAATGAAATCGTAATGACACCATTGTTCTACACTAGTGAGGTAGGAACTTTCTTGGGGATACTTAAAGCCATGTGTGAATGTCCAAACTAATATACATTAATATTCATACTTATGCAAATCAACAATGAATGTAAGAAAGAGACTCCATTTCATACACTAAGTTTATATTCACATGCACCTCCTATGTATATATAACTAATGTCACAATATATATTATTATTCATTAATAATCTTTTGAAAATACATTTGAGGTTTAATAGTGATAATAGCCACACATATTTCTAATTAAGTCAATACATGCAAATTTGGCATAAAGGAAATCATTTTATTTAATTAATTTTTTTAAAAAAATGAATGCATGACTACAAGTGACAAACAATATTTTAACATGATTGGAAAGAAATAAAGCAACACAAGCATGTAATTTCATTCAATCCAACTAATTTCTAAGGATAATCATATTAAATAAGTTTATTTAAATTAAACTAAAGTTTCTTAAAGCCATTTTTGATCTTCATGTTTGATTTGATTTAGGAAATGTGAAAGAGTTTTACTAATCTTAATCATTCCATATGTGAGTTAATTTGATTTAATGAAAAATAATTAGGTTAATTTTATGAATTGATTAAGTTATCATGGATTAAGTTAATTAATTAACCCTTACCTATGTCACCTTAAGTAATTAATTAAACAATTATTAACTAATATGATATGCAAATTAATTGAAAAGTAAATAGCAATGTTCCTATGAAATGAAAGGCCTAATGCAATTCTACGTATTAAATTAAGCTTAAGGAACTCAATTATTTTATAATTTTCATACATATGAGCTAACTATAATTACATTAGCTTTATCTTTAGGTTATTGAACACCCAAAGAGCTACCCAAGAATTAATTAGGGAAAATATGTTTAATTAGGTCAATTAAGTTCATTAATTATCCAATTAAATCCTAATTATCCTTAATCAACAATATGAAATGGACTTAGGGAAAGAGAAAAAGAAGGAAGCCTATGTCTCAATCTCTAATTCTTTTCAATTAGTTAATTAAAGTTCAGATATAATTTGGGTTTTGATTGATTTGGTTAATGAGTCTAATTAATTAATTTTAAAGAGGAATGAAGAAGACTTGGAAAAGATTGGAAGAGGTGCCCCAATACATTTCCCTAAGTTTCTCCACTATTAACAGAAGCTAATGAACTTAATTAATGGATCAATTCACTATTCATTTGATTAATTATCATTAATTAAGGTAGAAGAGTAATTAAGGCTTAATCAGAATTTTCTAATTAATTATCCAATAAATTCCAAGAAAATAAGGGAGATAGATCATCCCCCAAACATCTCTAGAAAGTTTGAAATTAATTGATAATTAATTAGAGAGTAATTATGCTAATTAAATTTTTAATTAACCTTAATTAAGAAATTAATTCAAAATTAATTAATAATAATTTTCTGGATTCTCCTCTAAAATACCTTTAAAATGAGCCTTTATTTATATTTTTAGATTTTTCTAGATTAGTTATGAATAGAAGTTTTAGACTTAAAAATGAATTAATTAACCTAATTAAAGCTAACTAATCCGCCATGTGTGATGTGTGCACGCTTTCCATGTGACGCGATGGGATAGGCTATTTAAGTTATCAAATCGATTTGACTCGATTGTGGAACGCTTTTGTGATCCGACCAAGATCTAACAATAAAATGCGAGATTAATGGGATTAAATTGGCATCTAACATTTATGATCAGCGCCCATTCAGATATGGAATGACGACCCATGATCTATCTTCTTGAATGGTTCTTGTTTGACCAAAGCTCACTAGAGCTTGAATTGGGATCAAATTGATCCCACACCATCAGGAGAAGAAGGCAAACACATCCAATGGTCAAGATTAACCCACATGAAACTTTTCTTCACAAAGGCCTATGAAAAATTCACCTAAACTACAATTTTGAGGAATTACCATCGAGAGCTAATGTCATGATGGATCAAAGGTAGTTTCGCTAGAGGTGAAGCTTTGTTGAGAAGCTTGGACCTCAATTTGAAGTGAGCCGCTTGACACCAATCCACGCACATAGAACTTGACTTCAATCAACTCAACCTTGGCTTGGAAGCTTGAGAAATGATTTGGTATTGCTCGAATGATGTGGTGAGGTGTGCAAGGTTGATTGAGGTTTGGTGGAGGATTAAGCAAGGGGATTGAATAGAGTGCTATGTTTGCACAAGAGAGGAAATGAGCTGGAGGCTTTGGAATGCTCTAAGGAGGGCAATGGGATTGTTTCTCACTGGGACTCAATGTGTGTGAATGGTGCCAACCCATTGAATTGAGTGTGGGAAGGATGGATGGGATGGCTTGCTCTTCGGCAAGCCACCATGGGTGAGAGATCACACTCACGCCCACAAGGCTGGTGAGTGGAGGAGGTAATGGGGATGCCCAAGGGTGTGCAATGGTTTCTTGGCTTGAATCCATGGGGTGTTTCTTGCATGGGAGGTGAGTCAACTCACCTCCCATTGGTCCATGACCTAGGGTGGGTTGGGGCTAGGTGGGTTAGGTGGAGCCTCACTTGAGTGTTTGATGATGGTGATGGGGGAGTTGACACTTAAGGAGAATCCAATGAAAGAGGGCTTAACTAATGGTTAATTTGGTGGGGTCCACTTTACTTTGGGCAAATTTTGGGTTGAATTATAATCAATTTGGTTTAGCCACCAAAGCCCCATGGGTTGATTTTGGGTGTTAGGCTTCACTTGGTCAAATAGGTTCAAGTTGGGTTGGGTTGACCAATTGGTCAAATTGGGTCAAACCAAGGCTTGGGTTAGGTTCAAATGATCATTTGGAGTGTTTTGATTCAAGTGGTTTTGATTAATTTTTCTTAGGTTTGATTTTGGCTCATTTGAAATCAAATGGGTCAAATGGTCAAGTTGACCAATTTGACCAAATTGACCAAATTGGTTGGTTAGTGTTGGTTCATGTTCAATTGGTTAATTGAAAATGAATGTAGGCTTTGATTTGGTTTAATTGAATTAATTTGATTTTGGCCAATTTGGCTAGGTTAGGTCAAGTTGACCAATTGGTCAAATTGGGCTCAATTATGACTTTGGTCAAGTTCAATAAATAATTTGAAATGAACTTGAGTCATTTGTTGCAATCAATTTGGGTTATCATGATTTGACCCATTTTGGCTTTTTAGGCCAATTTGGGTCAACTTAGGTCAAATGGTCAATTGGACTTGGTTTGGCTCAATTTGGTATCATGTTCAATCATTGATTATGAATTGGTTTGAATCAATGGTTTCAAAATTTTATATGGTGGTTTTGGCTAATTTGGGTTTCATTTGGGCTAAAGGTTGACTTGGTGAAAGGACTGTTGGAATTTTGACACAATTCAAGTGATCACCTAGATGATGATTGATCATGATCATGAGGTTTAGGCTTGATTCAATCTAATTTGGGGATTAGAACTTGGCTCAAAAGGGTCTTTAGGTCACTTTGGGTCAAGTGGACCTAAATGGGTGAATTGGTTTTAGCTTGGTTCAAGTTTAGTTGAACTCATACATGGATTAGGATGAAAATAAATCCAATTGCAATTGGTTTGGAGTCAAATGAATTTTAGTTCATATGATAATTTCAAGTCAAAGGGTCATGGGCTTGACTTGACAATTCTTGGTTTTGATTTGATAATTATAGTTTATGTTTATATTTGGATGAGTGATTGAAGGAAAGATTGATCTTGAAGAAATCCATGGATTTTGAATTGATTTGGGTATCATTTTTCCAAGTTCAAAAATTGGCTAAAAAAGCTAAAATTTGAAATTTGATTTGATTTGGATTTTATATTTATAATATAAATGAAGGTATAAATGATTCATGAGAAAATCACTTGAGTTTGAGTGATTTGGAAGCAAATTTGACCAAGCTTAAGGATGTAGGTCAAAAGAGCTTAAGTAGGGAATTGATTTGGTTTGATTTATTTTTGGTCATTGGATGGTGGGTTCATTTATATTTGTGGATATAAATGAAGGAATAACTGATTTATAAAGAAATCAATTGAGTTTGGGCTGAGATTTGATTAAACTTATGGAGGTAGATCCATATAGCTTAAGAAAGGTCTTGATTGGGTTTGATTTAGTTTGATTTGATTTGGCTCATTTGAATTTGGATTTCATATATATTTATGAATATAAATGAAGGAATAGTTGATTTATAAAGAAATAAACCAAGTTTGATTTGGTTTAAAGGAGGTTTTGGCTAAGCATATGAAAGTGATTCACATGGCTTAGGAAGGAATTTGGAATTTGAATTTGATTTTGGGTTCTATATTTGATTTGTAATGATTTATGATTTGAATTTAAATTTGAAGGTTTGGTTTGAGGAAGGAAGCATGGATTGGGTTTAAGGCTATAGGGTAGGCAAGTTTTCTAAATCCTTATGGCTAACTCTTCTAAGTCTCTAAGCTTAGGTTAAGTATTCACCTAATCACTGAAGTGTCTTAAGACTAAAAGAGCTCTTCGTGTCTACAAGAGTCCCAGGTCTATGATGAGGAAGTTGAGAGCTCACTCAAAAGTGAGGTCAACATAAACAAATAGCTAACTTATAATATAGTGGGAACTAATTTAATGACATGGTTTTTTTTAAGAGGGTTAATAGTTTTAGTTTTCTTAGGGTGGATGTAAGTCCAATAGTTAAGCATCACTACCTTGAAAGTTAAAAGTATAAGCCTCATGATAGGTACTTTCTCAATGAATGAAAAGTACAATTCTACATGTATTAATTTATAGGTACATAAGGGTTTTGAACTCTCAAGATATCATAGAACAATAAACCTTTAAAATAGATCAAAATTTTATTTATCATAGAGTAATTATAAGTCCCACCTTTGAGTATTTTCCTTAATTTATTCTTTAAATTAGTGTCGAACAAGACATATATTCTAAAATAAATCATATAAAAAGTGAGTATTCACACTTAATATGATAATCATATTTCACCTTTTTCTTGGTGAAAGTTCAAACAAAATAAGGGTTTTATATATTCATTGACAACTCCAATTTAAGGGTTAATAAGTTATTGCCAATATGAGCATGCATCATATAATTTCTTACATTATTCTTTTGTGTTTTTACATAGTACTATTTAGGATACAAGTTGTGAAAATCATCAAAACAAAATACTAAACTAATCTTAATGAAGATTATTCTCATGTGTTTATGCCCAATGTTTAATCAATCATTGTAGCTTGCTTTAGTGGGGGATATTGATCCTTATGAATTAAATAGACTTTGATTAATCCTTATATAATATTCACAAAAAAAAAAATCTCTCATAAATAAGTTGTATGCCTCCTAAGATGTATTGATTAGTGACACTTAATATTTTTTTATGACTAACAAAGAAAACTTTAAATAGAACAATTTGATCTATTTAACGACTATTTAATTGATCTATTCATGATCTAATAATTATTTCTTGTTCATCGGATGAATTTGATCCAAAAGATGATAAAAATATACGAAAACAAAATGTAAAAATCTAATTATATTCAATTAAATTAATAACTCAATTTTTTTTATGAATAATATAAAGTTTATATGGATATGTATAAACAAACAATCATATATTTAAATTTTTTTATATGATGCTCTTATTAACTAGAATGTGATTGAATGAGCTCTTATTTGCATTTGACTCATTTAATCAATGTGATTAAAATTTTTGTATTAGCTAAACTCTTTTATCTAACAAATAAAATAAATATGAATAATTATACCACCAAACATGAGTTTTTTTTATTAATAGCAATAACTTTATAAGTGCCAAGTGGTGGCTCAAAAAACATTCTTGAGTTAACTTGATAATATCATAGATATTATTCTATATAATAACAATTCTTTATGTCATTTAAGAAAACTATAGCTATTTATGAAATTAGATATAAATTTATTATAAAAAAGAGAAATAACAAAAATAATTTGTAGGGATGTGTATTTAGTAGGTTCAATCAGTTCTATTGAATTTTTTGTTAAATCGAACTTAATAACTTAAAATAATTGAATCATCCAAATAAAGTATGAAATTGAACCAATCGAACATAACTATAATTTGATTTATTCAGATCAGTTTTTGGTTAAACCAAATAACATATAAATTTTTTTAAATTTTTAAATAAACCAAGTAATTAAAATATAATATAAGAAATTTTTTACATTAAAAATTTCTTAGACAATTAGAAATCTATCAATTTATAGAAATAATTAAATATTTATAATCAAAATTATATATTTATATTTGACTTATTTTTGATTTATTTCATTTATTAATTTTAACAGATCTCTTTTTTAAATTGAATGGAAAATCGAAAATCAGTTAATTAATATTTATACAAAAAATTAAGCTATAGATTTGAACCAATTAGTACACAACTCTATTATTAAGGTATTATAATATATTTTCTTTAACAAAGAGATAATTACTTTCTTAAAGCTACCGTCTTTAATTGTGAAAAATTACGTCTGCCTTCATATATACCGGCTAGGGTTTCGGCGCAGGTAGCGGGAGAGGGAGGCAGGAGAGGCGAGCAAGCCAGCGTGCGACGCTATACCTAACGAAACGGCGTCGAACAAGACATCATCGCCTGCGCAGGGGTCGTAGTTAGGTTATTCTCATTCTATCTATCTCTTCTTCTCTTCTCCTCTTCTATATTTAAGAGGCAATCGAGAGCATGCGACACTATAACTAAAGAAAGGGCATCGAACAAGACATCGTCGCCTGTGCAGGGGTCGTCATCGAAGAAGGCTCTCCACTGATACTTCTTTCTACTCTAAGTCTTTGGGACTAAGGTAAATCCTAAACTGTAATATTTTTCCTGCATTTAATCTACAACAATCAAACCGCTCTGACTACTTAGAAGAACAATGCATTTACTTTGCATTTTCAAAATACATTCATCCTGAAGACATTACAACCTTCGAGATTTTTTGCTTGCTTCAATATACTTTGTGATATTTTTCATGTTTTCTTCATTTTACTTTGCCTTTTCTTTGTTCAGTTTTAGCATATTGGTTTTTACTATGACGTTAATCTGAAATTAATTAAATTTAATCAAGTGGATTATAAGCTGCTGCATCTTCAATCATCAATTAGCTTCTTTAACCTTGGTTCTGTCATGGCTTATAAGGGGTCCAACTAGGTATTCTTTGTCTCTCACAGTGCCTATTAGCATTGATCGTAGCTATTCATTGTTGAGGCTTCAATGCCACAGACCAGCAAAGAACTCTTGAATCATGTTGAGAGGCCTTCTCTACTTGGTACGTTTATTTCAATTGTTGTCAACTTTTACTTAGGAAATTCAAGTTAGGAGTACAAATCATATGCATTTTTTTAATCAATGCAAAATTGTTTCAGATGGCCTTCTTCTTGGCTGCAAGGACCCTGCAACTCGAGCACGAGAAAGTAGGCACCAAGCCCAAGAGAACCTAAAAGAAAGGCCATCATTTAATCCACCTCCCAGGAGCCAAGGTGATTGTTCTTTATTGTATGCTTTCTTCCTCTTTTCCATTGGATGCATTTTTTTTCTTGGCCAGATTGAATAAAATGCTATTCTGCTTTTATGGTATGTACACTATTGGAGCACATTGGCTTATTTGTTGATTATAAATGCAAAAGTCAGTGGATAACGTATGATTTTTTAATATATTTTTTCCTTTTGATTGCTTTTTTAGTTTGTCATTTGTGCAAAGGAATATCATGACAGAGTTATGGTGATGTGAACTCTCCTGTCTACAGTTGAGAGTGCTTCTACTTGTATTTGAAAATAATCTATCATTATGCATTCTTCTAAACATTTTTTAGATTATAAAAAATGTTATATCACCCATTATCAGTTTAATGTATCATCATTAGTCTTATCCTAATTGTTTGGTATCAATTTTATGAATTATATTTCATCTATTCTTCTTAAGTTAGATGTCTAGGCTAAGGACTTTTTAGATTCTTATGATGTCTAATGCAATTAGATGACACAATGCATGCTAGCACAAATTGGATTGAAAATTTATTGTATATAAGACCATTGATTAAACAATTATTTGCTAATTTTGTTTCAATCAAGAAATATAAATATCAAATGCATAAATTATAGTTCAATGATCAAATATATTCAATGAAAAATTAGAATTGAAAAAAATTCATCAGTTGATTAAGATTCACGTTACAAAACAGAATGATTTATTTGACAAAAATCGATAAAGTTTGTAAAATCAATAATGGATTAGTTAGAAGAAAAGGGAATAATGAAAGAATTCACCAAGTAAATAAAATTCATACCAGTTTATGCGAAGAGATGACTTCCCTTGAAAAATTGATAGTTGTTCACGTGTTGTTGCATCTCACCCGAAGGAATAAACATCGAATGATTACTCCAAGGTTGAACATTATACAAAATTCAATTAACCAAAAGGTTCCTATTATATGATTAAGATTTTGTTTTGTGTAACCATGTAATTTCTTAAGCTTAGTTGTCTCATAATTGTTTCAATTGAAATCTCCAAATACATGTAGGTCTTGTCATGATAAATTTTAATAAGCTGAACAAACAAGTACCTGACACAATAACCACATGCAGCTTGTTCTCGAGTGAACATGATACATGCAAAAACAAAGAGGAGCGCTTACAACAACTTCAATAATCAATGGCTACATGTACTACAAAGCTACAATAGTTACACATGAAAACAACTCCAAAAGAGCATGAATAGGAGACTACTTCATTGAGGAACCACTTTTAGTTCATATTTAAATTGGTAAGCATGCAAAGTAGCATATCTAAATTGAACAAGATGAGAGGTTATCCATACTATGAACACTATAAATAAAGAGATTAATCCTCATTCTTATGGACATATCTTCACATGTATGTTTAGAAATAATTGAATTTGAAAATAATAAAATAAACTATATAATAAAACAAATGAAGTTAATAGTCTTCAAATTAGCAAATTGCTAGTCCACATTAATTCACTCATTGCAACATATATTGTTTAAAATTACACAGTAAGAGGTGGGTTTCGAGGCACACAATTTTGGAAAAATTGATATAAGGCATGCACCTCATGTTGGTTCTAATGAGGCATACATATCAATGTGTCTCTATATAATATGAGGTCCAAACCTTAAAAAGTAGGGTTTTGGCAATTTAAAAAATTAATTTATAAATTCAATAAATATTTTACTAGTTTTGTGTACATATATATACAACAACAACAACAAGCCTTAATCCCACTAGGTGGGGTCGGCTACATGAATCCTTCATCTCCATTGTGCCCTATTATGTGTCAAATTCTCATTTAAATCAAGTATACTAAGATCATTTTTTATACATCTTAACCAAGTCTTTTAGGTCTACCTCTACCTTTCTTAACATAAGGCAAATCTAATGCATCTACTCTCCTAATCGGGTCATTGGACGGCCGACGCTTTATGTGGTCAAATCATCTAAGACGACTCTCCCTAATCTTATCTACCACTGGAGCTACTCCAACTTTTGCCTGAATATACTCATTTTGCACATATATATAAACTAAAGAAATCAAGAATCTCTCAGCTTTCAACTGCAAGCCGCACCCTCAAGCACTCTCACCGGACACTCCCCTGTCGAATGCCGCTGCTACTCACAAAAGGATGATAGCTGAGATCAAAGATAAAGAGGAAGATTGGGAGGATGTTGACACAATTGAGAATGAGGATTGAAAGAAAGCCATTCATGATAATTTTTATTTTACCAATGACCAATTAAGTGATGAGAGTGGGGAGACTTTTGAATTCATAAATAACATTCTTAGTGACTTAGATTACTTGTTCATGTTGAACTGGGAGTGGGAGAGACTTATTATTATAATCTTATTTTAACCTGTTATGTTCTTATTTTGATATGTTATTTTGATTTTACTATGATACTTCTTTCTTTATATTTTTTTTCTTAATTTAATAATTTGATTATAAGGCTTACACCCCTAGGGATGTACAACGCCTATTGGCATTATTTTAATGCATGCATGAAGCACATGTATGGCATAATCTCATTATTTAGCAAAATACCAACTTATGGTGCATCTTTTGGCATTTGTTGTTCATTCACAAACTTTAAGTATTATTTTTTATTATTTATCTACATTTGACACTTTCTCTTTGTGGTTGGGTCCATCATTCTACGTTTTTTTTTGTTGCTTCCAGATTGGTTATTAGTGATTTCTTTATTGCCACATTTTGATTTACATTGTTTTCTAATGCTATTATATTAAATTCATCTTTATGACTTCAAGATATTCAACTCTTCTTCATACATTTGAAATGCTTTTTTATTTCAATCATTAGGTAACATGAAGGTTTATCGTAATTTTCATGCCCATTCTTTTATGCATTAGATCCATGGTATTTAGATAAATCACACATTGGTATGTTTTTATTCTGCACCACTTTTGATTGATAGTTATGAATTGTTTATACACTAACATTAATTACATATAAATCTTTTTTCTTACAGTCTTAAATCATCTATATTCTAAAATTTAATTTCTGTTTTAATTACAGATGTGTTGTTTCACTCATCAAATCATTTTAGATACACCAATCTTTCTCATATTGATCATTCACTTTACCTCACTGTAAATTTTTTAAGACATTGAGCAAATTTAATCACAATTGTGTAAAATTAGAGGCAGTTAGTGCACTCTTAATAACAAGGGGCCACAAAGCCTTGTACTTTTGCGATTTGACGGTTTCATGATTTATGTGGCCTTACTATTGTGATTGCAAACTATTTAATCATTATTAAACTACTTCTAATTCTATTTAGTACTCCATTTTACATAATCTATAATAATTTCAATACATTTTGATACACATTTTCTCCTTAATACTCACCACCTTATCAGTTGTTATGAGACTTGGTCAAAATGCCAAAATCCAGGAGCACATTTTCTCACTTATGTAATGCACTTCACTTTTTATATAAGATGAATGGATCATTTTACTAAAGATTCACTTTTTTTTTCCATTGGACATGATTATTTTCTGTTTCGATAATAAATTTCTATACAAAATGTTTGAAATAAATAACTTAACAGGCATTAAGGCCTGTGTGTGCTCGATGATTACCATGTATAGCTTTTATTATATCATATTTTCTGGAGATCTATCAGCCCCTCCATGTATATAATGACTATTTTAATCAGCAATTATCTGGAAGAAAGATTATAAGTTCCATTATGAACTTTAATTGTGATTTTATACTCCCAGTTCTAGGAAAAGTGAAGGAATTTCTTCAAGACATGGCTAAAGCTAATCAAGAACTGGAGCTCAAGGCACAGGCATGAGTCTTAGAACTCAGTTTGTTGACACTTTTACTGTTATTTCTTCTCAAATACTTCCTCATTGTTGTTTCAGGAGAACCCTTCCTCAAACTATGATATTGAGGCTCTGAATGATGATGAAAAGGAATACATTGAGATGGTATTGACATTCATTCATTCCTCTATCAATTCACCTCGAAAACATCATAAAACATGGGAAATTTAAATGACACTTATGGGTTTACATATTTAACATCTAGAGTTTGATATTTATAAATATAGCCCCGTATAGCACTCTTCCTATGTTAGAAAAGTTGTATTTCACTTTAAAAAGATTAATGGTAGTGTTATATGTGATGTAATATATAAAATTTAAATGCTATTTATGTAAATATAAAAGGGTATGTGTTATGTATGTATGAAAAAGGTTAGGTAAACATTAATTAATTGTGGTTGGTCAGTCTATATATCCAAGTGTACGAGCAGACTGGAATAGCCTCCACAATGAGTTGCCATCAAAGAAAAAGCTCAAAGAATAGAATAAAGTGTGGAAACCAGCCACATAGGGCAGACTCGCTCAGACTAGTGAGTGGCCAAGGAAGACTACATAATGGCCGAAGTTCAAATGACCTTCTCATGTCACACTAATTCACCACATGTCAAATGACTATGGTCTGACTTGCTTAGCTTATTTTATGTGTACATGACTTGCCTTATATGTAATTGAAATATTTAAGAATTGAGTTCTATGTATGTATGTAAATACCCCCTAAAAACAGTTATTCGAATTCATTAATTGTTTTCTGTTTGCAGGATTTGCTTTTGGGTGTTGCTGATCTTCATAGCAATGAAGCTGTCACTGCTGGCATCATCAATGTCTGGCTTTTTGGCCAATAGTTCGGCGGTAGCTCTTCTTCGATTAATGATGATGATGGAGATGAAAACGATTATACGACTTTGAAACATACGAGTAAGTCTACGAAACAATATACTGATGTTAACGAATTATCGGCAAAAGATAAACAAACAAAAGACCTAAGGTTGTTATGCTTTCGACTAAAAGTGATTTGTTTTAGTTAATGGTTGGCTCCATTGAGGCTGTTGTTGGTAGAACAACCTTATATGTTAACATTGAATTATATGAGAAGGTATTCAATGCCATGAAATATGTTTAGAACTTCCATTAAAGGTGTGATATCTAAATCTTTCTTGTTTGCTCTTTAGAAGTAGCTTTTCATGGCTATCTTAGAACATTTTCCATAATGTTTTTTGCTTTTAAAATTAGGTTTAGTGAGGTTTTTATTTGTGTATTTTTATTTATGGTTTAATATTTAAATCTATTGTCACACTCTTAGTTTGCTCTTCACAAGTTAGCATTTCATAGCTTTTTTTAGAATATGGCCACTTATATTTTATTTCAAGGTCATAAAGTGTGTGTTGAGGATTAATATTATGTTGGGACATTTATATGCACATCACATAATACTTATATATTTATATATCTAATTTCTAAAATTTAATATTTATATATATAATATTCAAAATTTTAATATTATATCAAAAATATTATTATTCATATTATTTTTTGAAAGAATTTTTTTTTCATTCATGTAAATTTTTCTATTATGTTTTAATGTGTCATAGTTTCAAGAAAACTATTATTCGAATTTTTTTTTAAAAAAAGCAAATATTTAAAATAATTATAATACTCAATATATCTCATATTGCTGAGATTCCATGATGCAGTAACAGATGTAGTAATGGATTTTATGATCACATGCGAAGCATCTATGTTCTATTTTTATTTTTTTTAGTTTAAAATAAAATATATTCATTGGTGATGTTTATTTTTAAAAATATTCATAAATTGTTTTAATTATTTTTAAAATTAATATGATTTATTTTCAAAAATAAAAATAATATATTTTCAAAATATATTAAATTAATATAATTTTTAAAATAATTCCCCCTCTTGTCGCTAGTAGTCATAGTGGAAGGGTTTGGTCTTACTGTAAAGTTAAAAGACGTAAGATCTTTGTGGCTCTCGATTCTAAATCATCAAAAATTTTGATTGTAGGGGTATCAAAAATTAACTCAATATGATAACTTGATACGAATCCAATTCAAAAAATTTGGGTCTAAAAATTTTTTGGACAAAGAAATTAACCCGTTTGATTTTTTGGGTTCGTGTAACCTCCAAACCTGACTTGATACACCAATTAATTTGATTCAAAAATCCAACTTGAAATTAACCTGAATTTTATACAAGAACTCGAATTTGTCTTGATTTTAATTTTAAAAAATATATATATATAGATAATTTATGGGTCGTCAATTTGGGATATTGACGTTTAATAAATGTTGTTCCTCAACCTATTCGGGTCAATTTCGATGATCAACCCAACCGTCATTGAACACCTTATTTATCTGCTTGCTTTCCCCTTTAGAGGAAGATTCTGTTGTGGTTTTGGATTGAAATTTAAAGTTCCGAGAACTATTTGTCTTTGGCTTTTGAAAAGTTTCCAGCCTTTAGAGATAGATAAAACTCGCCGACACTATTCAAACGGGATCAAAATTAAAAATTGCTCTCAAAAGCAAACGCACTAAAAAAGCTCTCCCAAATGAAACCTCAACCTACTGAGGTCATGTGTTGTGGCTTACATCAGACACCACACCTCCTTAGTGTTGGGAAACTTCCTTCTAGTGGCAAGATTCCATGTGCCATACATAGCCTTCCTCCATAGGTGGCATCCAAGTGCCCTGGCTAATGGCAGCCTTCTTGGAACTTTATGGATGCTCCTTAGAGGATGAGCCATCATCCTCCTGAGTATCTTTAGTGTTAGCTTTAGTTTTATGTGAGTTGTTGGCTTTATGGACTCAATGAAGCTCATGATCATATTCTTAAGAATAGAGGAAGGTGAGCTAGTATGGTTAGTACAATGCTTATATTTGTGGCAAATCCTCCCACAATTGAAGTGCAATAAGGAGATGGCCTCATGTTCGAAAAGTTGTCAATTGAGGGAAAGTGATAGGTGACATAGAGAGCTCTTACATAAAGGGGTGATTGTTAAGTCACTTTAAAGGGTGTTTAGTCTAACATTAGTTAATTGAAAATTATGTTGGTAAATACTAATTAACAATTGAAAATTATGTTGTGGATTATGTACTTTTTTTGGATTAACATTACTAAATTAATTTGAATATAACCCGTTTAACCTAATAATAATGTGTTTTTAACTTTTAAAACTTGAACATGAGTGGTAGTTAAACCCAACATTCAGCTAATTTTGGGTTATTTAGGTTACCCCTAATCTCAACCCAAATAATAATTCAGTCTACAATTTAGATGTGAACTCGAACGAACTTGAATTTTTTTTAGTCGAGTTTATATCGAGTCATTTATTAAATGACACATTTCAGCTATGGTTGAGCAAGATGCAAGAGTAGATGACTCCTATAGCATCATCATATGGTTAAGCGAGTTCTTGGTGCATAGTTCTCATTGAAATTGAAAAGTTATCTTTTGAGTAAAACTGATATTTGATATAGAGAACTCTCACATAAGAGTCGATTGTTAAGGCACTTTAAAGGGAGTTTAGTCTCGCATTAGTTAATTAAAAATTATGTTGGTAAGTACTAATTACCAATTGATTAGTCCTCATTAATATGCACAAGCTTTTGGGTTAAAAATGAGTTTAACAATTAGTTCATCTAACCCAACTATGATCCCCTATTTGCTTGCTAAAATTATCCATCAATTAATGACAGTCTACAACAAAGTAGAGCACCACACAAGCAACCTATTCTTAAATATATCAATACTTGATAGAAGAGAGAGAGAGAGAGAGAGAGAGAGAGAGAGAGAGAGATTAAAAAATACATATTTACTCAATTATTTTTATATTATATACAGACTCAAGAAGAGATCAAATAATAAAAATATAATAAAGATGCATATTGTCAAAAATGAAAAGTATAAAAATAATAAATAATGTGAATTTCTATTATAAATAGTTACTATGTGCAATTAAGTTAAAGATGGCATAGAAGATGTCTAATTTGAGCTTCAAAACATTAATGAACATAGGTTAAGTAATCAAAAGAATTATTGTCCATAAATTATGTCATAAGAGGAATGCAATCAATCTGATGTACAAATTCAATAACAATTAACAATTTTTGTGTTAGAGAAGACAAATAAGATCCTTAAATAGAGATATCATTAGAAAATCTTGATGGTGTTCTTAATGGATCACATTGATAAGATGTATTGAGAGAGAACATGATATCATGATGCAAATTAATGATTAACTCATTAGAGAGGAGATCTCAAGTCACATTTCTTTGGCAATTTAATGCTAAATTAATTGTGTTTTCAAGCAACAAATCATAATTCAATAATATAATAAAAAAATTATTAATAATGAAAGAACATGCTAAGATTTAAGATTTCTCAGATTTTTGTCGCAACATTTTGGCGTAAGCCTTTCTCTCCTGCTCAACTCAACAACAACAGCAACAACAAGCCTTTATTCCACTATGTGAGGTCGGCTACATGAATACTTCTTTTCCATTATGTCATATTAAGTGTCAAAATCTCATTTAATACTATAAATCAAGGTCATTTTTTATACATCTTAATCAAATCTTTTTAAGTCTACCTTCACCTGTCTTAACATAAGGCACATCTAGTATATTTACTCTCTTAACTGGGTCATCAGACAGCAAACGCTTTATGTGGCCAAATCATCTAAGGCAAGTCTCTCTAATCTTATCTGTCGCTGGAGCTACTCCAATCTTATCACGTATATATTTATTTCATATTTTATCACTAAGAGTAAAGCCACTCATCCATCTGAACATTCTTATCTTCGCAACACCTAACTTAATTTCATGCTTCTCTTTTATACATTCTGTGTCATAAATTATTGTAGGTCTTACGACCAATCGCAAAAATAACATCTCTTATAATAATTTTCCAGTTCTTAAATATAATGGTATCCAACTCATTCTACAAAGCACAAACCTTCTTTTTGTTGCAGCTAGTTCTATCTTTATTTCTCCTAAAAGAAATTAAAAATTAATAATAAGATGCTTGCTGTAGATTATTTACTAAAATCTCAACATGAAGTTTGGGAATTACAAGAAGAAATTGTAATAAAAAGGATAAAGGATATTAACTAAATTTTTTTCAAAATAAAGTTTTCTATCCTTGTTTGGCTGATTAAAAATGAAGTTTTTATTAAGTTAGCTCGGCTATATGAATCATTCTTCATCATTGTGTTCTATTAAATCTCAAATTCTCATTTAATTCTAATGAAATAAGATTATTTTTTATTCAACCTAACCAAATTTTCTTAGCTCTACCTCTGCCTTTCTTCACATAGATAAAATCTAATACATCTACTCTTTTAACTAGATCATCTAAGTCATCAGATGGCCAACATTTTATATAACCAAATCATCTTAGTCAACTCTCTCGAATCTTATCTACCACTGGAGCTACTCTAAGCTTTTCGCGTATATATTCATTCCGCATTTTATCTCCAAGTGTAGAGCTACTTATCTCTGCAACACTTAATTTAATTTTAAGCTTCTCTTTTATTGGTTAATATTCTACTTTATAATTCATTAAAAGTCTTACCACCATCTTATAAAATTTTTCCTTTAAATCTCTTATCACACAACAGATAAGATACATTCCTCCACTTCAACTATTCAAGTTGAATTCTACTAATAATAACCGCCAAATTGGCATAAAAATAATAAAATCACTTAAAATTTATATTTTTAAAAACAATTTAATTTACTTTTATAAATTAAATATAAATAATTACAAATACTATCCAACGTATTTTTTTTATAGACATATGAAAATATATTAAAAAAAAAGTGTTGGTAAATAGGCCATTAAAAATAAGTCTTTAGCTTGACAAAGGTTAGAATATCAGAGTAGAAAACTATCAAACTAAAGGAAATACATTCTCACGTAGTGCAAATTCTGTCTTATAAATAAAAAAATCAACATTAAAATAAATAAAATAAAATAAATGAAAAAAAAACCAAGAACAACTTATAAATAAAAATAATAATATTTTTTTATAAATTAACTATTTTGTCTTAAATTGTATCTAATGCTTCTTCACTATGTCAAAATCATCTAAATATAACATAATTTTTTTTAGTATATGTTATCAATGAGCATAAAAAATTATTATTTTTTATTTTATTTTATAATCTTATCATAATAATCTTCATTGTTCAAAATATATTTTCAATTAGTTTAGCCAAAACAAGTAATTTTATAACCAATCTTATCAATTAACCAATAAGAGAAAATATAATTGATTTATGAATTGACCAACAAGTCTCTAGAAATGAAAAAAAAAAACATATCAAAATCTAGTTATTAATTTTTGCTTGGATTAAACCTAAATCAAAGTTAATGAGCTATGATTAACTCGACTCAGTGTTTAATTGAGCTAACTCAAGGCTTGACCTGCCATGAGGTTGGATTAAACAACATTAAGCCAATCAATAGCCAATCTCCAAGAGGCAATTAATAGCTTCTTAATTACCACTTAATTATTTAACTAATTAACAGCAAAACCAAATGGTTAATTAACCAATATTCAGTAGTATCAATCTATTAGTTAAAAGAGTCGATACAGTAAAACATGCATCGGTTGTTGTATCCCTACTATGCTGTATTTATGAGAACTCTTTGAGAATTGAAGCTTTTCATTTCCACATAGAAGAAAAGGGCAGCCTGCATCAGAAACATAAGCATTTTGAGAGCCAGCCTAGCATTAATTAGCCAAACTATTTGCATGTTAATATTAAAAAAAAACTCTCATTTAATTTCTAAGTAAACTAGAATTTGAAAATTTTGGAGAAATTCTGTTGAGAAAAATCTGATAAATTTAGGATAGATTTTTTAGCATTTGAATATGATGCAAATTGATTCTGGAATTCAAGCCATTTTCCTTTTGTTATGCATGGTTATTATATGTTTCAATAACTTTATTAATTCACCTACTAAGCCTTTAGTTATAGAGAGATTATTACGTAATCATGTATACACTCCAATAATATAACGTATGACGTGTAATACAAATAACTTAGAAGTGTATTGAAATATAATATTAACACGATAATATAGATTTATACACACATCAATACACAATATTTAATAACCAATACAAAACACTTTACAGACAATATATGTAATTATAACCAAGAATGATTATATTATTATCAGACAACGCATAATCGACTCGCATAATAATTTTTCTTAGTTATAAATCAATATCAAAGCTTGACCAGTGATTCAATGACTTGTAGAAGCAAAAAAAAATTAAGTTTTTTTATAAGCATTTTTATGACATCATATTATAAGCACTTTTATTTTTCTTGTTATGTTATTAATAAAGACTTCTTTAATACTATAAAATACTATTAATTTTACTATACTTACACTTATATGTCTATTTTTATAATTATTTATATATAAAACTTTTTTCTTCAATATAAAATATATTTATTTGATCTTGAATTTGATTTTTTGTTGAGAAAAATCTGATAAATTTAGGATAGATTTCTTTAGCATTTGAATATGATGCAAATTGATTCTAGAATTCAAGGCATTTTCCTTTTGTTATGCATGGTTATTATATGTTTCAATAACTTTATTAATTCACTTACTCCTTTAGTTAGCGAGATTATTACGTAATCTGGATGTAGCTTTTACCGACTCCAATAATATAACGTATTAATGCTCAAGAATACAAAATAACTTGTGAAGTATTGTGTATTGATATAATATTAATTGCACGATAATATACGGTATTTATACACACATCAATACACAATATTTAATAGCCAATACAAAACACTTTACATACAATATATAATAATTATGTATTAACTAAGCAATGCATGATATTATGTTATTGAAGACCGAACGTACAATCAGACTCCACGCATAATAATTTTTCTTAGTTATAAATCAATATCAAAGCTTGACCAGTGATTCAATGACTTGTAGAAGCAAAAAAATTAAGTTTTTTTATAAGCATTTTTATGACATCATATTATATGAAAAAGATACAACAAGAAAAAAATTAACTTTTTTATGAAAATGTGATTACTGCAGGACAAAATATCAAGAGAAAATACGACAAATATAATTTTATTTTTGTGATATTCATTTTTCTTTTTTTTTTTATTTTGACAAAAAATATTAGTTTTGGGCTCAACTTGTTTCATATCATGCATTTTGACAAAAAGATATTTCAATTATTATAAGTGATGTTATATTGACTATATATTTATATGGGAAATGGTGTCATATCAACATTGACCTTTCAAGCATTGTCAAATAAAGGATGAATGGTAGCATGACTATGTTTATTTATCATTCAACCCCTTAAATTAAAATAATCAAAATTAACCTAAGATGGTCACCATACCAAAATCAAGAACTCACATCAAATTTAGACTCAATTATTTCAAGCAAGTCACTTCATTAGTAGGCAATCTATCTCTATGGAGTGTTTGAATCGATGCACGAAGTTTAGCTCAATGTGTCCACCTCTAGTCCATAGCCAAACAAGGCCTATGTATTACTCATTTCCTATTGATGAGTGAAATGTATATTGAATATAACTAGAGGGAATACTAACTCCACAAAAAGAATAAAATATATGATCCTATATAACCCCATTTTCAACTCTATCAAATAATCACATCCTAAAACCACCACCTCCCTCATTGTGAAGTTAGGAAGTTCTTTGCATAAGAAAATGAATAGTTTAGAACATTTCATGTTTTAGACAATCCAAGGGAAGAAGAAGTAATAATGACTAAATGCAATGACTAAGTATAAATAAAGGTTAGATATAGTAAGCCAAAATTTGAGCAAATCATTGATAGTTGTCTTACAAAGCGAAGCTAAATTATCATTAGATGGACAACCATTGATCGAGTTTTGGCCTTAACATCCCATGCAAAATGTTCCACAAAATATAGTCTAGAAGGCCTATAATCAAGTTGAAAGATGAATAAATAGCACTCAACTCCAAAAACTTTTTATAATGAATATCACATGCATTTCTCATTTATACTTTAATAAGTAAGGGTTAACTATTAAGATTGTAAGTCAAATTCAATTATAGTACAATTTCTTTTTAATAGATTCTTTCAGGTCGACAATTATTGTAAAAATAGACCTTCCAACATTAGTTACTCTATTAATTCAATATTTATGTCAAATTGTAGTTTTTAATTAGATTTCTACGGGATGTTGAGTTTAAATTTTGTTTATTTTTATTTACTAGTTGATATTTTATTTTTCTTGTTATGTTATTAATAAAGACTTCTTTAATACTATTAAATACTATTAATTTTACTATACTTACTCTTATATGTCTATTTTTATAATTATTTATATATAAAACTTTTTTCTTCAATATAAAATATATTTATTTCATCTTGAATTTGATTTTTTGTCTCATAAGTTGAAATTAACCACATCATCATGTATAGCCTTCCAAACCAAGGTGTGACATTTCTATCCTAAGATCTTTCATTAAATATCAAATTGCTAAATGCTTCAACTCCTTTTATGTCCCCATTGTCTCCAATAACTATCCTCAAATCAACTTTTAACCCTAAGAAAATGCCAAAAAATGTATTGACTTTAAATACCTTCCATAGATATGTCCCCATTCAATGCCCCTTTAAAACATGAGTAATGGTCATTAATGTATATAAAAAAATACTCTCAAAATACTAATAATTTATAAAGTTATGAAATCTAAAAATTTAAAGAATTAATTGATTTGATATAGTATCACATAAAGACAAATTAGATCAAAATATTCTATGCTAGTGAGGATGTAGCATGTCTATGATCAGTGGATAACTTAGAATGATGACATAATGTTATGATTATGATCAAATTTTTTATATTATTACATGACATCTAAGCTCACCCTTAGTCTATGAGGTCTTTTTAGACAAAATAACTCATGATTATGATAATTATCTTGGAATTAGGTTGAGTCAACTACCTATGTTGACTAAGTAGATCAGGGTTCATGACTAGACGTAATAATAGAATCATGAGATTTTGAACAAATGAGTCATTAAATCCTTTAATTAAACCCCCTTTGAGCATAAGATTAGATTATCTTCTCATAAACCAAGAGAGCCATTATAACCACCAATCTATAGAAGAACCTACAATTTTAACTTTGATAAAAAGCTTTCCCTCTTAAGGGTGAGATAATTAATTATGGGAATAATCTAATCTCAAATGAGAAGAAATGTTAAGCTTTTTAGATTAAATTTTGTCATAATTTTTGAAAATTTTCACTTTACAAACATTGGTAAATTATGTTTAGAGTTTGCCACTAAATCCTATAAGATTTTTTAAAGGTTTAATTTAATTCATGAATTCAGACAAACCATTGAATCGAGTAGTCATTTATAAAGTGGAGACTAAAGGTGTCATGTCCAATATAGTCTTGCAGGTGTGTGCATATATGTATTTGTGTGAAACTAGTTTAATAGACTAAAATCATAAATTTTATATGAATTAAACAAAATTTTGATGTCTTTGTGTTTATATTCTCTTTCTCATTCATGTTTACTTCAAACACATCATTTTAGACTCTATATACCTACTTTGTAATCTAAGATTAACAAAAAGCATAATAAATAATCAGGATTTTAATACCTAACAAAAAATAGGTTTACCAATTATCTATTTTATAGGACTATGATCAGCTCAACTTATTTATATAAAAAAAAAATTACCCTAATTTTAGAGACGGATCGGCGCTCTCGTTAAGATCTTGCGAACAACCCAAGTTTGAAACATTGCTAACACATTCAGATGATTGTCCATCGTCAATCACAGCATTTTCTGCATTATCTGGATCAGCATTAGCAGCATCAACTTCCCAAATTGTGTCAACATGCAACTCTGATATCTGCATTAAAATAATTTTATAATAGGTTGATTATATGTTAAGAATATATTCATGAATCAAATGAATAAATAGTTACTCGATTTCTCAGTCGCGCATTTTCTTCCATTAACATTCTTCCCCAAAAAGAATTTCTCATATAACATACCACAACATCATTCAATCTGTATAATCTGCAGTAGTTCTATATATGGTTTATTCCACCTTTTGCTGAAGATCATTGATCTGCTCTACAATCTTCTGTTCCTGATGTTTATTTAAAGATGGAGATTTGATTAAACTATGTGAATAATATAAAGAAAGAGAAAAAAAGTTTTATGATTAATTTTAATTATACCTTCTTCTCCAGCACACGACTAAGTCCAGATTCTAAGCTGCTCTCTATCTTCTGCAGCTCCTCAAGGTCTAGTTTATCAATATCTTCTCCTCTCAGCCTCCTGCAAAATTTGTGCACTCATTTCACACACACACACACACACACACACACACACAGAGAGAGAGAGAGAGAGAGAGACCTGAGTTGTAAGGTTAGTTCAGAAGCTTGTTTGCATAATCTTGCACCATCATCACTGTTGTCAAGCTAAAAGACAACATACAAATGCCAATATATAGATATGACTACAAAATAGCCGAGCCAATTTAGTATAAAGCAACAAGGAGATATAACCTTACATCATCAAAACTACAAATTAAATAAAAATCATGTCAAAATTACAATATTATACATAAGGATTTCTGCTTGACATACTTCAGTAGTTGATAGTACGCAGCTTTGATAAAAATAGTTGCTAGTTGAGATAATTTTTTGTCATAATACCATGAATGAGACATTAAATAGATAATAAAAAAAACTTTTTTATCTATGAAAATTGCAAATTTTAACTATATTTTGATGAATGCAACTATATGAAACAATCGGTCTTAGAATAGCTTACTTGCAAAACCAGAGATGGCTGATCTCCTCTTGAGATGCTCTTTGATTGCAAACTATGCTTTTCGATGATTTCCTTCATACTTCAAGAAAGAAAGTAAAAGAATAGACTTAATATAAGAGCCAACATACTTCTGTCCAGCTTATAAAGGGTAGCTGTCAATTCATAATTTGTAGTATGTGTCAAAAATTTCTCCTGTTTCAATAGCAGAAATTGCTATCGATAAGGTTGCCAAAATTTTTATTTTTTCTTTGAAGTGAATGTAACAAAGGTAACTCAAAATCCAAGTGTTAAGGGTCTGTCTCAAAAAGTATGCTTATGGCTGATATGAGAATTATTCTGATAAGGGAATGCCAAGGATCTTCTAAGTATTGGATGGTTTATGGTTTTAGCTTATTGACCAAGCTTTTCTAAGGCGATTTCCTTTCAAATTGTAGCTTTGTAATTATCAAAATTTCTTGTACAAGATCATAATTATTACATATATTATTTTTAGTCAATAATTTATTATTTAAGATGGTTTTGAATAGTGCATTATATATATATATATATATATATATATATATATATATATATATATATATATATATATGTATATTACAAGCATTTTAAGTGTCATTGGTTTTGAATTTAAGTTAGGATTGAAGTCAACATATTAATAGCTAAGATTTTGATGTGTGTATGTGAGTTTATATAGCACTTCAATATTGGCATTTTTTTATTATAAAGGAGACCAACATAAGCAATTACTCCTCTATCGAACAAATGAGTAAAATTGAGGACACTGAATACATACTTATGCATATGTGTATATGAGCGGGCGTACATATGTTTATACCTTTCCATCACAAATTATGTGTGCTTTTTGATGGTATATTTATAGCACAACTTCATAGGTTGGTTTGAAATGGAATATTTATGTCGCAAATTTGTAGATTGTGGCTACATGATTATACATACTACTATCATTAAAGATAGAGAAAGCTAATCCTCCACAAAAAGTAAATTTTTATACTGTAATCTTCAAATGCAAGATTAAAAATATTACTATTGATTTGCAACCTAAGAAAAACTTGATGATCTAATTTTATTACATTTTATAAAAGTTTTTTTTTGTAATATATATATATATATATATATACTTTTTCTCATATGTCATTTGAATTATCTTTTAGAAGAAGAATTTTGGCAAGAAAAGAATTTTATGAGGAGATCAAGATTTTGTATGTTCTCAGTGCCATTTGAGCATGTCCTTAGTTTATAAAACATTACATGCCAAAAGGAACACACGTTATCAACAATCTAAAGATATTATACTTGGAGACTCTTTCTCATTTTAGTTAGATGTCATCCCTCATATTAATTTAGACACCATGAATTTTTTCTCTCTTATTGATCTTTCACATGATCCAGATAAAAGCTCAATATACAGGCTGATCTAGATGCTCTCCACCAAGATCATTAATAAAATGTTTAATTTCAAAATACAAGCAATGATACTAAGGATACTGTTTTAACAACTAAGCTACCACCCATTTTTTTTATTATTATTCTCTCAACATTGTAGGAGACTCTTATTGATAAGTTGGAGAAGTTCTATTCATTAATCATGGAGTACTCTAATTGTGATTGTTTTAACTAGCTTATAGTATATTGGTTTAGGTGTACTACAAAACCCTCTCTTAATAACCAGATCTGTCATTAAATAGTATATGCAAGTTAATCCTCCTACTTGATTTGTCTTTGCCCTAGTTCTATGTTTGTTGCTTGATCATGCCATCCTTTAGTGCTTTTGAGCTTATTTTCTCCTTAGATGATTCTTTGGGAGAATTTTCAGTTTCTATTTATCTGTATGATCTAATCATTCTCTCTCTCTCTCTCTCTCTCTCTCTCTCTGATAAGATAACCCATCCACACACTATATAGCATACACACATGTATGACATTATATCACAATCTTTTGTGTTATGTTTGTATTTTTAAAATTAAATCACACCATCCATGCTCATCTACATTTTAAAAACCATTGCTAGGGGCTAAGTTTCTTTTTAAACTTTTGTTAAGGTCTAATCATTCAAAAAATGTGAAGGCCATATATATATATATATATATATGAAAAAAAAATGTAGAAAGGCAAAATAAGCATTTGAGAGCATGATGTTAAGTGAATATTTTCCAATTGATATATTTAGTCTTAAAAAGGAGGAATGAAGTAATTTTTTTTCATATTTTATGGTTCATGTTCTTCAAATATATAAAACTACTTATAAGATATATTATATATTTTGATATTAAAGATGATTGGGGTTTAGGGTTTTTTTAGGTTATTTAATTGTATTTTGCATTTACATGTATAGTAATCAGCAAATGTTTCTCTTCCCATAGTGATTGCATCTAATTTTTGTAAAATTTTATTATTTTGCACTAAAAATTATAATAAATATGTTCATTAATTCTATTTCAATATGATTTATTAACTTATTAGAAAACACTGTCTGAAAAATGATAGATCAGTATTTTCTGAAATCCATTGCGTGAAATATATTCAATTTTAACACATAAAATAAAATAAATAAAAATATAAATCAGTATTTTATGAAATCCAAAGATTATTTCTCGAGGTCGAAGCCCACACTGATAAGATCAGATCAGAAGAGGCCCAGCAATGAACATTACTACAGTAATATCTACAGTTTCACGAGGGAGCAAATCTTCCTGTGCTGTCAAGGGACGTAAGTACGGCATCAAATAATTAAAGAGAGAATAAGAAACAGTTCAAGGCTTTTTATTCAATATTTTCGCATAAATTTACGATTAACTTCGCCTAAAAACACTGAAAAATAAATAAATAATTAATCCAAAATTATAAACAGAAGTTATACAAGCTCGTGGATCCAAAGTTATGTCAAACAAAACTGAGGAAAAAACAGGATTTATATATGATAATAAGGAGAAAAGCAAGATCAAGATCTCTGAACATATAGGTAAATATGCGTGCATACCTTGAGCTGGAGAACTGGAAGAGCTTTCCAGTAGAAGAGAAGATTATGAGACCGACATCAGCATCACAGAGAATAGCGAGCTCCTGAGCTTTCTTGAACAGCCCTTTCCTCCTCTTCGAAAAGGTCACTTGTCTTGCTGTTGCGTTATCTATCTTCCTTATCTTTATCTTCTCTCGCGCCATTTCTTCAACCTCACAAAAATAATAAAAACAGATCGCGAGAGAGAGAGAGAGAGAGAGAGAGAGAGAGAGAGAGAGGGAGGGAAATAAACAGAGAGACGAGTAAAATTTGCCTTAATTGGTAGAGGTATATGGATCTGGCGGCGAAGGGCTTTCTTCTGCTGGAAAACAGAGAATAGAGGAGGCTAAGGACCGGCAGACTAAGGAGAGGAAGAGAAAGGGGAAGGAGAAGAAAGTTAAAGCCTTTTGTGGTAAAATTGCGCTTCTCCATTAATCATCACAATGGCGTGGGTGACGGAGCTGTCTCCCTCAGTTTGTACGAACCACAGCGTCAAGCATTGAAAGAGGTTTGGTGGTGAATGATGTGGTTAATTGTAAGAATATAGTGGTTTTAGCATTGTTATAGGATGCTATTTTTTTTTTTTGTTTTATTTACCGTAATTCTTTTCATAATTAAAACAAAAATTTTACCGTAAAGTTACTTTTATTTTGTTGAATAAACTATGTAAAAATATTTGACTTTATTCTGTAAGGACGTAAGATTGAAATTTTTATTAATTTATCTTTTTATATATATATATATATATATATATATATATATATATATATATATATATATATATATTTTAATAGATCGTTTAAGCAATTAAATTCTTAGGTGTAACCGTGCTAGAAAATCAGGAGATAATATGAAAGTTCTCAAACTTTATTGAAATCACCCTTACGCGATTTAAAGAAGAAAAGAAAACTAATTTTACTGAAAATCTCGAAAGAGGAAAACAATAGTAAAATCTTCCGTATGTATCATTTTACAAAATCTTAGATAACGGATTACATAATTGTATATGAGAATGGAACAACGTATGTTTACATTCATGGTACAATTCTTGAAATAGTAGAATGATGGCGAAACGGCATGGCGGCGATGAAGGTATCATGATGGAGGCCGGATTGATGGCAATGAGGATCGGTACGGCGGCCGGCATGGTTGATGATTATCGGTGATGGCAATTATGCTTGAGGATCTTCGCTTTAAGGCTCTCTCCTCTCTCTTTGCTCATATGAAATGAGGTATTTATGATAGGAGGAGTGATAATCTCATATGTAAATCCAACCACTCCTTCATCGGACGGCTCAAAATGATTCATTCGATCATTTGATGTATTTTAAGTATTTGAATGCTTAAATGAAGTCGGGATTATAAGATCTTGCTTGTTAGATTATCGTCAAAGCGCTCGATTGGTATAAACACTCAAGTATTTATGGATTTAACGATATCCCAAAGTTTTCAAGGATATTTTAAATGCTTGATCTCGAGTTTATTGAGGATCAACTTACTTTTCAGCATTCGTCTTGAGTTAAATTTTATGTCATATCACCCCTATTTTTGGCATCTCAACCATCCAAAAATATTTATGCCATATACTTGAAAATAGCAAATTATTCAATGAAATTTGTGGGTCCATTAACCATACATTTTTGAGAGCGGATCTTCAGCACAAGATTATGATCACGCGGAAGTGGTGCAGGCGAGATGTGTGGTATCGTGGGTATCGGATCTGAATTCGGTTATGGACCCATCCCGGGCACTTGGTGCTAGCGTCTGGTGCTTTTGGCCTTCATGAAGCGGTCCAGTAGCGGGGAAGCGGCATGTGGCGCGGATCTTCTGATGGCGTCTGGCCGGAGCTCCTATGATGGCAGCACGCGATGAGGTATTTTGTTTTTATCCTTTTTGCTTTTAGCGATTTTGCTTTAAGCCATTTTTCTTGGATTTTGACCTTTTGCTCTATGTCTATAAAACCCCATGGAGAAGGCACACTTCTCATGTGCTCTAGTGCTTCTCTTCTTCTTGAGTGAAGGTCGTTGGCGCGATTAAGACCCGGTTGAAAACTCAGTTTTCCCCAAAGATGTGTCCGACCTCGAATACCGGGTTGGAGGAGATCAAGACCGTAGTTCATACGAGGCTCCGTTCCCTGAAAGAGTGTGTGACCTCACCGGTTAGGCGATCAAGACCCGATGGTTCATGCAAGACTCCAGTTTTCCCTCGAAGAGGTGTCAAGACCTCATCGGACCGGCCGGTTTAGAGGTGATTAAGACCAGTTCATCTGGCAGACTCCATTCCCTCAAAGAGGTGTCAACCGACCTCTTGACCGGCCGGTTTGGGCGATGACAGTCTGGTGAGGCTCTGGTTTTCTCGAAAGAGGCATTGGCCTTGTGACCGGCCGGTTTGGGCGATCAAGGCTCGTAGTTCCTACTTCTTTTTGTAGGAAATTGGATTTCTTGAAACTTTAATGGATGGTTCAGCAGTTGATAACCGCCAAAGTGGCGGAGAAGTGTTAGCTAGGAACCATCGTTCGAATGACTCAGAAAGTTTGGCGGTAATTTGAGCATCATTGAGGGAGTATCTTCTCTCTCTCTCTCTCTCTCTCTCTCTCTCTCTCTCTCTCTCTCTTTCATATGTATGTATCTTTTTTCGTGGTCGTAGAAAAATTTTATCCCAAGCTATCCGTGAATGAGAGTCAAAAGGATACCCAAGTATTGGGGTAAGTAAGCTTACAAAATTTCGATTTTGTCCTTTATTCCTCTTTATTTATCATGTATTTTCACAGGGTGATAACCAGAAGAAAACCCATAATGTGACTGCTACAAACGATATATCATCTATTATCACATCAGATAGTTTAATGGTGTTCCGTAGGAAATTTTACTTCCCTAATGAGTTGGTGGTCATTGTTGCTAAAAGTCGATCGCAGTTCTCCACCTCCAGGTACTTTACTATTTCTGAGATGATACTTCGTGCGGGACTGCGATTCCCTTTGGCTCCCGAGTTGATTGAGATCTTCAAAATATATGATGTAGCTTTATCACAATTTTCATTTCGAGCTTTAGTGGTCATCGTTGGTTTGACTATCTTTGTTAGAGAGCGTGGTGTTACTTTGAATATCAAATACTTGTGTTAAATGTGTAGATTCACATGTGATACTCAGGGACGTGTTTCTTATCAGACTATAAAGAATTGGATAGAATTTTTGACGGATCCCTAAAATTGGTTTACTGGATTCTTTTTTTGTGAAAAATGAGTGGGGCCTTCCTGAGAGATGGGGGATATTGAATGACCTTCCAGATCCATTGCTGATTGCAGAGAATGAGATCTTGGCAAACCTTAATATTCCTAATGTAGAAATCTTACAACATGAGTTACGTCACATTAGCAAATATATAGTTGAAGATAGAATGTTCAAGGTTGGCCTTTCCATCCAGGCAGGGAGATCTCATTTTTTTCCACTAAATAGGTCAAGTAAAGATGATGAAAGGTCTCCTCATATTCATAGGATTCTTTCAAGAAGCTCGTCAAATCGAGGAGGTGGCAATATTTCTTCCTAAAGAAAAGAAGACATCATGAAGTGACTACGTCGAGATATCTGAAGAAGATGTTCACCCCGAGAGTTTAAGTTTGAACTCATGATGGGGAGTTCATTTCTTGACATTCACGAGAGGTGTTAAATCACATATGCATTGGGCGTCAACGAGCAGATGAATTGGTACGTTGTCTTCCCTTCTTTCTTCTTTTCTTCTTTTCTTCTTTTCCTCCTTCTTTTCTTTTGTGTAATATTTGTGATGATTTTTTTTCTTTATAGGTAACTCAAACATTAGGGCTGATGGCTCATTTGGGTGTCTCTTTAGACAAGTAGAATACTGAATTTGTGAAGGTAAAATATAAATATATGAGAGAAAGATGAGTGTTAAGGCCAAAGAAGTGGCGACTTTGAGGATCAACTAACCGTGCGACGAGCTAGCGAACATGTCGACTTCTCTTTCTCTCCGGTCGGGAGGTGGAGCGCCTTAGTGATTGAGGTGAGGGACAGACTGTAGAAGAGAAAAGACTCAAGGCACTTTGGAGAAGAGAGCTCTCGGCGAGAAGAAAATATTACAAGATCGTCTTTCTGAGAAGGAGCATATAATGTCAGAAGGGGAAGCAAATGAAATCTCTTTGAAGGCAGTAGAAGACTTTAAGAACTCCTTGGTTTATCGCGGTGCCATCGAAGACCATGTTCAGGAAGATCGTAATCATATTCTTGATGTTGAAGTGAAGGATTTGGAGCACCAATATTTAGAGGAGGGCTTCATCCATGGGTTCCTAAAAGGAATCGCAGTGCATCAAGGAGCTAGTATTGAGAATCTATCTCTCGCCAAGTATCAAGACTCTCGTCGGAGATGAAGGAGTTGAGTGAGCAAGGAGCATCTCCTTATGGTGAGGAGGATGTTGATATCACCAACTGATATGATGTAGCTTCATTTGAGGATGCATTTTTTATTTTTATTTTTTATCTATGTATTGTTATTAGTGTGTATCAGAATCTTGATTCTTTCTCATATCATCATGTTAATGCTGTCAATGAATTTTTTTTTTTAGATGATACGCTTTTTTGTTTATTTTTCGGGATGGTGGTGAATATTATTCGATCTTGCTATCTGATGAGGTTGAATTGAATCCACGGGAGATTTTTGACAATCAGAGGTTGTTTGTCAAAGTGTTACTTGATGATGTTAACATGTATGGAAGAGGTCGGATGTCCACCAAGGACCTTTTGACCTATCTAGGTATCGAAAGTGTTACTTGACTTCTTACCTATGGAAGAGGTCCGATCAAGTCCCCTTAAGATTGATTATGCCCGATTGAGATACGTGAGTTGTATATTTCTCAAGTGGGAGGATTAATGAAGAAGAAACAAGCTTATAAGAAAAAATCTATAAATTCATTACTCTGATAAGTTCAATGATACAATCATAAGACGATTTTAACACGGATATGAGTTTCAAGAAGAAATGATGACAACAACAGTAAGTCTTTACCCCACTAAGTGGGGTCGGTTACATGAAGAGGAAATGATAAACGAGATAAAATAAAAGTTGTAATAATTATGCAGTAGGAATTACTGATAATATTTTCAGAGATTCTCAGTGTTCTAAGTTCGAGGTAAAGTTTTTCCTTCTGGATCCTTGAGCTTGAAAGTTCCTGGCTTCACCATAGCTATAACCACATATGGGTCATCCCAAAGAGGTGATAGTTTATTGCGTTGAGGGTCTTTGCCTGCAGCTTCAAGACTTCATAGGACCAAGTCACCGACAGATATGGGATGAGGTTTTACTCTTCTATTGAAGTGATGAGCTACCCTTTGGTGATAGGAAGCAGTACGAAGTAGGGTCATGCCACGAGTTTCAGAGAGTAGGTCCACGTGCTATCGGAGTTTTTCTTCATTACCGTCATGATCGAATAATTGAACTCTTGGACTTGGAATCCCGATATCTACTGGTATAATAGCTTCTGTGTGAAACACAAGTTATACGGTGTCTCACCAGTCGGGGTGCGTGATGTAGTGCGGTAAGCCCAAAGGACATTAGAAAGCTCATCAACCCATTGCCCCCCAGCCTTCTCAAGACGTGTTTTTAGTCCTTTGAGTATAGTCCTGGTAGCTTATTAGTTTGAGGATGTGCTACGGTAGCGGCGAATGTGAAGACCTTTGCAAAAGGACGTAAAGACTTTTCCAGTAAATTGGGTTCCATTGTCAGTGATGATCTTTGCAGGAAGACCGAATTGACATACTATGTTTTTCCAAATAAATTGTTTAGCATTTGTCTCCATGATTTTAGCAAGTGGTTCAGCTTCTACCCATTTAGTGAAGTAGTCGACGACTAAAATGATAAACTTTCGTTGCCCTGATACTATCGGAAAAGGTCTCATGATATCAATTCCCCACTGAGCAAAAGGCCACGGGCTTTGAAGGGATGAGAGATCATGTGAGAGAGAGAGGTTAGAGTCTGTGACAACATATTTTTTGAACTCCAAGGCGTCTTGTTTCATCGTAGTTCAATAGAACCCTTGCCTTATAATTTTAAGGGCTAGCACCCTTTCTCCTAGGTGTTCTCCACATATCCCTGAGTGAACCTCACTTAATGCATAATCGGCCTCTCAAGGTGAGAGGCATTTGAGTCTGTCAGAAAGCTCGTTTGTATAGTTCACCTCGATAATAGTAAAGTTTGAAGCTTGTCTTGAGACAGTTCGGTTGGGTTTTCGGGAAGGGTTCCTTCTTGTAGAAAAGACAGGATGGGGTCCATCCATAAATGTTCTTTTATCTCATTAATTGTTTGTATTATCCACGACCTTGGGATGCTAGGAAAATATATTTCTTTAACATGCTTTCTCTTAAATAGATCTCCAATAGTAGATGTAGTAAGCTTAGCGAGAGCGTCAACTCGAGTATTCTTCTCTCACAGTATGTGAATGATTTGATGTGCCTTGAAATGGGCAAGAAGAGACTTTACTAAGTGGAGATATTGTGCCAACTGAGGATTATGAGTATTAAAGTTTCCCTCAACTTGGGAGGCGATAAGTAAAGAGTCATGTGGATCAGTCTTGAGAGCAATCAATGGCGAGTCTCAACCCCGTGATGAGCCTCATATTCAATCTATTATTAGTTACAGAAATTTTAGTAAGTCCATACTCTAAGGTATTCTGGGGAAATAAGTAAGATTCAGCCATCTTTCTGCTCCATCAACATAGAGGGTCCATTGAGGGACGAAAGGCATGTAGCGATAGCTCCTCAGGTTGGTGATTCATTCACTATAAAGTCTGCGTACGACTTTATTGAGGAGGTAAAAAATTTATATCAAATTCTCTCAATTCTCTGAACCATTTAATTAACTCCCGGATGCTTGATTTTGTAGGATGATAATGGTAAATGAGTGTAAACGAGATAGTATGAGCTTGGAAGTATGGACGCAATTTTGCGAGAAATCGAGCCACCTTATGCAAGTGGATAACGACTTCTATATCAAAGAGAATTTTGACTTAGTAAATTAGTTGTTGTATACCATTCTCTTCTGCACTAAAACGTGCTTATCGGGAAGAGACTGAGATATAAGTATAACATATCTCCTTGAATAGGCTTGGATAGTAGGGGTGGAGATGCTAAATACTCCCTTAGTTACTCAAAAGCAGACTGACATTCATCAGTCCACTGGAAATTATTATTTTTAGCTCCCTTTAATATTTTAAAGAATGACAAATATTTATCCCTAGAACGAGCTAGGAAGCGGGATAACGCAGCAATTCATCCATTCAAACATTGAACTTCCTTGATATTCTTCGGAGGAGTCATATCTTTGAGAGCTTTGATTTTCTCGGGGTTGGCCTCTATCCCACGGTGGGTTACCATAAATCCAAGAAATTTTCCCAACGTAACCCCAAAAGCACACTTGGTCGGGTTAAGTCGCATGTTATAACGTCGAAGAAGGTTAAAGCATATTTCTAAGTCAGAAATATGCTGTGAATCTTTCAACCTTTTATTTAACATGTCATCCACATATACCTCCATTGTGTGGCCTAATAGATCTTTAAAAACCTTATTCATAAGGCGTTGATAGGTAGCCCAGTATTTTTTAACCCAAATGGCATAACTTGGTAACAGTATAAACCTTTATATGATTGAAATGTTGTAGCTTCTTCATCCATTGGGTCCATTTTATTTGATTGTAAGTAAGCATCCAAAAAATGAGCATTTGATGTCCGTAACATCAACCAATTGATCAATTGGAAAGAGGAAAGCTATCTTTCAGGCAAGCTTTGTTGAGGTCAGTGTAATCAATACACATTCTCTATGTTCTGTTTATTTTTTTAACCATGATAACATTTGCTAGCCATGTAGGATAATGTACCTCTTGTATGAATCCCGCTTCTAGAAGCTTGTTAACTTCTTGCTCAATAGCACGAGTGCAAAACTTCTTCCGGATAATCGATTTGAATGTTGGATCAATCTTGAGAGTGCATGATTACATTGGGGTCGATGACATTGACTCCAAGCGAAGATGTGATTTTTAGAAGTCTATGTATTTTTTCCTTTGTTCGTCGAGAGCAGATCCAACTTGCTGCCGTAATGGTTGGTCGATAATGCACAGAGAGCAAGTCTTTTGATAGGGAAGCTTTCGGTACTCTTCATCTCGAAAATTAAAATCTTGATCTTTGAAGGTCACGCGAGCGTTGAGCTTGGGAGGCGATGATTGCGCTATCTGTTAATTTTTATAAATCACCCCAACTCCAACGGGGGTTGGAAATTTCATCTTGAGATGAGATATGAAGTGACTGCATCGAAAATTGATTGGAGGGCCTTTCAAAGATAGCGTTATATGTTGAATCTGACTTGACCACCATGAATTAGATTAAATGAGTCACTTGTCGAGGAAATTCACCGAGGACAACAGGAAGGGTGATTGTCCCCTCTACTCGAACAGGGCGATTATCAAACATGTATAATGGTCCTGCAGCAGGTTGAAGCTTTTCCCTTACCAGGCCCATGCTAAGAAATATAGAGTAAAACAAGACATCAACATAACTCCCATTATCAATCAAAATTCTCTTAATATTATAGCATGGGTCACTGATCCCTACGCTGATGACAAGTGGATCTTGATGAGAAACATTGACTCCTTCTAAGTCCGAGTCATTAAAAGTGATGGAATGATCAATACGAGACTTCTTTAACTCTGGCTCTTCAGAGGTGGTAATGAGAAATTGATTAGATAATATTGGTCCTCCTGCGATTGTTTCAATTTCCCTAATTATTTGATGATTATTTTGTCATTTTTTTTATAATTATCCTGGTTTCCCCCCAGTTAGAGGTATGTTTGTTTGATTCGATTGATTCTTCACAAATTGACGTAGATATCCTTGTTGAATGAGCCTCTCGATTTCTTCTTTGAGTTGTTTGCATGCATGAGTATGTCCACTTGATGAAAGTAATATTGCTCGATTTCTTTGGTTTTGATGGATGCGGCCACTTGATATTTTCTTCATCTCGAATAGTCATCAGAAGGTTGACACAAGACATGTTTAGCGGCGTGTATTCCTTTTCTGGTCGTGGTTCACGTAGTTGATATGGGGGTCGTGGAGGGAGATCGCGGTTGCCTTGTTGCTTCTTTTGATGGGACAGTCGGTCCACATTCCCTGGGGCGCTTTTACGTTTTCTTATAGATTGTTCAAATTATTTGCGATGGGCATTAATAGCCTCATCGACAGAGATTTGTGCTTCCACACGATAAACTAAGTCGGCATATGAGCGGACCGTGTCTCGCATTAATGATGAGTAAAAAGGCCCTAGACGGAGTCCTCCAAGAAAAACTCCTCTTAATAGTTCAGGATCTACTCCAGGTATTTGGCGAGCTTCTAAGGAGAACCTCTAAAAGTATTCCTTAAATGATTCACCCTCATTCTGAATGCCGATGAGATGGGAGGAATCTTTAATGATCCTCCTGTTTGCAATGAACTGTTTCACAAAAATCTTGGCGAGTTCGTCTAAGGTACGGATGGATCCCCTTGGAATGGAGTAGAACCAAGTATGAGCTTGCCCCTTGAGGCTAACGGGAAAGACCTGACAAAGTAGTGTGTCAGGAGCTCCTTGGATATGCATGATAGTTCTGTAATGGTCGATGTGTTCATGTGGGTCAGTCGCCCCATCATAGGAATCAATGTTCGAAAGCTTGAAACCCACGGGAATAGGATGTTGAAGAATAGCTTCAGCTAAAGGTGAGGATTCCTCATAGCCGCGGTGAGGAGGGAGATGATTTATGTCTTGAAGGTGAAATTCGTCTTGTATTAAGCGTTGTAATTCTGCACGTATAACATGACAAGTGGGGTCAACAGGATGAGAATCTATCAAGCTACCAGCAATAATTGGTGGATTAGCAGTTGGTTGGCGCGTGATAATGAGTAGAACGTGTCAGAGATCGGCATCACGGACTCTACGGAGGAACTGTTAAGGAGATTAGCATTTTGACCTCCCACGCGATCGATCTTGGGGAGATGTGTTTCGCAGGGTAGTGTTGTGTTCCTTGCAAAGTCGATCATCTCATTTTGAGACTCTTCCATTCTCCATTCGGCGAACCACGATCTTAAAGAGATTCTTATCGCGTCTTCACCACGGTGGCCGCATCATGGGGAGTGGCGAAGCTTGGCGTCCTTGGTTTAAATTGGTTTAGTGGCGAGTTGGGCGAAGCTCGTTATTACAGTGTTGGTCATAACGGTGTTCAGAAATTGTGATTGAAGGGTTCTTTTCCCAGACGGTGTCAAACTATTGCATCTAAAGTTCTTGAGTGAAAGTTTAGCCTTTGTTGTAATCCAAAATACACATACATGTATTTAAAGAGTGAACAAGAAAACTCATTTTACGTGAAAAATCTCAAAAGATGGGAAAAATCACGCGGCCGCAAGAAAAGTCTTCTATGTGTATGAGTACAAAATCTTCCCGAACCGGATTACTGATTATATGAGAAAAGAACAACTATGTAGTATATTGGTGGTAACAATTCTAGTGTAGCGAGATGATGGTGAACAATGAGGACGGCCCGGCGATGAAGGTCGTCATGATGGAGATCGGCGAAGTTGGCCGGCGATTAGCGGCGGCACGGCGGCCCGTAGTTGACGATCATGGTGGCGATTGTCTGGAGGATCTTCGCTTTAGGGTTCTCTCTCTCTTCTTGGGCTCCCCATATGAGGAATGAGGGTATTTATAGATGGAGAGTGGCGCGTAAATCATGCAAAATCCAACCACACTTCATGGACGACGAATGATTCCTTTGATCATTTGATGTATTTTAAGTATTTGAATGCTCAAACGAAATCGAAATTATGAGATCTTGCTTAGATTAAGACGCTCAATTTGACTATAAACACTCCATGCTTAAGAATTTATGGATTTAACGATATCCCAAAGTTTTGAGGATATTTTAAGTGCTTGATCTCGACTAGTTTCAATTGAGGATCAACTTGCATTTGACATCAAGATTCGTGATTCAACAAGTAGAATTTTCAGTGTCATATCAAGGTTAATTATTGTGAAAAAGTATAATATGTGATAGGTTAATATAAGAATATAGTGATTTTTTAGCAATTTTATAGGATGATATTCTTGTTTTTTATCTAGTTTTTTGAAGTAAGACTTTAATTTATTTTATTTAAAAAAATTATATATATAGTACACAATTATTATATATTTATATATCTAATATTTAAAATTTGATATTTATAAATATAATATTTTTTTAATGTTAAAAGATGTATTTTATTTTAAAAAATTATTGATGATATTATTTTGATGTAATATGAAAGATTTATATGCTATTTATGTAACTATAAAAATTTAAATTTTAGATATATAAATATATAAGAATTAAGATCAATGTTTGCAAATGCCCCCATTTATTTTTATTATATATATCTAAGATGCTACACTTCTAAAATTAAATTATGTAATGATATATGTCGACATGACTTTGACACGCCAATATGTGAATATGTCAGTGTCTCAATTAAAATAATATTAAAAAATAAAATAAACATATGTGTCTTAAATAATTGAATTAATATTATATAAAAATATTTTTAAATATAATTTGTTATATTTTAAGCTATTGCAGAGAGTTTTGAAAGTTTAGAGAATAGATTTAAGCGAAAAAAATGAATAGTAAGATATATTTATTATAAATAATTAAAATCATTAAAATTATAATTAAATTAATAAATTTTATACTAAATTTTATTCATTAAAATTATTAGATTTATATAGATATATATATATATATATAAATATATATATATATATATATATATATATATATATATATATATATATATATTATATATATATATATATATATAATATTATATATATACTTAATATTTATTTTATAATTTTATTTATTTTTATTGTTTTAATATTTTATCTATTTAATTTATATGTATTAATTTTAATTATTATTATAATGTTGTATCCAATGTATATATATGTCTTATATTTTTAAAAATAAAAGTATTATATATATATGTGTACCGTGAGATCATATATATATATATATATATATTTAAAAAATCATTTATTTATGTTTGAAAAGAGGTTTTATTAATTTACTTCATAAATGTTTATATGATACAAAATTCTAAATTATTTTAAAAGTATAGTATTTTTATCATTTTATAGGGCTAATTGGTAATGGTTGTTTATGTTTGATGGTTTTCATAGGCTACGCTATTTTTTTAATAATTTAACATTTATCTATTAATAGTTTCTTTAATTAAGTAAGAGTTATTTTTAATCAGCTGCTCTTTAAAGCCACAGGAACTGACCACCTGTAAGTTTGGCTTAAAGATGATGCAATTTATGAATATTTTGAGTCGAAAAAAAATAAAAAATTTTATATTTTTGTGAGGGTTAAATTTTTTTTTTTTAAATTATATTCATATAACTTAATTCCACATTCCATATCAAAGATTGATTTAATATTAAATTCAAAATTTTATATTAATATAGATTATTTAGTTAATTGCCTCTCTTAAGTGGGAGATTCTTCTCAATTAATAGAGTAGATCATTTTTTTCTCTATATTTTAATGTTCTCATTTAATACACTAAGAATATAGATATATGCCTAGTTATTCAATTGTTGGGTAATCTAATATATTTTTATTTCTAATTTTAATGTTTTAGGGTTTTGCTGGTTCTTTAAATCTAACAAATTAGTACATAATGACTAAGAGAACTCTTATGTTAAAAAAATTAAAGGGGAAAATAATGGGGTATGAGTCAAAATCTATAAGTTATTGAGAGTTATATAAAAATAGCCCAACTCCCAATCGTTAGAGAGGCATCAATTAAAATATATTGGCATTTAAATGAGAAATGAGCATCTTAGAAGTCACAATTGTAAGAAAAAGATATATCAAGAGAGGGCGAGTAGAGGTGAAGTGGTGTTTTACTCATGTTTCGCACTTAGAATTATATATATATATATATATATATATATATATATACAATATATATATATATATATATATATATATATATATATATATATATATATATATATAATATATATATATATATATATATTCTACCAATATAAATACAAACAATAATAATGATTAAAGAATATGATAAAAAATAATGAATGTTTAAGCTAATCAACTAAACCTAATTAGCAGACTGCAAGATGTATGTTCACTTCTCTGTGAAGGAAATGGATTGTATTAGTGTTTGAGTTTATCACTTGATTGGGACGATGTTAATATAAAACTCAATCATATAAGCTATAAAAGTATCTTCAAATACCAAATCTACCGCCTTAATTTAATTATAAATGCATAAGATTACAAAAAGATAAAATATATCTCATATATTATATAAAAGAGAATGCGATCAATTATAAAATTTTTAGAAAAATTCACTAAATAGGACAAGGGGGAAACCCTTGATATAAGAGCTAAATTGTGAGGAATAGCGAATCATTAGTTGACACTATTGAAGGAATTTCCTCCCACTTCTTTTCATAGCCACTTGGGATCTCAGCCTAATCATCAAGCATTCATCAATTAGTGTAGGTGCATTCAATTTACCCCCTCTCTAATTTTTTATTATGGAGCATTGTTTATTGCTCTTGTGTAAATGCTTTCAATTTTACTTCATTAGTGATGTCTGCTAGAACCACTAATGAGATTGCATATCCCTTGGCTTCCATTCTAATTTCCACTCTTCGAGTCCTTTATGGACTTTAGATGATTCCTACTGCAACACTTTCATTTCTTCATCTAGTAATGTTCTTAAGTTGTCGACGCCTCCTATTGCTAATGCCATTTTGATTGGTTTGTATCATGACTCATTAATCTTTTCTATGACTATTTCTTTTGGTCTCCCAATCCTCATAATCTCTGATTCGATGTTTCTTCCATCAATTGCCTCAACATCGGTTGTTGTTTTGCTAACTAATAATATGATATATCGTCAGCTTAATTTGGAATGCTTCCTCCTTTTACAAAAACATTGTATGTTGGGTATGAGATTATCATCCATCACTATTTCTGATTTTCTTTTATAATAATTCTAAATCAATGTTATTAGCTCCTTATAAAGATTTGACTATTCAATTGTTGTCTAATAGTGAACTTATAAATATAATAACACCATTTCATCTTTTTCTAGTTGGTAACTTTCTAAAGGAAAGGCCATATTTTACTTCATATTAAGAAAGTTATAATGACACTAATGATAATTTTCAATATCATTAATGAGTTATAAAAATATATTATTAAAATTTGATAGGGTCAAAGATTATACAACTACATTTACTCATAAAATCTTAAAAATAGAGGGATTCTTTATAAGACTAAGCGAATGTACTCTAAACATCCATTTGGTTCATGAATTGTATATTCCTCTTATTTAAATTTCATTTCCTCATCTAAGGATCCATCTATTTGATCAAAAGGTTCCTTTTATACTGGATTTTATATTTACCAAAACTCTCTTGATAATGCTCAAATTGTCTCATTTATTAGACTATTTATTGCTAAGGTGATAACTACAATTAATGTTAGAGGGATTTACATACATACCACACAATTCTTATATATTTACATATCTAACACCCAAACTTCAATTTTTACATATATAATACCTAAATCTTCAATATCACATCAAAAATACCATCATAAGTCACTTTTTAAGAGTGAAATGCACTTTTTAAGCATAGAAAAGTGTTAGATAAGTAAATATCTAACTTCAGGTATTAGATATGTAAATGCATAAGAATTGTGTGGTATGTATGTAAATCTTCCTTGATGTTAGGGGGATTTACATACATACCACACAATTCTTATATATTTATATATCTAACACCCAAACTTCAATTTTTATATATATAACACCTAAATCTTCAATATCACATCAAAAATATCATAATAAGTCACTTTTTAAGAGTGAAATGCACTTTTTAAGCATAGGAAAGTGTTAGATAAGTAAATATCTAACTTTAGGTGTTAGATATGTAAATACATAAGAATTGTGTGGTATGTATGTAAATCTTCCTTGGGGATTTACACATACCACAATTTATTATATCTAATACCCAAACTTCAATTTTTACATATATAATACCTAAATCTTCAATATCACATCAAAAATACTATCATAAGTCACTTTTTAAGAGTGAAATGCACTTTTTAAGCATAGGTGTTAGATATGTAAATACATAAGAATTGTGTGGTATGTATGTAAATCTTCCTTAATGTTATTAAGGATATTCTCAATTCTAATTGATTAGCTTGATTTGAGTGAATATAGACATAGATTAGTGATAGAAAGGGCTTTCATGTTTTATTCTCACTACCAACTTTTAAAACATTATTTTGATATTTGTAAAAGAGTTAAAAAAAAAAAATGATGGCATCTACACTATTACTATCACCCCCACTCTCCAATAGTTTTGTAACCTATTCACAAAGCCGAGCTATTCACAAATTAAAAGGCTAAAAAAAAAAAAAAAATCAAAACCATTCAAATGAAACTATAAAGAGACAGATTGCAGCAAAAGAATCAACTGAACTTTCTTATGAAGGCTTAAGAGACTCGACACCTTATTAATACAGATATACTTTTAAACTACAATATATAAGTAATTCTTTATCTATAATGATCGGCATTTTGGTAGCTGCTCACTTCAAATGGAACCTTCTCCTGAATCTTGAGACCTTCTGGATTGGTTTATCTAAAAATAAAATAAAACATAAGTAGCTAGTAATAATCTAAGGAAATAAATCATTCTATGATCTTTAAAATCCTTGAAATGTACAGTTCAAAACAGAAAATAAAGGCGCATAGCTTGCATGAGACTCACATTTAGCATTAGGCAGATAATCATAAGCCTGGAAGAAACCTCTATTCTCTCTCATTAGCTCCTTCCATACTGCATATATAATATCACTTAATCAGAAAAAAATGAGATAGAGAACGAGAGAAAGAGAGAAAAAGTGTGTGTGAGAGAGAGAGAGAGAGAGAGAGAGAGAGAGAGGGAGGGAGAGGGAGAGGGAGAGGGAGAAAGAGAAGGACCTGTTATGGTGACAAGTGGCTCGATGCTAGCATGCAGTGAAAGAGCGTTGATGCACTGATCCATACTCATGTGAAGCAGTAGACACCTTTCTATCAAGTAGTGAACCTTAATCATATCATGCTTAACAAATTTAGTAATAAATATATATACACATGCATGCTTCTTAAAATCAAACAAGAATATATATATATATATATATATTACTCACCATTCTTATATATCTTTGTGAGTGACAGTGCAAACAAGGAAGATGATGAATAGGATTCATCTCTTCCTTTCTATATATTATACAACTCATCTTCTATAAGAAAGAGACAAATTAAATTATAATAAACACTATGAGGATTGAGAGGAGAAGAGAAAAAAGAACTGAGACGAAGACAAAACAACAGTTAGAAAGTGCGCGCATGAATGGAAATAGAATTTTTCTCCTGAATAGTTGGAAGGAAGATATTTGTGGAGTTATAATGGTAAAGGGAGAGAGTGGGGGCAGTGTTGTGTTATCCACATGATATCTAAGTGAAGGGCCAAAAGAGCATAGAAATCCAGGAGGTGGATCAAAGAAGGATAAGAGAGACAAAGGATAGAGCGAAGTTGCACATTGAAGTTAAATGTCACACGTGGCCTATTCAAATACCTCCATTTGGAATGTCGTGGGTCCCATCCCATCCCATCATTGATCTTTTCTTATTATGAACACATTTTTAGTTATGAAACCAATTGAGAAACTATGACTTTAGAATTATTTTTTTTAATTTTAATTTATTTTATTTATGCTTTGATTTAAAATAAAATATATTTGATATGATAATTATTTTAGAAAACATTCAAAATAATCAATATTTTTGAATATTTTTAAAAATAATATGATTTATTTTCAAAAATAAAAAATAAGAACACTTAAAAAATACACTATATGAATATATTTAAAAAATATATAATATAAAATAAAATTGATCCTAAATAAGCCTTGAATAATTATTTTTATTTGTCAAACTAATTGAGAATTCTATTGATTTGAATATTAATTATTGTGTGATGGTTATAATCTATAGCATTCAAAAATAAAAATAAAAAATATCTCTTTGTCTCTCCACTTCTCTCTAAGAAACAAATAATCAATCTCTTATTCTTATAATAATTATTAAATTGTTAGCACTATATTAAAAATTATAAAACTCTTAAAATTTGTAAATTGCAATGCATATTTAGCGATTAATTTAATGATTATTTGATTTTGTACTATAGTTATTCAGTAGTTTAGTTTATTTGTTCTTAAACTTTATATGATCACACTTAGCATTAATGTTAGATCTAAATATGTTAGTAAGTGACACTAAAATTTTACCAATAATAATGAATCAAGATATGGGATAAAAAGAAAAATAATTTAGAATATGAAGCTCAAAGGTTTAATTAAATTATTAAAAACAATAAGGTTGATATAAAAGAATAATGAATGCCCTCGACTAATCCTCTAACACTCTTTTATAGATTTGAGTGGAGGAATATTATCAAAACAATATTATATTTAACCATTGTGCTTCTATAACTAAGCAAGATTTAACAAGTGCTTATTATAAAATAAATCAATCTAGCTAACTTATAACTTTCTTCTAAAAAAAGCTCATGAAGAATTCACATAAAGGACGAGTTCAAGTGAAGTCATTGTAGATCACACTTGGAATTGATGAGCAATAATGCCATAGCCAAAAATCTTGCATAGGGTGTTTGACTAGTTTGGAAACATGACAGAGCTCATTTGATGTATTTGGCAAGTAAATGTGGCAACTTCAAATGTCATGTATATGTTTGCCAAGTATTGAAGGAAAATCTATCGACAACTTTTACTTGCTAGCAAGATTATCTTATAATTTGGTGATTTCTTCTACATGACATGTTGACCATCTTTATCAGAATGGTTTTCTTTAAACTTGGTTCATGGTGATCAATGTGACCAAGTTAAATTAGTATAGGCAATATTGAGTATAGATTTTGTTTCTTGGATCCATTATTTATTTAAAGAAATCATAAGAGAATGCAATAGTACAATCCTAATAAACTAGCACATTTATTATGATTAATTGCATGGATTTGATAAGTGATCAACAAATTAATTGATCCAAAGTTATGAGTATTTTTTTAACTTATTTCTAGAAATGTTGCTTGGCCTTCTCTCATTTCATGAATGTATGAATAAATCAAGAAGAATTCTTATTGTATGTTGAATATTCACCACAATAAGGTGAAATTGTTAATATCATAGTTTTATATGAAGATCTATTATATATTTAAATAAAAAAGAATAATGCAAAAGGCGCCAAAGTTTTTATGTGAATAACCCAAAAAGCATAAGGCTCAACCTAAGTGAAATAAGTCATAATATTGTTGAAGCTATAAAAATATCCTCTATCTTGAAACAAAAGAAGACAAGATTATAAAAATGAAAGTACTTTTTTGGTCTTCTGTGATTATGAAAGAGGTGATGGAGAGTGGTAATTGGGTATGATCATAATAGTTAAGTGATGATGATTATACATTAATAATCAGGTGATAGCATTCTAATAATGTTGGTCTTATAATAAAAATTTAATGACAGTCCAATATTGACAATTAAATGGCAGTAGCATGATAATAGTTGTTAGCGGTTGATTCGATGATGATAATTTAATAATGATAGTCAACAGATGATAGTAATCAAATGATGATGGTAAGGCAACAACACTTGTGTGATAGCAATTATATGATGACAGTTGCTAGTTGTAATCATCGACATCAGTCATTATGCAAAGCATTAAATTTTTTTAGATCTCAAAGTTCTCTCAAAATCTCCTCCCTCATCTTTATAATTTTTTAAAGTAACATTATGATCATTTTAGCAAGATTTAACAAGTGTTTATTATAAAATAAATCAATCTAACTAACTTATAACTTTCTTTTAAAGAAAGCTCATGAAGGATTCACATAAAGGACAAGTTCAAGTAAAGTCATTGTAGATCACACTTGGAATTGATGAGCAATGATGCCATCGCCAAAAACTTTGCATTGGGTGTTTGAGTAGTTTGGAAACATGACGAGTTCATTTGATGTATTTGGCAAGTAAATGTCACAACTTGAAATGTCATGTATATGTTTGCCAAGTACTGAAGGAAGATCTATCGACAACTTTTACTTGCTAGTAAGATTATCTTATACTTTGGTGATTTCTTCTACATGACATGTTGATCATCTTTATCAGAATGGTTTTCTTTAAACTTGGTTCGTGGTGATCAATGTGACCAAGTTAAATTAGTATAGGAAATATTGAGTATAGATTTTGTTTCTTGGATCCATTATTTATTTAAAGAAATCATAAGAGAATACAATAGTACAATCCTAATAAGCTAGCACATTTATTAAGATTAATTGCATGGATTTGATAAGTAATAAACACATTAATTGATCCAAAGTTATGAGTATTTTTTTAAACTTATTTCTAGAAATGTTACTTGGCCTTCTCTCATTTCATGGATGTATGAATAAATCACGAAGAATACTTATTGTGTGCTAGAATATTCACCACAATAAGGTGAAATTGTTAATATCATAGCTTTTATAAGATCTATTACATATTTAAATAAAAAAGAATAATGCAAAAGACATCAAAGTTTTATGTGAATAACCCAATAAGGCTCAACACTTGTGTGAAAAGTCATAATATTGTTGAAGGCTGTAAAAATATGCTCTATCTTGAAATAAGTGAAGACAAGATTATAAAATGAAAGTACTTTTTTGGTCTTCTGTGATTATAAAAGAGGTGATGGAGAGTGGCAATTGGGTATGATCATTAATAGTTAAGTGATGATGATTATACATTAATAATCGTGATAGCATTCAATAATGTTGGTCTTATAATAAAATTTAATGACGTCAATATTGACAATTAAATGGCGTGCATGATAATAGTTGTTAGGCGGACATTGATGATAATTTAATAATGATAACAGATGATAGTAATCAAATGATGATGGTAAGGCAACAACACTTGTGTGATAGCAATTATATGATGACTTGCTAGTTGTAATCATCACATCATTATGCAAATCATTAAATTTTTTTAGATCTCAAAGTTCTCTCAAAATCTCCTCCCTCATCTTTATAATTTTTTAGAGTAACATTATGATCATTTTAGCAAGATTTAACAAGTGTTTATTATAAAATAAATCAATCTAGCTAACTTATAACTTTCTTTTAAAGAAAGCTCATGAAGGATTCACATAAAGGACAAGTTCAAGTGAAGTCATTGTAGATCACACTTGAATTGATGAGCAATGCCATGCCAAAACTTTGCATTGGGTGTTTGAGTAGTTTGGAAACATATGCTCATTTGATGTATTTGGCAAGTAAATGTCACAACTTGAAATGTCATGTATATGTTTGCCATCTTGAAGGAAGATCTATCGACAACTTTTACTTGCTAGTAAGATTATCTTATACTTTGGTGATTTCTTCTATGACATGATCATCTTTATCAGAATGGTTTTCTTTAAACTTGGTTAGGTATGATCAATGTGACCAAGTTAAATTAGTATACAATATTGAGTATAGATTTTGTTTCTTGGATCCATTATTTATTTAAAGAAATCATAAGAGAATACAATAGTACAATCCTAATAAGCTAGCACATTTATTAAGATTAATTGCATGGATTTGATAAGTAATCAACACATTAATTGATCCAAAGTTATGAGTATTTTTTAAACTTATTTAGAAATGTTACTTGGCCTTCTCATTTCATGGATGTATGAATAAATCACGAAGAATAATTATTGTGTGAAATATTCACCACAATAAGGTGAAATTGTTAATATCATAGCTTTATATGAAGATCTATTACATATTTAAATAAAAAAGAATAATGCAAAAGACATCAAAGTTTTATGTGAATAACCCAATAAGGCTCAACACTTGTGTGAAAAAGTCATAATATTGTTGAATATTTAAAAATATGCTCTATCTTGAAATAAATGAAAAAGATTATAAAATGAAAGTACTTTTTGATCTTCTGATTATAAAATGATGGAGAGTGGCAATTGGGTATGATCATTATAGTTAAGTGAGAATGATTATACATTAATAATCAGGTGATAGCATTCCAATAATGTTGGTCTTGTAATAAAATTTTAATGACAGTCCAATATTGATAGTTAAATGGCAGTAACATGATAATAGATGTTAGGCAGTGACATTCTGATGATGATAATTTAATAATGATAGTCAACGGATGATAGTAATCAAATGACTTCGTAAGGAAACAACATGTGTGATAAAAATTGTATGATGGATTCTAGTTGTAATCATCGACATCAGTCATTATGCAAAGCATTAAATTTTTTTAGATCTCAAAGTTCTCTCAAAATCTCCTCCCTCATGTTTATAATTTTGTAGAGTAACATTATGATCATTTTAGCAAAAGTTTCAAAGCACTTCATTTAATAACTTATGTTGATTTATTTGATCATAAGCCATTTATTCGATATTTAAGCACTTTAATTGCCTTGAAATTGAGTTATCTTAGCTTGTTGAATTCTTCTCATCAAGATGCTTAATTTTATAAGTATACAAGGTTCATATATCATTTAATATTTAATTAATGCCTTAAAATTTTTAATCAAACCTTGCATAGTTAATTTGGGCTCACTTGAACTTGAATTGGATTGCTTTTTGAGGTTTTTATGTTTCTCTTATTTAGACATTTAATTTGACTAAGTTTACTAAAATTGAGAGACGCATGATCCTAAATTTACTTCAATAATACAAAGATGGATTCTTTTTCCATCTAAAAAAAAAGTTTTAAATAACTTTAATAATGAAATAGAGAATATTCTATCTGGGAAGTAATGATAATAATAGTTTATTCTAGTGTTAACCTATTTGACTAAGAATAAATTGAATTCAATAGCTTTTGATCTTGATCTTGTTGTATTTTGTTAGTATTTCTATTAGCATTTTACAAATTTATCATCAAATAATTTGTATATGAAAATGATGACAAGTTTAGTATTAACAAAAAATTTTTTTTTTTATGCCGAATAGTCATATGAAGTTAGTCACCAAAATGTTGACTTAAAAGCAAAGCTACATATAGCTTGTAAAGAGAAAGAATGTATGCCCACATCCTTAAAGAAAAAAAGACATAAAAATTAATATTTAAGAAAGCTTTAAATGTCAAGCAAAAGACAAAAATGTTTTATAAAGACCTTACAAAGAAGTCTTTATTGAATCCATAGCAAAATGTGGAGATATTTACCTAATTCTTATCTAATGTTCATGAGAACTAACCAACTTTTGAAGGTGTTTGCACACTAACAAATTGAACAATAAGTAGTCTCTTAAAATCTAAAAAGCTTGTGATGCCACTATGAGGGTCTTGAAAATAATCTTATTGGCGCTTCTTTTTCACATTATGAACAATAGTTGGCACTTAACATCATCACTTATAGTGGCTAAAAAATTTTATCAACTCTGAGTGAGCAATGTGATCTATTGGGTTCAACTTCCTTTTATAGCTTTGAGAATACCAATTTTGAATTTTGGTGGAGGTTAAGCTTTTACTACATGAATAAAGAAAGCTTAGGTTTGGTAAAGAGTTTCTTAGGTTGATATGGATGTCAAAATTTTTTTTTCTTCTCTTTGATGAGACAAATATCTTTTACTATAACATGATGATGGAAAAAACTATCGACGGTGATATATTGACTTGGTCAAGTTGCATTCTGAGAGAGAACACATGAAATATTTTTACAGAAACATATGTTGGATTGATGAATATTTTATGCTATTTAAATAGATAAAGTATTTGTTGAGGGATGATGAATTTATGTCTAGTGAATTTATTCTTCATTCTCTCTTTGATGAGATAAGCTCCTTAAATAAAACTTGATGAGACAAGAATTAAGTCGATGATAATTTATTGAGTTGAGGAAGTTGCATCCCTAAAATGATGGATATAAGAAACAATTTTTTTTTTAAATTTTCATAATTTTAAAAATCTTTTTATATTTAAAATCAATTTTATTATTGATTTTCTATCTAATTAATTGTCTAAAAGTGATAAGTTTAGTTGTTACTCTATATTGATCTTTCCTAGATCCAAGTGATCCAATATTTGACTTTTTTTGATATAAGCATCATCCACACTTTCTTCGATCTTTTGAAATTGACACTCTTTTTTAAGTGTCATTCTTCTTAAATTTTGAATCTTTTATGCTATTTTTATAGTAATAAATTTTAAAAAATATTTGAAGTGTTTGATATCAAGCTTAAAAAATCAAATAAATTTTTTATATTAATAAAAATTTCAATTTGTTTATAAAAAAAAAAATCATCGGTATCAAGCTTCATTCTTTTATTTGATTTTTTATTATAGGCATTATCCACATTAGTTCCTTTGAACTTTATGATCTTTTTGAAATTGACACTATTTTTGAGTTTGATTTGAAAGTTGAACCTTTTGTACTACCTTTTTTATATTAATAAAATTTTAAAATTACTTAAAATAAAAATTATCAAAAGTGCAAATTGAACTCTTATGGAGTTGTTAGATAGCAAAAGTATATTCACAATTTTAATTAATAAGGTCTATGCTCAAATTTGTTTAATTATTATTTCATATTTGTAATAAAATTTTTTTATTTATTTAATTATTCAAATAAATAAATATAAATAAGCTTTAAATAAATATTGAGTTAAATACAGTAATTTACTTACGCCACCAACCGGTGGAGGTGATAGTCGGCAATAATTCCGGTCGACCCACCGTCCGGCAGTGCAACTGCGAATCACGTGATTTAGAGGAGATCAGATCTGTGTGTGAGATCGAGGGCTGAGAAGCTATTTTGGCATCCGACGAGAGAAGGCCTCCTCGAGCTTGGTTTCTCAGATCACGCGCCGGTCTCAGTCATGATCTCGCAGTTCTTTCCTCTCTCAAAGAGGCGACAACATCGTTTTCCGGGATTGTAAGATCTCTTTCTCTCTTTCTCTCCTTCTAGGGTTATTTTAGTCGATTTCTATTGGCGCGCATTCAGATCTTCTACGGGCCTTGTTTAAGTAGAATTGGACGGAATCAGATTACAGGGGCTTCAAGGCGTGACTTTGGATCTGCTTTCTTTTGGTTTTAAGTTACGGTCATAAGTCCCGGAAGGTTATTTTTTTTTCTTTGGATTCATGCATGAGAACTGTTCTTGATTACTGAGGTCTTTGTCTTTCTGGTTTTTTTTTTTTATTAATATTGGAATTTTGATTTCACAAGAATCGAGTTTGAAGTTTGTTTTTTATAATTTTCTTCTGGAAATTGAAGGTTGAAGGTGCAGGTGAGATTGGTTCTGAATGTGACTGGATATTGACTAGAGTTGGTGTTACAGTGTAGCTTATGTTTCGATTTTAGGGATGAATTTCTGTTTATTTGAGGTTGACGTAATTCCATCTGCTGATCAGTTTTTATTTGGCATGCAGTTCCTTGTTTTAATGCTTAATCGTCTATCAACCATGTGAAATAAATTGAAAAAAAATAGTTGGAGCCAATGCAGAATTTATTGAAGATAATAACTTAATTTGGGTAATCATTTGGAGTGTTTTACCTGCAAAACTTGGGGCTGTTTGGTCAAACGAAAAAGCCCACACAATTAAGTGTCTGTTTGGTGACTGTAGCTTTAAAAGTAGTTGTAGAATTGTTATGGAAAAAATGTATTTTTTTAAAGCTTTTGTCGGTTTTTGGGTTTTTTTGAAATGTTGGATCACAACTTTCCTAAATATAAGGTTCTCTAGCTTATCTAGTTGTATAAACTGTTTCCCATCACAAAAATTTCTGAAAAACAAGAAAGTTATAATCAAATAAAATGTGACTGTTGTTTGAAAGAAAAGCTATAAGAAATCTGCCCTAAACTAAACCTAATGATGTATAGTAACTTGAATGTACTTTATTATTTGGTTTGGTGTGAAAATAAATGATATGAAGATTTCATTTAAGAAAATCATTTGGAGTAGTACGTCCACAACTTTGGGTACAATCTTTTAGCAAAGTAGGAGCAGTATTAGTGCAGGGTACTAGTTAATACAAGGAACTCTTTGTGTACAAGATTGTGAAGAAGATAATGACTCTTATGCTCATTAGGACCTTGTGTTCCAATTTTATCATTTCTAAAATTGGTGCCTATTTGAAATGCCTCGACATTAGAAATGTTGTGTGATTCTCCGCCTCACATTTAACATAGGCTCATACGAACACAAACACATACATACATATTTTTCATGGACGACAATCACTTTCCTCGTTTTTGCTTTGAACGAAAGTTGTTCCAATTCCTATTTTCTTGAAAAAGAACAAAGTAGCATTTGCCTTTACTTCTTAGAATTTATCATGAATAAGAGCAATAACAAGTAACAAAACTGTTTGATTACTTCAAATAAATATCAATAGCAACTTTTCCACAATTCTAGCAAGAGTTTCCGAAATAGGGCAATATGTGACTAGAGGGGATTGTAGTTTTAGCTACAAGATCAGGGAAAAGGTTTTGAGTTTGGGGTGTCAATAAATGGCCAGACCCGATAAAACGACACAAACAGTCTCAAAAAAATTGGGTTCGGGTTGACCCAATTAGTTTTTGGATCAAGTTTAGGTCAAAGTATTTGACCTGTTTAATTTTTCAGATCGGGTTCAGATTGATCCACCTACTCAAAATTGACACGTTAATCAGAGTTTGACCCAATTTTGATCTATCAACCCAATATTGACTTGTGAACTCGAATTTGACCCGAAATATATGTCTAAACGGGTTAATTGTGTTGAATTTTTGTCGAGTCGGGTTCGTGTATTTGGGTCAAGTTTAGGTCAAGCATTTTTTATTTTTGAGTCAATTTCAGGTCAGACTCAAATTCAACCCGTGAACTAGAATTGACATCCCTAAGGACAGGAGAACAAAGACAGCAACGACTTATGCTATGTAGGCAGTGTCATGGCCGTGCCTACATTACCATGAATTGCTAGCTTTAGCTCTTAGTTATAGCACCGACAGCTTAAAAAGAGGATAAAAAAAGAAGAAAGGATTGTGGAAAATTTCTAAATTAAATTTATCGTGTAATTCAGGCTTTTAAATAGATAATTTAACAATGATAAAATCTAATTCACACCTAAATAAACTTCACGAAAGGAATGGTGAAATCTTATCTACAAATAATCACCTAGGTAAGTTCAAATTAAAGGATAAGTCTGAAATTTTTTTATTAGAATTTTGAATTTAGAGTTCAAAACAAGCTCATTAAATAAGTTTTTAAATTTATTGTTATTATGTGTAACTTGAATTTTAATATAAAGTTCCCAGATCCTGGTCCTTAATCTCCCTAGTACGAAGTTGGGTTGATGATTCTATCTTGCTAATGGATTCTTGGTGAAATCATTTTTGATCTCAATGCTTTGGCATGAAATCAATACTATTAGCAATCCTTATCAAGAAATAAAATCAATAAAATCATTAGAAATGCAACAAATTTGATCTTCTAATCCCTCTATGATTTGAAGCCCAAATTATGAGGAAGATTTTTCTTAGACTTTGTTGAAGTGGATGATTAGATTGAACTTTCTCTTCATGTTCTATCCTAGATCAATTATGGGATCAATTCTTTAGCTTAGAGAGTTGTAGATCTTGAACTATTTCTCTTTTCCAAAATAGTGAAATTGGGTTTGATGATGGAAATCACATCAACAACAACCGTCCCACGCATCCTTAATGAGCTATGTTGCAGCCACGTCATCTTTTGCTACACTTTCTCCTTGGAGGGCATGAATGTAGTCGCAAGAAGTGCAAAGAATTATGGTAGTCCTATTTGAAGCTGCTTGTTAATGGAATTCAGTGAGATGGGGGAGCTTATCCTACCGTAAAGTAATGGTTGTGTTGCAATGGGGATGTGATGGGTTTCTTTAAACTCAAAGGTCCAAAAAAACATAAAAATTTTTAAACCCTTGTAAATGCTTTATTTTTCACCAAATTTTAAACCCTTGCAGTGGGGATGTGACAGGTTTCTTTAAACTCAAAGGTCCCAAACACCAATTAGTCCTTTATGCTTTTGTTTTTGGTTTCTATGAAATTTATTTTAAGAAAAATGAGGATCATTTACTCATCTATTTTCTTAATTTGTGAATGACCAATATATGCTAAATTGTATTTGACTATATTAAGATATGCTTAGTTATATTTGATTTTATTTTCTTTTAGAACATAAATAAAATATTTTTAAGTAAGCAATGCTTAGAATTTGGGATGTTAAGAAGAAAATTTAATGTTATGTGAGAAAAAAGTATGAAGTGAAATTAAGCATTCTTAAAATGTCTTGAAGAATTAAAAGAAAAAAGTTCTTAATAAAATAGTTTGGTGGAATTGATAAGAAAAGATAAAATAGAAAACTTTGTTATAAAACTTGGTTTAGATGTAAAACTTGGAGAATGAGAAAGATATAAAGTTGCATGCGATTCTAAAAAAGATATATGATCTGAAAAATTTAGCTTTAGTGATTTATCTGAGATTAGATCTAAAAGAAGGTGAAAGATGTATGTATAAGTTAGCCAACTAAAGAGACGGGGAGAAGTAAAGCTGGTTAGTGAGGTGTGATGAAGATAATAAAGTGTTTTTTTAGAAAAGGATATTGAAAATAGGTGGATGAGATATTTTGATAAACTTTTCAATGAAGGATTTAAATGTATGATTGATTTTAACCTTAATACCTAAACAAAAAATAGAATTTTATTTTTATCATCGTATTAATAATCAAGTTAGAGAAGCTTTAAAGAAAATGAAATGTGGAAAAATAGTAGGACGATGATATCCCAATAGAAGTGTGGAAATATTTTGGAGATCGAATTTCTTGGCTTACAAATCTTTTTTTGTTATTTTAAAGACTAAAAAGATGCTAGATGAGTGGGGAAAGAGTTTGTTGGTTCCTATATTTAAGAATAAACGTGATGCACAAGAGTGTGCCAATTATAGAGGAATTAAGTTAATGTGTCATACATTAAAATTATGGGAGAAGTAATTGAGCATAGGTTATGATGTGATACAAAAGTTTATTACAATTTGGTTTCATATCGGGTAGATCTATGGATACTATTTGTTAAGAGGTTTGATGGAGAAGTATAGAGAAAGTAAGGAAGATCTACATATGATATTTGTTGATTTAGAGAAAGCTTATGATAAAGTTTCAAGAGATGTTATTTGGAGAGTTCTAGAAACGAAATGAGTTAATAGTTATATTCAAGTCATTAAGGATATGTATACTATAAACATTACTTGTGTCCAAACAAGGAGGATTGACAAAATATTTTCCTATTTCAATTGGATTACATCGGATCAACTTTAAGCCCTTATCTTTTGCTTTTATTATTCTTACTAGACATTTACAGGAAGATGTACCTTGGTGTATGCTTTTGTTGATGACATTCTTCTTGTTGATAAGACTAGAGAGAGTCCAAGAGAAACTTGAATTATGGAGGTCAACATTAGAGTCTAAAGGTTTTGTTTAAGTATATCTAAAGCGAATATATGGAGTGTAATTTTAGTTGTAGAAGTTCTAGTGGTAGTGTTGTGACATTAGGTGAACAAGTCTAATAAGAGTGAGCGATTGATATTTAGGCTCTATTGTTCAAAATGATGGTGAAATAGATGGAGATGTTATTAGTAGAATTCAAGTTGGATGGTTGAAGTGGAGGAATACATCGGCTGTTGTGTGATAGAAAAGTTAAACTTAAACTTAAGGAATATTTTATAAGATGGTGGTAAGACTTGCAACTTATGTGCGAGAATGTTGAAATGACTAAGTTAAGTGTTCTGAGATGAGATGCTCAGTGGATAAGTGGTTTTACTCTTAGAGATAAAATGCGAAATGAGTATGTTCGGAAAAAGTTGGAGTAGCTCCAGTGACAAATAAGATTAGAGAGTCGCCTTAGATGGTTTGGCCACATAAAGCGTCTAGTCAGATGACTTGGGAGTAGATGCATTAGATTTTCCTTATGTTATGAAAGGTAGAGGTAGATCTAAAAAGACTTGGTTAAGATGTATAAAAAATGACCTTAGTATACTTGAATTAAATGAGAATTTAACACATAATAGGACACAATGGAGACGAAGGATTCATGTAGCCGACCCCACTTAGTGGGATAAAGGTTTTGTTGTTGTTGTTGTTGTTATTTTGATGACTCTATCTAATTCATATGAAGTTTTTCATTAAGTTTTCTTTTTATTGCTATCGATTTTAAGGAGAGCCTCAATTACTACTGCATACATCCTCAATAGTTCGGGTAAAACTAAGTTGTTACCATTGGCTTGAGATCATAAAAACACGAGCTTTCAACGTGAAATGCACTGTATGAATATGATAAGTAAAAAAAATGATTATTGAAGCATTTAGTGTTGGGGAAGAAATTAAATCACAAATGCGTGTAGAAAACTAGTTTGAGTGTTTGGATCATACACAAAACAAATGAAAACTAAAATAAAAATCACACAAAAATCATCGATTTAACTTGGAAAAATTCTAAGCGGGAAAAATCAAGACACCACCAAGAAATCCACCATGAAAGCAAAAGTTAGGAGAATAATGATTATACTTATCCGGAGTCTCTCGACATTTCAATCACTCTAGGGTATGCACTTCATTCTCACACTCAAGAGAAAGTGACATTAGAACAGAAAACTGTAAAAACTTTTTTCTAAATATGAAGTCTCCTAACTCGTTGTGCCATGGCGCTGGTGCTGTTGTTCTGTAGATTTTTCTGCACTGGTTCAAGCGCTATGGCTCTACTCTGCAGCATCGAAGCGCAACCTCTCTGTCATTTCTGGCTTTGGTGCCTTGATCCTAGCTGCCCTGAAGCATCGAGGCGCTATGACCTAGCGCCGGCCTTTGCCTCCCTCGAAGTCAAAGTCTCTAATTTCAATGCGAGGCATTGCTTCTTCAACACTTGATCGTTGTCTCCCGAGATAAAATTGGCTCCACCATTTGAATATGCTAGGTAGATATCAAGAAAGTAAGATATAGCTTTATAAAAATGGTTTAGGCTGTGTTTGATTTATGTTCCAAATGTGCCCAGCATGTATGTGATTTTTCTTGAAACTGTCTAGGAAATTTCTATGATGTACCTCAAAACTGTTGAAGTGCACAATAGATTTTTTAAAAAAAAAACAATGGGGGAAACTAAATGATGTGTGTGAGAGCGTATAAGTATTCATGGCGTCCCTCTAGAATTCCTTATTCTTCATATATAGGTTGATGATTATGCTTGCATAGAATAAGTCTTCAGCGTTACTTAACAATGGCACATATTTTTTGCATTCAAAGTGATGGCTATTTTAAATACAATCTTCACCTTTTATTTCTTTGTTTTTTTTTTTTTTGAATTCAAGGTTTTATGGAGAATCTCGATCTGGTAACATGTATTTACTTTACTTTTTTTTTTAATCCTTTATTTTCTTTATTTTGAATCCTTCCTTTTCTTTACTAGTTTCATTGAGTTATTATTATTTTTATCATGTCTTTTGGAGTGTGCTTTTTGGGAAAAAAAAACTTATTAGCTTAAATATAAATTGTCGAACCATTTTATTTTAACTTCTTGTAATATTAGTTTAAATGGGGCAATGGTTGTAGATCGAGGTGTAGTTCCCAAGGGCAGTGCAGAGATATTCTTCCGCAAAGTTAAGTTTTGGAAAGGGGATGAAGCAGAGGAAGCACCACCAGTCTTTGTAGGTATTTGTTTAAAGCAAGCTATCTTTGTGTTTTTACATGGCATTAAATTAATATGATTAATTGTTCTTGATATAGGATATCATGGGATCTAGGATCCTCTAATATGGTTCTACAATTAAATGCTGAAAACCACGTGAACTTTCAAATTGGACTTTACAACCTCTTAATTTAGAAATCTATTTATTCCCTTGATTAAAAATTTAAAATATGAACAATTTGTACAGATGATAATTTATTAGTTATCTATTAGAAATATCTCATAGAAATTTGAATGCATGAAAAACTATAAGTTCGACTGAAAATCATTTCATTATAAAAATCATATTGTATTAATTTTTTTCCAAGTTTTTCTTCATACGGTTCCTGTTTCTTTTAATTTTGACGAATCATAAATATGATTCACTTGTTAACTTAATAATATTTTAAACTCTTTCTTTAAACATATATCATTAAATACAAGCTGTTTATTTCATTTGGTTTTACAGAATGTGGATGGAGTTAATTACATTCATGCAAAGGTAGCAGGATTGATGTTTGTTGCTACTACGAGAGCAAATGTTTCGCCATCTCTTGTTTTGGAGCTCCTACAAAGGATAGCACGTGTAATCAAAGATTACCTTGGCGTTCTTAATGAAGATTCATTACGCAAAAATTTTGTTCTTGTATATGAATTGCTTGATGAAGTCATCGTAAGTATCTTCTTTGTTACTCATGATAGCAAGTATTCTCTGAGAAACATATTGATTTGTAGGAATTTGTATGCTAATTTCTTAAGCAGAACCATTCTACTGAATCAGGTCATTCTGTTTTTATCCGTTGTATATTTCATTTGCAGGACTTTGGTTATCCACAAACGACATCTACAGAGGTTCTAAAGTCTTATGTATTTAATGAACCAATTGTGGTTGATTCTTGTGAATCCCTCCTCTTGGTCCGCAGCAATGTTTATGGTATACCTCATATGTCATGATGGGTAGCGATTGGAAAATTTGTAAAAATTTTTGACTACCATAATGTTTTTTCAAGCAGAAGTGCATTTATTTGATTTTTTATTTTTTTTTTATAATTTTGATCTTCTATCGATTGATTTAACTTCTGCGTCATGCATTATTGCAGCAAAACACCAAACGGATGCCAGGCACAGCTGTCACCAAATCTGTTGTTGCCAATGAACCCGGTGGTCGGAAGAGGGATGAAATATTTGTTGATGTTATTGAAAAAATTAGTGTCACATTCAGCTCTAGTGTGAGTGAACATACACTGATTTTTCAGCAATTTATACTTCTCTTTATAACTGTCTTAAGTGCCTATGTTTTTGCTGTTGTAATCCAAATCAAGGGCTCACTGTAGTTATGTGACCGCAATACTATATTTGTTAATTTTCATTTAGGCATATTGTTGCTAGTAAGCGTTACACATTCCAGAATCCTAGGCATTTTGGAGAAGCTTTCTCCTGACTAGAGTACAATGAAGGAAAATAGTAAAGATTTGGTTCCTGCCCCTAGTTGCCCCCTAAGTTCCACTGAATGTTAAGTATATTATCTTTATTTTAACCTTGGAAGTTTTTCTACTTTTCTTTATTATCATTGTCATTATCATTATTGCAAATATTGTCTTTATAAATTATAATTCTCCATTCATTTTTATTGAGTGTTGCATGAGCTGTTAAAACTGTCTTGCACAATTTCTTTGCTCAATTCTATTTATATTATCTATGATCTACTCCTTTTTTCTTTTGAATCCTTCTACTTTCATACCCCACTTACTGGAAAATATTTTTCCACTCTTGTACATTCCTAAATCATCCAAGTTATTTTTTTAATACCTTATCTTCAGTCAATGTTAGTCTCACCATTTTTCCAGGACAATATCTAAACTTATCTAATTATTGTTGGTGTAAAAAAATTACCTCAAAGTTTTCATTATTGTCTTATTTGTATGGTAATTGTGAGGCACTTACCATTTTAGCCATTTAATTCTATTAATTATATTCTCATCTATATTCCTACTATTCTATATAATAGTTCCAATGCACCAAAAACAATAAGATGTATATCAGTTAATCTTCTAGTTGTATTAGTTGGTGATTATCGGCTTCACATCCATTAAAGTTACATATCATTCACTTCATTTTTGAATGCTGTTGTTATTAAAAGTGCCAGTATCCTCGATATGATATTGCTGCCAATGTTTGATGCACTAAGTGCCATCATAGGTGTTCGCCCTTGTAAAGATCTGCATTAAAATATAACAATTATTTTTATAAGTCTATTTGAATATTTAAGTTATGAGGAATATTTCTGAGAGTATAAAATAATAAATATCACATTCAACTTTGTTAAATAAATAATTATTTTAAGTTTTATTGTATTTCATGATTACACAAAATTTTTAGGTGACCCATTTAAATGGTTTAAACTGTTAAAATGCTTGTAGCATGCATAACCTAATGATTATCGAATATGGCCATAACCAATTTCATATCCATTCGTGTTTCTTGTTCTTTCACTGGAGTTATAGTCATTTATCTTTTATTTATCTCTATAGACTCATTCTATTGGTTTTTAGGATTTACCAATCTAGAACTTTAAACCTTGAACCTATATTTACTCTAAATTATCCCCCGATGCATTTGTTTTGTTCACCAAATTCTGATGCATTTTTTCATATCAGACAATGAGAAATTGTTATCATAAAAAATTTACTCTGCTTTTGTGTTTGGAGTACTGAAACTTATTGCTCCTATCATGGCAAGGCTCTTACCTCAGTACCCACAATTTCAAGGCATGGTGGTCACTTAGAAAACACCTTTGAGATGTTGTGGGTTTGTGCGAAGTGTAAGACTCTATGCCTTTCTTTTACCTCATTTGTATGCCGAATGAGTATCATACTTTTAAAAACACACTATTGAGTAATCTTAATCGTCAGCATCTAACTATTTCCTCTATTATATACATGAAAAAGGTCTTGCTGATTAGATTTGTCATCTGTTAATAAAATGTACCAAAGCATCTCACTTGAATGTATCAAAATAGTATCTTCATAACTAATGCAAGATTATATTAAATTGAACATTTATCCTTAATGTAATCCCATCTCTAAAGCTAGTCCATATTCTACAACTCTTTAGGAACTCTTTTGTTTGTTCAAAAGAAAAAAAAACTAAGTGATAATAACTTGCTTTATTGTATTTTTAGCTTATATATTATGCATATTATTTATTTCTTACTTTTTTAGGTTTTGAGACTAGATTATATTTTTTATTACAATAAGATTTAAAATAAATAAATAAATATATTATACAACAATAAGCCTTTATCCTAGCATTAGTTACATAAATAATTCTTCTCTATTATTCCCTATTAAGTGTCAAATTCTTATCTAATAAAGGTCATTTTTTACTTCTTCTTTTAGGTTTATCTTTCTTTCTTAATATCTAGAATCCAACTAACTTGATGGTCGGATCATTTTATATGACCAAACCAGGTGTCTCTCTAATCTTATGTGCTATTGGAGCTACTCCAACTCTTTTCGCATATTTGTTTTAGCATTCTATTTTTAAGTGAAACCCCCACTTGAGCATTCTCATCTCTACAACAATTAATTTTATGCTTCTCTTTAATTGGCTAACATTCTGCACCACCACCATCTTATAAAATTTTTCAATTAGTTTAATAAGTGGTACTTGTCTATCACATAATATGCTCGATGCATTCCTCCTTTTCAACCATTCAACTTGAATTTTACTAATAACATCCCCATCTATTTCACCATCACTTTTAACAATAGACTCAAGTTATCTAAATCATTCACTCTTTTAACTTGATCACCATTGTCAACTAGACTTGATCTTCTACAACTAAAATTAAACTCCATGTATTCGCTTTAGAACTACTCAAATGAATGCCTTTAGGTATGGTTGACCTCCATAACGAGTTTCTCTTGAACTCCCTCCTAGTCTTATCAACAAGAAGAATATCATCCGCAAAAAAGCATACACCAAGGCACATCCTCCTATAAATGTTTAGTAAGAACACCCATAACTAAAGCAAAAAGATATGGGCTTAAAGCCAATCCTTGATGTAATCCAACTGAAAAAGGAAAATACTTAGTAAAAAAAATCCATTGTAATAAAAAAAATATAATCCAATCTCAAAACCTAAAATGCTAAGAAATAAATAATATGTATAATATATAAGCTAAAAATACAGTAGAATTTTGGGGTTTAGCTTACATGTGTCATTGTTTGATATACATTCAAAGTAGATCATGATTTTTTCTCCATCCATATAGATTCAATTATTTTTTATGACATGGAACCATCAAATAATATATTTGCAACTGTTCCTTTGATTATTATTTTCAGTCGCATAATCAAACTTGCTTAACGCAGGGCTACATACTTACTTCTGAGGTCGATGGGACTATTCAAATGAAAAGTTACCTCACTGGAAATCCAGATATACGATTGGCTCTTAATGAGGATCTGAGCATTGGCAGAAATGTCGGAAATTCTATGTATGGTATGACTATCAATCATGTGTTCATGTCAATTTGATAGACACTTATTGTATGTGTGATATTAACAATTATTAATCAATATTATTAAATGAAAAAATAGTACATAAGTTTCCTTGGTTAAAATATAATTGATTTAAAATATAAAAGAATGTTGATATGACTTTTATACCTAAGATAAGTATAAAAAATGTTGTAATATTGGAGTATCATATGCTTGAAGAATATTCTTGAGAAGTAATTTTGAAAAAATATGATCAGATTTGTTATATTGTAGGTATGTAAGTTTGGGCTATAAGAAAGTCACCAGTAGCCAAGTTAGGTGTGCCTAAAAATAAAAATATTTAGATTGATGTGTGAAAATTATAAAGAGTGGATGGATGAATGATTATACTAGAGGGATGGTGAGAGTAGCAACTATTGGAGGTAAAGTAGTGGATAATAGATTTAGGTGGTTGGACATATATAATGAATGGCTGAAAATACACTCGTCAGATGCATAGATAAATTAATGTTGAATGATTTTGAAGGAAGATGTTAGAGCAAAAGGTAAAATGGTAGAAATTGTGTAAAATAATTGGCACAGAATAGGTTTAACATTTCATATAGCACTCAAATTGAAAGGATGGAGATTCATAAAAATAGTTGGTGATTTTTTGATGATGATGTCATCCATTACTGTGGATCAGTGATTTAAGTTTTGGAAAAATTATATTTTAAGAACGTGACTAGTCATTCTTTCTCTCTCTCTCTCTCTCTCTCTCTCTCTCTCTTTTGTTTTGTTGCAGATTATAGAAGTTCTGCTGGAGGAGGGGCGGTGATTCTTGATGATTGTAACTTCCATGAATCTGTGCATCTTGATAATTTTGATTTAGATAGAACCTTAAGTTTGGTGAGTTTATCATAAGGAATAAGTTGAGTATTAAGATGCTCATTGCTTATTCACTTATGTCTACTTACTCAAGCAAGCATGAGTAATGCATTTTAGGGTGCTGTTACATGATTACTGCTGACAGTACTATCCTTGATCACAGGTACCACCTGATGGAGAATTTTCTGTAATGAATTACAGAATGACTCAGGAATTCAAGCCTCCTTTCCTTATTAATGCATTGATTGAAGAAGCTGGGCCACTCAAGGTGTATAAAATCTCGACATAATTTTCTCTTTATTTGGTGAATTGGTGTCGGCCTAAATAGTTGTCAAGTCATTAATCTATATTTGAACTAGGATAATATTTTTTTTATTTTATTTGACAAAGGCTGAAGTCATTATTAAAATCCGTGCTGATTTTCCATCAAGTATCACTGGAAATACAATTACAGTGCAAATGCCAGTGCCAAAATACACAACAAGGTGATCTCTTTTACTTTTTGGTTTTTGTTTTAAAGCATTCTGAATTTATTGGCAATTTAAGCATGTGATCATGTGCCTTTTCTGGCAAATTCTTGAATGATTGCCATCAAAGTTTTCAGCAACTATTTGATTTATGTTACTTAAAAAAACAACTATTGATTTATGTTCATTTATCCATAGCAATGATTCTTGATTGTGACTTGTGTTGCATTTTTAAAACACTGTCTATTACTGTTGTTCCAAGTAAAGTTATTTTATTCTTTTATCAATGCCTTATTGTCCAACTATGTCGAAGGCATTTTGGCACAAATTTGAAGTTTTATTATAGTTCAAGGTCGAGGATTTCTTATCATTATCAACAGTACCTGCTTCAATTCCATTTGTTTACAGTTATGTTTATTCATCTTCTCAGCTATGAATTAATGTTAAAGCATCGCATATGGTGCTTCTTTTTGTGCTTTATCTCTTGGGCAAATTCTAATCAAACAAGATCTGACCTGCCTTTTTATTGATTCTATTTTCCAATTTGTTGGTGTTTCTATGTTTTGGAATATTTGGTGAATTGTGTGTGCTTTATCTGAGTATGTTAATGTAATCAAATATAATGGGTTTTTATTGAATACTCTGTGGCTTGGATCTAAGGGTTCTATAATGTAAGTATTTCTCGTTATTTATTGCTTCAGTTGTATGAGACCAATCTGTGTAACATTATATTGAGTTTATAAAATTTACTACACGGTGTGACTTGAAGGCTTTGCCTACCCTGTTCGATTCACCTCCTAAAACATGTATATTGTTACTCTGCAGGGTTAGCTTTGACTTGGAAGCTGGGGCGATTGGACAAACAACTGATTTTAAGGAAATGAACAAGAAGCTAGAATGGAACCTAAACAAGGTAATAAGGACAAATATTTAATATTTTATATACTTCTACACTGATGTGAAGCTTTTGATATTATTTAGGGGGCTATTTGGTTCAATATTTTTTTTGAGGTAAATTTTATCTTATTTAGGATAAGAGTCAGTTGGTTTGTTGTTATCTTTCACACTGAGCTAATTTGAATAGCATTAATAGGTAAGATTGAGGCAATCTAAATAGTGATTAAATTGGATACAATTTAGGATGCATCTGGGATAGTTGCAGCTATTTGAACAACATTTGTGAAGTTATTGTAGAAAACTATTGTTTGAAAGCTACTGTTGTTGAAGAAGTGTTTCTGTTTAAAAAATTCACTTGTGAAACTGTTGTGTTGCAGCTGTCTTTGAAAAGATGATTGAAATACCCTTATGTGTATAAATATAAGATTATTCAAATGAAAGTTTATTCTTATATTTAATTGTATAAACAAATCAAATATATAAGTCATTACAAAATTATTAATTTTGCAGAAGAAAGATAAACATAACAGACATTGAAAGTTTAAACAATACTTTAAACATGATTAAAGAAAACCTCAACGATTAATATATAGCATTCACTCATTAACTAATGTATTAGTAATCTGTTCTCACAATTCAATAATCTCTTTAGCACCATCCTCATCTTGTGTGTAGGTCAGCTAGATCATCATCAACTTATAATATGGATTGCCCTAAGCAGTACTCAAATGCTTCAGGAGGGATTGATTTTTTCTGCATTAGTAAAATCAATGTCATTAAGTCAAGGATGTTGATATATTATTGTGGTTCACAATCTTCACTTAGAATGAATATATAGGTATATCTTGTAGAATAATCTATTTTTCTTCTAAACTTCAAAGGCCACTCGATGACATAAGCAGAAAAAAGTTTTGCTTATTAAATATTTCAGAGAAATGAATGCAAGCTTATAACTATACATGACACGATCACAATTATAGCCGAAAAATCAACTCAACTTCAAGATGATAGCAATCAAAATATGACACGATCACAATACTATGCAAATTTTGATCTTCAAACAACATACAGCTCTAACAAACATATAGCCTATGTTTAAATACAAATCCAATAAATTTAACTCGCAATCCACTGTCACAAGGTAAGTAGCCATTAGAAAACACCAGATACTAGCTAATAAGTAGATGTGTAGACATAGGTAAGCAGCCATTAGGTATGCAGCCATTAGAAAACACCAAGAAAACAACGATTAGAAAACACCAGTCGAATAATTACACAAAGAAAAAAGTACCCAAATATATCACATTTTTGTAGATCCAAAAAGGTATAATAGGCATCATAAGAAATTATCCAAAACATTGGTAAAATCATGAATATCCTAATCATCGTGGCCAAAATCATCAAATCGCCTCAATTAAAATAGTGACAAGCAGAGGATTGAGGAAGAGAAAAGAAAGCATTTCTCTCTATTAAACAGAGATTTGCGAAATTCTGATCTCTATTACGAGCCAAAATAGCTTCTCGAAGGTGATCGACAGGGCTACAGGTTGATTCCCTAGCCCTAGATGAAATTAGAAAACATGCCTAACAACAATTAGAAAACACCAGATGATGAATACACAAAGAAAAGTACCCAAAAATATCACATTTTATAGATCCAGAAAGGCATAATAGGCATTATAAGAAATTATCCAAAAAATCATTAAAATTGTGAATGTCCTAATCATTGTGGCCAAAATGATCAAATCGCCTCAAATAAACTAGCGACAAGCAGAGGATTGAGGAAGGGAAAAGAAAGCATTTCTCTCTATAAACAGAGATTCACAAAATTATGATCTCTGTTACGAGCCGAATTAGCTTCTCGAAGGTTATTGACAGGGCTACAGGTTGTTGCCTAGCCTTAGGAGAAAAGATGGCCACGAGAAGGAACCGAACATTGGGCCTATAGGTATATTGTGTGCTTTTGTGTGTCAATTCTATAATTTGTTGAGGAGCAAAATTAAGAAAAAAAAAAAGAGGCTGATAATGGAATTCGCCGAGACACAGGAGGCCACCTGAGGTCCCTCACTGCGGTTTCATGGCACGTCTTCTGCTAAAAAAGCAAGGGTAAAATAAAGAGTGTGTTTTAAAACACACTCTTGATACACCGCTGTCACAAATGGAACTTTATTTAACAAATTTAATATAATTTCTAGCGATGAATATATATTTTTCCCCTTTTTATTATATTAAGTTGCATTGCATTCTTCATGTAAAATAACATTAAACCAATTACGTGATTGAAAGATAATATTACTGCTTTTTGAATAGCATTGCTATTTAAATAATAATGTTACAGTCTTTATGTTCTTCATTCATTAGATTTTTCTTGTGTCAAGTGTGGAAACTTGAATGTAAGTGTAAACTTTTTTTTAGATCGTTGGAGGCGCTGAACACACATTACGAGCAAAACTCACTTTTTCTCAGGAATCACACGGTATGAAGTTTTGAATTGGTGGTTTCTTGAAACTCCATTATTTTCAGCCATTCGGCTTTCTGGTGGGTTATAATATTGTGCTATTCCTTGCATTAATAATACAGGAAATCTAACAAAGGAAGCAGGGCCTGTTAGTATGAATTTCACCATACCTATGTACAATGCATCTAAGCTTCAGGTTAGTTGCACGCTTTGTTTTCTATTCTCTTCCATGAGCACAACTCATGCATGAAAGTTTAGTGAGGATTTGTGGGTGCCAATTAGTCCCCTTAGTGTAAGGGCTTTGATTGAATATTATAGTTAACGTCATGACTTTGAATTCACCATAATAAAGAAATAAATTTCAAAATAGTCCTCTGACTATTGGCAAATTATCAATTTAGTGTTAGAATATGAAAATTGATCCAAAATGGTCACTCAGGTAGAGAAAAGGATACAATATGAATTATCTTACAGTTGAAATTCATTATTTCAGGTAAGATACTTGCAGATAGCGAAGAAATCCAAGTCTTACAATCCTTACCGTTGGGTTAGATATGTTACTCAGGCTAATTCCTATGTGGCTCTTGTAAGTATTTGTGCCTTTATATATCACTGTCCAAATAATAGAGAAATGAGGTAATGGAACAGTCTTATGTGCTTGCTGTAACTCATGCTACTATTTTTTTTAATAATCTTTTATTTAATGAACCTTTAAGATTTGAATATTAATTATATATATTTATGTGATAGATAATCTTGTTCATTTTCATGCATTTTATATAATAATGTGAATAGAGAGAGAGAGAGAGGAAATCTATTGAGTGAGGCATCTATTAGCATGGAGAATTTGCAAGGCTTGATGTGCCCTAAACTCTATTGAGACGAAGAAGATGCCCATCCAATGTTGGATATCTTTAGTATAAAAGATATAGTAGTCTTGTTGTGCCACATTAGATGTTTTATTCTAAATTATGGAGTTGAGTTACAGTTTGGTACTTTTGGATTCACTTATTTGGTTTTAAGAATTTATTTGTCAAAAATTTGAAAAAGAACTTCGATTAGATGGAATTAAAACTCAGTTTCAAAATATTCACGGTATCAAAATTAAAAATTTAGCTCAAAAGCACTAAAAAAGCTCTCCATGAATAGTCTACTTAACATGTTAGTGGCCTTCATACACTTAGATGTTGTTTGGGCTCACTTTTATTTTTTAATTTTAATTCAAATTTAATTTAATTTTATTTAATTTATATTTTATTTTAAAAAAAAATATATTTGGCATTGATGATTATTTTTAAAAATACTCAAAATATCTAAAATAAATTTTGAATTTTTTAAATATAATATAATTTACTTATAAAAATATATTAAACAAGCATTGTTTTTAAAAATAACAAATAAAAAAGAAGATAAAGTTGATCCCAAAGATAAATATATTTCGCTGTTGCATATATTGATATATTTCGCTATTGCATATATTGCATATACTTAATTGTTAATTATTTTTTTCAACCTCATCTTAAGGTTAAGTAAATAAGCCGACACCTAAACTAATTATATAATGCATTTATGACATACACTAATTCAAGCATTTAAATGTATAATTAACATATATTCTAAAAAAAATCTCAAAATATATTTAATTTGATTGGTCCCTTAGTCTTAGCCAATGAAAAATATTTAAGTCATCTCCAATATCATAAAATCCCTCTTTTGCAATTTCTCCATGCATGTTCCATATATTTTAAAATTTTGGCAATTCAAAACAATTTCGAAAATTACATAAATATTTTGGGAATTTCTTAAAATTCATTCATCCACTTTTATTGTATTTTTAAATTAATTAAATTCAAATAGAATTTAGGAAATTCCCTAAATATTTCTATATCTATAGGGCATTGTACTCAGTCCATAAATCACATTTTGCATTTTATCATGTTATTTCCCATATCTAAAATCACAGAAGTTTATGTAATTACTTTAAATCTCTTGAAATTTTTTTTCAAGTTCTAGAATTTAAAATAATTATGTCTTTTATTTTTCATGGATGGAAAATTATTTCAAAAAATTTAATTTTTGAAAATTCTATCTATGTCACGGCTTCCCTTCTTTTAAGAAGCATCTTCCTCAATAGGTTTTATAGATCATATTTGAATATTAGATATATAAATAAATAAAAATTAATTATTAATTATATAATTTCCTCTATAATTTATTATTCTATTTATCTTAACTACATAAAATTTTCTTTTAAGAAGCATCTTCCTCAATTCATTAAAACCAAATATTGACAACGCTTATTTTTCTTGTAATATTAATTCAAACATTTTTTTTTTAATATCTTGCAAATTAGTCATCAATCTCTTCACTATTTATTATATATATTTATTTTCCACTCAAAATTAAAGAAAAACGCATTGTAGTCTTCTTAATATAATTAATTATTTGTTTGATCTTTCAGCTTTAGCTGAATACTCCATTATTGGATTTCAAGGAATGGAAAGGATCATGGCCTTAGAACAGTGGTTTAATTATGGAAATAATCTCTATTTAAAATCATATTTCAAACCTAAAAAAAATGAAAACATTTACATAATATCACACAATTCTTATTTATTTACATATCTACCACCTAAAATTTGTTATATATATATATATATATATATATATATATATATATATATATATATATATATATATATATATATATATATATATATATATATTTTAATGATATTTCTATGTGATATTAAAGATTTAAGTATTTCATATGTAAATATTGAAATTTATCTATTAGATATATGAATAAATAAGAGTTGTGTATAAAAATTTGCCAAAAAAAAAAAAAAAAAGGAAATCCTTCAATCAAAAGTTGCAATCAGGCACTTCAAAAAAGGTAATATTCTATCTATAACCTCAGCCAAGCAGCATCCAATGAGCAAAACTACATGAATTCCTTAAATGTCTCTTAACCATCCTTCCTATATAACTCTTAACAAAATGGTTATTTTGTCTAATCTTTACCTATCCTAAAATATAAAATAAATAAACAAATAAACAAATAAATAAATAAAATTATTTCTGCAACGACTAGTGACCAATTAGAGTTTCTAAAAAAAAATTTTTTTGGTGGTCAGGTAAAGAAAAATCTAGTAATAAAAATTGGAATCCTTATGACTTGGAACCTTTTTACAGAGCACTGAGCGTACTTCCATTATAGAACTTGGAGGCTCCAGGTCCTTGTTTTGCACTGCATTTCCAAGCAATTGTTGCATTTTTGATGCAAATGTTTCATCCAGAATCTGCATTTTTATATACTTCGTATTAAATTCAAAAAAATATTAGTACTGTTAGAGGTGCCAATAATTGACTCAACTCGACAATCCTACAAACTCAGTTCGAGAAAATTAAGTTATGGTTGATCAGATTAATTTGCGTGTTGAGTTCGGTCGGAAGTATCTGACCTATTTAATTTTTCGGATTGGGATGGGTTCGGGTTGACATGCCAACCTGATTTTGACTCACGAATTTGAATCGGGTCGAGTTTGGGTTAATCAGGTTGCTCAAGCAATTTCGAGTCAAATTAATTTTAGGTCAGACTTCCCATCTATGAACCGGAATTGACACCATAAGGTACAGTAAGATACGTATTCTTGATGAAGAGCTGAAGTGGTAGTTGTTGAGATAAAATGAGACGTTTACTTACAGAAACTGTGACTCTTGCACTTTTACACCAAGATCTGTTCTTCTTGTCTTCTAGGAAAGTTAGAACGTCCTGAAACAATGCAAAGTCAAAGTATTAACAATTAGTAGGAACAGATTAAATAAAACCTATGAAGCACGGATATTGACGCAGACACGATATGACAATAATAAGGAACATGGCATGGTCTTAAAAAGTAGGATATTATATGTTAAGAGACTCAAATATTTTCTTCTATGAATGAAAATTTTCATTCCAGTTGGAAGTTTCTTCTGAGAGTACGGAGAGAATGATGACTAAGTTATAAATATATCATCTTTGAGTGTTTTTGGTCTGTAAATCACTTTAGTGCAAATCATCCACTCCAAAGCTCTGAGCAAAACTTTTAGCTGGAATTAAATCATTTCCACCATAAACAATTAATATAAATATATGATAAAAAAATCAAATTTCAATATTGTCAGTCTAAAAGAATCACACAATTAAGCATAATATGCATCACATAAAAAACTTAAAAGATCAATAAAATAAAAGAAGATTTACATACATACCTCACAAATCCTCTAAAGTTTGATATTTTCACCATCACTATATATGAAAAGATGTATTCAATTTTAAAAAGATAATAATAGTGATATTTTTGATGTGATATTTACGATATGAGTGTCATGTATGTTACTATCAAATTTTAGGTGTTAGATATAAATACATAAGAATTACATGTTATGTATGTAAATTTTTCAATAAATAAAACTTACAAACTTTGATTTAATTGCATATACTTCAATATTTCATCGAGTGAATTCAATTTTCAACAACACACTAATATTAGCATTTAATACAAGATGTTATTTTGTCAATATTGACATAGTATTTTCACAATAAATACCAAGAATCTAAAAAGAGCCAAATAATCATCAAAATACCCAAAAAAAAAAAAAATGAACGCATTGATGATTGGACCTAACATGCTTAAATAGTTACCAAGAATCTAAAAAGAGCCAAATAATCATCAAAATACCCAAAAAAAAAAAATGAACGCATTGATGATTGGACCTAACATGCTTAAATAGTTTGCGCAGCTCGTTTGTGTCAAAGTATGCAATGATCATGTCGTGGGCTATCTTGGCTATGCTGAACTCTAATTATAGGAAAAACATGCATAAAAACTAATTTTCATCATGTTGAACATATATCATAGATGTGTCTCAGACAGAAGTTTGGAAGGATTTTTAGAGAGTTCATGCTTCATAGAATATAACATGATATAATATGATATAAGATACCTGTCCCATCCTATCCCAGAAGGATCGGCATAACGACACAAAGACATGCATCTCAAAGATTGCATGAAGGTGATTTATTATCTCTACAAGTTGATCCTTCAGTGGTTGCATCCTGTTCCTGATATCGGATTCAGCCATGAAGTCCTTTGAATCCCTAATAATCTTCTTCAATTTTGTGGCACTTTGTGAACGACTCTGCAATGTTCATGTTGAAGAAAATTTATCAGAAGCATGGCTTGTTTGTATGCATCATCAAATCACTCTGGTGAACATGATTATCCAATATAAAACATAACTTGGATGGCTACATGCATGCGTGCGGGTATAATGCAATAGCAATATGTAACTTACATACAGTGGCTTCAAGCAAAAATTCAAAATTAATTATATTTCATGATCAATTATATGTTTGGAAAGAGAACCGGAACAAAACAAAGAACAAAAAGTAAAATAAAAGAGTATAAAGAACATCATATTTATTTGGAAAATCAAAAATCGGAAAAACCCACAATGCTACACCACAACAAGAAATCCACTAAGAAATAAAATTGAAAATGCCCACCCTCAACAAAAGATAGGTCCAGCCCCTATATATAAAGCACATAGGCTAAGGCACAGGTACAATTATGAAATGTGAAAAGAACACCCCAGCAAGGGTGTGTTGCCGCCTGCAACTGCCAATGAACTAATCATCAAGTTTAATAGGCGGTATTCTAAACCGAGTCGATAGTGTTTGATTAAGAGACATCAGGCTACACAAAATAACATTCTATGCTTACTATAAACAAGAAAATTAACTGATTTTAAGTACTGTCAAGAGCTCAACAACAATATCGTAGTGAAATAACAAAAAGAATAGATAGGCAAGCATGTAATCTCATTTGCCTCCGAATGATCATTCATCAAAACTCTAAGCACAAGGTTTTGGATATAGAATGGCATTGCCTAAAAACTTCCTTTTTTTTTTTTTTTTGGTAGTTAATTAATATTCAAATATTCAACTAAATACTTTCATAAATGTACTCACATTCCCCATAAGCTTCTCCACAATCGCTTGCAAGTAGCTTCGGAACTTTGCTCTAAGCTTCACTGTAACTTCACTAAGGTGCTCTCCAACAAATTATTTACTCCAGCAGGCATATAAGACGCCCAAGAATTAAATTGCTCTTCTAACTTTGGCCGCAAAACATCAAGCAATCTTTTAATACTATTCAACAGAACTCCAAGCTGATGAAAATATTGAAACTTTAGATATAAGAGAATCAATCTGGGAAAGAAAAAACAGAAGAAAATCTCACCTCATCAGGCACGGCATAGGAGCTCAAATTATTGCGTTTAGTCAGTTTTTGCACATATTTGAGTCCAAATTTCTTGGGAGTTTGAGCATCCTTTAAAGGAGATAAAACATCAGCATACTGCCTCTCCAAAGCTTCAATTATTGATTTTTCAACATCTGTAAGTGCCTTTAATTGTTTAAGGCAAAAAATGGAGAATGAATGAATCGAACAATAAAAGCTACATAAAACGCAGAAATGAAAAAGAAAGGAAATTCAGATATAAAACAATGGATCATATTTAACACATTTTCAAGAAGTGATGTATATTCTGGCCAGCGACAAATGATAACATCATACTGGTTGAGAGTATTCCCCAGTTGGTCATACATGACATCAACAAAAGGAGTTGTCCAATGCTGCGTTCTAACGGCAGACACCTGATGACAAGTTGTAAAGCGTCATGTGAACAGGAATATATATATTGTGCACACAAACAAAAAATTCAGGTGTCAAAACTAAAATTTAATGAGAATTTAAGCCATACGAAGATGACATATATTAATGGCTCAAGGCTAATATTTCACCCCAAAAGGAGAAAAAAAATAACCAAATGATTATTTCCCTTAAGTAACCAAGTTCCTAAAGCTCGTAATTATTATCTCAAACTCTGTAAAGCCTAAGGGTGTCTTGGACTGGGACTTGTGCATATAAATTTTTTTTAAAAACCGTATAAAGAAATTGCTTTTACTAAAGAATCCAGCAAAGTAGAATTTATATGGCGTTGATAAAAACACATAGAAAGTGTTATATTCACGTAAACAAATAAGAAAAATTAATTATATCAATGTAGACTAAGTTTCTCATACTTGAATCAGGACAAGAATTGGAGAAAGGATGTTGTGTTTTTTATTGCATTGTTTGTGTAGCATTTACATAATTCTAGGATAGCTTCAAATAGCAAATATGTAAAATCAGACAATAATAATTATAAATAAATTATAATAGCCCATATATTAATGAGACGGAACTAATAATCCGATGAATCGTGGAGGTGGCATGAAGTGAATAATGTGGAGTAATAGGTTTGGTAGAAAGTTGATGGAGGCGAAATTGATAGAAATAGATTTTTTTACACCCACCTTAAACAAATGAATAGATATTGTCCAATTCAAGCTTACATGTCAATTTTTGAAATGTTTTGCTAATAATCCTTAGAACGTTTGAAAGTTGTTCATATGTGGCAACAAGATGCGACATATTAAATCATTTCAAACTTCTCCTTTATAAAATATCTATCTACTTCAATATATTTTCTTTGATTTATATATAATATTGATGATTGATTTATTATCAAAATAGAGCTGTATAAGACTTTGTTATTCAACTTTGAAATCTTTCAAGATAATTTTCGATCATAACAGTTTGTAGATTTTTAGTGCTATAGACCAAAACTCAACTTATACACTAATCTTGGTACTTCATTTTCTCTTTACTTTACTAAGTCACGAGGTTGCTTCTTAAGAATATGCAATGTTTGGTCTTCTATCAACCATACATCTTGCATAACCAACATTTGTCTATGCTTCGAGGTTAGATCCTCCTTTTTTTGAATAAAATTCTTTTGCTTGGAATTCCTTTCAAATGTTACAAAATTCGATTGTTAACCTTCATATTTGCTCCACCCTCAATCTAGTCAAATACAACAATAACAACAACTAATGGACACAAACACATCGCAAATATCAAAATCAACTCAAGCGCCAATTTTGCAAACAAAATGCACTGACATATTGCGGTGCTAAAATTACCTATAAAATACCCCATTGTTAAATTGGTGTCTGATCACGAATAAACTCTTCTAATTCTAAACATTGAAATTACTTATGAAGGACACTTATATTACTCTATTCATCTCTATCCATCACACAAAAGAAAAACAAAAAACTTGATCACATATGAGGCAACAACATGAAATTCAAGATATACGATCATAAATTTTACAAAAAGACAATGATATACATGTCATAAAAAGTAATTAAATTAAAATTAAGTAAAACACAAAATCATTGTTAATCTAATCAATATAAAATAAAAACACTCAAATGTAATAAAGTATAACTCTTTTTCTATCTAAGCTACTTCAGGAAACTTAAAGTTGAGTGCAACAACTAGTAGTTCTTAATCATGCACTTTGCACGTTCATTGAAAGTTCTAATCATTTTCTCAATTACTCTATTTAATTGTGGAGTTAATGAGACCATTCTTTTCGTATAAATACCATTAGCAATCTTTTAGTTTTGAAATTTATAGAATTATATTGCCCACTATTATCTGATTTTAAAGACTTGAATTTGTCTCCAATTTTATTTTTATACCTAGCTCTTCAACTTCACAAAATCTCAAATTAATTTTATATAAATGGAAAACTTTCAAGTATAATCTTCAATAAAGATGACATAGAACAAGGATTCTCTTAATGAAACAATGGGGATGAACCCCATGCATCTATGTCAAGTGTTTTGGATCTAAGCTTTCCTTAATCTTCGAGAGTATTTTTTATATATTCATAATATAATCTTTATAAAAGGTGAAGTAAAAAAAATTTTACCTTTGGAGTGAAGATTTTTAGGCCTTTTTTATTCATATGGCTTAGCCTTTAATGTCATAGAATGAATTTATCTTTGTATTAGTGGCCTCTCCTATTATTTAATTGTTAGTAGTGGTACAAAGAATGCCTATCTTATTGCCTCGAGCAATCACCAAAACATCTTTTTTTCTTTTCAAGTATCGTCATTAAAAAAATGACATTGAATTCATCTACAGCTAAGTGCTTAATGAAGATCAATTTTCTCTTTAACCCAAGGATATTACTCACTTTGTTTAGCTTCCAAGTATTACCCACTTATTGCCTTATTATCACATCGTTAATGTCCACAATTTTCAATGGCTAGCTATCAATAAGAAACATTTGGTCATAATTATTTGTTTAGTAATTTGTCATAGATCTTTATTAGAGAAATGAAAAGAAGCACTTGTGTCTAATATCCATGTCTCTATTAGACTATCTACACCAAGCATTAGAGTTTGTTAAATGACCTCAACAGTGATATCGAATGTGACCATTAAATCAATTTTTTCTTGTTCGCACTTTTTTTTTTCTAATTATGTGATCAGGTTTATCATAAAATCATTATTCACTTGGGCTATCTTAAGATTTCCTTTTAGTGTGCTTTGATTAAAGATTTTTGTCACACAAATTTGACCTTGTTCTCCATTTTTTTATTACCAATATTTTGAGACATGCTTCAATTATTAATATTTAAAAGAGAGATTTATATACATTTCACACAATTCTTATTTATTTATATACCTATCCTAAATTTTAATATTTACATAAATAATAGCTAAATCTTTAATATCACTATCACACACATTTTTCACTTGAAATATACCTTTCATGCATAACAAATTTATTATACATGTAAATATCAAATTTTAGGAGTTAAATATGTAAATATATAAAAATTGTGGTATGTATGTAAATCTTCCTATTTAAAATAGAAGATGGCATACTTTCATATTTCTCACATCATTTGATATCTTCTTGTTAAGGATATGATCTTTGATGTCACTAAACTTCATTGCAAATAATCTAGAAGAACTATTGATGGTTGTAACAATGACATCTTAGTTCTCAGAAAATGATAAAAAAAATAAATTCAAGGCATGAATCTCATTGTCAAACTTATGTTTACAGACTTCATTTGTCTTATGATTAAGTTGAGCTTTTTAATGTGATCGATAATTGAAGCTCTTTTTGACATCTTGAGAGTAAAAAACTTAAGCATTATTACGGAAGGCTTTTCATACATATTAGAAAGCACCTTCATGGTGCTTATTGTTGTCATCTCATTGAAACTATTTAAAGTGACATTCATACTAAAAGAATTAAAAGTTTGTATATCTATTTTTGATCGATTGCTGTGGCTTTAGCCTCCTTAGTGGTTGATAGTGGTTTCTTTAGTACATATCGTCTTTTAGCTGTATCTTCTTTAACCTTAAATTCTGGCCATCAAAATTACCAATTTTGATCTTCTTGTCCACTAGATCAAAGCTATGGCACTAGTGGAATAGTAATAAAATATCAAGCAAAAATTAAAAAAGCATCATATTAAACTTCAAAGATCTCAAACACAAGATATTTTCGTGATTCAATGAGATTAACATATCTCGCGTACAATGAACAAAAAATATTTTATTAAGTTCTAAAAGAGAAACATAGAAATAATATACACTTCATAGATACTACTTTGTTTGTGTCAATTGCTTATAAGGGGCACAACTACCTATTGTGAAGACGAGTGTTGAACATGGCAAAAAGTGTTGATGCTATTTCCCCCTCTTCGTTTCTATACAATGAGAACCTCTTTCTCTCTTTCTCTTCTCTTTTTCTCTTTATTTGCTTATGATTATGAGATGTTTTACAAGTAAAAATTACATAGCTTTATATAATGAAGAATTCACCTTCCAATAATAATAATCAATCACTTTGAAAAAATTTTGTAGCCTCCATTATAGCCTCCATTATAGACATTTATGATAACTTTTATTTAGGATTTTATGATAGTCTATATATATGACTTTATAATCATTACCATTTCAAACTTTATAGTAGTCTCTATTTAAGTGCTCATGATATCAATTTTAAAATTGTGTAGATAGACACTATATAGAATAATCAGAGATTTTATTTTTCACTTAATAATTTGGAGTTTGTAGCGTAAATGTGTTCAGCCAAAAAACTCCACTCAATTATTTTGGGAGTTAAGAAAATAGTATCGCAAGTATCACTCTCACTTTGAAGGTGATCTAGATGCTTAGATCATTAGGAGGTTTTAGACTATTTATTTCAACTTAATATGGTCAGATATGTGATTCTTACAGTATACCATCATCGAGTACGAACAAAATAAATAGATACCTTGTCTTGTTTGCATGACTCCAGCAGCTGCAAGCGTTTATCTTGAATCCAGATTACAATGTAGAGGTGAAAGATCTTTCGCATCAACTCCACCCTTTACATGACTGCATAAATTATCACAAAAAAAAAATTAAAAAAAAATATCAAAAAAGTAAGCCATGCAGCTGAGGCCGTAAGGATGTATAAAACGTAACATGCAGCAAATAAATTACATGTTGTCACCACAACTACCATATATTCCAGTTTACAAGATCCTTCTGAATATCTCCTGCAGCAATTACAAGATCTACGACATGTGGTGAAGGACTAGTGGGAGGACATGCAATAAGAATTCACGCAATTGATTACAAAGTTCCACGCTATAAATGGCTGATATATTCTTCAGGTCTACAAAACTGGAAGAGGTAAAAAGAATGAAAACAGTTAAGATTAGTAAATGCAACATTATGATATAGATCTCCAACTGCAACTGGTAAAACAGTCGAGTTTGTTGTCAAATTTGCAGGTATGGCTTGAAAATAACTGCAGTTCAGAGGAATAGCATAACCAATTGTAAGCTAGGGTAAAGGAAAAGAAATCAAAAACAGAAGATTAATATTGGTATGATGATAAGCTACTGTTGACCTACAACTATGAGCCACATTAAATTAAATAAATAAGGTGGATTTTAAAATCCCTCAAATCTGATCCAACCGATCAAATTCGTTTTAATTCGACGATTCGACGCAACGCTGGCCGAAAATATTAAAATGAATTAATCAGAAAATTTTGAATCAATTAAGGATCGATCGGATAATTAAAATCAAATTATCATGAAATTATGCGCATATCGAAGTCGGGAAGCCCCGACGACGCCTAAACGACCTCTGTTCGCGAAAACAAATCGGCCGTCAGGCCAAATGTCGAAACCTATCAAACGACGCCTTCCGGTGACCCATTCGCAAAGCATAAGTGTCGATCAATGCGACGCCGCACAAATTGTAAACCTAATTTATCCCATCGTTGCCGACGTTGTCCAACAGCCTCCGATCACGAATTGATCGCTATGTTTCGACACCGAAACAACTAAAATTGACACCCATATCTGGGTTTAGTGTATAAATTAATATCACATAAAATAATATTAAATTATAATTAAAGATTAATTACTAATCTTAATCGACTTTAATTTCTCATCCACTCTTCAATTAATCGAGCATGTTCTGGAAAGGGTTATCCCTTCGTTGACTCCATTCTTCACGCTGTTTCCTCTTCGCCTTTCCGCTGATCAAGCTTTACGCTCTCGACTCTCCTTTGTCGCTGCTTCGTCTCCTCTTTCGGAAGCTCATTTCTTCCTTCTCGCTTCGTTCTCCCTTCTCAAGTTCTTTCGCTGTCCCGATGGTTTGTGGCCTCTGAACGACTCCTCTGCAGGGAACTTCTCGCTTCTCGCTCTTCTCCTCTCTCTCACGATTCTTCCTCTCCTCTCACACGCGACAAGAAGAACTGAGGATCGTGAGCCTTAACCCTAACCAAACCCCTTTCCTCCTTTCCTCTTAGCATTCAAACCTCCGTGTTGTTTCTCTAACCCTAAGCTTGTTTTATGCATTTGAGCTTCTTTTGGTTAGGGTTTTTTGAATATGCTATATCTTATGCTTGGGATTATGCTAAGAGTTTCTTTAGGGATTTGGATGATGTACAAATCTCATTTTATTTCCTATTATCTATGGATTTTATGGTGTTTATCTTGCTGAAAATGTTTTGGGATAATGTATGGCCCAACCATTTTTCTTGCTTGTCGCTTCTATAGATTTCATTTGTTCATCTTGCTCAAAATCGGTTTCCTAGGAGAAATGGTACATATTATGCCTCTTGCACATGATTGGGTTGAAATCTAAAATTAAAAGAGGGTTTTCAAATTATTGTGTTTAAATTTATCCTAATATCATGATGTTTGCTATTTCTATGGATGTCTATGCATTTATCTTCTGAAATCATGGAAGTTGTATTGTTTCATTAGTTAGTAAGTATGTTGTTTTGAAAATTTCCTATATGGGAAATTTTGAAATTGGTTTTAGCTAAGAGGAAATTGATCATTTTGTTGTCTAAAGGCATGATACTTGCTGAAAAATTCTGCAACATTTCTCTTGCTGAAATTTTCTTTTACCTTAAGGAAAATGAATTAATTTGTTGTAAAGGCATACATGCTGAAAATTTCTTTTCTCCTAAGAGGAATCAATCATTTTATTGTTTAATGGGCATAAGCATGCTGAAAATATTTCTATCTAAGGGGAAAATTGTTAGCTTGTTGTCTAAAGGCCATGCTTGCTGAAAAAAATTTCTTCTCTAAGGGGAATCAATCATTTTGTTATTTAGTGGCCAAGATGTTTGCTGAAAATATTCTCCAAGTGAATCGATCATTTTGTTATTTGATGAGTATGCTAAACTTTCTTATCTGGAGAAATCAATTACTTGCTATTTGAATGTTTCAAATGCAAAAAATTCGTGAAATAGTGATGAAAATGACGCTAAACGATGCATGTCTTGTTTAAATATATGCAAGTATATATGCAAACGCAAGTTTCAAATATTTATAGATGCTCACATTGTTCCAATGCGGGAAACTTGTGATAAGATGCTCACGCTGTTCAACGCCAAGCATAAATACGCCATATTACCCGCTCACATGTTCCAACGCGGCAAACCACATAAGACTGTTTCATGTTCCAACGCGGCGTGGAAATATCTCTTATAGTACCCGCTCACATTTTCCAACGTGAAAACTTGTGATAGATGCTCATGCCTTGTCAACGCTGGAAATATCTATGTACTACCACATTGCAACGCGGCGGGAAACTCAGGATATACGTTTTCATTGTCCAATGCATGGAAATAGCCGCAAAATGCTCACATTGTTCCAATGCGGCGAAATGATGATGTCACTTGTTCCAACGATGAAATACGCTTATAGATCTCGCTCACATGTCCAACGCTGAAACTCGGATAGACTGCACGTTCCCAACGCGGAAATACTTTCATATTTTGCTCACGCTTAACGCGAAATGATCAGACATGCATACACGCCTTTCGGCGTGGTGGGCAACAAATACCGAGGTGTCTCACCATTACCTACCATGCACGCCTTCTATGGAAGGCTTTCTCCCGCCTTTAAGAGGGGATGACCGAGTCAAAAAAATTTTAAAAAAAGGGGAAAAGTAAAATGAAGTATTTTATTGCATATCTTATGTGTTTCTAACACACTCATGTATACGACAATTATGCAACAACTATTCACGCTTAATAATGAATATCAATCCTTCAGTCCCCTTTACATGCTTAATATGTGTATGAATGTGAAAATACAAATGGATGCTTATGCGGACATGTATTGATACCGGTTCTAATAATTTACTTAAATTGATATGCTATTACATGCTTAAATGCTTAAATACATAACATGTTATCTTTACTCATATGTCCATTTTCACATTTACACATGATTATAGAAACATAAAAAAGAAAAGGGGTATATCGGGGAAGACATACATTTAAATGAAACATTGACATTACATCCATCATAAAATACCAAAAAATGGAAAGTTGTTAAAGAAAGGAGAATAAAAACTTACAAATCTTTATGACACAACTTAGCTCTTATAAGCAGAGAACTCAAACTTGTGAAACCAAGGGAGAAGGAAAGAAATGAGAATGTAGTGTGTATTTTAGAAGGAATTCCCCTTATTTATAGATTTTCTAAATTTCCCCTTTCTCATCTATGTATTATCATCTGACACATAAGGTCATATAAATGACGCATAACCATCTGATCATTTCATCATGTCATGCACATGCGGACAGCAAATGCCCTCAGATTTATCCCTTTGTGGAAAATAAAGTTTTGCCATAATCCTCCTTAATAAATTTAATGGGTTTGTGTTCACTCACATGATTTTATATGAGGGAGGTGGATTTTAATTAATCCACTTGCTCTCTTAAATGAAATATATTAACATCATATTTTTATATTCCCTTCCTTCAAGAAATAAATTGCCATATATGGTCATTTAAAGCAATTGTTTTTACCATTTATACTTGTCGATTTTGTACATAGGGACATGTGCAAGTTACAAATATAAAAGAACGATCTACATAATCCCGGTTGGTCTTGACCGGTGTAACAAAACCCAAAATGTTATATCAAATCTAAATTTAACATATATTTCAACTGATATTCAATGCCCATACAACATTTTAAAAGAACAGATACTGTATATATTGGAATGTCAAAACAGGACATATGCAAGTAAACAAATATAAACAACAGATACTACATCTTCCGGTTTGGTCTTGACCGTCCGTTAACAAAACCTAAAATCCCATATATCAAACGCATGATTGCATTACATCAAGTCAAATACAAAGAACAGATACTACATTAATCCTGCTTTGGTCTTCTGACCGTCCCGTCAAAACTCAAAATCATATCAAACTTCAACATTACATCTTAATGTCCATGCAATTTTCAAAGAATGTATATCCATATGTACGCCGGAGTAATTACTAAGTCAAATATAAAAAGAACAGATCTATATAATCCCTTTGGTCTTCTGTCCCGTTAACAAAACCTAAAAAATTTGATATTATAATTTCAAATTAATAATATCCGGTAGTTTAACTCCATATAATACAAGACATGAACCAACTAACATAGCTTCTAAAATTCAAATTCTTAGAAGTCCCAAACCCGATCCTCTATGTTCAAACTAGAGTACAAGGTTTTGAAGGATTATACTTTTGAGATGATGAATTTAGACCATCCTCAGTAAAACCGACAGAGTAGAGCCTATCAATCGATATTAACCTACGATCGAGAAGGGTAATTATAATTAAAATTTCAATGATAAATGATCATATATATTCAAATCAAAAATCAATCATAAAATGATCAAAATTCAAAGAAAATAACAAAAAAAATAAAATAAATGAAATTAATTATTAAAAAACTAAAAATAAAAAAAAAATAAAATTAATTCACCCTCCGCAATTGTTTGTCTTGTGACAAATTAAGAAAACTTTGTCACAAAGAGCAATGTCAAATTAAATACATAACTACCTTCACACTCAAATATTCCTAAAGCTCGTAGCGACGCGTCGTGTCCTCTCGTCGTGGTTTCGCGATATGGCACCACATAAATGGCACGACTGAAGCCCTCGACCGGGTGGTTCGCCGCGATATGGCACCACTAAATTACGGCCACTACCGCCAGATGTTCTTAACGGCTTTTCGAAATGAAATGTAGAATGTATTTGGTTGCAAAGCCCTATGTTAGCTAAGGTTGACTTATATTTGTCCCTTGACAAACTCCACCCCTGTGTCTACAAGGACACCTTGGACGACGTAACCCATGTGTTCCGACAAGGATCCTTCTACGTCATCGACTACCTCGACTGTTTACCGTGGATCATGACACCGGATGATAAACCATGGGATCTTGATCGCCATCATCGTTCCCCACAAAAGTTTTAAATTAAAATGATAAATTTCATAAATTCTAAACTCCACTCACTGCTATTATATACTCGCTATTTAACGATTCATCGACTAGCCTTAATCGAAAGTGCTCTCTCAGTATTGGGAGAGGTAATTAATTATAGGGCTTATGCTATAGGAAACCCAATCCAGTATAAAAAAGTTCTCACCAAATGAGAACGAAATCTCTGGTCTTATCTACTATTCATCCGCCAAATTATCACGACACTTAAACAACTCTTTCCTTTTTGAAAGATGTCGGTGAATTTTCTGATCCCACAGATTTCGACTACTGGGACAGTTTCTCTTCCATCGCTACCAAATCTAAGTTATCAGTGGAGTATAAAAAAAATGAAATGAAAATGAAATGAGAAATGATAAGTTAAATTTGACAAATTCAAAGTTTTCTAAATAAAGTCTTAAGTCATTTGAGATTTTATTTAGTGCATGTATTTAGTATGTTTTCTTATCATACCTATATTTTAAGTAAGGTGATAGGCTTATTTTAATTGCTAATTTTACCTTTAAACCTCCAATGGCATTACAAAACACAATCACACTGGCATTTTCGCCAACATCCGCTTTTACAACGCCATCATCAATCTTAAGCACCGAGCTACCATCCGCTTTGGTGGATTTCCTACCATCTTGAACGAAAGCAAGTTCAGCCGACCGGCGTAAACTCGCCCCGCACGCCATGTGCGAATCTAAAAGTCTGTTGAAGTGACCCCTCACCGTAGGGTCACTTCAAAAGAAACAATCGCTTTGATCGCCCCTTGAGACACCAATCATGAAAAGGGTTGTTACCGGGCTGCTCTTTTGTCCTCAATCCAATACCAACCCGGAGATGCCGAGGTCAAGCTTCTTCATCTGAGGCAAATGGGCAAAGAAGAAAAGAAATCTGGATGCTCAACACTTAATGCCTCGGTGCAAACAATCAACAAGAAAGTGTTCCACCCATAATCGGTTTGATAACCTTAAGTGGGTTAAACGGAATGCCTCTACCGGTCACTCAAGTCTGACCCCACAACATCGTTCCAGCCTCCTCGAGGAAACCCGAACTATTCTCGAGTGCATCTGCTCTCCAAGCAAGGAGAGGGGACCGATGAAAAGAAAATACCAAGGCCCCGTTATAAGGATGCTGATGCTCCTCCAAGGAGACCTCATCCCGAACTCAAATGACGCCAACATATTCATGTCCCACACGGTGAACATCGGTGTGACACTTGGACCGCGTGAATCCAATCCACCGAAAGGTCCCTGTGGAAGGGTAGCAGATCTGGCTCAGCCTCAAAAAAGAAATTGCTCTAAAGGCATGGCGTGACATCTGGTGTGAATTCTCAGAGATCCGCCCCAACTCAAATTTATCAGCGATGGGAGCCTAAAAAGAGGGCCCCATATGATAAGATATCTGACGGTAGACACCTTGGAGAATCCTCCAGGGGATCCCGTCATCAATCAACTCATCCCATCAAGAGGAGGTTAACTGATCAAGCCCTCTAATCGAAGAAATTTGATTCCACACTTGGAATCTAAGTTCATCGGAGACGCCGACCAAATTGTCCAAGAGGACAAGAAGAAGAGGAGGAAACGACTGAAGTAGTGTATATGGTGCAACAAGTCGGTGAGCCATCTGTGCGCCAATATCAACCTAAAGGCGTATAACAATACTCCCTCAAGAACAACAAAATGTTCAAATAGGAAGCATCCTCGAAGTCTTCGTGAGAGGAACAAGAAGAGGAAGAAGAAAGGAAGAAATCCCACCTTCATCGATACTACCACTTTGGCGAGGCAAAGACAAATTCGATGAAAGCCAAAGATAAAGAAATCGCCAATTGAATGTGAAATGAAATGATGATGCGATGATCGGATGACGCAAGCAGAGAATATCATGGCAGTCCAACACTGCCCCCCCAAATAATCATCAAGCCTCCAAGAATGCCAATGACAATCCTCCAATAAATTTGATCTCACATGCTTCAAGGGTCCAAATTGAGCGGTTTAGGATTGAAATAAATGAGTCGAACCCGCTTCGTAATATACAAACTATATCCGACGCTTCTCAACTTGATATTATATTGAATGAGAAGATCAAGTATACCGCGGGCAAAGTAAAAATTGGTGAGGTCGCCCATATCCCGGAGTATGATCAAATTCCATATCCAAAGGGATATTCAATGCCAAAGTTCAATCTATTCGACGAATGGTAATCCCAAAGATCCGCCCATTCAAAGCATCCTCGTAACACAGGGGTAATGATGCATTATTATTCCGCCACAAGAGTTTAACTTCGACCGCTGAATGGTATGGAGTTATCAAATGACTCAAGACTTTTGCCAACTTGAAAATATGTTCATAAGTTCTAAAGTAAATAAAAAAGACAACGACACCTGAGAAGAGGAAGAAAGAAAGATGAGTCGATATATACACGCATAAATTGAGTATGAAATGTGAACAACAATTAGAAGAAGAGCATGCAATCCAACTATTGATGGGCAACATCGATGATAAGATGGCTTTATCTTTATGGCTTCAATTACCACATTTCAAGAGCTTGATGGGTGGCTAAATTTGAGAAATTAAATTTATCCCCGGCCGAAAGATAAATTCAAAAGAGCAAAAGCTCATCAAAAGAAAGGTGAAACACATTTCACCTCATACAAGAAGGATACAGATTAGTCTATAACGTAGACAAAGAAAGGCTACCTATCAAGAAAACCAAGCGTCATTCAATCGCTCCACAACCCAAGCTCATACTTGGAGGTAATGATGTACTCGCCTTGAAGGCGAACCAAGACAAACAAAAGGAGCGAATGACTCAATGGCCCCCTAAAAGAAAAGTCGAACAAAGAGTATTCTTTTAAAAGGAAAGTGTTTATTTAAACATGCACTCAAAGTAGTCTCCAACTACCGAGTGTAAAAGACTGAAGAGGCCGGACAAGGATAATCCTAACTATTGTCCATATCATCGGTGCTCGGCCATCCCGTTGAAGATTGTTACATATTCAAAGATTGGCTGAGCAAAATATAAACACATACATTTTGACGGTATTGGCGTCAAGAAAGAATCCACCAAAGTAATCACCTCATCTCCGACTATCAAGCAATGATAAAGCAAAGAGAAGTCGGTCGATGATGAAGGATGGCAGCCGCAGCCTCTAAAAAAAGATCAGAAAATGTTAAGCAATTGAAGCGTCTGTATTAAGTGGAAATCACCACTGAGCCCGTGACTTGAGTTGAGACAAAACCTAAGTTATGGAAGGCTATCATCTCACGAAAGACTCTAGCCAAATACCGCAAGGAAGGCTAAGAAACCCGCCAAACAAAAAAATAAATTAAATAAAAGAAGAAGAGAAGTAGCACAAAATGTTACTACTATTATGGATAACGTAACACAAAAGATCATCAATAATATGGAAGATTACATAACCGAAGACGACCTATCACGCTTGCAATGCTTCAAATCTTCGATCAATGAAGAAGCAGGGAAGAAGTCAAGAACTTCCTACCGAAGTCTTGCGATGATGAAGTTGAGAAATTTAGAGGAACTCGCTTTCCTGATGAAGATGAACCAGCTCACCATATCAACAAACATAAAAATATAAAGGGCAAAGGATTCTCAATCTTCTACCTATCATTGACGTATGTAAGCGATGCCGAAGAATGAAGTCATCTCAAGATTGATGCAAATGAAGTAGCTCAAGTACATGAGAGTGGTCGAGTGCTACCATCCCAACAGGAAAGAGCCAATGAATAAAGATAAAGGAAAAGAAATTGAAGTCAATGAAAAGTTATCCCTAAGGATTCAAATAAGAAGCCTTCATCAAAAGGGATCGACTACAATATTCTATCCCATCTAAGGAAAATTCTAGCTTATGTATACTAAGCACTTCTAATGTCAAGATCTCCGTAATACCTTAATTGAAGCTCTCAAAGAGCGAAAATTGAAGCATATTTTGTCAACGCCTAACGGAGACCTTGCATGTTCAAGAGCCTCCAATCACATTTTCGTAAGATGATCTAATGCTCTGACCGCAGAGCACAATCGCCTCTGTTACAGCAAAAAGTGATGAAATTATAATACCGCTGGATCTTAATTGATCCCTGCCTCCGTGGAATCTTATGAACTTGAGAACTCTTAGATGGTTATCTCTGATGTACAACATCCGGGACGAGATAAAGTCATGGTTCAAGGTTTCAATGAGAAGGATGTAAAACTATCCTCTGCCCTTCCTCTTAAATTTGGAGACCTACACGTAAGCTAAATTTCATGTGATCGATGCATATCATTCGTGAGCCCTTCTGGTTTCATAAGTATGGCATTGTCCCATCTACATTGCATCAATGTATGAAATATACAAAGGATGGAGAAGAATGCCAAAGGGTGACATGCAACCTTTTGCGCATGAAATGAAGATTTATCAAGATGCCGCTTATTTCCTTCCAAGGAATCAAAGCTAACAAAACAACCAAGAAATAATCGCATCTACTTCAAAACCCATAAAAGAACAAGTTAAGAAGAAGGGAGAAGATAAAATGAATAAAGGAAAGGAGGTTGTTCCAAATATTCCTGGGATATAAAGAACAAGTCCAAAATCAATAACACCTCATCTAGGCAAAGGATAGAAGAAGATGAATGTGTTCCTTCTAAATCCAAAGGTCCGCATGACTCTTCGAGTAAAGCTCCTAAGAAGAACATTTGACTCGATTATGAGTTCAATTGCTTGAAGCAATGCACCTACTTTAAAACAATCATATCCATCGCAGAGACTACACTCATCACCCTGCTCCTCCCCAACATTTTAAAGAAATCACCCCTCGAGAAACTCACAAAGTCGAGGAATGACCTTCTATTCCTCCTCTCCCTGAAAACACGCCGAAGCCCGTTATCAGGGGTGTCGAAGAAGATCACGATTGGGTATCTGATTATCGAAGAAGAAGAAGCTATGCCAGGATGCCAAAATATTACTCTCCAAGATGCAAAATCAATCATAACATGGGGTCCAGTGGAGCGGTAAGCGGACTAAGCTCTTTGAAATGATGTGGTACCCAAAGGTTCTCAAACCATTGGTAAGAGAAATAAACACACTAAAGGCCTTGGTTTTATCAAGACATTCCAGGATATACACACGTTAGCAGGAATAGAAGTGAGTGATGATGAAGATGAGAACATTCTTAATGTTAGTCTCACAAATAATGAAGAAGTAGAAGCGGGGCCGGCTGAAGAAGACTTGAAGATGGTGGGGAGGCATTCTTATGGATGAACAAAGAAGTTAATTTGGGGCGAGGAGGATCCTGCCCGGCGTTCATCGGTGCTCTACTTTACGAAGATAAAAGTGGAAGAATTAAAAACTTGCTGTGAATTGAGGATTGCTTTGCTGGACATATCTTTGAAATGCAGGGCTTATCCACGATATAGCGGTTCTAAATTAAGCAGGATGTATCGCGGTCAAACAAGCCTCTCAGCGAATGAGATTGGAGGTTGAAGAACGTAATTAGAGAAACCAAAGCTGAAGGCTGGTTTTATTAATCTGTTTGGATAGCTAATATTGTCCCGTGAAAAAAAGAAGAATGGTGATTAAATTATCGTATCTTGATTTAAATAAAGCATGTCCAAAGGATGACTTTCCGCTTCCTGTATCAGAACTGTTGGTGGATAACACTTCAAACCACGACATGTTCTCATTTATGGACGGATCGTCAGGTTACAATCAAATCAAGATGGCTCCTGAAGATGAGAGACATACCTCATTCGGGGCGCCCGGTGGTATATATTCTTTAGTCATGCCGCCGGCTTGAAGAATCTTTGGGGCTACATATCGAAAGAGCTATGACCGCGAATCTTTGGGAGTTGATTCATCAAAAGTAGAGTCTTTATGTTGATGACCTCGTTGTCGAAGATTAGATCATCTCGATGATTTAAGGATGTCTTTGAAAGAATATGAAAATATGATCTGAGATGAATCCTCAGTGCGCTTTGGAGTCTTCTTGGAAAGTTCCTTGGATATGTTGTCGTAGTGGAGGATTGAAATCGATCCCAAAATCAAAGCGATTGTCGAAATGCCTCCTCGAGGAGTCTTTTCAACTCCATCTGAGGACATCTAGCATTCATTAGAAGATTTATATCAAATGTCGAGGCGGATGTCGACCCTTTTACAAAATTAATGAAGAAAGATACTCCTTTCAAGTGGGATGAAGAATGTCGAAGGCCCGACGGTATCGAAATATCTGTTGAACCCCATTCTTGCGACTCCGATCGGAAAGCCTCTCATATTGTACCTGGCGGCAGAAGAATCTCAGGTGCTTTTGTTGGCATAATGAGGAAGGAAGGAGAATGCTTTCTATCTTATATTAGTGAAGCTAATAGCGGAAGCGTTATTCTCAATTGAAGCATTGTTTGGCGTTAATTTTTTTGCCCAAAAGTTACGTCATTACATCTTATCTCATAAAATTACCCTTATCTCAAGGATCGATCCGTTGAAGTTCTTGATGACAAGACCAGCGTTGGCAATTGGCGACGATGGCTTCTTACCTGAATTTGATATTACATATGTTCCCGGCGGTGAAGGGCAAATTCAGCGATTTTCTTCTTTCTCATCCCATCGGCAGATTCATTGCTTATGATGATCTTCACGATGAGCAAATCATGCATATATGAAAAAAAAAAAGCAACAAATGTGGGAATTGTATTTTGATGGAGCTTAGTCCATTAGATACACTCAACCTCAAATCTTCAAAAGGCTGTCGGTCTCATCTTGATCACGAAGGTGGCATCTTGAGACATTCTTATAAATTAACTCAACCGAACCAACAGAATATGAAGCGTTGGTGGCGGTTTAGGAAGCCATTTCCATGAGTCGAATGCAAATTTATGGCGATTCTCGACTCGTCATCAATCAGTGTTGGGCCTTTACAAAATCAACAAGCTTGAATTGGCTCTTATCAAAGCGAGTTCTCGAGCATGAAACAAATTCCAAATGTCATTATGACTCAGTCTCAGGAAATAGGAATAAGCGGTGCTAAATTATAAAGAAATGGCAGTATGGATGGCGACGATTACATCTTAATTAGTGTGTGCATTCGAGTCCAGAGATAAGTTTAAAATCCCATTTGGAAGAGGGGTTATCAACATCATCGGCAGGGGTCATCGTATTTGCTCCACTCTTCTGAAATTACTTTCAAAGTCAACAAGACAAGCTTCAAACCATTCGGATGAAAGACTTGACAAGTCAAACCACCTGATGAAATCTTATAGTAGAGAAGAAGGAAGATTGGAGCGACCCTTATTACTTCAAGGAAGGCAAATTGCCAAGTAATAAGTCGATACAACTTGAAAAAACTATATATGCTTATGTTGGCAATACTACGTATCGTAGATCCTTGACGATGTGTGCGATGTTTGGGAATAGAAGAAGCCAACAAAGTAATTGTTGAAATCCATCAAGGACTTTGTGGTGCAATCAGTCTAAAATGGCTTTCAAAATTAAAAGAATTGGATCTTATTGGCGTCATGGTAAAAGATTGTATCAATCATGAAGATGCCATGAATGCGGTGTGGTAACATAATTCATCGACCTCAAATCCGTTGCATCCAGCGATAGCATCTTGGCCGTTTGAGGCGGGGGCGGATGTAATTGGACAATTGATCGCCATCATCGGTGGTCGCTTCATCTTAGCGATTACCGATTAAAGTGGTACACCATTTAAAGTTCTGGTGAACAAGTGACCTTCTTTACCCAATATCGTTTATAGATTTGGTGTACCATAGAATCATTTGATCGTTCGACCTTCAAAAGTCTAAAGTTTATAAATTTGTTGATCGGCATAAGATTGATTGGCGATATTATCAATTTATAATCCAGAGCAAATGGCTTGGGAGGCATTTAATAAAACACTAGTCAAATTCTTGAAAAATTCTCACAAGAAATAAAGGGAGTGGCATACCAAACTTGTGGGCGCTTCTGGGTAACTTACAAAACTCTACAAAGTCACCCCATGCTAGTGTTTGGTGACGATTTTGCCACTCGAAGTTGAACCTTCTCCGTAGCCATTCAACAAAATCTTACCCAAGATGAGAATGCTCGTCTGGATGGAAGAGCTTGATCGCGAGAGAAGCTCGACAAAATCTAGAAGTATCGGGCGAGAATGTCGAGCATTCGATCATCTGATGCCTCGAGCTTTTAGGAGAGTTGGTCACGGTCTTTGAAGACCAATCATCCTCATCATGAATTGGCGGTAAATTTGAACTGGGAAGGACCTTTTGTTATGAAAAGGTATATCGAGGAGAACTATCTCGTGGACTTCAAAGGTGAAAGAAATCATGATCAGCGGTTGGCATTTAAAGAAATATTACACATGAAAGTGTGATTGGACAAATCACGCATTTGAAAATCTTTGTCAAACACTTATGAAAATTTTCATTGGAAATTCTCTTGTAACACAATTTCAAAATAAAATAAAATCCCCGTTAGGCAGGGGCATTTTAAAATTTTATAGTAAAGTATTGGTTCACGGAGGCAGGGCTTTCTTTCTCTTTGGGTTGACATCGTCTGAGTCAGAGATCCCCATGCATACTCAAAATTATGTATTCAAATTCTCAAATTTAAAGTCTTGACCAAGAAGAAAATTTTCAAGTCTGAAACTTGACAAACCAAGTTGGAAGGACATTTTTATTGAAATCATATCAAACTATTGAGTTCGGTGGGCATCGTCAACTGCGAAATATTCGTGAGTGTGATTCGTCACGATTAAGCGTTTTAGGATCTCACCAGGATAAAATAGTAAAATCTTCCATTTTTCAAATCGCTTTATAAGTGTTCAGTAAGGCACTGTCTTTCTCTTTGGGTTGGTGAAACAGAGATCACGAGAATTATGTATTTAAATTCATTTAAAAGGGTGTAAGATTATCAGTCTCTTTACAAAGAGTTGGATAAATCATCCAAATCTCCAACTTCGAGTTGGTGATAAGTAGATTAAATTGGTGTAATCATTCTTCAAAAAACAAAGATATCCCCATCTGAGAGGATAAAATCCTTGCATTGCTCAGTACAAGTGTATAATCTTCAAAGCCAAAATATCAGTTGAAAGTCTGATCAAGCAAGAGTAGTAAGGGATTCTTCGAGTTCAAAAGCAAGAGCATCAAATAATCTCTCCAAGGTGAGTTCGTGATAAACTTATCCTGATGTCGTAAGGTCATTTCTCAAATTCACAACAAACAAAGATATCCTTACGAAACCGAGTTTGGAATCCAAATAAATCTACTCCTTGATAAATATCAGCGGCAGAAGGAAATTATTTCAGTCCGTCAAGCAAAAGCGAGGGGCGAAGAAGGTAATGTTGTATGAATCTGAACTAAGGAGGTCATCAGATGTCCATTACATGTGCAAAAGCAGGGGGATGACGAGGATCAAGACTCACATCATCGGCATGTATCTTTCCAAGCACAAAAAGAAGCAAGATTTCGCTGACAATCTACAGATAACCAGGTCACATCATGAGCATCGGGGAAGGAGAGATCACAAATCTCGAGATGAAATCTTCAACAAGTCAGTCAGCAGGGCGAAGACATTTATCATCTCATCAGTCCAGCACAAAGCATGATGACATCAAAGCTCTCAGATCAAAGTATCCTTGCAAAGCGAGACAGGGACGAGACAAATCTCAGGATAAATCAAATCTGAGGCATAGGCGATAGGAAAAAAAAATTCAAATTCAGTCAGCACAAAACATGGCGAAGAAGACATTTCATCTCCTCCATCAGTCGAGCACAACAGGACGGGAGGAAAATATAAATTTCAAACTCTTGAGGAAATCTTCAACAAGTCAGCGAAGCGAGGGCAGAAACATTAAATTCTCTTGACAGTTGATGATGACAAGTCAAGCATCTCTTCATCTAGTCATCAACAAAGCATTGGACGAAAACAAATGTTCAAGTATTTGAGCGATGAAATTTAAATGTTTGGTTAGTTACTCACTTATCAGCAGCGATATTTCAGTTGTTGAAATTACAAGCGTGACATCAAACAAATCTCTTGGAGATCGCAGTCGTAATTAATACAAACACGGTCCGATGCGCGCATGTTTGTTGCAGTTGATACAACTAAAATTAAATTAAATAAATAAGGTGGATTTTAAAATCCCAATGGATCGAGGATCATCGTTTTAATTAAACGATTGAAATTTGACTTCGTCGAAAATATTAAAATATTAATCGAAAAATTTTGATTAAGGATCGATCGGATAATTAAAATCAAATTATCATGAAATTGTCGCGCTATCAGTGAAGCCGACGGCCTTGCGACCTCCGTTCGAAAATCAGGCGAGAAATGTGATCAAGCGACGCTTCAGAGATCGCAAAGCATGCGTGTCGATCAATGAATCGCGAATTTAAACTAATTTTATCCGTCGGCGTTGTCGAAACGACCTCGATCGAAATTGATCAGCGTTGGTTTGTTCTGTGAACACTAAAATTGACATATTGTAGGGTTTGTGCATAAATTAATATCATAAAATAATATTAAATTAATTATAATTAAAGGGATTAATGTTTACTTTAATCTCTTAATCACTTTAATTCCCACCTAATCCGCTCTTCGACCCTCGAGCTTCTAAAGAAGCGAGGGGTTATCCCCCTTGACTCATTCTTCCGCATTCTCCTCTCTGCTCTCGTCTCCCTCGGCTCTCAGCTCCGACTCTCCCTCTCTGTTTTTCTGGGTCTTTCTCACCGGCTTCATGGCGTTCTCTCTCTCGGCTTCTCCCTCTCTGAGCTCCTTGTTCCCTCTGGTTGATCAGCTCAGACACGACTCCCTCTCTGCGAAGAACTCTCTCGTTCTCACATGGGCTCTCTCTTCTTCTCTTTCTCTCGTAGTCCGGTGAAGAAGCGGGATCATGAGCCTCACAACCAGTAGAAACCCCTTTTCTCCTTTCCTCTTAGCATTGAAACCTCAGGGTTGTTTCTCTAACCTAAGCTTGTTTATGCATTTGAGCTTCTTTGGAAGTTAGGGTTTTCTTTGAATATGCTATATCTTATGCTTGGGATTATCTTAAGAGTTTCTTTAGGGATTTGGGATGATGTATGGCTAAATCTCATTTTATTTCTTATCATGGATTTTATGGTGTTTATCTTGTTGAAAATGTTTTGGGATAATGTATGGACCATTTTTCTTGCTTCTTGTTTTATAGATTTCATTTGTTCATCTTGCTGAAATGGGTTTCTGGGAAAATTATATTATGCCTCTTGCACATGATTGGGTTGAAATCTAAATTAAAGAGGGGTTTTCAAATTATTATGGCTTAAATCACTAATATATGATGCTTCTAATGGATTCATGCATTTATCTTCTGAAATCAAATTGGAAGTTGTATTGTTTCATTAGTTAGTAAGTATGTTGCTGAAAAATTTGCTATGGTTTTAGAGGAAATTAGATCATTTTGTTGTCTAGGCATGATCTTATTTGAAAAATTGCATTTCTCTTGCTGAAATTTTCTTTTTTACCTTGGAAAATGAATTAATTTGTTGTAAAGGCATAAGCATGCTGAAAAATTTCTTTCTCTGAATCAATCATTTTTCTTTGTTTAATGGCAAAAGCGTCTTTGAAAATATTTATCTAGGGAAAATTATTGCTTGTTTGTCAAAAAGATCTTGCTGAAAAAATTTCTTTTCTAAGGGAATCAATCATTTTGTTATTTAATGGCCAAGATGTTTGCTGAAAATATTCTGAGGAGAAATCATTTGTTATTTGATGAGTAAAACTTATTTCTTTTCTTATAAGGGAGAAATCAATTAGCTTGCTTTTGAATGTTTTCTAATTTGAAATAATTGATGAAATGGCTATAGATCTTATGTCTTGTTTAAATCAAATCTTGATATATGTATCAATTATTTAAATATAAGCATGTGCCTTAATTGTTGTCTACTTTATGATAAGCATTCACGTTGTTGCATGGCGATATCTTTCTTATAAGTTGCGTTCTGGGAAATTGTGATAAATTACACGTTCATTGTTGGCGTGGCGGGGAAATATCTTTCTTATAAAGGTTGCGTGTTGATCGTAGGAACTTTTATGTAAGCGCTGTTATTCGTGGCGGCGAAATATCTTTTTATAAGTACTTCCGCTTATTGCGGAAACATGATAAATCTATTCTTGTTCCAGCGTGGCGAAAATATCTTCTTTATAAGTACGTTCATTGTTGCGGACTTTAATGATAAGCACGCTTACGTTGTTGGCGTAAATCTCTATGTGCGTTCACATTGTTCCAATTAAACTTTAATGATAAGTCTGCATTGCGTTCCAGCGTGGCGAAAATCTTATATGATAAATCTTTCTCCGTTGTTCCATGGCGTCTATCTTTGTGTTATGCAACTTACATGCCTTTCTTGGCGTGGTGGAATAAATAAACTTTGGTAGGTGTCTCGACACACCATGCGCCTTTCTTGGCGTGGTGGGAAAAGTCTCCGGCGACCCTTAAGGGGATGGCCAGGGAGAATTTTAAAAAAAAAGGAAAAAAAAGTATTTTATGTGCATATATGTATGTGTTTAACACATTTTTCATATATATCGACTATTCATCTTTTGATGAATATTGAATCCTTGTATGCATGCTTAACATGTGTATGAAGTGGCAAATGAATCAAATGGATCTTTATCTTGTGACATGTATTGTTGATCGCTATACATCTTTGAGTTATTAGGCGTGCTTAGAATGCTTAAATCTGTTTAACATGTTATCTTTCTTTGTATGTCCATTTTACATTGAACATATGATTATAGAAACATAAAAAAAAGAATATCGGGAAGACATCGTGAAATGAAACATTTTGACATGACATTCATAAAATACCAAAAAATGGAGTTGTTAAAGAAAAAACTCAAATCTTTATGAATACTCTCTCTTATAAGCAGAGAACTGAACTTAAAGGAGAGAAGGAAAGAAATGAGAATGGATGTATTTTTGAGAAGGAATTCTCTTGTTATAGATTTTTTTCCTCTTTATCTCATCTCTTACATAAGGTCTTTCTAAATAATAAATTGCAACATCAGGTGATATCTTTTGTATGTTTGCATGCATGTGGACGTGGCGTCATGCATCTTATCACTTTCTTTGAAAATAAAGTCTTTAATACCTCTTTAATAAATTTAATGGGTTTGTGTCCCACTTGCCATGAGTTTCATGTGTGGGGAGGTGGATTTTAATTAAAATCTCTTAAATGAAATAATATTCTTCATATTTTTATATTCCCTTCACTTTTGAGAAATAAATGACATGGTATATGGTCATATGGGCCCAAATGTTTTAATATCGATTTTATCATGACATGTGCAAGTTAGACAAATATAAAAATCTTACATAATCTTGGTCTTGACTAGAATTAACAAAAAAAAATAAATATTGAAATAAAACTGCAAATTATATTTCAATAGATTCAATGTCTGACATTTTAAAAAAAGAGCAGATACTATGTATGGAATAAACATTAGGACATGCAAGTAAAAAATATGAGCAGACATCTTTCGGTTTGGTCTTGGGATAGTTAACAAAACTAAAATCATATCAAAAGCAGCGTGATTATACAATCAGTCAAATACAAAAGAGCGAATCTTTATAATCCGGTTTGGTCTTGGAGAATTAAAATTAACAAAACTCAAAAATCAAAATTTGTGCACTTACATTAGACATCTTAATGTCCATATTTTCAAAACAGATATGTTGTTGGAATTACTAAGTCAAATATAAAAGAACGAATCTTATATAATCGGTTTGGTCTTGGGGCCGGTAATAACAAAACCTAAAATTTGATATTATAAATTTCAAATTAATAATATCAGAAGTAGCTACGTAAATATAATCTGAGCGTAAACCATGGTACAAATTCAAATTCTTAGAAAAGTCCCACGATCTCATGTTTAGAGTGAATGAGGTTTTGAAGGATTATACTTTTGAGATGATGAATTTAGACGTCTACGTAAGCGGGCCAGTGAATGAGGTCTATCGATTGATATTAGCGACATGATCGAGAAGGGTAATTATAATTAAGATTTCAATGATAAATGATCATATATATTCAAATCTGAAAATCAATCATAAAATGATCAAAAAAGAAAATAACAAAATAAAATAAATGAAATTAATTATTAAAAACTAAAAATAAAAAAAAATAAAATTAATTCACCCATGATTGTTTGTCTTGGTGACAAATTAAGAAAACTTTGCTTGAAAAAGATGTCATTAAATACATGCTTCTTCGAATATTCAAAAACCGTGGGGCGTGGCGTGTCCTCTGTCTGTGGTTTTTCATGATATAACGCATAAATGGCGGTTCTGACACGAGCCTCTGAGGGTGGTTCGCGATATGGCACTAAATTACGGTCGCGCGGCAGTATGTTCCCCGGCTTTGCTCTTTGATTTGTGAAATGTAGAATGTATTTGGTTGGGCAAAAAACTATGTTAGTAGGTTGACTTATATTTGTCCCCTTAAACTCCACCGACAAGGACACCTTGGGCGGCGTAACCCATGTGTTCGACAAGGATCCGGTCGAGGTTGGGTCACTACCTCCTCATTGCGGACAGGGATCATGCGGCGGGATAGGAACCATGGGATCTCTTGATCAGCGTCATCGTTCCCCACAAAGTTTTAAGTTAAAATAATAAATTTCATAAGTTCTAAACTCCACTCCTTGATTATATACTCGTTATTTAACGATTCATTGGTAGCAATCGAAAGTGCTCTCTACCGGTATTGGGAGGGTAATTAACTTATGGCTTGCTTTATAGGAAACCCAATCAGTATAAAAAGTTCTCACCAAATGAGCGAAATCTCAGGTAGTGTCTTTATCTACTATTATCTGCATGCATTATCACGACACTTAAACAACTCTTTCCTTTTTTGAAAGATAATGGGTGGCGAATTTTCGGATCCCACTACCACATCAACATAAGCGGTGAGTAAATTATCTCTCAATCGATGACTTAATACGTTAATTGGGTAAGGCGAATCCATCACCATCGGCGCATGTATAGGGCATGCTTCAAATTCATCAACTTAAATAGAAAACCAACAAGTAACATGCAGAATATATAAGAAAGCTCACCAAGATTTGCGGGACAATTAAAAATTGTGACCCAAATTCTGTGGGTTCTATTCACCTTAATAAAAAATTATGAGCATATGAATTGAAGGCCTTTACTATTGAATTAATCTTTATAATAGCCTTTAGATTATAATCCATGTGCTCTTGCTTTATTTTTCTCTCTAGTATTTTTCTTATAAGGGCCTTATAGAATTTTATAAATACCTCATCCTTTTGTACTAAAAAAAAAACTTTTTTTTGGGTTCAGTCATATGTGAGTCGACAATCTCCACTTGTAACTCACTTCTCTCGATATAATGAATTCTCTTCGTCTACATGTGGTTTTTCCTTACTTCAGTTTTTCACTAAAAAATTTGTATTATTCTTTTTGTTTCTTTTGTTGTTTATCGTTCTTATTTTATAACAAATCATACTCGAGAGAGTATTCGATTTCAATGATGGCATCAATGAAGTATTACATCCCCTTTATAGATCGCAATACCAGATTTTGGTTTGGTTGAATAAGACACAGGCTTTCTTAATGCAAATGGATCAAGATGATGCACTACTAAGATTTGACAAGATGCTCTCATTGTGGATGCCAGAGGGAAAATGACATAAAGATCAAAATGTATTATCTCATATTCATCTTCATGTGTCAAATCAAATTTTACATGATATTTTGAAAAAGAAGACCATTGATGCATTACTGTTGAAATTAGAATAGTTGTTGATAATGAAAATTCTCACTAGTAAGCTACATCTAAAGCAACATTTGCACTCTCACAAGATGATTAAAGATGCATCCTTTGTAAATCACTTAAATACCTTTAAAATATCTCTGGCCTAGAGGCCATGTATATTACGTATGACCAAGAAGATTTGACATTAATCTTGTTGCATTTGCTACTTCATCATATTCAATATTTAGAGATATTATCTTGCATGGTCATGAGACACTTACTTGATGTTAATTTATATATGCATTTCATAAATCAAATTAGGTGTATATATGTAAATCTATCAATTGTCAATGACATCGCATAATTTGAAATTAAAACCCTCAATCAATCAAAATCGATCAAAACTTTGTTGATTCGTAAAATTAATGGTGTCGATGTCTCTAAATATAAAAATTAATCAATTAAAGCTTGTCACTCTATTTAAATCGATCAATCAAGTAAAATCAATTTTAAATGTAAATACGTGTATATCGAGGTTGGGAACCCCCGATGACATCCAAACAACCTCTGTTTATGAAATTGACCTAATTTTGTCGCCAAAACGTCAAATTATATCAAACAACACTTCCGCGATCAATTCGGCTAAGTCTAAGCGAAAGTCGAGTGATTCGAACACGACATCGCTCAATTTAAGTCCAATTTCACTTTGATTCTCATCGAAAATTTTCAAATGAGCTCCAATCACGAAACGGACATCGCTATCATGTCCAAAAAATCGAAATTATTAAATATCGACATCCATATTGTATAATTGTCGATACGAAAATAAAATATCAAAATTTACATATGTGACACTCAAGTTATTCATTTGTAAAATATATAAATTACAATTTTGATGCTAATAATCTCATGATTGTCACATCAAATTATACTAATTATTATTATGATGAATTGAGTTTTAATAGATCTATTACCTATTTAATATCAGCATTTCAATTTCCCTAAATCAGCCACCCTCCAACACAATTCTTGCCTCATTGGTCGCCACTTATTCGCCATTTAAGCAAGTGCCAGCCTCTTAATTTCTCAGAAGACGAGCTCCTCTCACCCCCACCTCTCTCATTATCAACTCATACTGTGTGGGCATCTACTTAGCCGAGAGTTTGCTTTTAACCAAGTAGAGAGGTCTTGGGTTCAAGTCCTTCTGCATTGTGTGTGTGAGTTTGAGATTAAATAAAAGTAATATAAAAAAAAAAAAAAACTCCCCATACTTAGTCGATCCTCTTCACATCTCCATGACCTTCTTCTCCCTCAGGTTTAGCCTCCTTGTAGCATTTGAACCGTTCGAGCTACAGCCACATCCCCTTCCCTATGCGAGATTCTCCCCATTCGTCTCTCTCTCTCTTTCTCTCTCTCGCAACTCTCCAACCCGAGCGAGCAGCCGAAGCCGCCCCAACTCTTGTTCGCCTCTGCACATCCATGCTCCCTTCTCCCATCACTCTCCCTGAGCGTGTTGAGCTCCACATATGGTTCATAAGTCAAATGAACTATGAAAACTAAAATAAATATTAACAAGAGGGACGTCGCATAAATCGGGTTTAAAACCCCCTAATCGCGATCGGATTCGATCTAATTTGCTTTAATTCAAAAAAATTCGCCATCGCAATGCATAAAAAAATATTAAAATTAATTAAATAAAAAAATATCGAATCAATTAATGACCAATTAAATAATTAAAATCAATTTTTAATGAAATTACACGCATATCGAAGTCGGAAGCTCGACGACGTCAGACTTCCGTTAAATGATGTGTCTTTATCGCCGAAATGTCGAAACTTATCAAATGGCGCGCCGTGATTCGCAAAGTCTACGTGAATCGATCGACGATTCGGCGACGTCGCCACAATTCAATTCTATTTCATTTTGAGCGCCGCCGGCGTTGTTTAAATGACCCGATCGAAAATCGATGTTGCGTTGTTCGGCGCAAATATCTAAAATTGATATATGCTAGGTTTATTGTTGGGATGATTCATCAAAATTTCTGATTAGGGTTAATTATATTAATTATTAAGCTAATAATCTCTTAATCTTGTTAATCTATTCTAATCCGCCATCTACCTAATTAAAGCCTTCCAATGAAAATAACAGCTAATGTTTCCTATTAGACACCATATAATCAACCAATCAAAAGAATCATGTACAAAGATCGAAACAAGGGTTTGGTCTTTCTCTCGTTTTTTTCTGTGCTCGGTTTTCTTCCCACGTCGCTCATAGCTCTCCAATTCCCCTTTCTTCCTCCCTCATGGTTTGAAGCCCTCACTGAGCCTCCCTTCCTCGTTTCTGTTCTCGAAGCTCTTCCACAGTTCTTCCTTTCTTCCTTTTTCGACACTCTTCCTAAGCAAACTGAAATCCCTCTCCTCCTTTCCTCTTAGCATTCGACACTTCCAGTTCGTCTCTTTCTAACCCTAAATTTATTTTCACACATTGAAGTGCTTTTGGAAATTAGGGTTTTGTTATAATATCTTATATATGCTTGAGATTATCTAAGAGTTTCCTTTGAGATGATGTATGACCCAAATCTCATTTTACTTTTATCTATGGATTTTATGGTGGTTATCTTGCTGAAAATGATTTGGGATGATGTATGGCCTAAATCTCATTTTACTTTCTATTATCTATGGATTTTATGGTGGTTATCTGGCTGAAAATGTTTTGGGATGATGTATGGCCCAATTTCATCTCTTTTTTTTAATTCTCTATGGATATTTATGCTTCTAGTATGCTGGAAATAATTTCTGCACAAGTAGGAAAGTGTCTCCTATAGCCTCTTTTATGATAAAGTGGAATTCCTAAGCTAGATGCAAGTGTTCTTTATCCTTAATCTCATGTTCCTATCATTTGGATAAAATAATGTTTGCTGAATTTCTTCTTACCTATGGAAAGTTGGTTTAGAAGTATGGAAGTATGTTTAAGGGATATCTATGCTTCTAGTTTGCTGAAAATGATTTCTGCATAGGGTAAAAATGTCTCCCATAGCTTCTTAAATTGAAATTCCTAAGCTAGATGCAAGTGTTCCTTATCCTTAATCTCATGTTCCTATCATTTGGATGAAATAATGCTTGCTGAATTTCTTCATTACCTATGGAAAGTTGGTCTAAAAGTATGCATGATACCAATCTCATGTTGTTTGCTTTCCTTTATGGGTTTCATTCTTATTACTTTGCCTAAATCAATTCTCTATGGGTGAGATGATGCATATAATGCCACTTTTACATGCATGTTAAAATCTGAAATTGAAAGAGGGATTTGAAGTGTTGTATGACCTAAATCCTAGATTATATGTAAAGTTCTAAATCTCTTTCACATACATGTTGAAATCTGAAATCAAAAGAGGGGATTTGAAGTATTATATGGCTTGAATCCTAGAATATATGCAGAATTCTGTTTCATATGCTAGTCTGAAATCTGAAATAAAAAAAAGGGGAGGATTTGAAATATTACATAGCTTAATTCCAGATTCTGTGTAAAGTTTCTTGTCTCTTATACACTTCAGTCTTGCTATTGGGAGGAGAGAATGCTTGTGTAATCATTCCTACATGTTTTCAATGAAAATCTGAAACAAAAAAAAAGACAAGAAAGAGGACCTTGGGGGTTATGATTCTAATCCTAACCTATTAGCAAATTCCTCCATATCTTATACGCCTCAGTTTTGCTGTTGGGAGATGAGAATGCTTCTGTAATCATTCCTACATGTTTTCAATGAAAATCTGAAATTAAAAAAAAAAAAAAAAGAGAAAGAGGACCTTGGGTGTTGTGATTCAATGCTTGTGCTATCTAGTGGAAGCAGAATTTTCAGATTTCTTTTGACCTTAGGTATTGTGATTCTAATCCTAACCTATTAGCAAGTTCTTCTCTATCTTGTATACTTCAGTTTTGTTGTTTTGGGAGGGGAGAATGCTTGTGTAATTTTTCCTACATGCTTCAATGAAAATCTGAAATGGGAAAAGGAAAGGGCTTAGGGTGTTGTGGTGCTAATCCTAACCTATTAGAAAGTTCTTCTCTATCTTGTATATTTCAGTTTTTGCTGTTTAAATGGAAGGATGCATGTTGAGCCTCTTTCATTGCTTAAAATGAAATTAGAGAAGTGAAAATGAGGTTAATGATAATGCATGGTTTGAAGCTTATAAGTTGGGTGTCTCCCTTTGATTATTGCAAATCTGTTTCCCATTTTGTTTCCCCTCAATCACATTTGTGATAAAATGCATAAAGAAAATATAAGGGCAAGTATGGGAACAAAAGGGGTGGAAGAAAGCCATTACTTGTTATGGAAAAGTGAATATGTGTGCATGGTTAGTTATTCCAAATGCTGAAATTTGAAAGAGTCTTTAAATAAAAGATTGTACACAATGTTCAACCGCCATAGAAATGGTTCAATTTCTATCATTTGACATTTCATTACTATGCAAGTGACCAATGCTGAAAATTTCAGAATAATGCATATTGAATATAGTAGAGTTGTTTACCACTAATGAGTTAAAGCTATTTGATTTTATGAATGGCTATCTAGTGGAAGCAGGATTTTCAGATTTTTGTGTTTTGCCAAGTTTCATAGCATGCTCTTAGTATATTTGTTTGAGTTACTAAACAAATGAGAAGAAGGTTATGATCTTTCATGAGAGTTATCTTGCTCTTGCTTCATCTATTTCCCTTCTTTCTATTCCTTGCAAAGAAGCTTAAGTAGCCTTTAATTCCATATGCAAACGCAAGTTTCTAAATGTGCTTTTGTGATAGTACCATTGTTGTCTGTGGGGAAACTTGTGATAAATGCGCGCGTTGTTCCGGCGTGTGGAAATATCTTTCGCGATAAGTGCTCTTCGTATTGTTCCAATGCAGCGGGAAAACTTATGATAAGTACCTGTTCGCTTTATTCCAACGTGACAGAGAAATACACTTGCGATAAATACTCATTCACATTGTTCTAATATGGCGGGGAAACTTGTGATAGTACGCGTTGTTGTTCCAAGCGTGGCGAAATATAACTGCGATAAGTACCGTTCACATTGTTCCAATCGGCGGAAAAACTTTGATAAGTGCATGTGTTCCGGCGTGGCGGGGAAATATCTTTGCGATAAGTAAATTCGCGTTGTTCCAATGCGGCGGGAAAACTTGTGATAAATACCTGTTCACTTTGTTCCAACGTGACAGAAATATGTTGTTATAAGTCCCTATTCACGTTGTTCCAACGTGGCAGGAAAACTGTTATGATAAGTACTTGCTTACGTTATTCCAACGTGGCAAGGAAATGCAATGCTGTGTTATGCAACCCACGCACGCCTTTCTTGGCGTGGTGGGCAATTACCGGTAGTATCTCGACACTTACCATGTATGCGTCTTTTCTTGGCGTGGTGGGAAGACCTAGCCTCCAAAGCAACCCCATATCGGGTGTGGAGGGAGAAACTGATAAAAAAAAAAAAGGAAGAAAAGGTGTAAACACAAGTGTTATTTGAATTCCCATGCCATATTATGTGTATCATGCAAGATATCCTATCACATTGCCATTTTGATGTATTGATTAATGCTTATCTCAATCTACTTGCGTCTTTATGAGGCAAATATTGTATTAAAATTGCAATCTCCTTTTTTGCCTAAACATAAGTTTGGTATGGACATCTAATTTATCTCACTTGTTCATTTTTATAATAATCCTTACATATCTATGATGCATAGTTGAACGTAGAATAATGATATATGAAATGATGTTGGATTAGACTTGCAAATGTCTATTCATATGATATATATTTAAGACATCAATCTAGAAAGAACTTACAAATCAAGATGACACAAATAACCTCCTTCTTTTGCAAGTTGGATGAATTCCTTTAAAACAAAACTTAGACTTGCAATATGTCTTGTGAGGAAGAAAAGAAAAATAGGAGAATCAGGCTTCCTGAGAGGTAAATCCTCTCTTATTTATAAGCTCCCTCAACTTTCTCTTTTTGTTACTTGTTTGTGCTTTGTCATGAGTTTGCATGTAAGGAAATGAATTCAATTTCAGGCCACATATCATATCACATGCACATGCATGTGAGAAAATTTTGAATTCCTCTTTGTCATTTACCTTAATGATTATATGATAAAAATATAAGTTTAAGGAAAGATTAACTCTTTTTTGTCATTTTCTTTCAATATCATACCACATGTATTTCTATCTTTTGTCATTTGTCTTTTAGGGATATGTGACATGCTCTTATACATATTTATCATTTCCTTTAATGTTATATGACAAAAATATGGATTTGAGGAGAAAATAAACTTTTTTTTGCCATATCTTCTTAATGAAATTTGATGAATACTTGTGCCCCTTTTGTCATGAGTTTGCATGTAAAGGAGATGAATTTTAATTAATCCACTTGTCTCTTAATGACATATAACATGCATTTCTATCTTTTGTCATTTGTCTTTTAGGGACATGTGGCATCTTCTTACATCTTTATCATTCATTTAATGTCATATACAAAATATGAATTTGAGGGAAAAATAAACTCTCTTTTGTCAAATCTCTTTAATCAAATTTGATGAGAATTTGTGCCCCTTTTTATCGTGAGCACATGTAAAAGGAGGTGGATTTTAATTAATCCACTCTCTTAATGATATGTAACATGCATTCTATCTTTCTTATTTGTTTCTTAATGACATGTGACACTTATTTCTTTCAACAAGAGAGGGTTCATCTGGATTGATGCCTCTAGAATTAATACACCTTCTTTATATTGATGATCTTTTACTTGGTCAAAACAGCTCTAAAATGCTTTCGTTCCTACATTGGTTCTTGATTTGTTACATAAGAAAGGGTATTTGGCCTAAATGGTATTCATACCATATCCTTAAATAAATATCAATCTCTATCTTATATCAATAACCTTTTACTTGGTCAAATGAGCTCCTAAAATGATCAATTTCAACCCCTATTATTTGCTAATTGGTTACCTAAATGAGGGTATTGCTCGCTGATTGGTTACATAAGAAAGGATATTTGACCTAAATAATATTCATAATACACACCCTTAAATAAATATCAATGCTTTTATCTTTGCATCAATTACATTATACTTGATCGAATAGATTTCTTAAAATATTAAATTTTAGCATTTGTTTCTTGATTAGTTACTAAGAGAGGATATTATTCTTGATTGTTACAAAGGAAAGAAAATTTGGAGTGTTCATATCATACCCTTAAATTTCGATTTGGTCTTGGGACCAGGTTAATAAAATCTAAAATCTAATGATATTATTAAATCTTAAAAACTAATTATCATGAATGACAAAAGATAAATCTATCGATCATCATGTTAATGTATTCTCTCAAGTTCAAGATCTCAAGAAAAAAAGCTCATCCTCATCGTCAATCTAGAGTTGACAAAGTTTGGAGAACGATATAATTAATCTGACCATCCTCTCATAAGAAGATAGTTAGATTTGGTATATTTTCGCTTAGTCTTCTGACGTCGTAGTTAACAAAACTTAAAATCTATATCAAAACTCATGCTTGAATTACATCATGTCAATTCAACTACTTCAACTTGTACTTATATGTACATATAATATTTTACAGAAATATGTATGTATGATGTCAAGATTCAAAGAGATCAAATATCTATTACGTAATCCAAATGCAAGATATAAAAGTTAAAGATATGCTATGCTTCCTGGTTGGTCTTGACCGGTGCAATAAACTCAAAAAATCAAAATTGACATATAAACTTCAACTTAGACATCTTAATGTTCATGCAATTTTCAAAGAACATATATTCGTGACGTCAAGTTGATTACTAAGTCAAACATAAAGGAACATATACGCTATGCTTGGGTTCTAGTCAAGTTAACAAAACCTAAAAAATGTATATCAAGAACTAAACTTATCGACATCATTTCAACTGACATTCACGTCCTATAAATTTTAAAAGAATGATACCTCAGATGTTGAAATGTTCAAACATTTATAAATATATGCAAGTTAGATACAAAGCAAAAGAACAGACGCTACACATCCCATCTTCTGACCAGTCGGATTAACAAAACCTAAAAAATTATAAGAATTTCAAATTAATAATATCCGGTGTTTACCTATCATATAATTACAAGATATAAATCAACCCACACAGCCTCAAGTTCAAGCTCAAGAAGAAATGTCTCAAACCCCATCCTCCATGCTCAAGCTGGAGGACAAGATTTGAAGGATTATACTTCGAGATAATGAATTTAGACTCATCCTCAGAAAATCGCATGGTAGTCTCTTAATCGATATTAGTCTTATGATCGAGAGGGTAATTATAATTAAAATTTCAATGATAAATGATCATATATTCAACTCTAAATCAATCATAAAATGATCAAAAATTCAAATAAAATAACAAAATATAAATAAAAATGAAATGAATTATTTAAATTAAAACTAAAAAAATTAATCCACCACTCTGCAACTGTTTGTCTTGGGGTGACAAACTAAAAAAACTTTTGCTCACAAAGAAATGTCAATCAAATGCAACTATCTTCACACTAATATTCCTAAATATTCCGTAAGATGTCCGTCCGCATGGTGGAAATGACACCACATAAATATGACGCCCTCTAACTGTGGTTCGGCCATATTACACACTAAATTACTTGGCCACGGCCAGTATGTTCAAATTTCTTTTTCTTGGAAATGTAAATAGAATGTATTTGGGCAAAACCTTATGTTAAAGGTTGACTTATATTTGTCCTTAAACTCCACCCTGTTCTAAAGGACACCTTGAACGACGTAATCATGTGTTTCGGATCCTTCAGTTGGGTCAATTCACCTCCTCTAACTAAGCTTACCTCTGCGACTAATAAAATGCGGATGACGGAACAATGGGATCTGGGACGGACGCCATCGTTCTCCACAAAAAATTTTAAATAAAATGATAAATTTCATAAATTCTAAACTTCACCTATCGCAATTATATATTTGTTATTTAACGATTCATCAAATTTTAATCGAAAGTGCTCATCGGGAGGGTAATTAAGGGGTTTCTTTATAGAAACCTAAAACTAGATATAAAAAATTCTCACCAAATGAGGGCGAAATCTCTGAGTAATGTCTTATATAATATTCATCTGCCTTCTGAAATGTTCACCGACACTAAAACAACTCTTTTATTTTCCAAAAGAGGTCGGTGATGAATTTTCGGATCCCATAGAATGAAGCACCTCTCGCTGCCTCCTTCAGTGGGCACTTTCACTTCTTCCACTTCTCCTCACCTGCCACCAATCCCTAGCATTCTTCTTTTCTAGTTTTTCTAGTTTTTCTCGAGCTGATTTGGTTCCTCCCCAAAATCTAATATTCAGGTAAGCGTATGAGAAATGTGAGTTGCTAAGCCGAAGCATCTAAAGTTCTCATTTGCTGTTTGGATTAATAATTCTTGCCTAAACTCTATTGCTATTTGTGAAATCAAAGTAAAGTAGCGAACATATGTTGTTTAGCATGGATTCAAAGTCCTCATTTTGTTGTTTGAGTTCAATTTTTTTGTGGTTTGGTTGAGTAAGTTCTCTTTACCTCTCACTATTAAGTTGTCATCTTGGTATGAAGTTGATGAAAAATGAAGAAGCAGGTTTCAATATATTTTTTGACTTCAAAATTTCATTGTGGTTGGCGAAACTCAACTCAATCTTAACCACTAAACATCCCTTTTGTTGATTAAGTTAAAATGAGGAAAAGGATGAGTAGTATTCAAAAGCTTGTCTACAAATGATTGTAGGTTAAAGTCATTCAAATCTTGTTATTGAATACTCTTTTTCATCTTTAGATCATTATGAAGTGAAATAGTAATGAAATTCTAGATTCATGAACTTCATTGTCATTTTCTGATATTTTGTTTGGCTATTAATTTGTCGTCTCATTTACTCGATTTGGAGAAGATGGAAGGGAAAGCAAGTATTTGTTCTCACTTTTATTCAATCAATTTGACCTTAAGATTCTCATTTTTTGACATTTGACATAAAATGATGAGGCGGGGTTGCGATTTCTATGCAGCCTCTTTATTTTTGTTTTGCCTCTTTTACTATTTGGTAGTGTTTAGATTGGATATTACCTAAACTTCGTTATCATTCAAGTGACACTTAGATAAGACTGAAAATTCAGATTTATGTTTTACTGAATTCAAATTGGTTACTTTGATTTTTGTGAGTTAAGTCCTACTTCTAAATGACCATCATGCTAAGCCAAAATAAAAGAAGGAGAAATAAATGAAGTAGAACCGAAGCTTATTTTCATTTCTTCACTATGATCTTTATCGAATGTTGAAACTCACTATTGCATTGACATGAAATTGTTGGAGAGTCAAAGGCATGAAAGATGCAAACTTTATTTTGATTACTTGATAGAAAAGAGGTAAAAATTTGATTGCATTTTGTTATCAAATTATTATTTTATTTATTGATTTTTCATATGAAAATGATGAGATAGAATCTATGCCTGCTAGAGATTTATGCTATGGTTTGCTATTTGGCACATTCCAAAATCAATTTTCAGGTAAAATGATGATAAAAATCATGGTATGATAGAAAAACTTTATCTGTACTTCAATTCAATGTATATACGAATATAAAATTTAAAATACACATCAAAATTAAAGTAGTACACATTGTTCCAATATAACAGAGAAATTTACTACAAAATAAATATTCATGCATATTATTCTAATATGACGGAGAAACTTGATTCAAAATAAGTATTCGTGCACGTTATTCCAATGTAGTGAAAAAATTATTTCAAAATAAGTGCTCATGCACGTTGTTTCAACGCGACGAGTAAATTCTATGCTTGTTTTTTTTCGCATGGGTGAAATTGAAGGTTTATGCTCACCTTTCTTGATATGGAGGGTATATATATGCTTTCGTCAAAGGTGTCTTATGACATCTATCACGTGCGCCTTTCTTAACGCGGCGGGAAGGTTTTGCTCTCCCAAAGTAGCCCCCTATACGGGGATGACGTTGGAAGGCTGTTGGATTTCAGATTGAAAGAAAAGAAAGGATTTGAATAAATAGAAGTTTATAATTTCAATACTTAAAGGTGAGATCACATAATGAAATTAAAATAAAATTCATAAAGGTCAATTGAGCTTACAATGATCAATTGAGAGAATTGAAATCAACTTGAATTATAATTAAAATCCTCTTGAATGCTCTGGACTCATAAAACTTTCTCATAGGAAAGGTGTAAGAGAAATGCACAGTGATAAATTTTGATGGGAGAACAATACTTCCCTTATTTATAAAAAAACCTTGGCTTAACATTGAATTATTCTTAAATAATGGTTATTCATGATCATTAATGTTACTGCGATTTGGAATGCGATAAAAAAGAAGAATAGGGAATTCAAAAAAGATTACTTTATAGTTGTTTGGTTGAAAACTTTACAAATTCACGACTTTGTTGACAAAATGTAATGTAAAGTAAATCAAGGCCGGACGTGGCATGAATGGCGGCGGCGGTGGCGGCGTATGGCGCGTGGGCGAGATGCGATGGTTAGCTGTCTCCGATCATCACTTTACGTCAGATGAATTCGCCAATTATTAATTCCAAATACACGCAAACTAGCCTTTCTGGTGTATTTAAAATGCTCAATTTACTTTACTTGGAACCAAACGCTTGAAATGTTCAAAAGCGTGCACACGCTACCAAACAGCCCCTAAATAGTGAATTAAAAAAAACAAATGAATGTTGTAAATGGTGGATAATACAGTCAAAAGAATGGAGAGAGGCACTAGGTAGTGAGCTACAAGATAAAAAAAATGAAGAAAAATTCATTAGGCTTATTAACGTGAGCTATGAAATGAGCATGATGTTGAGGCCAAAGTAAGAAAATGAGAGAGAAGCTTTTTTTCTTATTTATTGGGAACACACCACGTCTGGAAATAAGTTGAAGGGTGAGGAGGGCTCATTAAATAGCATGACATAAAAAATGTATTAAGTGGTGTGAAAGGAAATATATTAATATGTTATAAAGGCAAGAGAACTCATTATATGACCTGTCATGAAAAAAAATTCTAATAAATAGGCTTGCACAAAATGAGAGTAATTCATCTGCCATAAAAGTAGAGAAATTCATGATGCTTAAGCATGAAGATGATGAAATTCATTATACCAAAGCATGAAAATAATAAAACTTATTAGATGTTTGTAGGAATTCGAATGATGCAAACTTTATGTGCATTATAAAGCATCCTTTTTACTTGATTCAAATATTTGGTGTGCGCATGAATACATAAATGAGATGATTTTATCACACATGTCTCAAAGCAATCTAGTGTCTTATTTGATTAACTTGAAAATTATATGCAAGCTTTAAAAATAAATAATGATGAGTGAAAATACTTATATGTATTACGAGAGGGTTGCATGTTTAATATCATCACATCGAGCATGCAAATATTCAAATAAAGTAAATTTTATGTATGTCTTATGAAATGATGTTTTACATAAATCAACCAACAACAACAACAACAACAACAACAAACCTTTATCCCACTAAGTGGGGTTGGCTACATGAATTCTTCGTCTCCATTATGTCCAATTATGTGTCAAATTCTCATTTAATTCAAGTATACTAATGTCATTTTGTATACATCATAACCAAATATTTTTAGGTCTACCTATACCTTTCTTAACATAAGGCAAATCTAATGCATCTACTCTCCTAACTGAATATCACACTGATGCTTTATGCGCCAAACCATCTAAGACTCTCTAATCTTATCTACCGGAGCTACTCCAACTTTTCCGAACATACTAATTTCACATTTTATCTCAAAGAGTAAAGCCACTCATCCACGAGCATCCTCATCTCGTAACACTTAACTTAGTCTTATGCTTCTCTTTATTGGCCAACATTCTACACCATAAATCATTGCAGGTCTTACCACTATCTTAAAATATTTTCCCTTAAGTTTAAGCAGAACTTTTCTAAACCCATGAATCATTACGGGTTTTACATAAATCAACCATTTCATGAAAATTTCAAGGAAGCTAGACCCATGAATGTATCATAAATTACTCTTACATATGAACCTAGAGTTTCGAGCTTTAGGCTAAGAATCTAAATGAAGTGACTCATTGTACATATTTAAAATATTATTACAATTTATTCAAGCTAAATATGCATACAAACATTCAAGTAAGATGAACTCCATGCTTACTTTATGAGGTAATATTTTGCTTAATCCAAACATCTCTTATATACATGTTAGTATTCGAAAGAGCCAAACTCATATTTTACAAAACAAATATACACTTGATTTGTAGCTTTTGAAATCGTGCATATGTTTAAATGAGAGTAACTTCATTGCATATATTTTGAAGTCATTATGTCTTGAAGTTGCTTCTATAACCTACTACTTGGTGAATCATTCTCATTCGATTGTTATAAACAAGAAGACTCTGTAATAGGTTTGGTAAGGTGGACCTACCAATTACTCTAAATTAAGGATTTTTGGCCACCACACTTATGCTCATGTTGACAATGAAAAATTAGAACCTAAATTTATGAAGTGTATGTTTCTTGATTATAAAGTTGAAGCTAAAGATTATAAGTTGTGGTAGCCTAAAACGAAGAAAGTGATTATTAGAAGAGATGTATTTGATAAGATTGTCACAATGCATGAAACACCTACTACAAGGCAATGAGAGAAATCAAGCTAAGTACATCACCAGATACTACTTTCTAGTTAAAGTTAGAAGTTAATATTATTATTTACCAATCTCTATCACTACAATCACCATAATTTTTAATCACTAAGGATAGGCCAATGAGAGAAATCAAGTCACCACAAAGGTATGGTGAAAATGATTTAGTTACTTATGCCTTAACTATGTCCAAATGAATTGAGGGTCGTAAAGAATAATCCCCCAGCTATATAGAAGCAATTAATTCAGTTAGTTTAAGTAAGTGAATGATTGCTATGTAGGAGAAGATTGAGGCCATATATAATTGTGATTTAATGAAGCCACCTTAAGGGTGGAAAGCTATGTGTTGCAAATGAATATTTAAGAGAAAGAAACTTACACATAAAATTGAAGATGCTAGATATAAGACTAGATTAAAGCAAAGTACTTCAATAAGATTCTAGGAGTAGACTTTATAAATGTGTTTAATCTAAGCTTTACTTGGTATTGTGGCTAAACATAATCTTGAACTTGAGAAGTTAAACATAAAAATTGTATTTTTGCATAGAAAATTCTAGGAGAAAATTTATATGCAGTAACCCAAAGGCTTCATATTTAGAAGTAAAAAATACTACTTGTTTTTTTTTTGAAGAAATCTCCTTATGATTTGAACTATCTCTTAGACAATGATATAAGAAATTTAACTAATTTATAATTGCTAGTGAGTTTAAGAAGAATGGTTATGATAGTTGTATTTACTTTTAAAAATAAATAGTGATGAATCTTTTATTTACTTACTCTTATATATTGATGATATGCTGATAGCTGCTAAAAATAAAGAAGAAATCAAAAAGTTGAAGGCTCAACTCAGTAGTGAGTTTGAGATAAAAGATTTAATAAATATAAAAAAATTCTCAACATGAAAATTCAAAGAGGTAAAAAAAATGTAAATTATTTTTGGGTAAAAAATGATACATTGAGAAAGTTTGCATAGACACAATATGCAGAATACCAAACCTGTTAATACTCCATTAGTTGCATATTTCAAACTCTCATCAGATTTATGCCAAAAGTCAGTTGATGAGATTAAATAATATCTTAAGTTTCATATTCTAGTGTAGTGGAATCACTCATGTATGCTATGATATATTTACAACTAGACTCATCATATGCAGTTAATATATTTAGTAGGTATATGGCTAATCCTAATAAGGAGTGGAAACCAATTTAGTGGATTCTCAGGTACTTACGTGAAACTAAAGATGTTTACAATTTGGGTGGACTACAGATGAAATCATTGGCTATGTTGATTCGAATTTTGTTGGAGATCTTAATAAGAGGAGATCTCTTATAAGATATGCATTTTACTATTGGTAACCATGCTATTAATTGGAAAGTTACATTGCAAACAATAGTGGCATTGTCTATAATAGAAATTGAATACATGTCAATCACTGAAACTTGCAAAGAAACTATTTGATTAAAATATTTATTTAGAGAGCTTATTAAAAAATTAAAGATTACCACGATGATGCTTAATAGTCAAAGTGTTAGTTTTTTCACCAAAGATTAAATGTTTCATGAATGAACTAAGTACATTGGTGTTCATTATCACTTCATTCATGAAGTTATTGCTTATGGTAATATTATTTTGATCAACATAAGTACTCATGATAATCATGCCGATAAGATGACTAAGGCATTCCAACTTGCCAAGTTTGATTATTACTTAGACTTGGTTGGTATTCATTGCTAATCATTGGAGTTTTTAATGGAAGAAATGGAGAACATTTTATCGAAGATTAGAGAATTATCCTGTAATTTTTAAAATTCATGTCAAGATGGAAATTGTTAAACAATTGTGACTCAAATTCTATAGATCCCACTCACCTTAATAAAATTATAAGCACATAGATTAAAGTCTCCATGATTGGATTAATTATAATCCATGTACTCTTGCTTCATTGGCCCTCTCTTGAGTATTTTTATTATATGGGATCTTGTAAAAGTTTATAAATACCTCCTTTCTTTGTATAAAAAAAATAACGCTTCTTTGTTTCGATCTTTTGTGATCCAAAAGTCTTTACTTGCAATTTTTTTCTTTTTGATATTGTGAATTCTCCTTCTCTATCTATTGTTCTTCCGGACTTGGGTTTTCACATAAGATTTTGTGTTATTCTTTTTATTTCTTTTGTTGTTCATTACTCTTATTTATAAGGACAATTATAGGAGTGTTGACTTGAAACTTGTTAGAGGACTGTGCTACTGCTATTAAATTGCATATCACATTAAATACTTTCACGAGGACCATGCAAGAAGATTTTAGCTCCAAATGATTGTCTTTATACTTCAATATTCTCTTCTTTTCATTCTTTCTAGGGTTTCATGATAGCAAGTACTTTTTTGTCTAATATGTAAAAGAAATATTAGGCACCAAATATACTACTCATGTTCCTTGCACCTATATACTCTTTTGACTGAACCAAATCAGCAAGTAGGGTCAAGCTCTTTTGACTTTGTTATTCCTTGGCGAACTTCTTTTAATGAAACCTCTAAGTTTAGCCATACCACGTTTAGTTGAATTCTATCCTGACTTACATTTGGCTAAGTCATCTATAGTTTGACTACCAACTATAATTGCACACACCTGGCTTTGAATACATCTACATTCAAACCTTACTTTTTTTTCAACTAGATAGTCTCTACATGAACTTATCCCGCACTCTAGACATTTGTCCAAAACCTTTCCTTCAAATGTCTAAACCATATTCAGCCATTTGTATTTTGAGCCTGATAGGTGGTGTTTTCATCTATTTTAATTCATATGGTTCTTTTGGAAATAGCTATTGTAAGAATGAAAGCAGCCCAAAACTAAACATCAACTTTCTAAATGGATAAACCTCAACTACTGCATTGGAATAGGATAAAGATGTTAATAAAATGCTTTTGACAACACAATGAAAGTATTTAGAGGGAGTATGGGCACTTAGCTAACATTATCCTAACGCTGTGTGAGAAGGGATATTATTTTAATACAGAATAAATGAAAGAAGAGGTTTTATGCATTGGCCACATATATCACATGGACGACTAACTCAAAGGACTGATGAAGCTGCCTCAAATATCAGAAATCAAGGTTAATAGTGCAACTTACATGATAAATTCAACTAAAACATTTTCAATAACTGAGTTCAGCATGTTCTTTCTATCATAAAAGTAAATAGTCAAATATAAAAAAAATGATGGCAGTTAGTTACAAATACTTAGAATAAAAAAAAATCTGTAGACAGAAAGAAACAAACAGGCCATGTCCCTAGAGCTTGATGAAAGGAAAACACTAACCTAGGGAGTACTTGCTGATCATCAATTTCAATATCATTAAATATTTCATTTCTTATATTTAAGCATAGATTTTTCATCTTTTCGTAAGCACTAGTAAGAGTTACAGCTTCCATCATAGGTCCTTCATTTGCAGAAGTCCCTCAATGCTGCTTCCAATAAATTCATCAGTTTCAGACAGTTGCCTCCTTGATATCTTCTTAGCAGCAACCTGTACAAGGTATCAACATCTTAAAAATAATTTTTTTTTAACAAGCATATAAGATGTTGCATATAAATCAAAAAAGAAGGTTATATTAGATTATTTTCATAAAACTATTAACCTGGAAATAGCTGCACAGTTTTAATTGAGCCTCTGGAGACAATATATCATGCAAAAGCTTGTATAGATTTACAGCAGGCAAAGCTGTAGCTGGTATGCCAGTAGAAGGTCGGAACACTTCCACTATTCCCGGCGATGACTCATCCAGTGCCTTGTAGTTTTCAAAAACCAAAGCTAAAACTATCTCGATTTGCACCTCAATTTCACCAAGGATACGAGTCTGATGTATGAAATAACAGGATAATAAGCATTATAGCATTAACCAGAAAAAAATCAAATAAACTGAGGGAAAAGTCATCATTGTCAGCTTTATCCCAACTATTTGTGATCAACTTAAAACATGAGAAGAGTATTTTTTTGGCAAAATTTTTAAACTAAGCATTATTAAAACCTTAATTAACGGAATAGCGTTTTTGAAAAAAATTCAAAATAGCACTGCGCTACCACCACTGCTAAAATAACTTTTTTTTAAAAGGAGAATTTTATATAGATCAAGCAACATTTAAGTACCATGAACGCCTCTTTCTCTCTCTCTCTCTATATATCGTCGTTATTTTCTCCTCAATTTTTGTTAATATATAATTTAAAATTATTTAAAATATATAAATAAATATATATATATATATATAGTATATATATATATATATATATATTTATTTAGTTATTTATATACTTAAATTATATAAATATTTTTAAGTTATATAAATAATTTAAAATATTTAAAATATATAAATAAATAAATAGTTATTTATATATATATATTTAATTAGTTATTTATTTAAAAATATATAATTAGTTAAATAAATAAATTTTAAATTATATAAATATTTAGTTATTTATATATTTAGAAAATATTTAGTTATTTATATATATATATATATATTTATTTATTATATATTTATTCCTTTCTTTATTTATTTATTAAAAATTATTTATTTATTTTTTTTTTTTTATATTTTTATATTTTTATATTTTTTTGTTATTATTATTATTATAGACTTATATAAATATATATATATATATATATATATATATATATATATATATATACATATATATAAAATATTTTATATAAATTATTTTTAAATTATATTTTTAAATATTTTAAATTATTTACATATAACTTTAAAATATTTATATAATTTAAATATATAAATAACTAAATATTTTATAAATATATAATAACAAAATATTTATAATTTTAATTTATTTATTTTATTTAACTAATTATATATTTTAAATAAATAAATATTTTAAATACATAAATATATATATATATATATAAAACTAATTATTTATTTATATTTTTTAAATATTTTTATATTATTTATATAACTTAAAAAATATTTATATAATTTAAATATATAAATAACTATATATATATATAATTTTATTTATATAATTTATAAAATATTTATATAATTTATTTATTTACAAAAAATTATTTAAATATAAATTATATAAATAAATATAAATTATATAAATATATATTTATTTTATATATTTAAATTATATAAATATTTTAAGTTATATAAATAATATAAAAATATTTAAAATATATAAATAAATAATTAGTTATTTATATATATATTTATTTAATTATTATTTATCTATTTAAAAATATTTCTTTATTTAAAATATATAATTAGTTAAATAAATAAATAAATTTTAAATTATATAAATATTTTGTTATTTATATATTTATAAAATATTTAGTTATTTATATATTTAAATTATATAAATATTTTAAAGTTATGTAAATAATTTAAAATATTTAAAATATAATTTAAAAATAATTTATATAAAATATTTTAATTATATATATATATTATATATATATATTTATATTTATATAAGTCTATAATAATAATAACAAAAAAAATATAAAAAAATATAAAAATATAAAAATAAATAAATAAATAATTTTAATAAATAAATAAAGAAAGGAATAAATATATAATAAATAAATATATATATATATATATAAATAACTAAATATTTTCTAAATATATAAATAACTAAATATTTATATAATTTAAAATTTTTTATTTATTTATTTAACTAATTATATATTTTAAATAAATTATATATATATATATATATATATATATATATATATATATATATATATAATAAATAACTATTTATTTATTTATATATTTTAAATATTTTTAAATTATTTACCTAAACTTAAAAAAATATTTATATAATTTAAATATATAAATAACTAAATAAATTTATATATATATATACTTTATTTATATAATTTATTTATTTACTAAAAATTATTTATTTATATATTTTAAATAATTTTAAATTATATATTAAAAAAAAATTGAGGAGAAAATAACAGAGAGAGAGAGAGAGAGAGGGGAAAGACGTTCAGCCATTTTGATGATATGTAAATATATAATCAGTGTGATCCAGATGTAAATTCTCCTTTAAAAAAAAGTTATTTTAGTGGCGTTAAACTGACGTATTTTAAAATTTTTCAAAAACGTGCTTATTCCGCTAATTAAGGTTTTAATCATACTTAGTTTAAAAATTTTGCCTATTTTTTTTATGTGAAACAATAAATAATACAACGTGAATGAATGCTCAAGTAGATGTTCATCAATTGATTAAACTAGACTACCTAATAGTGTGACTAATTACTAGTGGATTAGCACAACTAATGCTTAAACTTAAAAAAAAAAAAACATAAAGTGTTTTGAATGATAAAATGAACTATAAAATGAGACTAGTAAGCTTGGGGATCGAAGGAGTTTTCATAAGGTTAAGAGACCAAGGAGTGGAGGGAACATTTGCACCATGTGAGAGAGAGAAAAAAGGTAGTGTGTAATGACGTGCCAAAGTGAAAAGATGGTATTGGAGGCCAACTAATGAGGGATATGTTTCAAATAATCATAAAAAATAACTATAAGGAAGTCAGATGGTCATGTTCTGGCTTTGGTTTTGCTCTCACAACATACAAAAGGCCCAAATAACTAGTATAGTACAAACATGATAATGATTCAGCAATGACCCATAACAAATAAGGGTCAATAGAAATACTACAGAAAAAAGAGAAAATATATCTAAATAATATGATATATAATTACCTAGAATGACACCAACAACATATTAAATTATCTCTAAAATGCACCATGAATCCGTTTTCTTGAGAAGGTATATGAACAATATGAATAAAGTTAAAAAAAAAAACACGTATTCAAAACATCTTAGGATTCAATAACTCGGAAGATAGACCTTGCAAGAACAGAGTGAGAGCATAGAATCTATCATTTGACTTTGCAAAAGGTACCAGAATCATGATACTCTGATTTTGAAATGTAATGTTCTGGCGCTAGAAAAATAGAATTAAAGACTGAAAGAAACTATAACAATATATAATTGAAGAGGAGAGAGAGAGAGAGAGAGAGAGAGAGAGAGCAAAGCAAAGATGGACCTATGCAAAGGCAAACGGAAGAAAAGTTCATGTACCTCCTGATGACTCAAAGCTTTTTTATTTCCAGTCCTCAAAATTACAGGTGCAAGAAGATCATGCACCAACGTTAGGCAATCTGCTGTAGGGGTTGCTACATTCAAGATGTAAGACAGATATCTGCAGACGTTTTGAAGTTCCTTAGGTAAAAACCGAAAAAGGTAAAGACCAGCAAAAGAAAATAACTGGAACAATCCTATAATACCTTAACCTTGCGTATGCATCTGAAACACCATAATAGGAAGCAAATTCTGTTAGTAACCACTTCCAGTGTCCATGCAATAGTAAATTGCGTTGTCGAAAATGTTGGACTTTCATTGCAACTTCCAACAAAATGTCATAAGCCACAGTTTCTGGAACAGAACAACACTGCAAGAGCCAAGAGAATAAATTGAAGGAAAAGAATCGACTAAGAGGTCAAGACTCACTTAATCCTTGGCCTAAAAGTATATACAAAAAATCCTACTTTATTGCCACAAAGAATCTCTATGAAGATTACAAAAACTAAAAAGAATTGACTACATAAGAGGTCAATACACAGTTACGCATTTAATCCTTGGCTTAAAAGTATAGACAAAAAATCCTACTTTATTGGCACAAGGAGCCTCCATGAAGAGCACAAAAAACTAATGCAGGTAATACCTTCAGAGGATTGTTTTCATCTGTAGTGGTTGAGTAATTTATATAAAGCTGCAGGCGTCCCACGAGTTCATTTTCTGGTTCCCGATAAATAGACCACCAACGAACTTTGTCACTCTGAAGAAAAGCACAAGAAGGAATGTCAACAAGAATAATATGCCATCAAACTTAAAACGGCAGAAAAATACCATACCGGATCATCCACAATATTTGCCAACTGAACAACAACCTGACCAAGAATCATTCCTTGGGAATTATGAACTTCAACAATCAGATCATCTCCCATACTATCAGGGAAGCTGAAATTAATATGAAGTTGTTAGTATATCAAATAAAGACTAACTCCTAATGTAATTTAATGTGTAAAAAATGAAACGTACAAAACATGTTTTTCACCAGAACCAACTTGCATTCTGGTCATGTCCTCTTGAGCCAAGCTTTTCAATCTCAAATGGCAAAAGTATGATTCTTCTACAACATTAAGAAAGCATTGTATGATTATTCACAAAATGAAAACAAAGTGAAACCATAATCACGTACCTTGCACAACTGCACAAGTACAAGCATTAAGAAAATTTACCCCAATTTTAAGGAGTGTAGAAGCCTGCTTAATGTATTGAGTGGTAGCTCACATATGTGCCCTATTTTGATTGGAAAAAGAATTGATGACAGGCATACTTGGTGATACTCTAATTCTCCGTAGAGAAGGCAATCTTGATGACAAGGTTGACTGGAAGCTCGACATATTATGCCTGAGTAAACACAGTCTTAATATTGGTCTCCTCAATGACACATAATTGCAGCCAGAAGGCATGTCCACAGACATTCTGACCCTACGGGCTGCAACATACAATGATAACTGGTACATGTGAGAATCATGCTATTGGTGATTATCAGAGCAGAAACATCATTTAATGAGACAGGGGAAACTTAGCATAAGAAAGATTTTGAAAAGAGAAAAAGCTCTAAATAGTCCCTTGACTATTAATAAAGTGGCCAATTTCATCCTAGAGTTTTGCCGTGATTTAATTTAGTCCCCCGATTTTTTAAAATTGATCCCAATTGGTCTTTAGTTTCAACATTCTCAAATGTTAAATATGAGATTATTTTAGGCAACAACAACAACAACAACAAGCCTTTATCCCACTAAATGTGGTGCTACATGAATCCTTCGCTCCATTGTATCCTATTATGTGTCGATTCTCATTTAATTCAAGTATACTAAGATTATTTTTTATACATCTTAACCAAGTCTTTTTAGGTCTACATCTACCTTTCTTAACATAAGGCAAATCTAATGCATCTACTCTCCTAACTGGTCATCTGACGGCCGACGCTTTATGTGGCCAAACCATCTCGACTCTCTAATTTTATCGCCATGGAGCTACTCCAACTTTTTCCAACATACTCATTTCTCATTTTATCTCTAAGAGTAAAGCCACTCATCCACGAGAATCCTATCTCGCAACACTTAACTTAGTCTTATGCTTCTCTTTATTGGCCAACATTCTGCACCATAAATCATTGCAAGTCTTACCACCATCTTATAAAATTTTCCCTTAATTTTAAGCGGTACTTTTCTATAACACAACAGGCCAAATGCATTCCTCCACTTCAACCATCTAACTTGAATTCTACTAATAATATCTCCATCTATTTCACCATCATTTTGAACAATAGAGCCTAGATATCCAATCGCCACTCTTTTAATGACTTGTTCACCCAATGTCACAACACTATCACTAGAACTTCTACAACTAAAATTACACTCCATATATATTTTAGATCTACTTAAACAAAAACCTTTAGACTCTAAGGTTGACCTCCATAATTCAAGTTTCTCTTGGACTCCCTCTCTAGTCTTATCAACAAGAAGAATGTCATCAGCAAAAAGCATACACCAAGGTACATCTTCCTATAAATGCCTAATAAGAACATCCATAACTAAACCAAAAAGATAAGGGCTTAAATCTGATCCTTGATGTAATCCAACTGAAATAGGAAAATATTGTCAATCCATCTTGTGTTTGGACACAAGTAACAGCTCTAGTATACATATCCTTAATGACTTGAATATAACCAATATTAACTCCTTTCTTTTCTAGAACTCTCCAAAGAACATCTCTTGAAACTTTATCATAAGCTTTCTCTAAATATCATATGTAGATCCTCCTTACTTTCTCTATACTTCTCCATCAAACCTCATAACAAATGTATAGCATCCATAGATCTACCCGGCATGAAACCAAACTGACAAAAACTTTTGTATCACATCGTAACCTATATTACTCATTACTCTCCCATAATTTTAATGTATGACACATTAACTTAATTCCTTTATAATTTGCACATTCTTGTGCATCACTTCTTAAAAAATAGAACCAACAAACTCTTTCTCCACTTAACATCTTTCTAGTCTTTAAAATAACATTAAAAGATTTGTAAGCCAAGAAATTCTTTGATCTCCTAAACATTTCCACACTTCTATTGGAATATCATCAGGTTCTACTGCTTTTCCACATTTCATTTTTTTTAAAACTTCTTTAACTTCAAATTTACTAATATGACGATAAAATAAAATTCTCTATTTTGTTTAGCCATTAAGGTTGTAAAATCAATCGATTTTTAGATCTTTCATTAAAAATTTATCAAAATATCTCATCCACTTTTCAATATCCTTTTAAGAAAAGACTTTATGATTTTCATCCTATTAATCTCATTTGAACTAGATCTTTACTTCTTCTATCTCTTGGTTTTAACTTATACATATATCTTTCACCTTCTTGATATTCAATCTATTGTATAAATCACTAAAAGTTTAAATTTTATATATACTGCTTTCTTAGAATCTCTACAGGACACCTTATATTTTTCCCAATTCTTCGAGTTTTTAAATTTTTATTAATGTTCTTTAAATGCCCCCATCTAATCCTAGGACAATAATTTGATTTATTTTTCATCTTACAATCTTTCATCTTAAAATAAAACCAAATATGCGATATTTAAACTTTCACTTGGAATGAACTTACAATCTTTACAATCTAAACGATCTATTTTTCTTATAAAAAAATAATCAATGTGTGTTTTATTAGATTCATTTTATAAGTAATAATATGCTTCATCTTTTTTCTTAAATAAAATATTAATTACAAAATCATGTAAAGAAAAATCTAATATACCCCTACCTTCTTTATTATTCACTCAAAATCCATACCACCATGAATACTTTAAAATCTTCCTGCTACTCTACCAACATGTCCATTTAAATCTCTTATAATAAATTTTTTCTTCAAGAGATATCTTTTGTATCAATCCCTCTAATTCATTTCAAAAAATTTCTTTTGAGCCTACATCCAAACTTACTTGAGGGGCATAAACACTCATAACATCGATAATCTTAGTATCAACAATAATCTTTAAATCTATAATTCTATCTCCATATCTATTAATATTTATAACATTATCCTTCAAACTTTTATCTATAATCACACCTAAGTCATTTCTAATTCGACTTCTACATGAATATCAAAATTTAAAATCTAAACTATCAATCTCCTCGACCTTCTCCCCAACCCATTTAGTTTCTTGGACACATAAAATATTTATCTTCCTATGAACCATAATATCTATTAATTCTAATTTACCGTAGTACCTATATTCCAAATTCTAACCTAATTCTAGTTTTATGGACTAATTTCTTTGCCCGCATCCATCCATAATGTGGGAACCCTCTTTAACACACGCACATATCGATGTAGTGCTTGTCAATTTTCATCAGATTGATCATATAGCGGCCGCTTCGTGACGTCATAACACAATGTTTTAAAGGATTCATGTCATGATTATTTCACTTTTAAATTTGTTGGATATTACAATCCTCCACTTTTCACATCCTGACTTGACCAAAAGTAGTGTTTATTTTAGAATAATAAGTTCACATGAAATAATATTTTAATATTGCTCTATTTTCACACAATATATTAATTTTGATATTTAATTAATGAAGAATAAATTATAATTAATAGGAATATTTATAGACATATCTTCTTTATTTACATATCTAACATCGAAAGTTTCATATTAACATAACTAATACTTTCTTATATATGTGTAAATGTGTATTTCACTTTTAAAAGTAAATAATAGTAGTACTTTTTGATGTGATATTAAAATAAGTGTTATGTGAGTAAATATTAAAGTTTAGATATTATATATAAATATATGAATTGTATTGTATTTATGTATATTCCCCTAATTTATATTGCTTTGCTTGGGTGCTTTTTTTAGCTAATTCTCAAACATAATAGCTCATTAGACATTGGATATTTTAGGAATAGTAAGTGTACATAGAATTATTTATTTTTTATATTATTTTACTTTTTTACATGTAGCCAATTGACATTTAATTAATGAGGACAAATCATAATTTATATTGCCAGTACATGTAAAAATAGAGTAATATAAAAAATATAATTTCATTTACACTTATTATTTTTAAAATACCCTCATATTTAACCATTTGAGTTAGCTTTAATGGTGAAGTTCAGACATAGAAGCTATTGGGATCAATTTTTAATAGTTGTGGGACTATTTTGAGACTTTTTCTCATTTTGAAAATAACATATGGAGATACAAGAAAACAAAAGTCCATGCCTTGAACTTTCAATTTTCCGAATATTCTTTTTTGCTTTACCACAGTTCCTTCAAGAGGTTCTGAAGAACGTTTTTCCAGGAGTTCCTCTTCCGATTGCAACAATATCTGCTGCAAACTGCATGATTTTTTGCACATTAGGAAAGCAAATTTTAGAAAATATATAAAAAAAATTGACACTAGCATCACAACACAAATATAAATAGGTATATATATATATATATCCTAGCATGTACCATTCTCAAATAAAAGGTCTCCAATGAAGACTTTAAATCTGATTGGGTAGGGTGCATCGAATTTATAATGAGTGAAACCCAGATTGAGAATAATGCTATATAGGTCATACAACCTACTAATAAAATTTAAAGTACCAAGAAAATATGGTGCAATGTAGCATAGAATGAATCATTCACAAATGAAAACGCTTGATTGTATGGTATGCAGGTCCTAATGCCTGCATAGCAAAAATAGACTGATGTCAACTAAACCCATAAGCCAGCTTGACCACCTCACCTCAACCAGTAAGGTTTAGCTAAGATAATTCTCCCAAAGAGAACGATAGATATGTCACTTATTTTCTTCTCTAGGTTGCATGGAACTGTGAATCAAACTAAATCAACCATCTTTTTCTACAAAAAATTAAAGGCTAATATATAACAGTACAAGAGATGTTCATATACTTCAACCCAAGCACTAACCATTAATGCCATTCCTTTACTTATTTTATTTTATTTTATGCCAAAACGCCAAAAACCCTCAAATTATTTGAAACTCTTAGTATTGGAACATTCAGTCATTATGAGAAAAACTACAGCATCTATTGTTCTTGATGTTAAAACAACTATGGCGGTAGGGTAACAACAGATAGTGCATAAAGTACCTGGAAAAATGTTTGAAGAAAATAAACTGTTACCAACCCAAAACAGAAGACATTTCTGAGCTCATCGTTGAGTTTCCAATTTACTAAGAAAAAACATTGGCATAAGTGGACTAGAAATGAGTCCAGTCTACAATTGTCATCAGCTTGACAAGATAGAAGGCAAATAAGGATAATGTGAAAAGTGAATAGCAAGTAGGAGACGGAATGTAAACGATGGTCAAGTGTTTCCGGTACATCATGCACGTACAATTGGAATTACTTAGGACAAGAAAACTATTAGCATGTATAAATGGAAGAAAATATTCCTAAAACAATGCAAAAAAAGATGACAAAGTTAAACAAAATATGGCAGGAAACCATAAATGCTGTGATTATATGCTATTCAAGTCTTATTAAATTTCCCAAATCAAGCTCATAATTTTATCTCAAGTTCACCTAAATATAGACTTTAATTATTTCTGCAATAAAATTACCAAACTGAATAATAATCGCTCACCCAAAAGAGCTTCGTAACAGTGAACATTCATTTTCCAGGAATATCGGAGACATCCATGCAACCCCGTGCCCATAAATGAAGGCAGAGACGAACACATGCATCATACGCAATTACAGAATGCCAAGGCCCGTGTTCACTGTACTAGTAGTGCCAAAAAGCAGTAGTTTAAAAACAAAATTCAAAAGATAGTTTTAAGTACTAAAAAATAACAGTTGTGTTAGACTTACCATGCATGAAAAGTGGGAACTTTTAGAAAAAACTTGGATGGGGCAGTCTCAATACCAACTGTAGGGGACCTGCAAGATAGAATAATGAGAATAAAGTACATGAAATGACCAGAATATATATATATATATATATATATATATATATATATATAACATTTACATTCAGACCTAATATCTTGGTTGGCTATTTTGCTTCCTGAATTTTGGCGAGAACTTGTACAATGTTGAGTAGAGTAGATATTAAAAGCTGCCGTATCAAGAGTATCACATGAATTTAAATTGGTTACAGGATCAATAGCTTGGTTGATTTCATGAAGAGAACCATGGAACAGTGGGGTGCTTGCAGCATCAACAGGAAGCCCCTGCAAGCATGATTAAAATTTCATAGAAGTTAAGTATACCTCAGTTTTGATAGTGCAAGTTATTCCATCATAAAGAACCAGATGCATTAGTAATTAAAGCAGTGATATGATTCATTGTGAACATTAGTAAATAAAAGTCATACTATGTCACGTAAAAGTGTTCTTTAAAAAAACTATTGGGTAGGGTAGGCTAACTAGGTAAAATTCAGATTTCTTCTATGTAATCATTATTTTTACGTACTATCACTACTTATCAAGTAATTACTTTATATCCAACGATGAATAGTTTTAATATGAGAAAGCATGTTAACACAATAATCTGTTTAACTATTCCTGGATGTGTTAAAACAGATGAAAGGGGACCAAAGTTAGGCTTAATAGATGCACCAATGGTCAAACTAATTTTTACCCAAAAGATTAAGCTTATGAATGAGGGTCAATCGCTTGATATTTCTACACAAACATATTTTTTAACTATTTGAAGTGGGACAAAACACAGTCTCACATGTTCTAGCAATCTCTCTCCCATATAACATCTCTCCATATCAGCCATCACTCCCTCTCAAATTGAACCTTTGCCCATATAATCAATTTTCATGCACCAAGAGCCCACTTAATCATGTGTCAACATCATGGAATTTGCTCAATTATAGTGAAAGGTGACCATGATTGAGAAGAACCATGATTTGCATGAATCACTTGATTTTAGTCAAACTATTAGCTCAGATATCACTTACTAGAGAACAAAACCAAAGGAGATCTATAATTTGGCAAGATACTTTAATGGATAAACCAAGTTTTTTACCCCATATTTTAAGGCATGGACATAAGTTCATCAATAACATTTATCACAAAGTCAAAACCTACTACATGAATTTGTAATTTGGTTTTCACGAATTCCTAAAAACTCAACCTAGCAACTACAATTATATTTCCTACCTCTTAATATTAATTTTCTAACTTTTTCAAGTTTGCTACCTAACACCTCTAAACCTTACATAAGAAAGTTGTTCCATGGTGTTGAGTGGCACCTCTTATTCTTCTCTTGTCAGTCACTTGTAGAGGTGGAGGTCATATAGAGGTGTTGGTGGGGTGATCAAAGTTTATAATTATCTCGTATAGAGATTTCTCAATGAGCATTAAATACCGGAGGTGATAATTAGAAGCCCAAAACTTTCACAAGTAGAAATTTAAGATTGCTAATGGGGCTGGTGATCAGCGAGGCACTCTAACATAGGTGTTGACCTCCATATACACTCCACAGGTTGAATCAGACAAACACGACAAAATCGATAGACTATGGAAGCGATGTTGCATGGATCGAACTAAAAGATCATGATCATCATCAAAATTGATCAAAAGATCCAATCACAAAACAGATTTCACTAAGATGTTTGAAGTGTTGAAATTGATTAAGAGAGAGTTGCCTTAGATGGTTTGGTCACATAAAATGCTGGCTATCCAATGACCCAATTAGGAGAGTAGATGTATTAGAATTAGCTTATAGTAAGAAAGGTAGATGTAGACCTAAAAAGACTTGGATATGAAGTATAAAACATTGATCTTAATTTATTAAGATTAAATTAGAATATTACACTTAATAGGACACATTGGAGAAAAATGATTCATGTAGTTGACCCTACGTAGTGGGATAAAGGCTTATTGTTGTTGTTAACTTAAAATATATATCTATTAGAGAAGCAAGAGAATCCAATCCAAAGAAAAATTCATAATCATAGTGTAAAAACAGGAGACTCACCAAGCCTTTCTAAAATCTAAGAAAACCCTTGCTTAATAAATAAAAAAGAGAAGCCAAAAATCAATTAAGCCAAACATGAGAAAATAATTTATGGGAGATATAAAAGAGAAGATTAATCAAATACTAGAAAGCTATATACGTTAGAAGTTTTTAAAAATAGACATCATCGATTTGAGATGATACTTCAAACAACTAGAAATAATTTGTTGTGATTTTCTTCTTCTTCTTTTTTTCTCTTTATCCCCTCGAGATCTCTTCCTAATTCTTCTTAATTCTTTCACAAAAAAACTCAAGATATCTTGTGTTCATGCCAATTAAACTTCAATGCATCAACTTAAATGGCAATTAAAGTTACATAACTTGCAAACCCATTTCCAAACTTTAATATAAGAAATTTGATATTTGTTGACCTCTATGACGCGCCATAAGTCAAGTCGAGCGGATAAAGTCGACGAGCCAGTAAATTTGAAATAAATGACTGTGCATCTAAATCGTCAAAATGACCTTCGATCAACGAACGGACTTCTCGCTATCACATTAGAACGTTGAAAATGATCATAATATACATCTTACCCAATCCGACGATCGACATATCAAAAAGAAGGGTCGTCAAAGCGCATACGTGCATACCGAGGTTGGGAAGTCGCGACGATGCCCAAACGACCGTTTCACTAAATTGAGCATCGTAAAAACATCAAAACCTATCAAAGACTATCCGCGCTCATTGGACGAAGTGTATAATATCAGTGATCGATACAACAACGCGCAAATCCAGAAAATGCACGCATCGCCAAAATCAATCGAAACGACTCCGATCGGCGAATGCATTCGCCACCGCGCAAAACCGTCAAAATTGATCAGAATATACATATCGCACAATTCGATGGTCGACCGATCAAGAAGAAGATCCATCGACACACCTATGTGCATATCGAGATCGAAAATCACAATGATACACCCAAACGTAATTCCATACCAAATTGATCGTTAAACATCAAATCTATCAAATGAGACTATTTGCTCAATTTGACCTGGCGTAACGTGAACCAAGAACGACGCGTAATTTCAACCGAAATTAACGCGATTCGACGCCGACTAACCAAAACCGACGCGATCGCTCGCAGATCCCGAACTTGAATAACCTAATATCACATATATAATAACCTAATATCGACATATATATCGTGTGGCGTAAAATTTTGAATTATGATTAATTAAACACTTAAATAAAACCCTATAAATACCTCTTTTATCCCAAAACCCTTAACTCCACTCCTGACAGCCCCAAAACTCTCGCAGCCGGCCCTAATCTTGTTCTCCCGCGTCCGTCCTTAGCTCCCTCATGGATGAACCGAGCCTTCGTTCCCGTACCCGACGAAGCGCACGCACCTCCCGCGTCAGTCCCTCCTCGCACGAGCCGCACGCAAGCGACACAGCATCCCGTCTCGTGTCGTTCTCGCAGTCGGTCGCGACACGAGCTTTCCTCTCGCAGGTGAGCAGCACCCATCTGACCCGAACTGCACGCACTCGACCGCACGAACCAACTTGAGCGACCCGAAGTTTAGAAGTTTTAGTGGGTTTGCAAAGTTGAAATGTAATAATGTTAGTGATCTAATCTTAAGTGAGGATATTAGAAGATGACAATGAAACTACTTTTAGTACTCTAAATTTTGAAGGTAGAGGAGGAAGTGTAGGAAGAGGCAAGTACAAACTAATAATTTTAGAAATATCCTTAATTATTTGATATTTGAAAATCGAACGAACGCATGTAAAAGATAAAGAAGAATTATTTTATAATTGTTTGGTATTTTACAAATTCACGACTTCAGATTTTTTCGTGACAAAACGTAATGTAAAATAAAGTTTGGACGTACGCATGGAGGCGCGACCGGTGATGAGATGCATGGAGAGCGGGCGGCGGTGTGGGCCAGAGGCAGGCGAGGTGGCAGAGCGAAGCGGGCGACGGCGAGCGCGGACGTGCGGCCATGGCCACGGCCCCGCCGCATGACTTTATATTAGCCAGATATTTAATTACCAAATTGAATAATTTCAAATACATCGATTGACAATTTCAAATACACGAACCTACTTTCAGATTTTAAATGACTGAATTTTACTTTACTTTAACCAAACACGAAATGAAAATACAGATTAGAATGCATTCCAAATGCACGCTATCAAACAACCCCTTAATCTTTTTCATTCTAGCTTGGAATCTATATTGGTGGTTCTAAAATAATTATTAGAATTTTAATGTAAAAAGATATATATACTAATAAAATACTTACAATTAAGTGCATTACCTACAATTTTGATCTTTGAGTCTTAATATTTTAAAATTTTTATATAATTTTATTATCAATATTATTAAATATGTCATTTACAATAATGAAATTAAATAATTATTCATCTAAAAATTTCTCATGCAATGATGTAAACGACGATTTACATTTTTGATAGTAATGAATGTTCATTCAACTATTATTTATCCTACAGTATATTTCTTCATTTGTGTGAACTTTTAACCTCATGTAAACTTTTTTTTTAATAAGTTCTAACCTAAATATCCACTTTGGCTTTTGCTTTAACTACTTTAATATGCATTAATTAATAAATAGACAATAAAAAATAAAATTAGTTCAAGAGTCAATTTGGTTATTATTTAACATTTGAATTCAATAATAAAGGAATAAAGCATACAAACAATGAGATTAAAGTAAAAAATGATAAGCACAAACTCTTATATTATGATATCAAATATATTAAAAAAAGCTAATGCACGTTATCATCAAAATAAATAGCCTTATTTTCGTAGGCCATACTCTCTCCTTTTCACCTCTCTATTACCTCTCTTTTTAACATCTCAAATTTTCCTTAAAAATAAAATAAAATGCAATGTGATACCATTTTCAAAACATTCCAGCTACACATTATCAAATAGAAGCAATATCATAAAAAATACAGAAAACATGTCTTATAATATGCAAACATAGTTCACCTTCCAACATTAATGATCAATTACTTTTGAAAACATTTATCACCTTCATTATAGACTTTTGTGGTAGTCTCTATTTAAAACTTTATGATAGCCTTTAATTATAACTTTATAATGGCCTCCATTTAGGACTTGTGGTCATCATTTAAGACTTAGGATTTATTTGCCAGAAAGTCATTGCAAGTTCGCGATTTTGTTTAAAAAATTCAATTCAATCTGTTATTGTTCAGATTTAAAAGACTAAAATATCTCTGCATAAGATATGAGAAAAGAAGCAATGCTTCAGTTGATAAAAGTATGTCCCTATGAGACACATATGCATAGCTTCATCTTGAGGCCTGGTTTGAAAGGCTGAACGTTAGGCAAATAATATACTTACTGTTCAACGGGTAGATACTAATGGTGAAGAAAGAAGAGCCATAGGATTTAAGGAGAATGAGGAGTGAAGAAACACACAAAAGTCGGCTCACTACGATCATTGAACTTCTTTGTAGCATTAAATCGAACAACTAATGGGCAACTTTCACAAGTCTTTTTTTCTTTTTTAACTCAAGAAAGTTAACACCCATTCCACTCACCTTACCAAAATATAAAATAATTATAATCAAATCCCCACCCCGCAACTTCAGCTGAAGAACGTTAGCATCCATCAACATCACGCTCGGCCATCACCAAAAAGAAATTTGATGTTTGTTTTCTTACGAAGACAGCAAATAACGCGAAACAGTATGGTTAGAGAGGAGTTGGGAGTGATACCAACTTAGCCCGGGTTGGATAATTATGCATCGATTCTCTTCCCGCTTTCTCCAACCCTCAAGAACCTCCTTCCTCAAGGCCAGATTTGAAGTTTTCGTCCAATCATTCTCCTCCTCATCTTCCCTCCTGAGCTCAATTCCACCAAACATTCCCACTAAGCATTTGCTCTACATTTACATTCACCACCGCATCCATCGCCGATGTGGAGAAAGTTTTGGGAACGGTGAACAGCCTAAAAGCAAACTTTTGAATTAGGAGGTAGGTGGTGGGCATAAGGATGAGAGGGTATACGCTTTTCGCAGGGCAATCCCATGAGATAAGAGAATGTGGTCGGCATCCTCAGTTAAAAACCCCATTTTGGAACCCAGGAGCCGAAAGTGACATCCAGTCCCCAATCACGTCGCATTTTCACGGCGCGACGGAACCATGACAAATGGGCCCTTAGTGCTAGCCACCCTCTAGGACTTTATGGGGAGAGCGCCTGTTCTGAATAATTAGAAATTTGACTATAAACTCAATAATCTTTCACTACCATACATTATAGCTATTTAAAACACATATTTCAATGTTATGACTTCGCATGAAAAGCTACACCAAATCAAACATATTATTGAAATCAACACTTGAAAAAAAAAATGTTTTGCTAAAAGAAAACAAAGATTGTGGAAAACGTCATAAAAGTTTCAAATTACAAAATTTGTATCATCATAAAGTAAAATACCTTATCAACAGATGCTGCCATGCTGCCTTGATACTGGTTCTTAGTTGAGTAGCTGTCTGCTGCGTATCCTCCTCTTGCCCCCTCTCGGACAGCAATACCTTCCACGCTTCCCATTCTCCAAAGAAAGCTCGAGCTCCCACAAGCCTCAGACAAACCCTCCTCTTCCTCGTTCGTGGAGTCGCTCATCCTCCCCTTCTTCCACTGCTGTCCCACTGATTTGCCCACAGCGTCCATGGACGAACTCAAGCTCGAATGGTCATCGCTACCGTGATGATGCAGCCGAGCGACTCCGTTGGCTGCATCAGGAATATCCCTTTGGGAATGAATATTTTGAGGTGGAGAAGAATCCGATGAATTCTTGCTACCACATATTTCTTCCTCAAGGTCCGATGAAACACCCACTGGTATTGTGCGAGATAGAGGTGCCGCATTGTCTGGCAGATGCCTGCTCCCAAGCTCCTCCAGCGGAGGGATTGCAAAGTCCAGTCCCTCATTTACAACACATTGAACCTGATCAGTCCTCTGAAATTTGTTCAAGTCACAAGGAAAACGAAGTCATCAATCGGAAATGAAGGGGGAAAAAAAACAAGCTAGACCCACCTCCTGGATCCATTGAATCTCATGGGGATCCAGCCCTTCGGTAAACATCAGGCCCACCAGCTTGACCTCCGATCATAAACCTAAAGTAGAATACAGCCCCAAATCTGCAACCAGGTTCGTAAAAATCTATCAGCGTAGAGATAGAGATCAATCAAAACCCAAAACAGCAAGGAACGCACAATCAATCAATTCAGTTGTTCAACTTCAAAAAATGACAGAGAATAAAAAAATAACATCCTTTGAGCCTGTAATCAATAAAGAAATCCTTCATAAAAATTACATAAACGGATTCACGGAACTGCGCAAAAGCAAGGTTTCAGAAGATTGAACGCAGACGAAATTGAACCAAGATTTGTTTCGCTACCCTAATTCGTAGTCGGGTAAGATGATACAACGTGGTTCTTTTCTCCTTGACCTAGCCGCGAAGAGTTGCAAACAAACAGGGAGACGAAGCGACAGTAGAGGGGACAGACGGAACGAGAGAGAGCAGACGCAGGAGTGAAGATCCCTTCCCGCCGGTTCGGTTTTTGGTTATCGTTCCGATTTTTTTTTCTTTTTTTTTAAAATGGAGCATTTACATACGTAATACAGAATTTTTATATATTTATATATCTCAAAATTAAATTTTTATATATATATATATTAAAAAAATTTACATACATACTATAAATTCTTATACATTTATATATTTAATATCTAAAATTAAATATTTATTTATCTAATATTTTTTATACTTAAAAATTATAACTTTTAAAAAGTAAGTAAAAATAATATTTTAATTTAATAGTAAAATTGTATTATATATATATATATATATATATATATATATATATATATATATATATATATATATATATATATCATCTTGACATATTTAGCACTAAAATTATTAATACTATATTAGGAGTTTTTAATATTTTTTTCAAAGTGATTCAAGCAGAAAAAGATGATATATTTATAAATATAAAATTTTAAATATTAAATATATAAATATAAAAGAATTATATATCATGTATGTAAAATTTCTTAACATGGTCCAAATTTGTAAATATAAAATTTAAAATGCTCCAAACGTGAAAGCTCCGTCGGATATGGCCATGGAGAGATGACGTGTTTGGCGGAACCTAACGACCACTTAACGGTCGAGCTTTAGTGGAGCCGAACGACCAGGGAAGTTGCGCACGGAGGGAGGTTGGCCCGGCAAAAAAGCGCGAGAAACGTGGCACGTGGGAGGAAGAGGCCATATGACTAAAATACCCTTACTTTGTTACCTTATTTACAATTGCTCTGTCAAGGACTGACTTGGTTAACCGACTACGACGTGGGAGCTCTTTGGTTTTTTATTAGATGATTTACAAAAAATACCACACAATTATCTAATTTTTATTATTTATATAATATTTAAATATTTAACATCACTTTAAAAAATATAATTAATACTTTTTTAAAAAATAAAAATATATATTTTTTATACATTTATTTTCATATAATTATATTATTAAAGTATTATATAAACAAATATTAAAATTCATTTATTTAAGTAAATATTTAAAAGTTTATGATGTGATTGTTTATTCCATTCATATTTCTTTCTTTCTAAGAGATCTTTACACTATTATTAGAATTCATTTGTGGGGCTATATATATAATTATAAAATATATAATCTAAAATAAATTTTAGAAAAATAATTCTTTTAACCATTACGGCATAAATTCTTTTAAAGGATGGTTGTTGGCAAAATCAATTATGAAATTATTGTAGAAGAAGCATAAAGTTGTTGTTTAGATAACTATTTATATAACATTTAAATGTTTAACATCACTTTCAAAATATTATTAATATATTTTAAAAAATATATATATTTATACATTTATTTTCATATAACTATAATATTAAAATATTATATAAATAAATATTAAATTTCATTTATTTAATATGCAAATATCTAAAAAAGTTTATTACAACTATTTAATGATAAAAAATATATAATAAAATATGAGTTACAAAGCCATTAAGATGAAATATAAGTATATATATATATATATATATGATAAATAAATAAATAAATAAGAAGAAGAAAAAGAGAAAAAGATCACTTGAGGTTGAGTATTGAACTAATAACAATATTTGAAGTTATTCTATTAAACTAAAGTATTACAACTTAATGTGTAGACTTTAAATGAGGAAATCAAACTTGATTATTAATTTAATAATTATGATTATTTATTAAAAGTAAATTATTTAAGTTCATAAGAATCAATTATATAATTTCAGAAATTTTTGATGTAAAATATTAATTTAACTAAATATTTAGGCTAATATAAATTAATTATTTCTATAATCAAAAGTCTATGTGTGAATTTGTTCAATTCAAATTTATTCTATTTTAATTATCTAAATTTATGTTATCCAAACACTCTGGATTCTTCAAAATATTGGATTAGGACATGTATTGATTTGAGTTTAGAGATATGACACTTAAAATAATAACTAATCTTGATGCTAAAAGCAACGATCAATTGAATTTGATTAAACTTAAAATTCTAAACTCAGATGTCTTAAATCCCAAATAACTCTCTATGGAATGTTTATAATTCAATCTGGCGTCTAAATTTGATCTTTTTATCTCATATATTACTTCATTTGAGCATTCAAATACTTAAAATACATAATGATAAAATAAATCATTTTTGAGCCATCATTATTAATCTTTTGCTGTATTTATGAGATGTCATTAATATAAATAGCTCATTTCTTTAGAAAAGCAAGAGAGGAAATCTAAAGCTTAAGATCTCAATTATTTTTATTACTAACCACATTTCGTTAATTTATTTATCTTTAGTCTTTATATTCTATAATTATTTGTTCATCGTTGTTCACCATCATATGTTTTTAGAACTGAATGTTATATGGCTCTTGTTATGATTTTGGGGTTTTGTTTCTTCTTATATACAATTTGTAATTGAAAACTTGTACTTCAAAACAAATATAGTGGAAATTTTCTTTACATAATTTCCCTCTTTTCATTAAAAAATTTATTTTCTTGTTTACTCTTTAAATATTGTGTATAGATTTACATAAATAAATTTTTTATCTGCTATATTTTTTCTAAAAGAGGTTATTGTTTAACAATTATGTAAAATTTTTAATATAATTTGTCTTTAATCATTTGTTTAAATTTTATAAATATCTTTTGTATTTGATATCCTCAGAAAATTAATCAGTACGAATCTCAAGGCATTTTAAATGCTTGATCTAATCACCGATTTGGCAAACTATCAAGCGGCCGTCTCGATGAGACGAACAGCAACATCAAGCATAGTCATCCAGAGCTCGAATGTTCGAGATCAAGCTATCGGGCATGAAAATGGATCTGATTCCAAATGGTCACCAAAGCCAATATTTATAGTCCATCGGCTCGTCAAAGGCGAATCCAACGAATCCAAGATCACCCAATTCACATCATTAAGGCACCCGGATCATCAAAATACACCGTCGATCGAGGGATCGCCTTGGGGCGTCAGATGGGAGTGGTTGGAGTTTTCCGCAATTTACAAGGCTCCCAAAATCTATAAATGAGCTCATTCTCACCTTAGGAGAATCGATTTGAAGACCAGAGCTCGAGAACCACCGGTCGACCTTGGCCAGCGATATCCCATCCCCACCAGGTAGTGCACGAAGATCGAGCTTCGCCCAGGAGATGCCAGAGGACTAGAAAAGACCGGTTGCTCTTTTCTCGAAGATCAAGGTTGCTCCCGAAGATCCGTTCTGCCGCTTTTGGGAAACTTCTCCCTTGGGTTGGAGTTGGCCCGATATTGTATTTTTACACCGGAATGTTTACGTAAACACCTTCTCGGTAACGAGCGAGGACGTATCTTTTGAACACATAGTGAAAGTTCTGAGGCAAGGCCGGTTTTCATACGGGTTTTCCATTATAACGTGTTCATATCCCTGCTTGTGTGTTGGATAATTTTTTGCTGACGAAGATCTACATCTGGGAATAAAATTCTCAAGCGCGCGTTAGCGCCATCTGTGGGAATACGTTCCCATTGTTATATCTCCACAATATGGTTGGTAAGCGGGTTTTGCGCTCCGCTCCTCATTCTCGGGATCAAGGGCCAAGTCTCCAACACTTCTACATAGACTTACGTCCCCGGGTGAGGGTCCGTGGCCCCTCTTTGGAAGATCGCGTTCAAGGATGGAGGATTCCCAGCGAAATTCTTGACTCTGCGAGAGGGCCGGCAAAATGTTCGCACGGAAGAGCCACGGGTTCCCGACCCTCGGATAATCAGATTTTCTTCACGAGAATGATTGCAGGAATGCGGATCAAGTAGAGAACCCCGCACCACATCCAGATCTTTGAACTTACGGATCGCTTACTCACACGAATGGCTCGCGTATCGGTGAAACTCCACGTCACCTTATGCGATGAACTACGACGGCAGTGCGGGAAGAGTTCGCAAACAATCGAATGATCCATTCTCCGCCGCCTCTTCCAAAACTTCGTCCCTTCGGCGAGATCATCTCACAATACCCGATTCGAGATTCAAGCTTCCGGCATGGACCCGATGGCACCGATCCGTCGAGCATATCGATCACTTTGAGCGATCATGCACATTCGCGTGCAAATGACTCTGTGTGTCGTATTCCGGCGACTCTCAAAGGACAAGCTCGTGCCTTGTTCGCTAAGGGTCCGTCCGATCATTTGGAGAGCTTCGATTTTTGTAGAGCAGTTCTGGCGAACAAGAGAATCATCGATTCATCACATCTCTCCGAATCCTCGAGCGATGGAGAGTCCCTCAAAGAATACTTCCGAGGTTCTCCTCACGGCCCGGAATCGAGGGAGATCCGAGAACTTTTGAGGCGTGCTTCTCGGACTCCGAGGATACTATTCATCATTAATGCGGAGGCAGTCCATTCTATGCTCTGGTCCATGAATAGAGGCACAAATCTCCGTGACGCTATCGGTGCTCATCGGCAGCAGTTTGAACCACCTGGCGGAAGAAGGTTCCCAAAGGTGATGTTCAAACATCTCGAGAAAAGAAGAGGCGACCTCCCCAAAACCTCCTCGGCGACCTCGGATGACTTGAGGAGAGGAAATATCTGACTCTCAACCGTCATGCGAACATCTATATTCAGGAAGAGGATAGCGTCAGTGGCGACCTTTAAAGCACAGGAATTGGAAATCGAAATTCGCCACTTTCACCAGAGGGCACACCAGAGTGCCACCAAGCGAAGGAGGAGATTGAAAGACTAATTCGAGGGTATCTAGGCCATTTTATACAAAACCAACCCACTCGTCCAGCAAATCTTTGACCGACTCAGGAGGAACCTGGCGGTGAGATAGAAATAGTGCGGGAGGGCCGGTGTTATCAGCCAAATATTCATTTGCCCTTCAAGAGCGAGAAGAAGTCTCGGGTTGACCATTCTATCACCTTTGATGATTTAGATCTAGAGGGGCTTCATCATCAAGATCCCTTGTCATCGGTCGTGGTGATCCATGCTTCAATATTAAAGGATATTGATCGACAATGGGAGTTCGGTTGATGTTCTTTTTTACTCCACTTTCTCATGGGTATAGAGAAGCTTCAACCGGCGGTCCCTTGTATGGATTTGATAATCGGCCGTATTAGTGGAAGGGACAATCGGTCTTCCGTAACTCTTGGAGAATTTCCCCACCGCAACCCAACTGATTTATTGTAGTCAGTGTCAGTCCGTCAATGCAATATTTGGGAGACCTCTCCGTCCATATTGGTAGCGGTCATCGTACCTCACCTCAGATGAAATTCCGACACCGGTGGCATCGGTGGTAAGTGGGAATCAACGGATAGCATAAGCGTCTATATCAAACAAGCCCGACCATTTCGTCGGTAACCCTCAACATCGAGAACTTGACCTGAGATGAGGATGCCTCACGAAGGGCTTCTCCGGTTGAAGATGTAATTTGTCTTCCTATCTCGGTTGATCCATCGCGAAGGTGAAGGTGGGATCGTTCTTTGTCTCGATCGAAATCGGAATCGTAGATTTTCTGCGTAAAATCAAGATATCTTTGCACGGAGCGCATCGATATTACGGGCATTGACCCGGAAGTCGCACTCCTCAAAGTTGACTCAACCTACAAGCGGTGATACGAAGAAAAGAACCTTCGCTTACGAGCGATTGGTCATAGAACAAGAAATCACCAAACTTATGGAAGTCAAGTTCATTCGAGTCTACTACCCCACGGTTGGCTAACGTAGTGTTAGTCAAGGCCAGCAGTTCTGGAGAATGTGCATCGACTACACCGACCTTGTGCATGCCCAAAGATAGCTTCCCCCTTACTAGTTGATGCGACATCGACATCGAATCTTTGAGCTTCATGGATAAACCTACAATCAAATCGGGATGAACAAAAGCAGATGAGGAAGCAACATCCTTCCAAGCAGAGATAAGGGACTATCTGCTATCGTCATGCCATTCGGACTAAAAATCTTTGGAGCAACATATGTGCCTTATGAATAAGATCTTCAAGGATCTTATAGGGCACAATATGGAGGTGTATGTTGATGATATCTTGGTGAAGAGCTTGGAAATATCACACATATTTGATGCACCTTGATGCTTTGACATTCTTGACTTCTAGATCACAACCAGTGCATTTTGGAGTTTCCTAAAATTCCTAGGCTTCATGGTCACTCAGGGATAGAGGCCAACCAGAAGATAAAAGCACTCAAGGACATGTCACCTCAAGAACGATCAAGGAAGTCCAACGTTTGTGGAAGGATTGCGGCTTTATCACGATTCTTGGCTCGGAGATAAGTATCTACCATTCTTCAAAATCTTAAGGGGTGCAGGAAATGGATTCCGATTGTGGGATGAATGTCGGCTTTTGAGCAACTTGAGTCTATTTAGCTTCCCCCCCTCTATTATCAAAGCCTATCCAAGGAGAGAAGTACATCTATCTTCTTTCTTCTCATGCGTAAGCTCCGTCGTCTGAGGAGAATTCATTACAGCGACCATTTATTATGTCAAAATCCTTTACGATCTGAAGGGCGCTATCCACTAGCAGATAAGGCGGTTGGCCTAATTCGCACGAAAATTGCGGCCGTACTACACCATCAACGCCTACACTCATCTTCCATTAAGAACTCAAAAGCGATGTATTTGGAAGGTTGATGAAGTGGTCGGTCGAGCTTGGAGAGTTTGACATCCATTTTCTTCCACGTCCTGATATAAAGTCACAAGTGCTCGCTGACTTCGTTGTAGAATGTACCATCCCATCACCACCTGAACAGATCATTCATCACTCCATGACAAATCAATGGACATTATATGTTGATGGAGCTTAGTACTTAGGTGCGAGCGAATTTTGCTTATCTCCCAAGTAAAATAACTTTAGAGCTTGACTAAAGTTCCCCAATAATGTCGGAGTACGAGGCCCCTCGTAGCGGGACTAAGGCTCGCCATTGATGTGAGGTCCACTTAGCCATCTACAGACTCACACTTGGCCTCACAGTTGAAGGAGACTTGATACCATCCATGACTTGCTCGCGTCTTTTGGCAAAGTCACTTCTTGCAGTCGAGACCCATCGGATAACTCATATTCTAAGGGAGCGAGAACAGCGGCGGATGCCTCTCCAAGTTAGCCACAACAGACGGAGATCTTTTCAAGAGAAAATACATAGGGACATCCACTTTCCGGTATTGAGGCGCTTGGGTGATACAATCTGGAGGACCCAAAAGAATCTTCATGGATTGACCGATCATGTCCTTTCTTCAAAGCGGGGCCTTGCCAAGACCCACCGATCTTGCTCAGGTCTCAGGCGTGAGCCGAACTTCACCATAATCGGTGATGAACTTGGCGGTCCTTCTTGGGGCCCTTAAAGTGTCTACCACCTTGAGGCTAACTATGCAATGCGAGAGGTTCATTCGAATTTGTGGTGAACATTTGGGAGGAAAAGCCTCGCCCTCAAAATCATGAGGCAAGGTTTTCTTGGCCTACAATGAAGAAGGGGCGCATTGGAGTTTGTAAAGAAGTGTAACAAGTGTCGGTTACATTCCAATCTCACTCATACACCATCAGTAGAACTCACACTCCAGGCGTGGCCTTTGCTCAATGGGGATCGATATAATGGGACCCTTTCCCATTGCCACTGGGAAAATTCATAATCTTGGCCGTTGATTACTTCACGAAGTGGGTGGAAGCTGAACCGCTGGCCAAAATCACCGAAACAAATGCCAAGCAATTTATCTGGAAAAATATTATTTGTCGTTTCGGCATTCCAGCAAAAATCATCACCGATAATGGGGCAGTTCACGGGAAAGACATTCACATCTTTACGCCGGGGCGCATATCCGGTTAATCCACCAGTATCCCATCCACGGGCAAATGGGCCCAAGTCGAGGACAATACTAAAGAAAAGACACGGCACAGGGGCAATGGGCGAAGAACTATCAATGTTCTTTGGGCTTACCGCATACATCAAGGACCCTCTTGAAAGCGCATTACAATCGTGTTTGGGCGAGGATTATTCGGTCGACATCGGGGTCCGAGCCACAGAACCCATAACTTTGATGACAAGCGATGACGATAAGCTTCGATTCCATCGGATCTGCGAGACCCGCGACATGTACTCGAATGGCTTCATCGACAAAGGATTGCTCGAGGTTTCAACCGAAGGGTAAAAACGACCAATATCTGTTGGGGACCTCGTCCTCAGTCGACTCGGCGGGAAAAGGCCCTGAGAACAAACTCTCACCGGTTTGGGAAGGCGGTATGTGGTGGTGTCTAAAATCAAGCAGCGCGTTCAAGCTTAAGGATAGTATGGGAAGACTCTCCGCGTGCACGGAATGCTACAAACCTCCAGAAGTACTACCAGTGATGTATCAACTTTTTTATTCTAGTGAATGCGGAAAACATTATCATCGTGTATGTTTGTATTGCAATTGTTGTTATCGAATTAAACATTTATCGATACTCAGTTTGTCATACTTATTGTCCAACCTTGGCATCAAGGTGTTTGGCTTTATGTTTCTATCTATGTTAAAGTTCTCATACTTATTGTGACTTTTTCTTGCTTATGCTTGCATTTTAAAACGACTCAAGAGAATGCTATTGTTGTATCTCATTGAGTAGATCGATCCCAGGAATTGATCGATCTTCTATCTGAGGAGTTAACATCGTCAGTACTCGATAAACAACCTTGGATGAGTTGGCAATCCTATAGGCGCCTACAACTTTCTCCATAACGAGGTTAACATCATCGATGGCGGCCGATACACAACCGGATAGGTCAAAATCCTCGGATTCAATTGAGATCTTCTATCTTAACATCATTCGTAGCTCGATAAACAACCTTGGATAAGTTGGCAATCCTCTATATAGAACTTTCTCCATAACAGGTTAACATCATCGAGTAAGCGCTCGATACACAACTGGATAGATCGAGAGGTCCTTCAGTGGACTTCCCGACCTCTTCCATCAGTTTCACGACAAACAACCTCGGATAGGTCAAAATCCTGATTCAATTGAGATCTTCTATCTGGTTAACGTCAGTAGCTCGATAAACAACCTTGGATAAGTTGGCAATCCTCACTCTCCATAACGTTAACATCGAGTAAGCGCAGATACACAACCAGATAGATCGAGAGGTTACGAGAGAACCTCATAAATATATTCCGTGCAAGTTTGTCATCAATAGCGCTCGGTAATGATCTTAGAATAGATCGAATTACCCAAGGGATTCAGATGATCTCTTCTCATAAATCTTTATCGCCGATGCCCGACTCGAAATATTCATAAATAATTTTTGTGGATTATTAATACTCGCAGAACATACAATCAAGATAATATACAACACTAAGCTAAACAAAGGAACTACAACTACGGTCTTGATGGTCTCATGTAGATGATGAAGAACATCCCTCGTCGTCATTAGAAGGGTGAGGCTAGGAGAAAGGACCTCAACACCCGACTCAGCTTGCGATCATGGCGTGTCCATGAAACCTCGGATGAAGCCTTCATCAACACCTGCCTCCAAAGCCTTCACCTCATCATACGGTCTCACGGCCTCAATGATCTGATGATACTCTTGAAGGCGAGTTCTTAAGTCCTCCGCCGTGATCGGCTCGCAGAGATAAAGGCGACCTCTTTCTCGAAAGCGGCGCGTAACTCTCGGTTCTTTGCCTCAGACACGAAACCTTCTCGGAAAAGATCTTGGATCCTTTGCGCAACCAACCTCTTCAGCCTCCACTAATTCATCCAGAACTCGACTTCACGAAAAGAAGAGAAATTCAGGTACTTCGGTCCACTCATCAAGTTGATTCTCCAACACGGACATCTCTTTTACTTTCTCCACATACCGCTTCTTATATTCACCATGGAGAAACTTGACCTTCACGAACTCGAATTCGGTCATTGACCTGATGTTCATTTTGAAGTCAAGTTCTTGCTTCTTCAGTATCTGAAATAAGAAAAATTACGTTAAACACCGAAATGGGAAATAAAAGATGATGAGCGGAAGATTGTTACCGTTCTTGACGCGGACCTGCGAGAATGATTCAACCGTCCAGGAATGAAGATCCTTGGGGCGACTACTCGAAGCAGACTCTTTTGGTGTCGATATCACCATCACCTCTTGCTCCTTTTCCTCTTCTCATTGGAGGCGGGTCCTTCCGGGAAGAAGCGGAGGGCGCTTGGGAGATGTGGAAACCTCTTTGTTGGGCTTTCTCAGCGCAATTGCATAAGACCGCGGGATGAATAAAGCCCGCCTCGAACAAAGATTCCTCACTTCATCGTCGATATATCGAATCTCAAATCGAAGATCTTCAATATTCGGAATTTCGTCCATGATATCTTCATCACCAAGTGGGGAATGGGTAAATCTCTCTTTCCCCATTTCGAAGACCAGGTCATTCTTCACAAAAAATCTTTACCCAATTCTTGGGAGAATCCTTAGGTCAAGTGGCGACTCTGCGGTGTCGACCATGTGCATCGAGTAAACTTGCACATCCGTGCAGGTATAGTCAGTCGCGCTCGAAAAGACTATAAGTCCCATCACGATCGTCGTTGCCGCTTTCAGCGGGAAATGCAAACCATCTTGACAAAATGGCGATCATCTCGGGGATGGAAACCGCAATCCAAACTCATCTCGTAAGTGGTGAAATACCCGGAGGAGATTGGGCTCTATCGGACTTCTTGGACACAAATCATTCGGAAAATAATATTTTTTCCGAAGCACGATCAATGTGTCTCCCGTGATCAACGACTCCCACGAATCTTCAGTCCTCCCATTTTTAGAAGGTTCCCTGTCCGCCTCGTTACAAGGGTGGTGTCTCTTTCAAAAGATTCTCACCCATCTACACTCGTCGTCTGAAAATTCGAAGAGTGCACTATACACTGAGCTTGGTGGAGATGGTGAGTTGATCAAGAAGAGTGCCCAAACTCCCACGGGGAGAGGCTATGCACTCTGGCTTGGTGGAGATGAGGAGGAGAGGTTGATCCAAGAAGAGTGCCAAACTCCCAGGGGGGAGGCATGCACTCCCAGCAGTGGAGATGGTGGTAGGTGGATCAGAAGAGTGCCCAAACTCCCACCGGAGGAGGCATGTCACAGCTTGGTGGAGATGAGGAGGAAGAGGTTGATCAGAAGAGTGCTCACCAGGGGAGATGCACTAGCTGGGGTGAGGTGGATCAGAGTGCAAACTCCCAGGAGGCTGCTCTAAGGGAGAAGAGGAGATGAGAAAGGTGTGCCTTCTCCCTGGGGTTTTATAGACCCCCAGGGCAAAAGCGTAAAAGCCAGCAGCAGCTCAAAGCAGATCATTCGGACCCGTGGGGCCTCGCCCAGCTCATGAACCCATACCGCCATGTAGCCAGCACCATGGCCGACAGTGCCCCAAACCGCCAGCAGCATGACCAGCAGTTATGGTAATGCGCCATGCATGAACCAGCCGAACGGGCAGCGCCATGAGCGGCCATATTGCCAGCCATAGCGCCATGGACATCGTAGCGGTAAGCGCTTCCGACCGTATGACCCGCGATCGACCAGCCTTGACATTCAGCGCCGTAGATCCAGCCATTCCGGCGCCGACCAGCCATCGTGACCAGCCTGCCCGTGGCCTTAGCGCTGTGCATGTATGCCCTATGCCATGCTAGCCGCCAGAGCGAACTCTGTTGCCGGGATGAATCCGTAACCTCAAATCGCGCATGCATACTATACGCATTTGCGGCCCATGACTTCAGTTATAATCTTGTATGAAGATTGTTCTCTCAAAATCTTGCGGTTGATGGACTCTCAAATTTCATTGAAGAATTTGCTATTTTCAAGTATTTGACATATATTTTTGGATGGCGAGATAATGTCACCCAAAAATGGGGCAATGATCGTCCTCGAGAAAATTAATCGATCAACGAATCTCAAGGCATTTTTTTAAATGCTTGATAATCACCGTTCAAACTACTGTCAAGCGTCTCTCGATGAGGCGAACATAGCAACATCAAGCATGATAGTCCGATCCAGGTCGAATTCGGATCAGCTATCGGAAAATGGATCGATTCGTAAATGGTCACCAAAGCGACATATTTATAGTCGGTCGCGGCTCGTCAAAGGCGAATCCAACGAATCAAGATCACCCAATTCCAACATCATTAAGGCACCGGATCATCAAAATACACCGTCCGTCGGGGATCATGGCAGATGGGTGGTTGGAGTTTTCCACCAATTTGAGGCACGCCACTCCCAAAATCTATAAATAGAGCCTCATTCTCACCTTAGGGGCCAGAATCGATTGAAGACCGGAGAGCTCGAGAACCACCGGTCGACCTTGGCCAGCGATCTATCACCAGTGCCACAGGTAGTGCACGAAGATCGGAGCTTCGCCAGGAGAGGAGGACTAGAAAAAGACCGTTCGCTCTTTTTCTCACGAAGATCAGGTTGCTCCCGAAGATCCGTTCTCGCTTTTGGGAAACTTCTCCCTTGGGTTGGAGTTGGCCGATATTGTATTCTACACTCGAATATTATTTCCTGTAAACACCTTCTTCTCTAACGAGAAGCGGACACTATCTTTGAACACATAGTGAAAGTTCTGATGGGCAAGGCCGTGGTTTTCCATAGCGGGTTTTCCATTATACGTGTTTATCATAACTTGTGTGTTGGATAATTTTTGGGCTACGACGAAGATCTCGCATCTACCGGAATAAAATTCTCTAGCACGCAACATAGTTGGTTCTATATTAAAACAAAAAAATTCAAAATTCAAAGAAAACTTCAAAAATAAGGCCCAATGCCACGACCATGTAGTAGGCTTAATTTTGGACAAAATAGAAGATAATTGTAGCCATAGCACCCAAGGCTTTATTTTATTCAGATTTTATAATGTTGTGGCCTTCATTATTGAATGTTTTGGTCTTTATGGCACGGAGGACTCAGAAGAATCTTATCGCATCAAGATGTTGCAATAGTGTTCAAGCTTTAAAGAATAGTGTTAAAGCAGTTGCTTATCAATATAAAATATATTTACTTTTTTTGCTTTTGCTTTTGTCCTCCTTGTCTATTTTAGTCATTTTGTAATAATAATGATAATATCATGAAACAATTAAGTTAGTTGTTGACTTCCTTTCTTTGTTGCAGACAATTGCTCTCAGTTTTCTTGTGAGATAATACTCCACTTGGGCTTTTAATGAAGAACAACTTCTCAGTGTAATCTCTTGTATTGCTTCATACCATTGTATAACTTTCTCCTTCAACCAATGCTCAAATATCAAATCAAATAATATGTCGAATTTTCAGATCAAAATTTGTTTGAATATTATGAATTTGAATTATGGTATCTTAGAAAATCAGTTGCGGTAGAGTGAAAGTTTATGTCTTAGCCTTGTTGTGAAATCCAGTACACATAGGTATTTAAAAAGTGAATAAGAAAACTCCAGAATCTTTTACGTTAAAAATCTCAAAAAAAGGGAAAAATCACCTTTAGCCAGAATCTTCCTATGTATTTGTTTGAGTATAAAATTTCCATCGGATTACAAATGTATATGAGAAAAGGCGACAATGAATTCCAAAATCGAGCAACAATCTATAGTAATGGTGAGCGGGATTCGATGAAGGTCGTCGATGGTAGCGAAGATAACGGTGAATACGATAGTGGTCGGCGGTGGTGTGATAATGGCGGCGATGGTTACGGCGATGAACAACGGCGAAGGTGATATGGCGACGATTGACGACGTGAGATCTACGGTGGCGGCGACAACGGCCGGCGTGGTTATGGTACGGGGTGGTGGTACAAGTGGTTACGATTATACACGGAGGATTTTTTCAATCTTTATAGCTCTCTCCTCTCTCTTGCTTGGCCTCCCCTCATATGAAGAATGAGGGGCTATTTATAGATTGGAGGAGTGGCGTATCTATAAATACATGCAAAATCCAAACAACTCCTCTCCATCGGACGGCTCAAAATAATTCATTTGAATATTTGATGTATTTTGTGTATTTGAATGCTCAAATGAAGTCGAAATTATGAGATCTTGGGCTTGTTAGATCCAAAGCTCGATTTTCGATTTATAAACACTCCATATTTAAGAATTCGATTGATAATAAGTGTTTGATCTCGGTTAGTCTTGATTGATCAGTTTCGACATCAAGATTAGGTCTTATTAGTAGAATTTTTAGTCATATCGGTTGCACATTTTTGGATGATATTATCTCAATCATCCAAAAATATATATGTCACTTGAATATAGCGATTCTTCAATGAAAGGGTCCATTAACCATACATTTTGAGAGAACATATCTTCGAGCCGATTATGATCACGGAAGAGGATGCGTGTGATGTGTATGTATGCACAAGGTTTGGTTATGGACTATCCAGAATATTTAGTGCTTGCGGCTTGAAGTCGGTTTGAAGGTTGGACGGGCAAGGAAGTTCAGCCCAGGCAGGTGGTGTGAACGGCCATAAAACTCTGTCGGGGCGGGTCACGCGGCGATAGTATCAGCATATCCGCTGTCAGCTGGTCGGGCGGGTCGGCTATGGATACGAACATGATCGGTGGGTTGCGCCGCACGGTTGTCTGAATCAGGTCGAGTGGGTCACACGGGCAGCCACGGATCACCTTGTCGCCTGATTTGCGGGTGGCTGGTGTGGCAGTGAGTGGCCTGACAGTGACGTGGAAGCGGGAAGCGAGCGCCACATCTGTCGCCCGTGATCCTTATGCTCGGGGCGAAACATCTCGTTTTGGCCCGTTTCCGCCCGTTTTGAGCGATTTTGAATGATTTTGGGCGATTTTTAGCAATTTTTGACCTTTTTGCCCCTATAAAGGGTCTATAAAACCCTCTTAAGGTCAAGGGAGAAGGCACACTCCTCATATGCTGGAGTGTCCCTCTTCTTCTTAAGAGGAGGTTGTTCGGAGGTGGTCAAGGCCCGCGGTACATACGTCGTGGTTCCGATTTTCCCTCGAAAGAGGCGTCAACTGGCCTCGTCGGACCAACCAGTTTGGAGGCGATTAAGGCGATACGTTCACAATTTTCCTCGAAAGTGGTCATCGCCGTGGTGGAGTTGGGCGTCAAGGCCCACATCGTCTACCTTTTCTCTCGAAGAAGCGTCAATTGTACTCGTTACCGATCGGGTTTAAGCGATCGCCACGATGCGGAGGCGGGGTTGGCGATATGACGATGGTGGTCGGCATCGGTGGTACGGCGGTGGCCAGCGGTGTCGGCGAGATAACCGACGATGGTGACCCGTGGATATGGCGGCGATGGTCGCTGAAGCCAGCCAGTGGTGAAGTGGTAGCGATGATGGTGGTTAGCGCCAGCGTGGTCGCAAAAAGCGGCAGTAGTCGGCAATTGCGGCAGTGTCGGTCAGCGAGATAATGGGATGACCGAGAAATGCCAGCGATGGTCGCAACATTAGCCGGTGATGGTTGTAGTAGCGGTGACCGACGGTGGTTAGCGGCAGACGGGTGGGCGGCGGTCTAGTCAACGGGTGAAAGTTGCGGTAGAGTGAAAGTTCTGCCTTAGCCTTATTGAAATCCAAGCACATAGTATTTAAAAGTGAACAAGAAAACTCCATAATCGTTTACGAAAACCTCGAAAGAGGAAAAACGGCTAGCTAGTAAACTTCCACTGTATTTGTTTGAGTACAAAATTTCGATAACGGATTAAAATTGTACATGAAAAAAGCGAGAATCCAAATCAGCAACAGATATAGTAATAGTGGAATGAGAATGCCAGCGATGAAGATCGTCGGGATGGTGACCGGCGAAGATGGGCGGTGGTGACCGACAATGGTAGTCGGCGGCGGTGGTCGGCGATGATGAATGACGACGATGGTTGACGACGATGACCAACGATGAGGGTCGGCGGTAGTGGTCGGCGGTGATGACCGGCAACGGAGATTGACGGCAAAGGATGTGGCGGCGATAATGGCGCGTGGCGTGGTTGGTAACCAAGGATGGTCAACGATCAAGTGATGACGATTATGCTCGGAGAATTTTTCAAGCTTTAGAGCTCTCCTCTCTCTTGCTTGGCCTCCTCCTTATGAAGAATGAGGGGCTATTTATAGATTGGAGGAGTAGCGTCTCAGTAAATACATACAAAATCAACCACTCTCACTCTCTCCAGACGACTCAAAATGATTCATTTGATCATTTGATGTATTTTGTGTATTTGAATGCTCAAATGAAGTCGGAATTATAAGATCTTGGGCTTGTTAGATTCGGCTCGTCAAGACACTCGATTTGACTATAAACACTCCATATTTAAGAGTCGATTGATAATAAACGTTTGATCTTAGTTAGTTTTGATTGAGAATCAGATTTCTTTCGACATCAAGATTCGTGCTTCGGCTAGTAGAATTTTCAGGGTCATATCAAATGACAATGAGAAAAAAGTGGTTTTGAAGCTGGTTATAGATGTTGAACTTACAAAACATAAATATTGCGAGCAGAGAAGAGTAAATGAAATAGTAAGTAAGAAAGTCTTAATCATCGTGGTTTCCACTATGTTACATTCCGTCTTACAAAATGGACTATTAATAGAGAATGTCTAGGACAATTCTGTTATAGATGTCTAGTAATTACAATCCAAAGGTTGAATAGCTAATGGAATATTCCAGATGGTGCTATGATATTACGTTTATTATCCCCACGAGCGATACTGCTATCTGAGCTTGAGTCAAGCTTAGTGAAAGAGAGGAGGATAAAGGCTTGGTAAAGATATATCCAATTTGATCAAAAGAATGAATATGTTGAACAGAAACTTGTTCAGCTTTGACACAATCACAGATAAAATGATGATCCACTTCAATATGCTTGGTCCGAGCATGAAAGATAGGATTGTAAACGAGAGCGATAGAAAAGATATTGTCACAGAATAAGGAAATGGGTGAACTAGTAGAGAAACCAAGCTCTTTTAATAACCGACGAGTCCAAATAATTTCCGTAGCTATGGTGGCAAGGGCACGATATTCGACTTCAGTAGAGGAACGAGCAACAGTATTCTATTTTTTGGCATTCCATGAGATGAGAGTGTCACCAACGAACAAACAAAAACCTGTTGTAGATTTGCCGTCATGAGGATCTCCGCCAAGTCGATCTCGAATAAGTCAATAAGGGGCGTTGATGAATTGGAAGGCCCATATGGATAATTCCTTTAATATATCTCAAAAGTCATTTTGAAATCTGATAATGGGAAGTGAGAGGGTGATGCATATATTGACATACATAGTTGACAGCAAAGGCTATATCCGGCCTTGTGATGGTGAGAAATTGCAAAGTGCCTCCAAGCTGCCAATAAAGTTCGATGACTATAGGGAGGACCGTCGGGATAGGCAATTTGAGTGACAAGGGGTAGAAAGTGGTTTGCAGATGTCATACCAGCTTTTTCAAAAGTTGGATGACATAAAAAGCTTGACTTAAAATAAACCTGATGCAATTGGTAGAACTTGTATGCCAAGAAACATAGAGAGCCCCAAGATCTTTAATATGAAACTTTTGTTGGATATTTTGAAAATAATGTTCATGAGATTTGAGTTGTTGCCTATGAAGAGAATGTCATCTATGTAAATTAGAAAACGTAGAGTGGAATCTCCGTGAGTGTAAAGAAATAAAGAAGGATCGACTTGGCTTTGTGTAAAACCAAGAGTAAGAAGATGGTCAGCTAAGGTAGCAAACCACGTCGAGGAGATTGTCGTAGACCATAAATGGCCTTTTTTAAAAGACAAACATGATTGGGATAAAGTGGATCCACAAAACCTGGAGGCTGTTTCATATATAATGTTTCTTGGAGATTGCCATGAAGGAAGGCATTGGAGACATCAAATTAGCGAATGTGCCCATTATTAGAGATAGCGATAGTTAAGAGAATACTTGTTGGTAATTTAGCTGGGCTAAATGTCTCAAAGTAATCAATATTGTATTGTTGGTTGTAGCCTTGAGCAACGAGATAAGCTTTGTGGCGAGCAATTGAGCCATCACTGTTATGTTTAGTCTTGTATATCCATTTACAACCCAAAACATTTGTATTCGGACATAGAGGAACAAGATCCCATGTTCCTTGAGACTGAAGCGCATCAATCTCAGCAGACATGGCTTTGCGCCAATGGGAAATTTTAACAGCAGCAGAAAAATTGTTGGATCAGCCAACACAGAGGAGTCCATTGGTATAGTATGATGTATGAGATTTAAAACCGATTTTGGTTTAGTAATACTAGATTTGAGCCGAGTTTGCATGGGATGCATATTGGGAAGAGAATTTAGTAAAAGATGAACTGAGATTGGAGGAGATGTTTGAGTGGAAGGACTAGCAGTGAACATAGAGGAAGGGGAAGTGGTCATTGAAGGAGAGAAGATATATGGTAGGTGATATGATAGGTTGAGAGGAAGGTGGTGATGATAGATTTGAAGAGGTGGTTGTAGAAGGAACAAGAGTTAAGGGAGGTGGAGTTGAGAAAGGTGAATGAGAACATATGAGAGGTTGCTTAGTTTTGAAAAGAAAGACTTGTTCATTAAAGACAACATATCTTGAGATATAAACTTTGCCAAAAAGAGGTTCATGGTACCTGTAACCTTTTTGGTTTGTAGCATAACCGAGAAAAAACACAATTCTTGGACATGGGCGTAAGTTTATTGGAATCATAGAGATGTAGCCAGGGAAAGCATTGGCACCCAAAAATCCTTACGTGTTTATAAGTGGTTTTCGGTGATGCAATAATTCAAATGGAGAAATCATGTTGGTGATGGAGGATGGTAAATGGTTGAGTAAGTGGCTGTTAGTAAAGCATCTGCCCAGAAGTTTGATGGTAGATGAGAATCAAGTAGAAGAGTGCGAGTTGTTTCCATGAGATGACGGTGCTTTCTTTCAGCAGCACAATTTTGTTCTGGAATGTAAGGACGGGTATAACGATGTAAAATGCCAAGTCGTTTGAGAAAATCATGAAAGTGTGTATTAATAAATTCTCTCCACCATTAGTTTGAAAAATTTTAATCTTAGAGTTATACTAATGTTCAACCATAGTCTTAAAGGCAAGAAATTTAGAGAGCGTTTCAGATTTAGACAACAATAATGTGTATAGTCATCAAGAAAGAGTACATAATATTTATATCCTTATATAGAAGGAGTTGATAAAGGACCCCATACATCACTATGAATACATGTAGGACAGTAGTGCTATGATGTACAGATTTTGTAAATGATAACTTTCTTGATTTTGACAAACAACAACCAGAACAAGAGGAATTGCTGAGAAGAACTGAGATGAGTGGTTGATCTTGGGATTTTGGAGAGGATTGTTGACGTGGGATGACCCAGACGACGATGCCAGAGTAGAGAATCTCCAGTGGTGGAGATAAAAGCATGAGGTGGGGCTGGAGACGAAGAGTGAATGGTGTAGAGACCTTTAAGGCAGGGTCCAATGAGAAGAAGTTGGCCTATCTTCTTGTCCAGAATCTTAAAACCAGCATTATCAAAGATAAGTGTGTGATTATGATCAGCTGCTAGTTTATGAATGGATAATAAGTTGTGGGAGATGTTAGGAACATGAAATAGTTGTTTGAGAAGAAGCTCACTGATTGGGGTTGGAAGAAGACCTTGTCTGACATGCGTAATAGGTAGTGTTTGGCCATTGCCTATGGAAACTTGTTGAGGTCCAGAGTAGAATGATGAGGGATGCGGTTGATGAATATCAGAAGTGAGATGAGCGGTAGCACTGGAATCAAGTACCCAATTGGTAGACTGTGACTCAGCCAGAAGAGCTTCATTAGTTGAGGGTGTACTATTGTAGTTGAGATTCTGTCGATGCCAATAATGCACTGCACTGTCCTTTCTTATGGCAGATCTAACAAACGGTAACATTTGATGAAGATTTTCATAGACTAGTGTTAGGAAACTGAGTCCGACCAGTAGATCATCCCCGAAAACGTGAGAAAAAATGAGTTTGACCTCGGCCTCTTGTGGTAGTAAGTGCTGTTGTTGTGGGACTGATTTGAAGTTGTTGTAATTCCTTAGTGTTATCAGCGGCTAGATTAGTTTCTTCTGAACATAACAGAGAATAGAATTCATCAAGATTGATAGGCTGAAGATTGGTTCGTATAACAATTTTGAAGATTTGATAGCTGTTAGGTAATCCATTTAGTGTATAAAGAATGATATCTTCAGGTGGAATAGAAGCGCCAACAATGGCTATTGCATCTATTTTACTCTTAATATCTGCGAAATATTGAGTGATTGTTCGATTCCCCATTTGAATATTGTATAACTCATTTTTGAATTGGATCAATCTTCATCGATTTGTGGACTGTAATCTATGATTAAGTGTCGCCTGATTTCTGGACATGCATCAAGAGAGAGCACATAATGAAGAAGAGGAGAGATGACTGCATATAATGCAGCAGCCAGATTCTGATCGATTAAGTTCCAGAGTGCATATTTTGAGTTGGGTGTAGCAAATCCATCTTCTCTGATAAGAACTTTTGCAGGTTTTGCTATACTGTCATCAAGATAGCCTTCGAACCCATTGACTCTAAAAAGTTTAAGCACTTGTGGCTTCCAGGTTGAATGATTTTCAGGAGTAAGCTGAATGTTGAGAATAATCTTCAGATTGCTCATAAGAAAATTGAGATTGGGAGGGATTGATACTACAACAGATTTGGAAACAGTGGAGACTCCTTCAACGGTTGAATTTGATTCTTCCATTTACACAATAATAAGTGATAACTTGCTCTGGACCTCTACCTGCTCTGATACCATGTTGAACTTACAAAACATAAATACTGTGAGCAGAGAAGAGTAAATGAAATAGCAAGGAAGAAAACCTTCTCCATGTCTTCCATCTCATCAATACCCAATGCAGTCATTACAGCTGCAGCAGCCACCTCTGATGGTCTGAATTCCAACATTCTGATGCCTGAGTTTTAGTTTATCGTTCACATCTTGGTCACAAAAGCATCCATCTATCATTTCCTTAACTTTCTCAAGGAACGAATTTTCTCGATCGCACTCAAGATTAGACCCAAGCAACGGCTAACCTCGAATGCCTCCAGCGAATTTCCATCTTTAAACTTGATGAGGAAGTAGTCGATGAACGAACGAGAAAGGCGTCGCCTATAGCATCCGCCATTTGAGAGTGTTAAGCACCAAAAGCTCCATTCTTTGCATGGTTTTCGCCTCAAATACATATTTGGCATTGCCTATCTATTGCATCAAGACTTAAGAACCAATTAGAAAAACTTGGTATAAAGGAACTCAAATGAGAAACTTCCATTCATGAATCTTCACCTGCAAGTCAAGAGATAGAGGAACTTCAGTTTCCTCCATTTTTTAGATAGACAGGCCACAGCTAGCGATTGAGTCATCCAAGCTTTCCCTTTCTATAGATAAAGATGCAAAATTAATCAAATGTAAGAAGTTGAACCAATTCTTGAGATATAAACATCATTATTCATCAAAAGAATACACAAAAATTCACATTTTTAGGCTAGGCTACATTAAAACACCTACAGTGAATGATTAGCAGAGATCTTACAGGGAGTTCATAAGTAGAGAGAAATCTATCGAGATAATTTACAGATAGGTAGGCACTTAAAGGTCCAAAGCTGTAATAGGCATGAACCTGCACATTTCAGTGCAAATGCCCATTGATCAGATCCAGAAATACATAAGACGTTAGTGGAGTAACACAAGCAGGTGAAGAAACAGAAGAGAGAAACAAATATCATTCTGCTTATCGTTAGAAGCTGATTGAAAAAAAATAAAGCACATACAGAGCAACAATTATAAAGGTATAGTAAGGCAAAATAATCATATGTCGGCATCAAACAATTTCTTCACCAACAAAACAAGCATTTCAGATTGTAAAGGAGAACGGTGAAGGAATCTAAAAAAAACCAGTTTTTTTGGTCATAAATCCTCCCAGGTCCACTCCTCTGAACGTTGGCATTGATGCCCGGGTCTTCGTCATCATCAAAGCCCGGAATGCAACTGTTGTCCTCAAGGCATAGGAAGATGGAAGAACGATAGTCGTAAATAACCCCCATTGCAGTTAGATCAGAGCTCTGTCAAGTGTTAGAGATATGATTTATTTCTCTCTTGCTCCTCCTCAAGTGTTGTCACACTCACTTGTCATGGAGAAGTCCAAACGGTAAGCTTTCTAGTTTTGTGTGTGCTCGGTGAATTGGAAATAAGAAAGGAGAAAGAGAGATGCATTAGAGGAAGGAGAACTAGAATGGATGAATGGTTGGCGTATAAAGGACAAGTGAGGATGAAAATAAGAATTAAAAAAAAAAGTTTAAAATAAGATTTTGGTTCATTGATCTTAAAAATTGATGGTATAATTTATTGAAGAAAATATTATCAATATATGACATGCTTGCATTAGGAGTGTCAAGTCAAGTTAATGTTAAGTTTAATTTTGACTTGACTAAGAATCTATCATCAAAATTAGACTCATGTATTAAACGTGTTAATAATCTTGACAAATTTGAGATCTGAACATGACTCTAATGACCTTTAGATATACATTATAAGTCAAATTCAAGTTTGCCAGATAATTCTATATAATCTCAAGTTTGTGGTCAAATTCAGGTTAACCCTAAACTTACAAGTCAACCCAAATTAATTTAAAAAAAAATTAAGCCAAACATTTAAATTTGAACCAACTCAAAATTTGATGCGATCAACCTAAACTTGAACTCACATTTTTTATTTTATTTTATATTTTTGCTTGCTCATGATTGTTATATTAGATTAATTATTGACACCTTTAGCTCCTACTTCAAGTGATTTGAAAATGAAAATGTAGTAAATTTTATATTTTTGAAAAAATAAGAAATGATTTTATATTTTATATATATTTTGCATGTGAAATCGACTCAATTCTCAAGACAGACAAATATATATGTTAGGATAAAAGTAAATAGTAAAAATAATTTTAAAAACGACTAATTTGATACCTCATAATAGAGAAATTATAAAAAAATTTGCTTGCTCATGATGGGTTGTTATATTAGATCAATTATTGACATTAGCTTTGAATCAATATCACATCGCCGAGGAGTTCGAATTTGACGTTTACGCAATAACGCAAATCATAAAGATAAATACACTGTGTCCAAAATCAAATGATTTGATTGATGAACGATTCTATCGATTGAAGCCAAAATTAATCGAATATACATATGCATAATTTGACGGCAAATAAAATTCTGTTAACTCGCATATATAACTTCGGATACGACGCAAAACGATTATTCGCCGTAATATCTCAATACAACGTCAAAATTATCAAAAACGAATTGCTTCAGCCAAATGCGCACCACTGTCTAATTTTAATTAATCGATTCGATTAAAAAACTACATGCGTCAAAACATCAAATAATCTAAAATCAATATATATATATATATATATATATATATATATATATATATATATATATTATATAATGATATAGGCTTGAAAAGTTTAATTAGGATTGATTTAATCACTTGAGTAAAAAAAAAGATATATATATATATATAAATACCTATTAATGGCAGGCTAACCCTAAGGAAGACTCTCGTATTCACGGCCTCGACTCCTATTCCCAGCCCAAACTCGCTCGACTCCTCTCTCTCTCGATCGAACGATAAAGCCCCGATACTCCCATTGAGCTCTGCATATCCTCGGTTCACTGTTGGAAGCAATAGCCAACGACCTCCTCCCGATTCTTGGCATCAAGACGTCCAAAGCTATAACATATCCCAGGTAAAATCTCAAGTTTTTGATTCCTTGCTACCAACCTCCAAAATCCGGTCTTTCCTCACCAAGCCAAACAGCTAATCGCCTCATTTCCCATCTCCCTTCTATTTCACGTATAGCAGACCCGTCTTCTCTATTTCATGCCTTCTCCTCGCCGTCACTCCCATACCCACCGAACCTGAGCAGCTTCCAGGCTTTCTTCTTCTCCTAATCGCATATAACAATTCAGCCAATTCCATCTCCCATATCTGTCCGACTCAAGCAACTGAAACACCCGAAGACCTCCACTCATACGGTGGCATGTAGTTGCCCTGTACTCCTCTCCATTCTCTGAATTCTGAAAAGAGACCTCGATCCTTGCTCTGCACTTGAAGCCGTCCATGACATCCTGGCCTTTTCCTTCTCGTTGTCCCGTATTACTACAGTACCCGAATCCTTCATCCTGTCTTACTGTAGCGCCGATACTGTAGCAAAATATTATAGCGTGAGTACTGTAGCAAAATATTCCTTTTTTTTAATCCGCTGTTTGCTTTGAATTAAATCTCCTTCAAGTTATTGCTTTAGTGGATAAAAAAAATGTAATATACGAAGGTCAATTTTCCTTTGCTTGTTAGTTGTTAAGTATGGTGTTCATCTTGTTTAGGCTAGACTTGGTTTAATGGCTACTTCAATTTTGCTTATGACGTGTTATTCAATTGACTATACCATTTAGCCAATTTAAAAGGAGGATGGATAATATGATAACGAAAGTGATATGGTAAGATGAATTATCTTATTAGCATTTTGAGCATGAAGATGAAATTATAAAGAAATTTGTTAAATATAAGTACTCGTGTATGGTGTTTCAAAGATGATGATAAAATCGATATTTTTATACAAAGAAGCCTACGCGACGCTTTCATAAGTATAAGGTGCGAGAAAATTATTTCATGTGGTAAGACACCCATCATGCACGCTTTCCATAAGGCAAGCGCTTCACTCTCTGCACATCTACTGACGACGGATCAAATTTCATTTCAAATATCTCTGCATATGCTTACCTAGCATATTAAATTCATGTACTTATTGTTTCAATGTAATTACAAATATTTACTAGATATAAGTGTTCATGCATATTGCTTCAGCACGTCAAGAAAATCAGGATGATTTTTATACATGTATTGAAGGCCTATGCATACTTTCTTAAGTGTGGTCGGTTTAGAAGATTTCTTAAGTCGCGGTATCGCAAGACACCTACCATGCACGCTTCCCATAAGTGTGGTGGAAAGATATAGATTCGGCAGCCTTTATAAGGGATGACGGGAGGTCAATTTCATTCCAAACACGATATTAAAGATATGCACGCTTTCTTAAGCGTGGTGGGTTAAGACTCTTTAAGCGCAATGTCACAAGACACTGACTATGTATGCTTTCTTAAGCATGTAGGCTCCAAAGACTCCTCGAACCCTATGTGGGATGATGGAAGTTGTCGAAATTTCATAAAAATAGAGATTAATAATTTATAAATTGAAATAGTTAAAGAAGAATCTTTGAAGCTTAAACGAGTAATAAGATTAATAATTGAACTAAGTTTAATATATTAAGCTATTAAGATAAGATTAGACTTTCAATTATCTGATAAATAATAGTCTACAACAATGTCTATCCACAAACAAAATATTAATCTAAATAATTGAACATGAGTTGAAACATACAACTTACACCATCGAATCTGCAACATAAAAATAAAAGCAGCCAGAATGCAATGACTTAAATTCTAAATAGATTTCAAATATATTAATTTTGCATAAATTATGGTGTAATTATCACTCAATTTAAGTACTCCAGAACTTGTGCAATCATTTGAAAGAGTTATTGTACAAAATATAAAACAATATTCAATTTAATTTGATCATTTCAAATTTGTACAAGTATTCTAAGTAACCTATGGATGACACTACTCAATACTTAAACTTAGTGTCAGGATGCAGGTTAATTCTGGGTCTTAGGACCAGTCCGCAAGAAAATCTAAAATTTTTTAATAATAATATTATAAGAATTTCAATCTAGTAAAATATCGATGTTTTAATATCATATGACAAGAGATCCGATCCTCTATTATTAAATTAATAATCGACAAGATCTAAAACAATAAACTAAAATATCAAGCAAACTTATATACATGAGTGTTGAATGAAGATTTCAATCGCTTTTCATCAAAATGGGATTGCTATTTCAAATCAAATCAATATAAGTAAATATCAATCCAAATGAGAAATCTGATGAATTATTAATCTCAAAATGACTAAATGAAAATCATCAAGTTAAAAAAACTTAAAACTAAAATCCAACCCACCTTCCGTAATTGTTTATCGGAGGTAATAAATTAAAAAAACTCTAGCTCACGAAGGAGCCAATGTCAAATCAAGTACACAATTATATTCACTCTCAATCAATCTCATGCTAGTAAGGACGCGGCTGTGACCTGATCGCGTGGCTCAAATGGCTCCAATATAATGATATGAGTGAGTCCTTTGATCTGGGTTGCCGCCAAATGTCATATTATATTACTTGGCCATTTACATATGTATGCTCCCCAACGGCTCGCCTTTGAGTGAATCATATGGATACTGAGGACAAAATCATATAGCTATTCTAAGTTTTCTGCTGACAAACACCACGCAGTTCATAAGATTTTAACGACGCAATCCATGGTCGCCGAAGGATCCTTGATCGATAATACTATTGACTATTAGACAGTGACCGCGATACCGTGGAGATAAACCATGATCTGGACGCGTCATCGTTCCCCCAACCATCCGTTTTAAGTTAAATAATAATGAATTTCATAAAATTTTAAATTTTAAATTCCATATTATTATACACTACATTAAGTGATCAATGACATTAATCGTTCTCGATAAGAGAGATACTATATATGCCTATAAAAAAAGGACAAAGTCACAAAAAATGAGAGTAAAATATTTGGGTAGCGTCTTATTTACTATTCCATCTACTATTCCAATCAAGTTGAACTAAAAAAAATTTTTTTTTTGCTTGCTCGTGATGGGTTGTTATATTAGATCAATTATCGACACCATTAACTCGTGCTAGAGGTGATTTTAAAATGAAAACATAGTAAGTTTTATATCTTCAGAAAAAAATAAATATAAATGATTTTATATTATATATATATTGAGCATCATGGGTAAAACTAACCTCAGTTATCAGAAGGGACAAATTTATATATTATGATAAAAGTAAAGGGCAATAATATTTTTAAGTGGGAGGCAAATGATTAATTTGATATCTCATATATAATGGGGTGGGGGACGCCACCCTTATTAAGCATAATAGATGAATTATAACATTCTCTTAGGCTAGATTTTCTTTTAAATTTTGATTTCTATTTAGGTCTTAAGTTACAAAACACATTGAATTTAATAGAAATTTAACGAAATCAATCACACTTATCTCCCTTATAGATATTCTATAAGATAATATTTTACATACAATGTTCTGAAGCAATAGAAGAAATTAGGCTACGAGGGAAGTTCTCCTTTAGTTCCATTAGTATCAGAGATCCCAATTGCAGTATTGGATGATAAATGCTAGAGCTATAGGAGCGAAGAAACCACTGCTTCTCCATAGAAAAACTCTCAGAACAATTCTCCTTCAGCGAAGAAGATGAAGCTGAACAACTAACTAATCAGAATCATTGTGGAGAAGATTGCTCTTCACAGTTTTAAAAGAGGCATAAGGACTTTTTATGCTCTTTCTTCTTTGGCTAATGAAACTTTTTGGTGTGGCCAAAACTATAATTGATATTAGAGAAGATGGTTCTTTCATGACTTTAAAGATGCATAAGCACTTTTGAGCTCTTGTTGGGCAAATGAATACGCTTAGAATATATATAAATAGGAAGTTTTTAACACAACGAGAGAACAAAAAAAAACCAAAAAAGAAAAAAAAAGAGAGAGAAAATAATCATATATATGTGACCATTATTTCATGCTATTATTATTATTATTATAAAATGACTACCTAAACTAGAGAAGGAGAACAAAAGCAAAGCAAAAAAAAGTAAATATGGCTACTTATATTAGTTTCATAAAACTGATATGATAGGAGAACAATCCAAGAAGTGATCTCATCAAAATTAAAAAATAAAAATAAAATGAAACTCAGAATCGTCTGTAGAAACTGAAGGAAAAGCCCTCAGTTCTTTAAGCTTCTTGCCAGTTTCAGACACCATTTGAAGGCCTTCATCACGCACTGAATCAAGAACTTAAGAGAACAGCTGAGGAATAGATCCAAGAAAGTTACAAACTTTATGCAAAAGATTTGATTTTGAGAAGATTTTGAATGAATTTATTCAATTCCCGGAATGATTTGATGATTATGGCGACCAGTAATGACTGGTTTGAACTGCTCAGAAGTGATCTTGGATGGATTTAAGTGAAGGTACTGAAGAGCAAGATCTCTGAGAACCTGATAAGGCAAAACGGGGATTTGGAAGACAGATTCAAGAATAGGTTTATAATCTCCTTGCCGGTGACAAGGGGAGTAAGCTGCCGTTAGATGAAAAATGGAAAAAAAAAAAAATTGTGCTTAATTAAATGAAAAATAAATTTAATGTGAATTGTTGAATGTATTTGAAATTCAACCTTTAGTTTATTATTATTTTTTTCATATACTCCAAAATCATTGTGATAAATGTTGGGCTTCATGAGAGGTATTTAACAATAATATTATCTTTTTATTACTCCAAGAAGCCTATCATTTGATGAATTGAGCAAAATCAAGCATATTGTTGAGAAACATTCTTGGATGAAAATTGCTTTACATGAAGTGATCGTTTGAGATAACTTTTAATTTGTTTTCTATTTTTTAATTTTAATTTTATTTTATTTATATTTTGATTCAAAATAAATTATGTTATTCTTATTTTTATGTGATGTTAACGGTAATCATCAGCAGTGATAATGAAGTCGGTTGATTATAACAGTAGATGGTTAATAATAATAATAAATTTTTTAAATACTTAAAATGCTCAAAAATTATTTTGAATATTTTAAAAATATGCCAGATAATTAAAAAAATAATATAAAAATAAAATTGATAACAAACATGCCTAAGCTAATAAAGTTTTATAATTTTCTTTCCATTTTTTGATGGCTAGACTCAAAGAAGCATAATACATCTAATCTTACTTATTTGTAAAATAAAAAAAAATGAACTTTTAAAGTGAAGAAAGGATAACTATTAGAGACTTTGATTCTTCATTTTATATTCTCCTATTATGCTACCCAAAAAAAATTATAGATATTTAAGGAATTTCATTCTTCACAATATCTACAATTTGGTTAATTTTTTTTGTTCTCCAACAAAAGAGTGCACTCACTAAATTTAGTTAATTTAGTGTTCTCCAACATTTTACAAGAATAGATTGTTGCTTTTGAACTAATCTAGTGTTGGGTCATCTTAGCATAGTTGGATGTGCTTATATGACATAGAGAAACACAAGGATTATGGAGATGAATCATAGTTGAGAGGAGTGAGTTGAGTTCATATAATGAGTGAAATTAAAATTTTTTCTTAGCATTCATCTAAGTCTGTGAGATGAAACTTTACTATGATAAAGACGGGATTTAAACCCAAGTCTTCGGTAATAACTTTCAAGGCTCTTACTAACTAGGTTAACGGGCATCCATATGAATGAAATTAAAGTCGAGTTCACAATCTACTAATGGTGGATCTTAGCACTTTCATGTTGGTGTTAGTGTTGCTAGTTACCCATTCATCGATATATTAGAGACTCAATTTAGGTTTTAGCCTCTTTAAATATTTCACTTTTTGACAAGTGGTATCGAATGTTGGCCAATAAAAGAGAAGCATAAAACTAAGTTAAGTGTAGGTGGATGAGTGGCTTTACTCTTAGAGATAGAATGCAAAATGAGTATATTCGGGAAAAAGTTGGAGTAGAAGATAGAAGACAGGAGAGTCGCCTTAGATGGTTTGGCCACATAAAGTGGCCTTCGGCCAATTACAGAGTAGGCATTAGATTATCTTATGTTAAGAAAGGTAGACTTAAAAAGACTTGGTTAAGATGTATAAAAATGATCATAATATACTTGATTTAAATGAGAATTTGACACATAATAGGACACAATGGAGAGGAAGGATTTATGTAGCCGACCCCACCTAGTGGGTCGTGGCTTTTACTAGAGATTTGTGATTAATAACATGAGGAAGTTGATTTATTAGAGATTTGTGACCAATCCTAATTACCAATCTCAAATCTTATCAACATAAATAAATAATATTATCCTTAAAAATGGAATCTATCATTTGAAAGGCACATAAAATTAATAAAGATATTATTCTAATTACCTAAATATCTTCTATTACATGTTTTAATATTGATATATTCATGATTATATCAGTCAATATGTTGATATACATTTTTATAAAGAGCATAAAAAATTGTGAAAAAGATTACCAAAGAGTGAAGATGTGATAAATAATGCAGCAAGGGATAATAAACAATCATAGATAAGAAGAGACAAATAAAAAAAATGATTTTATTCTATTTATTCTTATCCAATTAAAAAAATTAATTAATTAATTTTTTTAATTTATATTTATGTTTAGAATAATATTTGGTAGATAATAATAATTCATGTTGATGATTACCCTATGGAGAAAAAAAAAATGAGCTTCATTGTTAACAATCTCGTAGTTACAGATTGATGTCTTTGATGTATTTGATCTATGGAGATTAATTAAAGGTATGCTTGGGATTAATTTTGTTTTTATTTTTAAGTAATTTTTTAAAATATATTTATTTAATATTATTTTATGTATTTTAATAAGCAACACTTGAATGTTTGAGCCTTTTTCAAAAACAATTATATATCATCATCAACATATTTTTTTCAAATCAAAATGTAAATAAAATAAATCTCAAATGGGCGAAAGTTTTTTTGTAAATTATATATATATATATATATATAGAGAGAGAGAGAGAGAGAGAGAGAGAGAGAGGCATAAATATCAATGGGGCTCATAAATCCTTTACGTTTATTTACCTTCTTCTAACTAACATTACATTTATTTCATAGCCTCTTATTGTTTCTTTTATAGATATGATATGTACTTTCTTTTTGCTCACATTATATAAGAGACATTAGCAAACATACTAAAGTATGATGAATTTTTGCTATATATGAAATCTTGGGTTATTATTATTATTATTATTATTATTATTATTATTATTATTATTAGAAAATGTGGTAGAATAAAAATTTGTGCCTTTGTCGTAATCCAACATAATAATGTGAGGAATTAATAAGAAAACTCAATTTTTACGTGAAAAAATCCTCAAAAGAGAAAAATCATATCAGCCCAAGAAAATCTTCCACTATGTATCTGTTTTGGTACAAAAGTTTCGATAATGGATTACGTAATTATATATGAAGGGTTAACAATGGAATCTCGAACAACAACAACTATATAGTACATTCGGGTTGGCAGTAGTAGATGATATGAACTATGGTCAAGATGACGATGAAGGTCGTCGTGATGATAGCGAAGATGGTGACGATGATGGCCGGCTGACGACAGTCATGACCGGCTGGATGATGACCCATGATGGTCGGCAAATGACGATGCGATATGGTTGGACGATAACGGAGATTGACGATGAGGGAGGCGGGCGGGCGACACGGTGTGGTGGCAAGAATGGTGGTCCCACCGGTGGCAGTGGCATGATTATGCTTTTTTTGCTTTAGAGCTCTCTCTCTTTTGCTTGGGCTCCCCTCATGTGAAGAAGAATGGCTATTTATAGATTAGAGTGACGCTTTCTATAGATATACATGCAAAATCCGAACCACTACTCTTCATCGGACGACTCAAAATGATTCATTTGATCATTTGATGTATTTTAAGTATTTGAATGCTCAAATGAAGTCGAATGAGATTTTGATATAGATCCATTGCCAAGACGATTGATTATAAACACTTTATGTTTAAGAGCTATTTAGGGATTTAACTAATGTCCCAAAGTTTCCAATGATATTTTAAGTGCTTGATCTCAGCTAGTTTCAACTTAGGATCAAAGTGGTTTTGACGTCAAGATTCGTGCTTTGACTAGTAGTATTTTAAGTGTCATATCAGCTTCACCCCTATTTTTGGATGACATTATCTCAATCATCCAAAAATATATACGTCAAATACTTGAAAATAGCAAATTCTTTAATAAAATTTGTGGGTCCACTAACCATACATTTGAGATACCAGATCTTCATGGGAGCACGAGATTATGATCATGAAAGGCGGGGTATGGATCGGTACGTAAAGGTTTGGTCATGGATCCATCCAACATTTTTGGCGCTCGACTGCAAGCAGCGTGCTGGGCGAAAGCGAGTGCGCGGTGAGGCGAAGGCGGGCCAATCATGGGTGGCTCGCAGAGCGAAGGCAGCGTAAACCAGATGAGGTTTTATCCATTTTGTCCATTTTTCAGCCATAGTTTTCGATTATTCCATTTTTGGATTGAGGTGAGGCGACTCACCGTGAAAGAGAAAAGACTCAAAGAACTGGAGAAGAAAGCTCGAATGGAGAAGAAAGCATTACAAGATCGAGAAGGAGCTTATAATGTCGAAGCGAAAATGAAATCTCCTTGAAGGTAGTGGAAGACTTTAAGAACTCCTTGGCTTATCGCTACTATTGAAGACCATGTCCAGGAAGCTCGTAATCATATTCTTGATGTTGAAGTGAAGGACTTGGAGCACCAATGTTTAGGAGAGAGTTCCTAAAAGGAACTCTTAGTACACAAATAAGCTAGTATCGAGAATCTATCTCCGCCTAAAGACCCCACATTCGGGAGATGAAGGAGTCGGAGTGAGTCCAAGGGAGCATTCCTATGGTGAGGAGGGCGTTGATATCATGTAGTATCACTTGAGGATGCATTTTTTTTATTTCATATATGTATTGTTATTATTTTGTATCAGACTTTTGATTCTTTCTTATATCATTATGTTAGTGCTGTCAATGATATTTTTTTTTGGTTGATATGCTCTTCTTCTTTTTTTACCTATCCGGGTGATTGGTGAATATTATTTGACGATGCTAACCTGCATCTGAGGGTGGAAGTCCACCAAAACCTTTGACCTATCCTGTATTAGTCAAAATATTTTGACATCTTACTTGTATGATAGAGGATGTCCACCAAGGATCTTTTGACATTTATCCTAAGCCAAAGTGTTACTTAACTTCTTACCTGTATAGAAGAGGTCCGATCAAGTCCTCATAGGATTGATCATGCCCCGACTAAGATACAATGTGAGTTGCGCATTTCTCAAGTGGGAGGATTAAATGAAGGAGATTGTTTATATGCAACAAGCTTGAAAGAAAAAGCTATAAACTCATTACTCTGATAAGGTCAGTGATACAATCATAATTTGATTTTAATACATATATAAGTTTGAAGAGGAGATGACAAACGAGACAAACTAAAAGTTGCAATAATTATGCAGTAGGAATTTCGATAATATTTTCGAGATTCTCGTGATTCCGTTGAGGTAAAGTTTTTCACTCCGGATCCTTGAGCTTGAATGTTCTTAGCTTGACCATAGCTATAACTACATACGGGTCATCCCAAAGAGGTAAGAGTTTATTGTGTTGAGGGCCTTTGCCTGCAGCTTCTAGACTTCACAGGACCAAGTCACCGACAGATATAGGATGAGATTTTACTCTTCTGTTAAAGTGAGGAGCTACCCTTTGGTAATAGCGTCAAGGGGCCATGTCACGAGTTTTGGGAGGTAGTGGTCGTCAGCTTTTCTTCATTACGATTATTATCGAATAATTGAACTCTTGGACTTGAAACTCCGATATCCACTGATATAATAGCTTATGTGCCGAAACACAAGTTATATGGTGTCTCACCAGTCGGGGTTCGCGATGTAGTGCGGTAAGCCCAAAGAATATTAGAAAGCTCATCAACCCATTGCCCCCCTTCTCAAGATGTGTTTTAGTCTTTTGAGTATAGTCCTTGGTAGCTCTGTCCATTAGTTTGAGGATGTCTGCTACAACGTGCGATGAATGTGAAGATCTTTGCAAAAGGACGTAAAGACTTTTCTAGTAAATTAGGTTCCATTGTCAGTGATGATCTTTGTAGGAAGGCCGAATCGACATACTATATTTTTTCAAATAAATTGTTTAGCATTTGCCTCCGTGATTTTAGCGAGTGATTCGGCTTCCACCCATTTAGTGAAGTATGGCTAAAATGATAAACTTTTGTTATACGATGCTATTGGAAAAGGTCCCATGATATCAATTCCCCAGCAAAAGGCCAGCTTTGAAGGGATGAGAGCTCTGTATGCGGCATGTGAGAGGTTAGAGTGCAACTGACAACTTGCACATTTTTTTGTGAACTTCAAGGCGTCTTGTTTCATCGTAGGCCAATAGAACCCTTGCCTTATAATTTTAAGGGCTAGCGCCCTTCCTCCTAGGTGTTCTCCACATATCCCTGAGTGAACCTCTCTTAATGCGTAATCGACCTCTGATGGTGAGAGGCATTTGAGGTATGTCCCAAAAAAAGCTCGTTTGTATAGTTCACCTCCGATAATAATAAAGTTTGAAGCTTGTCTTTGGAGACGAGTTGCAATAGTTGGGTCTTCAAGAAGGGTCCCTTATTGTAGAAAAGACATGATGAGGTCTATCCACGAAGGTTCCTTTATCTCATTAATTGTTTGTATTACCCATGACCCTTGGATACTAGAAAAATATATTTCTTCAATATGCATTCTCTTAAATAGATCTCCAGTAGCAGATGTGTCTTGAAATGGGCAAAAATGACTTTACTAAGTTGAGGTATTACGTCAGCTGAGGATTGTGAGTATTAAAGTTTTCCTCAACCTGGGAGGCGACAAGTTGAGAGTCCGTGTGGATCACTAAGTTTTGAGCTTCACAACCGATGACGAGTCTCAACCACTGATAAGCCTCATATTGACCATATTATTAGTTGCAGAAATTTTAGGTGAAATCCATACTCTAAGATATTGGGGGAAATAAGTAAGATTCTCAGCCAGATTTCTGAAGCTCCATCAACATAGAGGGTCCATTGAGGAGACAAAAGTGTATAGATAGCTCATTTGGAGTTGGGGCGTGCATTCCATTATAAAGTCTAGAGTACTTGAGACTTTATATCGCAGGTAGAAATGAATATCAAACTCTCAATTCACCATTTAATTAACCTCGGATGCCTCTGGTTTTACGTAGCATGGCCTTAATGATAAATGAGTGTAAACACATATAATGTAAGCTTGGAAGTATGGATGCAATTTTTGCGTTGAGAAAACTAAAGTCAGAGCCACCTTATCTACCAGTGGATAACTACTTTTTATATTAGAGAGAATTTTACTGACATAGTAAATTGGTTGTTGTATCCCATTTTTTCTCGCACTAAAATTGAGCTTATCGCGTGGGAAGAGACTACGAGATATAAGTATAACATCTCTCCTTGAATAGGCTTGGATAGTAGGGGTGGAGATGTTAAATACTCCTCTTGCTCAAAAGTGGTGACATTCATCGATTCGAAAATTATTATTTTTAGCTCCCTTTAATATTTTAAAGAATGATAAGTATTTATCCCTAGAACGTGCTAGGAAATGGGATAAGACATCAATTCGTCCATTCAAATGTTGAACTTCTCTGATATTCTTCGGAGGAGTCATATCTTTGAGAGCTTTGATTTTCTCGGGATTGGCCTCTATCCGGTGGGTTACCATAAACCCAAATTTTCCGTAACCCCAAAAGCACACTTGGTGGGTTAAGTCGCATGTTATAATATCGAAGAAGGTTAAAGCATATTTCTAAGTCAAATATGTTGTGATTCTTCAAGCATTTTTCTAACATGTCATCCACATATACCTCCATTGTGTGGCTAATATGTCTTTAAAATCTTGTTCATAAGGCGTTGATAGGTAGCAGCATTTTTTTTAAATGACATAACTTGGTAGTATAAACCTTTATATGTTTGAAATGTTGTGGCTTCTTCATCCGTTGGGTACATTTTTATTTGGTTGTAACAAGAGTAAACATCCAAAAAATTGAGCATTTGATGTCCAGACGTAGCGTCGACCAATTGATCAATTCGAGGAAGAGGAAAACTATCTTTTGGGCAAGTTTTGTTAAGGTCAGCGTAATCAATACGCATTCTCCATATTCCATTTATTTTCTTAACCATGACGACATTTGTTAGCCATATAGGGTAATGTACCTCTCGTATGAATCCCGCTTCTATGAGCTTATTAACTTCTTGTTCAATAGCCTGGAGGCGATTAGGAGTAAAACTCTGCTTCTTTTGGATGATTGGTTTGTATGTTGGATCAATCTTGAGGGAGTGCATGATCACATTGGGGTGACCCCGGCATATCATTAGACTCAAGCAAAGATGTCTTGATTTCTGCGAAGTCATGTATTTTTTCTCTTTGTTCTTAGGCGAGATCCACTTGCTTGTTAGTGGTTGGTCATCGATAATGCCATGAGAGAGAAAGTCTTCTCTGATAAGCTTTTGGGGTACTTCTTCATCTCAAAATTAAAATCTTCGATCGAAGGTCATAGAGGGCATGGTTGAGCTTGTGAGATAACATGATTGTCTATCTGTTGATTTCCAGACCACTAACTCAACGGGGTTGGAAATTTCATCTTAAGATGAGGTATTGATGACTACACTAAAATTGATTGGAGGGCCTTCCAAGATAGCGTTATATGTTAAATCGATTGACCACCATGAATTAGATTGAATAAGTCGAGAATTCTCAGGATACGGAAGGGTGATTATCTCCTCTACTCGCACAGGGCGATTATCAAATCCGTATAATGGTCATGTAGCGGGTTGGAGCTTTTCCCTAACTAAGCCCATGCTAAGAAAGGTGAAGTAAAATAAGACATCAACATAACTCTTATTGTTAATCAAAATTCTCTTAACATTATAGCATGGGTCATCTCTGATGAGTGGATCTTGATGAGGAACATGGACTCCTTCTAAGTCCGAGTCATTAAAAGTGATGAAGTGATCAATACGAGATTTCTTTAACTCTAGTTCTTCAGAGGTGGCAATGAGGACTTGATTAGATAGTAGTGGTCCTCCTACGATTGTTTCAATTTTCTCAACTATTTGATGACTATTTTGTTGTTATGATGATGTCTGGTTGTCCCCCCCAATTGAGTTATGTTTGTTTGAGTCGATTGATTCTTCACAAATCGGCGTAGATATCTTGTTGAATGAGTCTCAATTTCTTCTTTGAGTTGTTTGCATGCTTAGTATGTCCGACTTGATGAAAGTGACAATATTACTCGATTTCTGAATTTGGTTTGATGGATGACTTGATAGTTTCTTCATCTCGAATGACCATCAGGATGTTAACACGAGATGTGTTCAGTGGTGTGTATTTCTTTTCTGGTCGTGGTTCACATCGTTGATGTGAGGGCCATAGTGGGAGATCACGACTGCATTGTTGCCTCTTTTGATGGGATTGTCGGTTGGCGTTCCCTGGGGTGCTCTTATGTTTTCCCGTAGATTGTTCAAATTATTTGCGATAGGCGTTAATAGCCTCATCTGCAGAAATTTGTCCTTCCACACGATGAACCAAATTACATATAGCGGACCGTATCTCACATTAGTGATGAGTAAAAGGCCTGGGAGCCCTCCGGAAAACTCCTCTTAATAGTTCGGGTCTACTCCGTATTTGGAGAGCTTCTAGGAGAACCTCGAAGTATTCCTTAGTGATTCACCCTCATTTTGATGAATGTCGAGAGATGGGAGAATCTTTAATGATCCTCCGGTTGCAATGAACTGTTCCACAAAAATCTTGGCGAGTTCGTCAAAGATATGGATGGATCCCCTTAGAAGGGAGTAGAACCAAGTGCGAGCTTGCCTCTTGAGGGTAACGGAAAATACCTAACAAAGCAGTATGTCAGGAGCTCGTTGGATATGCATGATGATTATGTAATGGTCGATGTATTCATATGGGTCGGTTGCCCCATCATAGAGTCAATGCTGAAGCTTGAACCTACGGAATGGGATGTTGAAGAATAGCCTTCAGGTGAAGACTCACGATAGCGCGATGAGAGAAGATGATTTCTATCTTTATAATGAAGTTCTTGCAGCGTTGTAATTAACGTATGACATGTGAGTCGAGGGCGAAAACGTGCCAACTACCGCAATAATTGGTGGATTAGCACGGTTGAAATGCGTGATGGATGAGTAGAAATAGTAGTGTCGAGAGATCGGCATCCGATGGAACTAGAGGAACTTAAGCGATGGCGAAGGCCCGCATTAGCATTTTGACCTCCACGCTATGATCGATCTTGTGGAAGATGTGTTTGTGGTAGTTCTGTTGTGTTCCTCATAAAAGTCGAGATCATCTCATTTTGAGACTCTTCCATTTCGGCTACGATCTTCTAAGAGATTCTGTGCATTCCGACGAGTCACTATCGAGGGAAGTGAGCGAAGCTTGTGTCCTTGGTTCAAGGTTGGTTTTAGAGTGGGAGTTAGTGCGGGAGGCTCTTATTGTTACAGTATTGCCTATTGGCCATGATGTGTTGAAAATTATGATTGAGGGTCTTCCCAGGCGGTGTCAAACTATTGCGTCTAGAAAATTAGTCTGTAGAATAAAATTTTTTGCCTTAACTTTGTTGCAAATCAAGAGATGTTTGAGAATTAATAAGAAAACTCAGAATTTTTATGTGAAAAACCTCAAAAGAGGAAAAACATCAGGCTTGCGAAAAAATCTTCCACTATGTATCATTTGAGGTACAAAAGTTTCGATAAAGGATTACAAATTGTATATGAAGGTTGATAATGGGAATCTCAGAATCAGACAACAACATTTATATAGTCACGTTCAGGTTGTAACATTTGTTAGTGATAGTAGATGATGAACATGGTCAGCGGGCGATGAAAGGTCGCGTGATATGATAGCGATAGTCGGTGGCGGTGGCCGGCGATAGTAGCGGCATGTGCGTTAGTGGTCGGCGGTGATGATCGGCAACGATGGTTGGCGGCGATGCGGCGATGGCGGATGACAGGATGAGATGGCGATGAGGATCAGCGATGGCGGCGGCTGGCCACCGTGGTTCATCAACGAGGGTTATCGGACCGTCAGTGGTGACACGATTATGCTTGGAGGGTTTTCAAGCTTTAGAATTCTCTCTTTGCCGCTCCCATGAGAAGAATGAGGGTTATTTATATATTAGAGGTGGCGTTTTATAGATACATGCAAAATCCGAACCACTTCACTCCATCGGACGACTCAAAATGATTCTTTTGATCATTTGATATATTTTAAGTATTTGAATGCTCAAATAAAGTCAGAATTATTAGATATTTTTTTACTTTGAATTCCTTATTCTACATCACATACTAAATATTACAATAACTTTTTTATTTGAGTAGTACTTATTAGGCTTATTTACTTTGATTTTGGATGACTTTAGTGAATTTTTTTTTCTTTTACTTCCATTGACTATGAGATTACCTTTTTTTATACTGCTTAATTGTATATAATTTTTAAAAAATTTTATTTTTTCACTTTGATAATGACATTTCTCTATGATTAAATTTTTTTTAATTTTTTATTCATTTGATTAATAATATTCCAAGTTAGCCTAAAATTAGATAATTAAATTTGTTTTATATTATATTATATTGTTTTTAAAATAAATTTGATATTTATAAAATTTTATTGACCGAATTTGTTTGAGATAATTACAGGAAAAATAATGATATAATTATTGAATATAAAAGCATTGTATTAAAAATTATTACTAGTGTTATAATTTTTTATTATTTTAAAAAATAAGTTTTTTTTTTATCATAGTTTTTTTAAAATATATCTACTTGCGATGAGATTCAATATCATGAAAGGCCAAAAGTTATCTGAATCTATTTTTTTTTTCAAATTAAAAAAATAACAATAGCAAAAACCAAATTGAACAAGAAAGACTTCACCGTCAGATAGGGATATGCATTTTGTTTGTTTTTGTATTTTATTTGATCAATTTGATTCATTATTTTTAGAAATTTAAAACTAATCAATTTTAAAAATTTATCATTCAATTCATCCAAATCAACTAAATGCACGCCCATACAGTCAGATGCTTTGGGAAAGGCTTTTTTTTAACAAAATATTAAAAATGAAAATGAGTACTTTTATTTATATCGGTGGTAAAAAAAAAAATATATATATATAATATTTTTTATAAATTTAAATTTAAATATTATTTATAATATTATTATTATATTCTATTTTTATATATATTTTAAGTATTTGTCAAATTAGCTGACCAAAGTAGCTCAGTGTTTTGAGTTATTTATTGAGCTAATATTTATTTTTAAAATATAAAATCATTAATGTAATCAAAATAAAAATAAATTAAAATATTTGAAATAGTTGATAACTTATATTTTCAATCAAAAATTTTTAAATTCAATATATATATATATATATATATATATATATATATATATATATATATATATATATATATATATATATATATATATATATATATATATATATATATAATGAATTTATTATTAATTGATTCAAATGTTCTAAAAAAAGAATATTTTAATTAAAAATTAATTAAGAGAGAATTTAATTTTTTTTATTTTTTTATAATTTATTTTTATATAACCAACTTCAACTTTATATTTCTAAAATAAATTTAAAATGTTTTAGATGTATAAAATAGTTTATATATATATATATATATATATATATATATATATCTATATATAATTTAAAATTTAATAATAATGAAATTAATAGAATCAAAATTAAAAAAAATATATATATATATATTTCAAAAATATCATAACAATATGATAAAATGATCGAATTTAATAATTTCTGGTGAGAGAGAGAGAGAGAGAGAGAGAGACAGAGAGAGAGAGAGAGAGAGAGAGAGGAGGGACAGGGAGAAGGAGAGATGGAGACGGGGCTTCTGCTGAGAAAGGGGAAGAAGAAGAGTAGATGATCAGAAGTTGAGGAAGAGAGTGTGGGTTGAGTCAAAGCAACTATGGAGAGTCGCCGGTCCGGCCATCTTCAGCCGGGTTGTGACATACAGCATGAACGTCATAACTCAGGCTTTCGCCGGCCATCTCGGCGACCTTGAACTCGCATCCATGTCTATCGCCAACAACGTCGTCGTTGGCTTCAATTTCGGCCTCTTGGTACGCCACTTCTTCTTCTTCTTCCTCCGCTTCTTCTTCTTCAAATTGCTTCAGCACTGCCATACAATCTTCCTCGCCAGTTTCCATCAAACCTGGCAAAGATCTTTCTTTGGCTAATGATTTTTCTTTCATTTTGATCGATTATTCCTGAAAAGTTTAGGGGATCATCTGCATTTACTATGGTAATTATGAACTATGTCACACCTATTAGCGAGTAATATCTACTATTAATCTTATTACTCACCTAGTTTTCCCTTTCCCGAGTCAACTATCACTTAACTTTTAATATTCCCTTTTGATCATCATTTATAGTGAACATTCGACTTAAATTCAAATCTTCATCAATGTCAGCATTATCTATTGATTAAAATTCATCAACGACCTATTCTCAAGATTCTTTAACACTCAGCCTTTTTTAAATAAAAATCAAATATACACCTTATTAATCTATTGAAGTTTTCATGATCTTACTTATTTAGCATAGTTTAACATCTATCAATCGTACATCTAACGTCGATATTTTAATTTGATCTGTCTTATCAAGAATGATCGAAAGCATTGTTTATCGTCTGACTTTTGATGTTACTCGATCTTCAATCAAATTGATCGTCATTGATTACTTGATGATAATTGTGATACCTCAGAACTCCTAAAAGTTAGTGATGACCTCTTTTATACTTCAAGTCTATTACATTCAAAAAAAAAAAAAAAAAAAACTATTAATGAATATAAAACAAATTTAAGTTGAAATTGATCGCTATTCACTAAATCTTAAATTTATTATTAGAACAGCTGGCCATTTTGTCTATGTTGAATAGATAAGATTATAATTTAAATTGTATTTATTTATTGATTAATAATGCCACCCAATCATATCTTCACACGTGTACGGACCAGACGAACAGATGCTTTCGGATTCGTCGTCTTTATTACTGGAGACAAAATATTATTTATCATCAATAATTCCTTTAGCTTTTTTCATAATAATTAGCTGCCAAAATTATTTAAACCGAAAAAAGGGGGTAATAAATAATGCAGGTTTTGTATATTTATATTTTTTTTATGCTTTGTCGAAAACATATTTTATTGTACCACTTTTAGTATCAATAATTAAACTAATACTATAATTTAATATGAATTAAATTTTAAATATATATATATATATATATATATATATATATATATATATATATATATATATATATATATATATATATACAATGATGCTAGAAACTCAATTGTGAAAAACTTTCTCATATATTGTTAAATAACATATAAATATTTGAAGAGACAACTGATGATTTTTAAAATATAAAAAGAGGGAAAAAAAATGTAAAAGAAAAAATGTTTTTTATATATCTATTTTGAGTCTTTAAGTTTTGATAATGGGATTATAAAGTTGTATATAAAAAACGAAAATATCATTATGATAATGTATCATGATAGTTGTTATAATGGTTAGTCATCATAGTGAATGGTATTGTCGGTGATGATCTTGTCATGGTATAGGCATAATTCTGGTGGTATGATACGATGGCGGCCGGTGGTCCGGCGGCGGTGACCAACAATGCTATCAGCGGCACTGGTGGCCGATATGGTGGCGGCTGGTGACAAATGGTCGATGGTTGGCTTTTGAAGTCTTAGAGTTCTCTTCTCTTTAACAGCCTCCCAAGTTCCAGCTCTCAAACCACCGCATTACCTCCGTCGCGGTCATCTATCCTCATGATCGCCCAGCCGCCACCGTCATCATCAGCTCGTCGCCATTATCACCGTACACCGTCGTGCCACCATTCGGTCATTGTCGACCCTGATCATCTCGATCGCCGCTCATTGTTGTGACATGCTGACCATATCGCTCATGCCATCATTCGCTGATCATTGTTGACCATCGTCGGTATGCCGATCACCATCGATCCGTCGACCATTATTTTGGTCGCCGTAATATCTCACCGCTATTTGCCACCACGACGGTCGTCTTTTCTATCATCGATTATCACTAATGTTCGATTATTTTGCATATGTTGTCACTTGACTATGGGATTTCCGTTGTTAGGCTTTCTCACATACAACTCTGTAATCCCGTTATATAGAAAACTTAAATTTTGTACTCCAAAATCGATATATAGTGAAACATTTTTACTGGGCTTGACCCTGTGATTTTCTTCCCTCTTTTCGGGCTTTTTTCACGTAAAATCCTGGAGTTTCTCATTCTCTTTTCAAATATCTATGGATGTGTTGGATTTCTCAATAAGGCTAGTAAAGTTTCTTCACAATCGATTTTCGGCACCTGACATGGCGAAAATTCTACTAGTAAAAGCAATCTTGAAGTAAGCCTGAGTGTAATAACGATCAGCTTATTGAAAACTTTGATATCAATCGTCTAAATTTAGTATTTATAGTCCGTCAGCGTCTTGTGGCCGGATCTAAGCCCAAGATCTCATAATTCGAGTTCATTTGAGTATTCAAATACTTAAAATACATCGATGATCAAGGGAATCATTTTGAGCCGTCCATGGGGTTTGGATTTTGCACGTATTTATAAACGTCATTTCTCTGTCTATAATTAGTCTCATTCTTCACATGATGGAGATCAAAAGAAGAAATCGAGACTTGAAGAACCTCCGGATAATCGTCTTTACGGTCGACAATCAGAATATGCTGGCCGATTACCAGCCACCTTGGCCTCCACGTCGGTCCTGCGCCATCATTCGGCGGTCATCGCCAGACCACCTCCAACCGCTATGATCATCATCAGCCGAATACCGCCATGCGACCACCATCGGCCTGCCGCTTGCACCAGCGGCCTGCGACCGCCGTCGCCGTGGACCCGCGGCTTCCGTCGACCTATTGTTGTTGGTCACCACATACCATCTCATCTGGCTAACGGTCATCGGATCGTATAACATTCATTATCCATTATCGCCATTTCGCTCTTCTATTCCACTCAATTCTAGTTGCATAATTATTGTCACTTAATTCGTTGTCGCTTTCTCACATACTGACTCTAATCTCATTATCAAACTTAAACTTAATGATATATAGTTGGAACATTTTTTATTGAGGCCGTGATTTGTTCCTATTTTTGATTTTTCACGTAAAATCTTGAGTTTTTCGTTCTCTTCTTCAAATATATTGTGTGTTGGATTTCTCAACAAGGCTAAGGCGTAAAGTTTTATTCTACTGCAACTAGATTTCTAGCACACAACAATATATATATATTATTTTGGAAAAAATAATTATGTCAACAATAATAAGCCTTTATACCACTGCATGGGGTCATAAATCTTTTTTTTTTCAATGTGTTCTATTAAATGTCACATTCTCATTAAATTTTGATAAAATAAGATCATTTTTATACTTATTAACTAATTTTTTTTAGGTCTATCTCTATCTTTTTTAATATAGACTAAATCTAATACATATACTTTCCTAATTCGGTCATCGGACGGACGACATTTTATGGGACTAAATCATCTAGGGTGACTTTCTATAATCTTATCTTTAATTGGAGTTACTCCAATGTTTTCATGAATATATTCGTTTCTCATGTTGTCTCTAAGTGTAAAGTCACTCATCCAGCTAAGCATCCTTATCTCTGCAACGCTTCATTTTATGCTTTTTTTTACTAGCCAACAATCAAAATCATAATGTATTACTAGTTTCACTACCATCTTATAAATTTTTCCTTTAAGTCTAAGCAGTAGTTTTCTATCATACAATAGGGCCCATGCATTCTTCTACTTCAACCATCCAACTTGAATTCAACTAATAACATCCCCATCTATTTTACCATCACTTTGAACGATAGATCTGAGATATCTAAATGCTCACTCTTTTTAATGACTAAAAATCACTTAAAATCATCCACTATCACAACACCACATCTAGCTCCTCTACAACTAAATTTACAATCTATGTATCCAATTTTAAATCTACTCAAATGAAAGCCTTTAAACTCTAAGGTTGACCTCCATAATTCAAGTATTTTTTAACTCTCTCTAGTCATATCATCAAGAATAATATCATCAACAAAAGCATACATCAAGATATATCCTTCTATAGATGTTTAGTAAGAATATTCACAACAAAGTAAGAAGATATGAGCTTAAAGTCAATCAATGATATAATCCAACTTGAAATAGAAAATTACTTGGTCAAACCCCCTTGTGTTTGAACACAAGTAATAACTCCAATATACATATCCTTAATGACTTGAATATAAGCAAGATTAACTCCCCTTTTTTTAGAACTCTCCAAAGTATTTTTCTTGGATTTTTTGTTATATGCTTTCTCTTGATTAACGAATATCATACGTACATCCTCCTTACTCTTTCTATATTTCTTCATCAAACATCTCAACAAAAGTAAAACATTTATAGTAGACCTACTCAACAAAAATCCAAACGAGTTTGAGAAACTTTTGTATCATGTCGTAACCTATGCTCCATTACTCTCTCTCATAATTTTAATGTATGATATATTAATTTAATTTCTCTATACTTTACACAATCATGTATATCACATTTATTTTTAAAAATAAGAACCAACAAACTCTTTCTCCACTCATTTGAGTCATTTGATATCTTGTTAGTTTTAAAAATAATATTAAAAGGATTAGCAAGCCAAGAAAATCTTAATCTTTTAAGCATTCCCACATTCTATTAGAATATCATTAGGTCTTATTTCTTTTTTAACACTTCATTTTTTTAAAGCCTCCCAAACTTTGATTTTACAATAAAAATAAAAAATTTTATTTTCTTTTAGGTTACTAATGTCGTGAATGTTAATCGTATTATAACAATCATTAATAGAAAATTTATTGAAATATCTTAATCACCTATTTTGAATATCCTCTTTTAAAAAAAAATATATTATAATTTGCATTCTTAATGCGCTTCACTTAAATTAAATATTTATTTCTCATAGCTCTTTGTTAGCTAACTTATATCGACATCTTTCAGCTCTTTATTAATCACTTTATTATACTAAATTTTTTTATCACATAATGTTTGTTAGAAATCCTACATGCCACTTCATATTTTTTCTAATTCTCCAAATTTTTACATCTAAATAAAATTTTATAATGAAATTTGTTATTTTTAATCTTTTCTTACACATATTGACTTCACCACAGTTTGCTTTTACTAACGAGAGCATTTCATTTTGATTCTCCAACCACATTTTTTGCAACTTAATATTACTCGCTAAGATTTATCATATAACATTAGCTTCCTCATGAACATCTCCAATTATAAGATTTTGTATTTTATTCTTAAAAGTATTTTATTAGCATTTTCTAAGTATCTCATTTAATCATATGATAATATTTTAATTTATTTTTCATCTTTAAATCCTTCAACTTAAAATTTAAAACAAGTAATTGATGTTGGGTATTTAGACTTTCACATAGATGGATCTTACAAATCATATACATTTTTTATGATCTAAATATTCTAATTTTCTCTCAGAAAAATAATAAATTTGTACATCGACTTTTATAAGTGATAATACTCTCATATATTTTTTTAAATAAAATATTAACAATTACAAATCATATACTAAAAAAGTTCAATATAACCTTATCTTCTTCATTAGTCACTTTATATTCATAACTATCATAAATGATTTGAAAATCTTCTACAACTACCAACATGCCCATTTAATTTATTTTTTTTTATAATCACTCTTTCTTCAAGAGGTATTATTTATATTAATTCTTCTAGGTTATTTCAAATTTTTTTGAGCATATATTCAAACCTACTTGAGTAGCATAAATTCTTATACTATTAATAATCTTAACTACAACAATAAACTTTAAAGCTATAATTTGATCTCTATTTTTATTAATTTTTGCAATATTATTTTTGTAAACTTTTATCTATAATCTCTACCACATCATTTTTACTACGGCTTCTACAATATTAAAGTTTAAATTTTAAACTATCAATCACCTTAGCTTTTTTACACAACCCATTTATTTTTTTGAATATAAAAAATATTTATTTGAATATGAATCATAATATCTATTAATTTTATTAATTTATAAGTAATAATATATATATATATATATATATATATATATATATTTCAAGATCTTATCCTTATTTTTGTTTCATAGATCAAGATAACGTAGTGGCTTTTGCACATTTCTCACTATAATCAAACTACATAGGGGATCACATTAATAAACATCTTAGCATTTATATAATGTGCTAAAAGATTCATGTCATGATTCCTTGATAATTTTTATGCTAATTGTCAACTTTATTATAAGTTTTTAAAATAAAAAAATTGGAAGTAAATTTGAACAAGTCTTCTTATATTTAAATTTTAATGCGTCTAACAAAAAAATACATATAAAATTTTATGATATTTATTTAAGTATTATATACAAGTCTAAACATTTTATTTTATTTTATCATATATTCTACAAATTAAAATAATATAATTTCATCCTATTTAAATCTAATTAAAAAAACCTACACTTCAATTTTGTGAGCTCATTCTCTTCAACATTGAGCAGCTGGCGAGCGCACTGGAGACTCTATGCGGCCAAGCCTTCGGAGCGAAGAAATACCACATGCTGGGAATCTACATGCAGCGCTCGTGGATCGTATTATTCGCATCCGCCACCCTCATCCTCCCCATGTACTTCTTCGCCGCCCCCATCCTCGAGCTCATCGGACAGCCGCCGGAGCTGGCGGCGCAGGCCGGAAAGCTCTCCGTCTGGTTCATTCCCCTGCACTATGCTTTCGTCTTCATCCTACCGCTGCAGAGATTCTTGCAGTGCCAGATCAAGAACTCGGTTCACGCCATTGTTTCAGCCATTGTGATGGTGGTTCATCTGCTTGTCACTTGGCTTTTTGTTTACCGCTACAAGTTCGGGCTGTTTGGGGCGGCCATGACTGAATTTCTCGTGGTGGGTGGGGTGGCGTTGCTCATGGCGTTTGTACTTTGTGGCGGGTGTGGGAAGACTTGGGAGGGATTTTCTATGCGGGCGTTTGATGGGCTTTGGGATTTCTTGAAGCTTTCTGCTGCTTCCGGGGTTATGCTATGGTATGCTATTTATTTATCATCCTTTACTTTTATTTTTCTATATATGTTTCTCTCTTAAGCTTTTATTGAATGTTTGCTCTTAATTTGGTTGGTGTAATATATACTTTATTTCAAGTCAAAACATAAATAAAATTAAAAATAAAAAACAAAATTAATCCCAAACAACTCCCTATTCTTCCTTTGCTAATAACCCATTTTAAATAGATTATAAATTTCTCGGTGGATATGGATAACTCTCTTGTTTCTTCAACAACTATTACATTATGCTCAAAATTTTCATTTATCAGACTGTAGAATTTTGTCTATCACTCTGAACATCCTCTAGACTTTCTCTATATTTTCTTAATTGATTCGCTATGGTTGAGACTTTTCTCGGTCTGTTGAAGTATTTGAAGCTGAACTTTCTTTAGTTTTTCTACTCTTTTATAGGCTTTTTGAAGGACCACCCATACTTAGTTGAAAGTAGATTAATGAATTATGAAACAGAACCTTCTTCTGGACACTTCAATTTACATAGTCTTTTGTGAGATAAGTTCCTTGTAGTTTTCATATGGCCAGTCACCTCCTACAAACAAGGCTTTGGTACCACTTTGGTGAAATTTTGTGTGGAGGATAGAGGAATAAACTCTATTCTACTTCATAAGTGGTGATTTATTATAGCTTCATTGGAATGCAGCTTGGAGAACTGGTACTACAGAATATTGATTGTGCTCGCTGGAAACATAAAGAATGCTGAAATTGCAGTGGACGCCCTCTCCATATGGTGACCGGCTTCTCTACTTATGTATTATATTTGTGAGGTTATACGTTAAAACAAAATGCTTTTTCTGGTATAATTATGTTGTGATGTGCAGTATGAGCATTAATGGCTGGGAGCTGATGATTCCTCTTGCATTCTTCGCTGCAACTGGGTAAGTAAGTTTACAGCTTTTCTCCGATTTTTTTCTTTCTTTTTACCTTCGAAAATATTCTAAATTCTTTCAGATTAGAGAATCATCTTGAATAAGCCCAACTGAGAGAGAAGAGAGAAACAGAAAGAAGAATTCTGAAATATCTGTTTGAAAGTGTAAAGCTGATGTGTTTTGAGTGAATTAAAAGGGCAAACTTTTAATTTAAGTATGATTTAAAATGTAATTAGCTAATTAAGTATCTAAAAAAAAATTTAGATATAGGTATAGTTGTTAAAGAAAGCCACGTCAAAACCGACTGGCAAGCACTCGGTCCTTTGGGACGGAGCTAGTGACTCAAGAGGCGACATTTTTGTAGTCTGCAGGCTAGTTGCCCGTTTAACGAGCGACTAGCTCCGGAATAATTTTGGTTGATTATTAAGAGGCTTAGGGAGAAGTACAGGGGATTTACATATGATATTTGTTGATTTAGATAAAGCATGTGATGAAGTTCCAAGAGAAGTTTTTTAGAGAGTTGTAGAGAAGAGAGGAGTTAATATTGGGCATATTCAAGTCATCAATGATATGTATACTAGAGCTATTACTTGTGTCTAAACACAAAGAGGATTAATAATATATTTTTCTATTACAATTGTATTACATCAAGGATTGGTTTTAAGTGATTATCTTTTTGCTTTATGTTATGGATGTTCTTACTATGTATGCAATACATTTGTTAAGAGGTTTGATGGAATAGTAGAGGGAGGAAGGAGGATCTAAATATGATATTTGTTGATTTAGAGAAAGCATGTGATAAAATTACAAGAGAAGTTTTTTGGAGAGTTATAGAAAAGAGAGGAGTTAATATTGAGCATATTCAAGTCATCAATGATATGTATACTAGAGCTATTACTTATGTCAAATACATAGAAGATTATCAAAATAGTGCAATACAATAAAGTTTCAAGACATAAGATTTCAATATAGAGAAATGAAACATCTATTATAGTACACAAAAAAAAGAAAAATAAAATATAAATGAATACATGTATTACATCATAAGTCACACTATCTAAACATTTAACGCCTCTGCGTGGAATCGCACCACTCCTGTGTATATTAAATCAGTGCGTGGTGGACGATAACGCATGATGGTGGCTCTCCAATGCGGATCTTAGAAGTCGTAGGATAGTCTTGTGATGGAAGAAAGACTAGTGACTCAAAACCAGGCGCAAGAAGGACTGGATTAGCATATGTAGATGGTTCGACGCCCCAGTCATGCTGTGAGACATCCTCTATAGGTAGGCTCCAGTCTATAATGTGTATCATTGATATGTACCCGTAGCCTCAAGTCCTGATAGCCAGATCATCTACAACTCCCTGTAACTCATGCTCATCTGTACGGTTGTATCCTGACATGTCTGGTAATAGGAAGCTCCCAATAAGAAACAAAACATAGGCATGAACATGTCTACTCAACTCCTCGACGCTCAGATGGGCATACGAGTCCCTATAAAAAGACCATCTAAGCCACCTCAGAGGCATGTTTGCGCGCCACATCCGTAATGTCGATGTGATGTGTGGTAATGATACACCACATCCGAGAGGATGTCAACCCAACACCATCGCAATAGCCTAGCCCGCCTCTACCCCTCACCAAGGCCATAATAGCCCATCAACATAAGCCCAATATTATAGCCACATCCTATAGAGTGACTATCATCTCACAAACGGCCTGATATAATGTATTGGTCTGTGGAGACCATCTCTTAACTAGAGCAGTAAGCAGATGATGATCCAAGCAAATGTAACGTAGCTGGCTAGCACAGTCAAGGCCTAATGCACGCAGAGCAGCGGTGAATCTATGACAAATGATGGACCACTCCTTCAGCATAAATAAGTGAGAAGCGGCCTCTAGAATAGTACTCTGTATTAGGGTAAATATGATTAAGCATTAGTCACACAAGTAGTAAGTTAGAAGTTGAAATTATAATTACACTTATAATATCTGGCTCTGTACCACGCAGTTATGGCTCGAAAATTTGCCATCGATCTCGATGAAAAGTGTTTTAAAATGTAATTTGGAATGGATGATAGTAGATAAGACACTACCAGAGATTTCGGCCCTCATTTGGTGAGGACTTTAGATCTGCTCGCTTCCTATGACGCAAGCATAGTTAATTATCCCTCTCAATAAGTGAGAGAGAACTTTGATTAAGTCGTTAGATCGCTAAATGCGCGTAAGAAGAAAGATATGGAGTTTTAGAATTTAAAATTATGAAATTCATCATTTCAAATTAAACGATGGTTGGGGGAAAATGACATGCATCTAGATCCCATGGTTCATATCCCTGTTCATCCTACTTCAAGTAGAGTACTAACCGATGTAAGGATCTCCATCGAACACATGGGTTACGCTTCCAAAAATCCTTATACTGGGTAATGTTTGTAAAAAAGCTTAAGTCTACCTACCGACAGAGGTTGTTTTCCTATCAAGTATACCCTATGATTCACAACTCAAAGAGCGAGCCATTGGGGAGCATAATGACTGGTCGTGATCATAATATAATGGAGCCCGACCGCCAAACCACCATCTAGGACTCGTCAGAATCGCTTCATCTGTGAAGACCGCGTCACGCAGGGACACTCACCCTTCTCCAAGAGATTGATTGAGAGTGAACATAGCATAACACTTGATTTGATATTGTCTCTTTTGCGAGCTAGAATTTTCTTAATTTGTCACCCCCGAAAAATAGTTGTGGAAGGTGGATTGATTGAGTTTGATTTAAGTTTTTAATGATAGAATTTCATTTAAGCAGTTTCATATTATTACTTAAAAAATTGATTAATTAGAATATGTTTAAGAGCTTTAGATCATGTCAACTCCGTTTAGTTGCTAACAGAGGATTAGATCTACCGCCACCGACGTAATCAATTTCGATAATATTTGAAACTCTTATCATAAGTTTTGGTTTTGTTAACCCAATTCAATCCTAAGACTAAACTGGGAAACAACTCAAAGATTCTCGACACTCAATTTAAGCATTCAGAAGGTTGGAGTCCATGCGGTTATTTAAGAATTTAGGCAATTTTTTTATTTCGAAGTTAAGATTGATTGATTTTCATTTAATTCCAACTTTAAATTAATTACCACGCCTTTTAAACATTAAAATTTGCACTTGAAATCTCTATGTCCAGCATACGCACATATGGCTTTAGCTAATTTCATCTAATTAATAAAATCATTGATTTTGAAAATCATAATTACTGAAATTCTTTAATTTGATCAAAGTAAGCCTTATGATTTTTGTAGATTTTGGTTTAGTATCATCTTCTGTTTGCCTGTACAAAGAGTTGCATATCCGATGGCGAAGAAGATATTTTGATTTAGATTGTAGTTTAGAACATTACTTGCACTTAGTTTACTTGTTGAGTTTTTGTAATTCTCTCAACTTGATTATGTTCAATTTACATCACTTTTGATAAGTTATGCCGATTTCTGTTTATCGCTTTTACTCACTTATTGCCAAGATAAGAATCACCTCTATATTCGTATAAGAATTATTAAACCCAATTTGAATTCATCCTGACTTTAAGTTTATTGCAAGTTATGAGTTTAGTATTACCCCCCAAATTCCATAGAGCTTAATTTAATTTACAAGAAAAGAGAACTCACTTTATCGCTTTAATTTAAGCCGTAGAGAATTACAATTAAACTTTGTGAGTTTAATATTAGCCTCCTCAAATTTCACATGCATTTTAAATGAGTGTTCTATTATTTTTAAAATTTTCTTTAAGTGTTCTCCTCTATTTCTCTTTGATTTAACATTTATCTTCATATTTATCCTATATTCTTTTATTTGACTTAAGTTTAGGCAATTCCCATTTGAATTTGTTTAATTTTAGTCTAACTTTAGCTTCAACATCCTGTGGCGTCATTCAGTTTTGCTTACTTGCACGCCTTTGATATGAGGGTGTTCGGACAAAGACAACCGATTTTTTCATCTCTGTACGCCTCTGAGCACGATTTCAAACTGAAAGAAGATAAATGCAATATATATTCACCCCTCCATTTTTTTTCTAAGTCTAAAAATTAGACAAAATTTCTGAAAGATTTCGTGGAGCGACATCTATGATTTTACTGACGCCTATGAAGCGTGCGTGTCTTCGACACCAAAGTTCATCTCGCCGGCCCTCGAATGAGACCTTCAAACCGCAGAAACACAAACATGTATATATATCCACATTCACGATCTCACGTTCGACTCATTTTTCTTGTAAGAAGAGAACAAGGTTGGGTATATGTAAACGAGCCGAGCTTGATAACGTGACTTTGTCGTTCTGGTCATTTGAAATTTGTTTTGTGTTACTCGCTTAACTAAACGGCACGAACGGAATTTCCTCGCGAACAACAAACTTTTTTACAGGAGGATTAACCCGCCAATCATTCGATAACAAAGTTTTAATCACTCGCCAGATTTATGATATGTAAATGCATATAATAATAATAATAATAATGATAATGATAATGAAATAATAATAATAATAATAGTAATAAATAATAATAATAAATAAAAATAATAGTAATATAATAATAATAATAATAATAATAATAAATAAATAAATTGTAATAAAATAATAATAATAATAATAGTAACAAATAAAAATAATAACAATATAACAATAATAATAATAATAATAATAATAATAATAAATAATAATAATAATATAATATAATATAATATAATTTTTATTTTCGAAATCGAAAGAACACGATCAACAAATGATCATTCGTCTCGTTATATATCGAGCGAATATCTGCTTTGCCATGAACGATAACACGCTCAAACAACTACTTTTTGATAGCAGAAAAACCAAGAGAAGAACGCCTCTTGACGGTGTTGTTCTCCACCGACGAGAATTTGAAGAATGCTGAACGCTCCAAAATTAAAAGAAGAATTCATCTCTTAACGACGTTCTTCCCCATGGGTCGAAACAACGATTGGATGAAGTGGAATCGAAGAGAATCACTGAGACGCTCTTCCGGTTAGCCAAAAAAAGAACGGTGCGTCGAGAAGGAATCGTGCAGCGGGCTACGGAGTGGACTGAAAGGACGGGCCGACGCGGGCTTGCGGTTTGAAGGCTGCGGCGGGCTGTGGAGCGGGTCGGAACTACGGCTGTGGAGCAGGTTTGCAGGATGGGGAGCCGACAACGGCATGGAATCGTGCGGGCTACGGAGCGGGTCGGAGGCGCGGCGGGCTCGTTGCGCGGAACGGGATGCGGGATGCGGGACAGGCCGGAGGCGCGACGGGGTCGTTGTGCGTAACGGGACACGGGATGCGGGACGAGCCGGAGGCGCGACGGGCTGGGTTGCGCGGCTACGGCGGAGCCGGATTGGGCCGGCGAGTTGCGCGGAACGGCGGGCTGGAGCACGGGCCAGAGTGGGACGCGCGACAGGATGGCACGTCGGAACGCTGGCTTGGCGGAATGGCGGGCTGGTGCGGTTTTGCGGACCGGAGCGCGGGCCGTAGTGGGACGCACGGCGGGATGGCGGCGTGGGATGGATTGCGAAGGCGGGTTTGAGTAGGCCGGTGGAGCGGAGCACGGCGGAATGGCCGGAGGAGATTGAGAGGGGAGAGAGGATTTACCTGTGCAGAGAGTTTCGAAAGTGCGAGTGCAGGAAGAGAGAAATGAAATCTTTTTTTTTTTTTGTTTTGTTTTGTTTTGAGAGAGCGGTTGCACACGGAGTAGGTTAATTTAGAAATTTTAAATAAATTTTAAATTAATTAAATAGTTTTAATATGAATTTTGCGTCGATAAACTCACATAATAAATATATATCAATTTAAGAACACGTTCAACGACCAAGACACGGTTTTACGATCGGCGCTTAGTTTAAGTTTCGGCCAAATCAGTCACTCACCAAACGCGATCGCTTTGACGCCGATTTTCAATGCACTTATTCAATTGCAAATGGTCAAGCCGTAAAGACAATCAATTTTGCGAAGGAGTCGTTTGGATTATATCTGCCTCGACCTCAATATGCGTAAAAGTATAACCAGCCGATCATTGATCATCGGTTGTAATATTTATATTCGACCAACTGATGTTCAGAAACAAGTCCGTTTGTCGATTGGAGGTTATTTAGGTTGATTTGGCCGCTTACGATTTTACATCTACGACCGCCACTTCGATCATTTTACATTTGCAGCACTCGTCAATTGAACGTCTCATTTAATATTTTTTGATGCTTCGAAGCTAACGGCGCAATCAATTTCATGAACGGAGATCATTTGGTTATCGTCGGTGCCTCCTAAACCTCAATATGCGTAAGGCTGACCAATTGATCGCTGGTCATTAAGTCGTAATATCTATATTCTAACGGCTGACGTTTCAACGCGATGACGAAGTCCTTTCGTCGATCGGAGGTCATTTCGACTATTTTTAGTGACGTTTAGTGCATTTCAGCCTCGATGCGATCGCTACCGATTATTCGACATGACTCATCTGAATTAAGCGTGAATAGTCTCATTTGATAGTTTTCGATGTTTTGAAGCTACGACACAATCAATTTAATGAACGGAGATCGTTTGGTCATCGTCACAACTTCTCGACTACGATATGTGCGTCGATACATTGATAGCTCAAGCTTAATCGATTGCTCGTTAGATTTTGCAATATTTATATTCTGATCAATTTGACGCTCAACGCTGGCGATGGTGAAGTCCGCTCATCCGGAGGTCATTTCACCATTTTCGGCGACGCCTAGTCCATTTTTTTCCCTCGCCATGCGACCGCCACCACCGTTCAAATTTAACTTGTGGGCTTGTCTTGATTTATGATACACATGAGGAGATCAACAGTTATGCTAGGGTGGACCTTTGGAGGAGGTTGGTCTGACTGTGTGGTGTCCTCCCTAGCATGGCCCCTATGCCTACGTCTAACTGGGGGGAGCTGCTCCTCAGCCATCGTACTTGTTGAAGTAAACACATGTAAAATAAGTATTATGCAATTATAAAACTTAAAAGGAAAAGTGTGGCGTAAAGTAAACTATGAAAGAGTACTATAACCAAGGTATAAAATTCTAATAAGGAGCATATTACATATAAACACGTAGCTGTTGTAACTACAGCATATCTTCTACTGTTGACATGGTATGGGCATGATGACCTGTAGTGACCAACTGTCTTGCATAGACTACAGGATCTGCTACTGATAGCTTTATTTTCATCCATTGTATTTTTGAACCTACTATTGTGTGATCTACCTGACCTTTTACGAAAATTAGGTGGCAACAAGTTGATAATATCTTGCTCAACAATATAAGCTGGCTAGTCAGAACGGTCAAGCAATGCATGAAACTCAACTGCATATATAAGCTTATACAAATGCAAAGTATAATACTACGAAACATGTGTTAGGTGATTTAATCTTTTGAAGCCCAATGCGGCAATATCATGAGGGCATGACAAATAATATATAACTGTCTTATTACAATTGTAGCTACACTGATTATTATCTGATAAATCAAATCTAAATGATCGTGGACTTATTGAACATCTGCATCTCCCTAGGATTGATGTTAACCGGTTATGGGAAACATCTAGCTTCCCTCTCATAATGTTGCAGTATGATTAATACCCATTGTGTGAACATAGATAAGTTGACTTCTTGTTATTGCATTGCAGTAGTAGAAACTGTACTTTTAGACTGTATTCTGGAATCACTATGCACTGCTAAACTATATTCTATAGATTGTACCTGATAAAGTGGAAGAAACTGCTTCCATAAAGACGTTGAGAGTCCTATAAGACTCTTTTCAACTACTAAAAATTACCTTTATTGTCTTACGCCTTTCATCCCATGCCTTCATGTAAGATGCCTTTACATTAAATTTTGATTTCATTCTACCTATAATCTTCCTAAGTTTCAGAACAATTTGATGCCTAATTACACGTATAATGAGATAAGCAATGAATTTAGAACTGCATTGCCGATGACCACTGCCTATCATTATGTTGACACACTTGTGGTCATCTCCAACTCTAGAGATTATCTAGGCACCCCTTAGACGCTTGTTACGGATACAATGCAGGCACCAATTACATGCTATATTAGCACTATTGTGATTTACACATATCACAATATAGTTCTTCTGGTTTGAGGTGACTGTTTGAAATTGAACATTATTAACTATACACCAACCAATAATAACAAACTGAAGGCTCCTTTTACTTATGAAACACATTCCTTGAACAAGATCTCCTGGGATTTCAACATCATCTGATAAGATATTTTCATTAGATGAACCATCGAAGTAAATATCATTGTCCCATTATCTGGTGATTTGATGCATCCGGACGTACTCATTATTAGAAAATATTTTGTATTCACTCTCAATATTCCAGAAAGAATGATTCTTGAACAGATCCTATCTGGCTATATTACCAACCATAGCTTCTAACCCAGGTGAACAATCATTATCACTGATATCCTGTTTAGAGTCACTACTTGAGCCACTATCATAGTCTCATACGCATCATCACCTGTAGTACTCTTAGGCACATACGATTCCTCTAATTGATAGATAGTATTATTGCTCGATGTGTAATTCCATGACATATATCTACAATGCATACATCACTATGAAAAATTAACAACATAAGTAGGGAAAGATGAACAAGGTATTACCTGAGAATTAATTCGTCAAAGCTGCTCTGTGTCATCAAATGAGTAGATATAATGAAATCCTGTGTATGGGTTGATGGTATATCTGCTGGCCTCAACATTGGATCAGCCGATATGGATGCAACATTAGCATCTTCGACTCTCACATACAGCACTAATGTCTGACATGAAGCTTCGTCTAGTATAACGTCACAAACTTCATCATCAGAAATAACAGACGCTATAAATCCGTTACCTACCAGATAGCGACATGTCAAACTAATTGTGTGACGCTCTGGATCAATGTGCAGGGATCTCATAATTCTTTGTTTCAAATCCAATAAGGTGTTGTGCTGTAGAACTTTAACTAGACGATTTCGACCACACACATAGCTTGGAATGAACTGATCATCGACACTTAGTTCGCCTCCGTAGAATAAGATCAACAAAACCAATTATCTACTCATTCTTGACAGGATGAGTTGAGGCGAATTAAATATCTAAAATATAATCAATCGCATTAGGATTATATAATTTTAGAAATAGTTTGCATAAACAAATTTATATGTAGTACAAACTACGTAAACCAAATGATATTTAATTCAGTCGACACATAATGTGAACAAATCATCTAAGACGACTGGCTCTAATCTTATCTACCATTGGAGCTACTGAAACATTTTCACGAATATATTCATTTTACATTTTATCTATAAAACTTAAGCCAATCATCCACCTAAGCATCCTCATCTCCATCCAACTACAAAAGGCCAAATGCTACTCTACTAGAATTTTTTTGAACACAATAGGCCAAATGCATTCCTTCACTTCAACCATCTAACTTGAATCCTACTAATATCATCCCAAACTATTTCACAATCATTTTGAACAATTGACCCGACATATCTTAAACGTTCACACTTTTCAATGACGTGATCACCCAAAATTACAACTCAAATCTCTAAACCACAACTCCAATCCATAGAAATAGCCACCGGAAACTTCCTTAAAAGCTACGGAGCTGCCGAAAGTGTCACCGGAAACTTTCCTAAAAGCAACGAAGTCATCGACGGAGGAAATAGGCTTCGGGCGATTGTCGGCCAAGGGAGCATGGCTATCCGGGAATGTCTAGCGGTCGGATCGTCGACGAAGGTCAGTGGATGGTCGGTCCGGAGAGCCTCGACGCCGCTGTTCTCGGATACGCACGCGACGGTCGTGGTCGCGAATGAAAATGAGGCCGATATCCCCATTTTGATGACCACTAGCGTCGCTTAACAGCGACTAGTTTCGTGTTGAACTAGTCGCCGCTTAATGGGCCACTAGATAGTTGCTCGTTAAATGAGCGACTAGCTTCAATTCAACCTAGGCGCTCGGCCACGCCAACACGAGCCTACGTGGCAAGCTAGTCGCCCCTTTAAGGGGTGACTATACCTATATCTAATTTTTTTAAAGATACTTAATTAGCTAATTACATATTAAATCATACTTAATTTAAAAATTTGCCCAAATTAAAACTAGTCATGATAAATCAGGCACATGTTGTCACCCTCTTATTTATAAAACTTAGATCAAAATTCAGCAATATAGGAAGAATAATATTTAAGTAATATATGAACAAATGTAATAACTAGATTTAACTGTATCTTGTAAAAATAGAAGTACTCGAGCAACCCTTTATGATTTTAAAGTTGTGAGCAAGATCATTTGAAGAAGAGCTTCTTCTTATCTGAACTTTTTAGTGAGTTAATGAGCTATGAAGCGAATTCTCGAGGCGAAAATAGCGACTTCCATAGCAGATTTGATTAACTTAATCTGTGCGCCATTGGGGAGATAATATTACTAATTCATATTCTTTTCGAGGTCGCACTCATTTAATCAAGTCTGCATTGCTCAAAATCTCAATTTTTTTTCAAAACTTTGATCTCAAGATGGCTCCTTTAACATCATATATCACAAGTAGTCTTTGACAATGTGTTCTAACATTGTTGATTGTTCTCTTTGCTGCTTCATGAAAGAGTGAGGGTAGCTAATGAGCTCGGAGCGGGCAATAGCAATGGCGCCAAATTCGCGACGATTGTCGCCGTTATCACCTCGAGCATCATCGGAGTTATCTTCTCCGTATTGATCGTCGCTCTCCATAACAAATTTGCTTATATCTTCACCATTAGCGACGTGGTCATCCACGCCGTCGATAAGCTTTCTTTCCTGCTGGCTTTCACCATCCTTCTTAACAGCGTTCAACCGATTCTTTCAGGTTTATTTTCTCTTCTTTTTGCTCGTAGAATTTTTGAAATATATAAAATAATTGCATTATCATTATTTTTATTCTATTATTATAGTGCTAATATGAATTGAATTCATATATATATATATATTTATAGGTGTTGCAGTTGGTTCAGGGTGGCAATCACTTGTGGCATATATTAATATTGGATCATATTACTTAATTGGGGTTCCACTTGGTATTCTTATGGGATGGCTTCTACATCTTGGTGTTTTGGTAATTTAGTTTTTATTTATAATTTTTTTTTATTGTTATATTTTTAGTTAGAGAAATTATAAAATAAAAATTTATAATATTTGTGCTTATAAAATGGAGAATATTCTTTGATGATATGTTAGGGAATATGGGCTGGTATGATTGGAGGAACTGTCATTCAAACCCTAATATTGGCCATCATCACCATCAGATGTGATTGGGATAAGGAGGTGAGAATTTAATATTAAGATATATATATATATATATATATATATATATATATATATATATATTTTGCATTTCAAATCATACTTCTATAGTGGAATTTGATGATTTTATTTAGAAAAAAAAAACAATGTAGAAGCTATGTTGTCCCCATTTTATTTTAGAAAATTTTGCAAATATATCACACAATATTTATTTACTTTTTATATCTAACAATTAAAATTTTATATTTATATGTATAATACTTTACCATGCATAAAAGGATTTATTTCACTTAAAAAAATTAGTTATTAATAATGTAGAGGTTATGTTGTCCCATTTTATCTAAAAAATTAACATATCTAACACTTAAAAGTTTTATATTTATATATGAAATACTTTGCAATGAATGAATATATTTTATTTAACTTTAAAAAAAGTTAGTTATTAATGTGGTAATAAAGATTTAAATATTATACAAATATATAAGAAGGGTGTGGTATTTATGTAAATCTCTCTTTGACAAATTTATTCCTTACAAAAATGTTATTTTATTTCTACTGCACTTAATTATTATTATTATTTATTTATTTATTTATTTTATTTTGCAGGCGTTGATAGCTACCTTGCGCATGGAGAAATTATCTCACCGGGAGGAACAATAGAAGAATTATAATTTATGAGAGGTTTAATTTTATGGTATTTCTGTAATTTCTAGCAAAATTATAATTGTGTTGTCATAAATAGATAAGAAGAAAATCTTCTAGTTGTCCATTTATCATTATTTATAAGCAGTATGTGTTTTTTAAAATGTTTTATTATAATTTTAATATAAATATAATATTCTTTTCTTTCTTTTATATTTGAAGAATTAATAAACGAGTATAAACCATAAATGGTCATTATTTTATTAATAAATTTTTAAAATTTTTTTATAACATGAAAGCTATTTATTTTATTAATAAAAAATGTTTACAAATAAGAAAATTTATTTTTATTTATTTTTTGTACGAGAACAAAAGTTTTACATTTAAGATGCTAATATATAGAGTACAAAAACTAATTTTTAATTACATGCAATCAAACCTAATTGCATGTGATTAAATAGGCCCCATATATGCTAAAAGCAATTAATAATAAAATTTTATGATTAATTATCGAATTAATATCAATAATATATAATCCTTTGATATATATTTTTTTATCAGTACAAATCAACCATGTACAAAAAAAAAAAAAAAACTGAAAGTGTATGTGGAAATACACATTTGCCGTCGAGGGCACTTTTTGCACGATTTATAATAATTAAATTTATTTAGAGATGAATTAAAAATAAAACTTAATTAATTATTTATATATCAAATTCATCTCGAAATAAATTTAATATTGACAGAGTTCATTTCAATAAACGGAAGAACCAAAATTTTACGCTGTGCACCGACCCCGCTCTAACTACTGCATAACGTCGCCGTCATGAAAACCTTCCACTTCACGCCATCACACTAACACCGTCAACTTGCGTGGCCAAAGTTCAAAATTTCAAACCAAATTAAACGCCGACGAGGAAATCACGGCGTCGCCATCAGCCTTACCTCCGCCGCCGTAAGGCACCTTAAACGGAGCCACTACTCCGCCGCCTTTCGAGGAGCCGGAGGCGGATCCCTCAGTTGCCGGCGGTGGCTGTGGTGCTCTGGCTGAGAAGCTCCTCCCCAAAATCGGCCACCGGCTCGACCTCCCTATCCTTAGGCTTCGCCAAGCACGGCCAGCCCCTTCTCTATACCCTCGTCGCGAGCTCCCCTCTCCTCTCCGCGTAAAAACAGCGAAGCTCGCTGAGCGGCGCAGTTTCCCCGCCCCCAAGATTTCCCGCCTCACGTCCTCCGGCAATCTCAGTCTAAACCTGTCCCCGCCATCACCGCCGGAGGAGGCAACAACGGCTGCCCAGTCTCCCGTCGACCGCGAGCTCATCGGAATCCTCTTCACCGATCCCGACCTCGCCTCCCTCCTCTGACTCCCAATCCGCACCAAATCATCCAAATCCGGATGCTGATCTTCCGGGTTCACGACCTCCTCCCCCTCAACAGAAACTCCAACCGCATCAGCTGCCTCCGGCTGGGGATCCTCATCGTCGGCAGTGAGATTGTATCGGCAAACAGGGCAAGTGACGTGGGTCGTGAACCAGACGTCGACGCAATCGCGGTGGTACACATGGCTGCATCTAGGAAGAAGACGGAGAATATCGTCGTCCTCAAACTCGCAGAGGCATACCGCGCATTCAAGCGACTCTTTCCCCAATTTCTGCCCCTTCACCGACGAGTACACCATCGTCGGAAACTTCTCGAGTATAGATGAATCCAACCCTCTCTGCGTCCCTCGTCTCGACCGCCCACCACCGATTCCGCCGAGTATGGCCGGTGCGACGGCAGAGTTGTCGCCTCCGCACCGGCGGAGGTAGATGGAGAAGAAGCCCAGTAAAAAGAAGGCGCTGACGATGGCCACGACCAGGATGGCAAGAGCTGGACTCACGCTCGTGCTATATGGGTTGTCGCCGTCGGCTGCAACGGGTCTCATCGGCGGCTGCTGGGCTGCCGCCGGCGGGAAGGTGAGAAGGAGCAGTAGGGCGGCGAGGAAAGCCGCTGACTTGGCAGCTGTATCGCGTGGAGTAGAGATCCGACGGTGAACTGTAGCTGCCATCAGGAGCTTGTTTATCGGAATAAGAACGCAAGAGGAAAGCGCGGCGACGTATATATCGATACGGCGGCTGCTGGGTTGTTGCAGCGCCACGTGTCTCCGGAAAATCGCAGTGGAAGGTAGGTGGCGTTTTTTCAACTGAGCGATATATATATATGGAAAAAATTAATGGAATTGCCAAATAAATAATATTTTTCTATTCAAATTAATGCACATAAAAAATATTTTAAAAAATAATTAATGCATATATGATAATTAAAAAAATTGTTATGTTTAGCGCTTACAGATAAAAAAACTGATATAATTTATATAAAAATTATATTAATTTAATTTTATATTTAATATAATAAAAGTATTAGATAATAGAAGAAACTTTAGATATAAATTTAACAAAATTATTGATTATATAATTACTAGAGGTTCGTTAATATAATATAAGTAATTTTTTTTTATTATTACCAGAAGTTCATTTATATCAATATATTCTAATTTATTTATTTTTATAATTATTCATAATTCCCAACTCAGCGGTACATTTGAACTGATAAAAATGTGATTTTTATTATTTTATTTAAGGCTATAGCTCATATAAAATAAAAATATTTCATGAATATTAAAGTGATATATAGAATTGAATAGAATTGTTTTTTCAAGTTATAAATATTAAAATCAATTATATTTAATTTAAATTTTAGAGAAATTGTTAAATTTTATAATTTAATTTAAGTGAATAAAAAAGGAAAGATAGCAGCTTGCCGTGTAGAATAGTTTTCTTCCGTCAAGATTGATGTGGCTTCTGGAAGAATTGGCAAGACTAATACTGGCTTCTAGAAAGTCAGCGGCGCTAAATTATTATTTTATTTTATTTTTATTAATGATAATAGTAAATCTTCCGAAAAATGAATATATTTTTGAAAAATAAAAAAAGAAAAATTTACATACATTGCAATATAATTCTCAAGTATTTATATATATACCACTTAAATACTTATATTTATAAAAAATAACATTTTCTCAAACATAAAAAATATATTTTATATTTATGTAAATATTATAAAAGAAAATAATTTGACTAAGTGTGATTTTTCTTAGATAAGAGATCTTGTCACGGTTTACGTCACCTAATTTTCACAGGATTAAAAATAATGATATGTTGGTGCTTAAAAAAAAATTCAATAATTTATAAGAAAATATTTTGGTGGGTATTTTGTAAATAAAAATTAATTATGATAATTATAAGAAATTGTTAGATTTTCTTTAAATAAAGATTGGATTTAAAATTATATATACATTATATTAAAATATTACAGTACATTAATGAAGAAAAATGAATAAAAATGACAAAAAAAAAAAAAAAAAGAGAATTAGAATGAAAAGTTCTTGTTAGCTTTGGAAAATCGAGCAGAGTAAAATTTACGCCTACTCATTGATTCAAAACACACAGCGAATTAAAGAAATGAATAGACACCTAATTTTAACGTAAAACCTCGAAAAGAGGGAAAACCAGCTAGCCCAAGAAAAGATTCCACTATGTATCCTTTCAGAGTACAAATCTTCCGAACGGATTTCTGAATTCTATTTGAGGACAAGAATAACGACATCGCTTTATAATTGGTTGAGATCTGAATGCAGATAATTAACGAATATCAAGAATGCGCGATGTCTTGATCTTCTTTTATTTTCTTCCTCCTCACTTCACTTTTCCTCTTCTTCCTCGATCGGACTCTTCCTCTTCTTCCTTGTCTTCTTCCTGCTTTAGCTTCCTTCTTCACTTGCTTGACTCTTCTTCTTCTTCCTGTCGTTCTTGTTCTTCTTCACTTGCTTCTTTTCCTTCTTCACACTTGCTTCACTTCACTTAGCTTAGGCCCCTCATGTGAGGAATGAAGGCTATTTATAGATGGGAGGAGGGCATTCTTGTAAATTCATGTAAAGCCCGCACTACTCGACTCCACGTGATTCCTTCGATCATTTGATGCATTTTGAGCATTTGGATGCCCAAATGAAGTCAATTATGAGATCTTAGGCTCGTTAGATTCGCTCGTCGAGACGATTTGACTATAAACACACCATATTTGAGAGCTGTTTTGGGATTTAATTGATGTCACAAAGATTCCAATGATATTTTAAGTCTTGATCTCGACGGCTTTGACTCAAAATCATATCGCCGACATCAAGATTTGTGCTTTGACTAGTATATTTTGAGAGCTATATCAGCTCTATTTTATTTACATTATTAATCATCCAAAATATACGTAAAATGAAAATAACTAATTCTTCAACAAACGCGGCCCATGAATCATACATTTTGAGAGAATAAATCATCATAAAAATATAATATTATGATTATAGATGTGTAGCCGTATGAGATTTTGAGTTACGAATCTATTTGGATACTTACGGAAGTTTTCGCGTTCCGGACTGGGCGCCGTTACGCTGGGCGTGCCCCGTCGGGCCCGCTGGTCGTTGCCATACCGTAATGGCTGACGGGTCGCTGCTGTCAGCGTTCCGCTGGTCGACTGCGGTCGCTGGTGCTCGGTCGCGCTGACGGTCTGCTGACGGTCCGTCGCGCATTGCTCGTCGCGACCGGGTCGCTGATTCCGGGTCGCTGACGTGTCGCGCGACGGTCCGGGTCGCACGACACACCTGTCGAATCGCGGAGGTCTGAGGGAGTAGCAAGGTCTGGCAGGTCTGCCAGGCTATGCGCTGGCCAAAATCGCAGCTACATCATGCCATGCCACCTGACCCTCCAGTTTGTTTTTGAGGATTTTAGCTTTTGGAGAGGCCGTTTGTCTTTTGGCCAAGTTTTTCCATTTTGCCATTTTTAAAGCCGTTTTTTAGAAGTTTTACCCTTTTGCCTGGAGGGTTATAAATACCCCAGGGTAGAGGAGAGGCACACCTTTCCCCTTCCCTTTCTTCGAGTGAGGGTCCTGAGGCGATCAAGAGAGGCATCAAGAGGCGATCAGCCCACCTGCACGGTTCCGACCGGCCTCGTCCGATCGTCCCGTCGGATCGTCGGGTTAGGCGATCAAGGCGCGACCGTGGTTCCGGTTCCGCCGCTCGTTTATCGCCCGTCGGATCGCCCGGGTTAGAGGCGATCAAGGCCCACGCACGCCGTTGTTCCGGCCTCGTCCGCTATCGTCCCGCCGATCGGCGATCATCGGCACACGATGCCGTGGACCGTTCCTACCGTCGGTATCGTCCCGTCGGATCGTCCCGGTTAGAAGGCGATCAAGGCCCACTGACGTGGTTCCGTTCCGGCCCGGCGACCGGGTCCCGTCGGTCGGTTAGAGGCGATCAAGGCCCACTGCATATCGTGGTTCCGGTTCGCCGTCGCATCGCCCCGCCGGATCGTGCTGTCATCAAGGCCCACGCGACGCCGTGGGTTCCGCTTCCTGCCTCGTCCGGCGATCGCCCCGCCGGATCGCCCGGTTGAGGATCAAGGCCCACGCAGATGCCGTGGGTTCCGCTTTCCTACCGTCCGGCATCGTCCCGCCGATCGCCTGGGTTAGAAGGCGAGCGCCCATGACGTCAGTTCCGGTTCCGCCGTCCGGCGACGGCCCCGTGGATCGCCCGTTGAGGCGATCAAGGCCCACACGCCGTGGATTCCGTTTCCGGTCGCCCCGGCGCATCGCCCCGCCGGATCGTTTGGTGAGGCGATCAAGGCCACCGTGCAGCCGCGTTCGTTCCGCCACCGGCATCGGTCCCGGATCGTCGTTGGGGAGGCCCGCCTACGTCAGATTCCGACCGCCTCGCCCGTTTATTGTCCTCTGACCGTCGGTTGAGGCGATCGCCCACTGCACATACCGTGGTTCCGGTGTGCCTCGTCCGATTATTGGCCTCTCGACCGTCTGCGGACGATGGCGATGTGGTAAGATCCGGCGATGGTCGGCTAGCGGCGACCGGCGACGGATTGGCGCCGACGGGTGGTCGGCAATGGCAACAGCGACAGAGTCGACGGTGCCTGACGCCAATCGGCGGGTGCAAAGATGGTGGTGACCTGCGAAATCCGGATGGTCGGCCAGCGGATGGCGATGGTAAATGAGAAGTGAGCGACAGAGTCAGCTGGATACCAGAAGGGTTGGTCGACTGGTCAGCGATGTCGAGCGACGATGCGATTGGTGAATCATGACCGACGAAGATGGTGGCAGATACGATGGTCGGCAGTGACCGCGATCGATGGCGGTGACCTATACCGCTGGCGCCGACGGGGTGGTCGTAACAGCGACTGAATGACGCGGCGAATCGGGCGCCGCAGAAGGATGACGACGATGGTGGTGACCAGTGAAGGTTGCCGGTGATGGTTCAACGATAATGATGTCAACTTGCATGTTGAGATATAATTGAATCCGCCGAGGATTTTGACCATCCGGAGGTTGTTGTCGTACCCTGACATTAACCCGTAGAGTGGGTACAAAGTTTTGACCTTTCCTAGGTTAATGGTCGGAATATTATTCGTCGACGCTAACCTGTATGGAAGAGGTCGCGGGAAGTCCGCCAAGGACGTTTTGACCTATCCTGGGTTGTTAGTCAGAGTTTTTACTCGATGACGTTAACCCGTATGGAAGAGGTCGTGGGAAGTCCACCGGACGTTTGACCTCCCCGTTAGTCGAAGTTTTGCTGACGCTAACCCGTATGGAAGAGGTCGCTAAAGTCCACCAAGGACGATTTGACCTATCTTGTTAGTCGAGTTTTACCGACGCGTTAACCCGTGGAAGAGGTCGCGGGAAGTCCACCAAGGACGCTTTGACTATCATGGTTGTTAGTCGAAGTTTTGCTCGATGACGCAACCCGCATGGAAGAGGTCGCGGAAGTCCACCAAGGACGCTTTGACCATCTAGAGTCGAAGTCGACATTAAGTATGGAAGAGATCGCAGAAGTCCACCAAGGACGCTAATTTTCCTCGGTTGTCGAGCTTTTGCTCACGACATTAAAACCCGATGGAAGAGATAGAAATCCACAGGGACGCTTTGATCTTTCCGGTTTTGTCGAAGTTTTTGCTTATGACGCTAACCCATATGGAAGAGGTCGGAGAAGTCCACCAAAGACATTTTGACCCTCTTCAATCGCACCAGTAATTACTATGGATGGAAATACCGCACCTCGGTGATGGTCGGCGCGCCGACCGGTGGTCGGCGACCGATATGGCGAAAATCGAATCGGGATACAGTGCAACTAAATTGGCTTAACGGGCGTCAGAAGCGTGGGATGACCGATGATGGTGACCGCGAAGGCCCGGAGATGATCGATGGCGCAGCGGACCAATCATAGCTACGGATCGGCTATAGTGGTTGGCGTCGACGGGTTCCTCAGCAAGAATCGGCGACGCGATATCCACGCGATGAAAATGGTGATGACCGAAGCGGGCGATGGTCGGTAAGGACCTACGACGATGAGATGACGTTGTTTGTCGAGTGTTATGACATTAACGCGCATCGCCGTTTTGTCGGTTGCTCGATGACATTACGTATGGAGATCGCAGAGTCCACCTGACTATCGGTTCCGTTTACCGACGACGTTAACGATGGAAGAATATTTGAACTAGCCGAGTTGACCATTGATCTTTGCCTTTTCGTTGGTGTTGCGATCTTTTGATCTTTTACCGGCGAACTGGAACTGTTTGATGAATCTTCATTCGCCGCTGCGCTTTAAAAGCTTGAAATGATCCAATGGTGGTTTTGATGTTGGAAAACTTCTATCTGCGGCATAAAAAAGAGAAATTTATGAAATTTGTTAGTGGACACACAATACGTGTAATTAAAGATAAACGTGACACCTATTTAACGCTTAAAACCAAAGAGGGGAAAAACCAAAACCAAAAGATTCCACTATGTATCCTTGAGTACAAAATCTTCCAGAACGATCTATATTTGAGAAAGGGACACTGCAACAACCATCGTTTATAATAGTTCCGATGTTGGAGATCCGGGTAGCTCGGTGAAAATGTCGTATAATTAACGATGGAAGATCTTTTCGGGATCTTCAAGCTTTAGAGCTTTCTCTTCCTCCTCACTTCACTTTTCCTCTTCCCTCGACGACTCTTCCTCTTCTTCCCTTCTTCCTTGCTTTAGCTCTTCTTCTTCACTTGCTTGGACTCTTCTTCTTCTTCCGCTTCTTGTTCTTCTTCCTTGCTTGCCTTCTTCTTCACTTGCTTCATTTCACTGCATTTTATTTTTAAATCTCTCAATTTTAGGAGGGAGAGGATGTAATTGACCAGATGATTCCTTCATTTGATGATATTTACATTGGATTATGAGAACTCGTTAGAGACGCGATTTGACTATAAACACCATGAGAGCTGTTTGGGATTTAATTGATGTCACAAAGATTCTAATGATATTTTAAGTGCTTGATCATTTTGACTCAAAATCATATCGCTTTCGACATCAAGATTTGTGCTTTGACTAGTCATATTTTGAGAGCCATATCAGTTGCCCCCCTATTTTTGGTATGGTAAGATTATGTTTGTGGCAATTTTTTGTGTGCGGAGTGATGTGAATCATATCGTAAATGTCATTTGAGAAATTACGTTTTGATTACATTTTCAAAAAGTTGTGATGAGAAAATCATACTTTTTAACCTAATTTTATAGAGTATGGAGACTGTCAAAAAGCTTGATATGGCTCTCAAAATATGACTAGTCAAAGCACAAATCTTGATGTCGAAAGCGATATGATTTTGAGTCAAAACCGATCGAGATCAAGCACTTAAAATATCATCGAATCTTTGGGACATCAATTAAATCCCAAAACAACTCCCAAATATAGAGTGTTTATAGTCAAATCGATGCTCGACGGATCTAACGAGCCTAAGATCTCATAATTCGACTTCATTTGGGCATCCAAATGCTCAAAATACATCAAATAATCAAGGAATCATCCAACAGATCGAGGAGTGGTAAGCGCTTTACATGAATTTACAAGAGTGCCCTCCCATCTAAATAGGCCTTCATTCCTCACACCAAAGGGGAGGCCAAGTGAAGACCAAGTGAAGCCAAGTGAAGAGGAGTCAAACAAGTGAAGAAGAGGAGCAACGCCGACGGCCGCCAACCACCACGCCACCGGCCATGATCGCCACACCCCAAGCAAGGAAGAAGAGGAAGAGCCCAAGGAAAGAAGAGGAAGAGTCCAAGCAAGGAAGAAAAGGAAGAGTCCGACGAGGAAGAAGAGGAAAAGCCCAAGTGAGGAAGAGAGAGCTCAAGCTTGAAGATCCTCCAAGATTGCACCAAGCAAGATTGACTCCGCCGGCGGCCATCAACCATCGCCACCGCCACTGCCGTCACTAATCAGATTCAGATCGCCGGTTACCAAGATCTCCACCATCGAATAATTACAACCCGATCATTGTTACGTTATTCTCTCTCATATGCATCAGAATCCTGTTATCGAAGATTTTGTACTCAAACATACATAGGAAGTTTTTTGGCTAGCGTGGTTTTCCCTCTTTTCAGATTTTTCACGTTAAAATTCTGAGTGTCTGTTTGTTCTTTTAATTCCCTGTGGACTTCACTAAGGCGTAAACTTTCACTCTACATAAAGACGCACGCTTAGCCTGGAAGTTGATTCATTATTTCATCTTGTATGGCAATCAAGTTTTCCAACAAGATCAAAACCACCATCGAGGGAGATCTAAGCTTTTAAAGAACGGAAGAATGAAGATTCATCAAACTTTGTTCCTTGATTCTCAGCAAATTTAATCTCAAAAGATAAGCAAGTCACACAATGAAAAGGCAAAGATCAATAGTCAACTCGCTACAAGCTCATACAACTATTCGATTCTTCCATACGTTAACGCCATCGTAAACACTCGACTAACAACCGTGATAAAACGCCTTGGTGGACTTACGATCTTCTTCCATACGCAGCATCGAGCAAAAGCTCGACAAACAACCCGTGAAAGGTCAAAACGCCCTTGGACTTCGATCTTTCCATACGCAGCACGTCATCGAGCAAAAGCTCATAAAACAACCTGAAAGGTCAAAATTTTGTACCACTCGTTAACTGTCATCGATAACACTCGACAAACAACCTTGATGGGTCAAAATCTCATCATCGCCGGACCACCGCCGACTACCATCGGGCCTCTGACTTATCCGGCATCTTCCGGTTATCACCATTTATGCCATCTCGCCGACTATCACGCTGCCGCCATCGCCGACCACTGCCGCTATCTGCCGCCACCACCTCTGGCCGCTAACCTTAGGCGGTCACCGCTGGCCGACTACTATCGCCGGTCGCCGACATATCAATTCCGTACTACCATCATCGTTCTCATCGCCAACTACCGACGTCGCCACCGCCGAACTAACGGATTCAATTTGACCTCTTCCATACGAACGCCATCGGTAAAAACTCGACTAACAACCTGTGATAGGTCAAACGTTGGTGGATCTCCTCTTCCAGACGTTAACGCCATTGAGTAAAACTCGACTAACAACCTGTGAAAGGTCAGGTCTCTCTTCCATACGTTAATGTCATCGAGCAAAACTCGACAAACAACTAAAAGGTCAAAGGTCCTGATGGACTTCACGGCCTCTTCCATAGCCGAAATAATATTGACCAATAACTGAAAGGTCAAACTTTGTACCCACTCTAATGCCATGGGTATCACCACAAACAACCTCGATATCAAAACTTGTACCTCACCAGTTAACGTCCTGCAACACCCCGACAAACAACCTCGATAGGTCAAAATCCTCATTCAATTGATTCTTCCATGGTGTTAACGCCATCGGTAACACTCGACAAATAACATCGGACGGGTCAAAATCTCGATTCACTACCTCTTCTATACGCCGCCAGAAGTCACACACAAACAACCCGGATGGTCAAAGATCCGGCCGCCAACCAACCATCGTCGCCGCCGCCGACTACTCGGCCGCCAACCATCGCCGGTGGTCATCGCCTCCGACGATCCGACGGACGAAATGGACGAGTCGAACCGGAATCCACGACGCGGCCTTGATCGCCTAACCCGACGATCCGAGACGAACCGGACGAGCGAAACCGGAACCACGACATACCGCGAGCCTGACGCCTCAACCGACGATCCGGAGAACCGACGAGGTCGGAAACCGAACCACGACGCGTTTGCCGCCCTAACCTGACGCCCGACGGGCCGAATGACGAGGTAAACCGAACCACGACGTATCGGCCTGACGCTTCCCTCGATCACCTTGACGCTCTCGATTCCAAAGGACCTCACTCAAGGAGAGGAGAAAGGTGTGCCTCCTCTCATCTTAGTATTTATAACACAAGAAAACGGTAAAACCTCAAAAATGGCTCAAAACGCTCAAAACCGCTGTTCTGGCCGCTCAGTACGCCACGGGCGGCAGATGACGATGGCATGTATGACGCCGCTACGCGCACGCTGCTCACGCCCGCCCGGGTCGGTCCGGAGATGTCCCTCAAGACCAGATCAGGAATTGAACGCCGCGTTGACCCGACTGGTCCCGACTCACGCGACTAACCGACGCTGGAAACCGACTAACCGAACCAACTCGACCCGAACTAACCCGATCGATGACTCGGAATGTCATGACGCTGACCGTTCGCAATCAGCAATGCCGACGGCAAGCCCGCTCCATTATCACAGGCGACTCTAAGGTCTCCTAAACGCTCAAAAACTTCGAGTATCCAAATAAATAACTCAAAATCTCATGCCAACGCTACACATCTTCTTCCATAATCATAATTTGTATTTTATGATAATTTATTCTCTCAAAATGCATGATTCATGCCACGCTTAGTTTTGAAGAACTGTTATTTTCATATTTGGCATGTATTTTGATGATTAAGTCATCCAAAAATAGAGAACTGATATGCTCTCAAAATATGACTAGTCAAAGCACAAATCTTGATGTTTATATGATTTTGAGTCAAAACCGATCGAGATCAAGCACTTAAAATATCATGAATCTTTGGGACATCAATTAAATCCCAAACAACTCCCAAATATGGAGTGTTTATAGTCAAATCGAAGGCTCGACGGATCTAACGAGCCTAAGATCTCATAATTCGACTTCATTTGGGCATCCAAATGCTCAAAATGCATCAAATGATCGAAGGAATCATCCTAACCATCGGGAGGGTAATGCGCTTTAGAATTTACAAGAGTGCCCCTCCTCCCATCTATAAATAGCCTTCATTCCTCACACCAAAGGGGAGAGGCCAAGTGAACAAGTGAAGAGGAGTCAAACAAGGAGCCACCGCCGACGGTCAACCTCACCACCACCACCGCCAATGCCAAGCCCCAAGCAAGGAAGAAGAGGAAGAGCCAAGGAAGAAGAGGAAGAGTCCAAGCAAGGAAGAAAAGGAAGAGTCCGAAAGGAAGAAGAGAAAAGCCAGTGAGGAGGAAGAGAGAGCTCAAGCTCAAGATCCTCCAAGCAAGATCGCACCCAAGAAAGATTGCACTCCTCGTGCCATCAACCATCGCCATCGCCACTATCGAATTGTAGATTCGCCGGAAGTTACCCCGATCACCATCAAGAATACTAACCCGATCATTGTTACGCTTATTCCTCTCTCATATGCATCTGTAATCGCATCGAAGATTTTGTACTCAAAGATACATAGTGGAAGCTTTTATCGAGCTGCAGTTTTCTTTCGAGGTTTTCCACGTTAAAATTGAGTGTTCTTATTCGCTTTAATTTTCTGGCTTGGACTTCACATAAAAGCGAATTTTCAACCTGATCGTTTTCTAGCACGCAAATAAGTGAATTTAAATTTTTCAAAAAATAAAAAAGTATAATACTCATCTAACTTTTATAAACAACTTCTATGAATAAAAAATATTTTTGGACAACTTTAGTCCCAAACAGATCCTACATCTTAAAGTTGTCATCTTGACTGAAATTTAGATTGGTCTATTAATGCAATGAATTGCTCTTAACTTTGAACAATCGACTATAATCCTGACTGAGTGTGAGTTCACTAGAATTTGGCAAACTCATATCAAACTCAATAAGTTCTTGATGGCTCATATTAGTACATATCAAGCTAACTAATTTTATGATCGTGACATTAAACTTTTAGATATTTAGATATTCAATTAAGATATTTAGATGCACAACACATATTAAAGTTGTTGGAAACATAAAGATTTTATATAAATACAATCTTTTGGAGTATCTTATAAATTAATTTATATATCTTTTATTTAATTGGGATATAATAAATGTGCTTATCAACCTTTAATTATTCACGAGTCATTTATTAAAAAGTTCTTTTTCACCAAATAAATTAAAATTCATATGATTATGACATGAAGAAAGCTAAAATAAAGTTTTAAAAGGCTAATTTATTTTATAAATTTATTTTGTTAGTGTCAAATAATTATTCTGTTCTTCAAATTGAAAAAACAAAATAGAACAGTAAGATTTAATCTAATTTAAATCTTGATAATAAAAATTCAACCACCAAATTATACTTGTATTTATGATAAATAAATGTGTTAGATGTAATATATAATAATAATAATAATAATAATAATAATAATAATAATAATAGTAATAAATAATAGTAATAAATAATAGTAATAATAATACTAATAAATATTAATAAATAATAGCAATAAATAATAGTAATAAATAATAGTAATAAATAATAATAATAAATAATAGTAATAAATAATAGTAGTAATAATAATAATAATAATAATAACAATAATAATAATAATAATAATAATAATAATAATAATAATAATAATTATATAATATAAATTTTTATTTCGAAAACCAAAACGATCTAACAAATGATTGTCAGTTTTCATTTTATATATCGAAAAAAATTTATTGTTACCATTTATTAACTAAACAGCGAACACGAGCTACATAACATTAGAATTCTCAACAACAAGCTTTTTTACGCCCAATGATGATCTAGAACATAAAATTACATGAACATATTAATTATGACGATAAATAAATTTTTGATAGATCAGTTCTAACGATTCAATTAAATAATTTCTAGAGAATATATTGTCGAATTTTGAATTAGTGATCTCACACCATCTAAATAATAACTGATGTACAAATAATACTTAAATCACTCGATCAATAGTTCATAAGGCCAAGTAAATGAGTTTATGGCTAAATCGTGTTAAAAAATGAAGTCGATGATAAGAAAATAAAGTATGATAAAAATACATCAAGTTGCTTACATGATTAATGATTGTGTTGTTTTTAATGTAACATTTCATATGCGTAAAAAACTGAGAGTAAAAGTTTTTTTTCCAGAAAATCCACACATACACAAATAAAAGTGAACAATAAAACCCGAATTTACGTAGAAAATCTCAAAAGAGGGAAAATCATGGGGCCTACCAGAAAAGCTTCCACTATGTATCTATTTGAGTACAAGATCTTCCGACAACGGATTACGACCAGAGATGAAAGGGACAACAGCGGCAATGACGACGCTGACGACGATGTGACGATTACGACGTCGATAGCCGCTGATGATGACGACAACAATGGCCGACGACGGCGATGCCGTACGGCCGGGCGGCGTGGTTAACGACCGCCGAGTGCGATCGACAGGCTTGAGGATCTTTGTTCTCTTCTCTCTTGCTGCCCCTCATATATAAGGGCTATTTATGAGGAGTGAGCAGAAATACATGCAAAACCAACCACTCCTCTCCATCTGACGCCATGATGATTCCTGATCATATGATGTATTTTGTATTTAAATGCTCAAATGAAGAATTGTAAGATATTTGGCTTGTTGAACCTCCCGAGACGCCGATTTATTGACTATAAACACTCTATATGAGAGCTTTTTAGGAATTTAACCGATCTCAAAGTTTCCAAATGATATTTTAAGTGATTTCGACTAGTTTTAATTTCTGATTGCATCAAGATTCGCGGTTCACGAGGAATTTTGTCATATCGCTGCCTCTATTTTTGATGATATTATCTCAATCATCAAAAATATAAAATACTTCAAAATAGAAATTCTTCAACGAAATTTGGGTCCATTAACCACACATTTTGAGAGAACATATCTTCATATAGCAAAGATTATGACTACTAAGCAAATGCCCACAAATATGTATGTATGTGAGAAATTTGAGGTTACTAATCATCCATCTAACGGGCTGCGGTGTGCTGCCAATGTGCTGGCGCGGCGCAAGGCGTGATGAGCTGCCATGCGCTGGCCCGGCGCTGGCCGCTGGCGGGCCGGCGGGTCGATAACTGAGTAGCGATGGTCGGGTCGGTCACGGTAATGGGGCGTAGAATGGCGCTACGGGCGGGCGAATCGCTGCGCACGGGCGGCGAAGGCCACAGCTCGGCGGGTCGAAGGCACGGCATGGCCTAAACAACATGACGATTTCATTATTTTGGGCGTTGATGATTTTACTTTTAGGGTCTATAAAACCCCCAGGGCAAGTGGAGAAGACACTTCTTCAATGCTCTGCTTTCTTCTTCTTGCGAGGTTCGTTTCGATCACGCCTCACAGATACTTGTTTCCTCGAAGAGGCTAACCTACCCGGGACCGTCTGAGTTTGAGAGGCGATCGCGCCCGCATTTTACGCTGTTGTTCCGCTTTTCCTCGAAAGAGGCATCAACCTACCGCTGGACCGTCTTGGAGCGATCGCGCCCGGACATCGTTGTTCGTTTTCCCTCGAAGAGCGCCAACCGCCTCGCTGACCATCCTTTGAGGCGATCAAGGCCCACGCATTCATGTCGCGTTGTTCCAATTTTCCCTCAAAAGAGGCATCAATCGGCCTCATCGGACCGTTCGGGTTTAGAGGCGATCGAGGCCCGTGGTTCCAACCTTTTATGTTAGGAAATTGGATTTCTCACAACTTTAATGGATGATTCAGCAGTTGATAACCGCCAAGATGGCGAGCGTTAGCTGAACTATCGCTCAAACGACGTAAAGTTTGGTGTAATTTATGAGCATCTGAGGGAAATATCTTCTCTCTTTTTTTTTTTTATCTTTTCTCATATGTATGTGTATCCTTTTGATCGAGTAAAAAATTTTATCGCAAGCTATCCGTGAGCGAGAGAGTCAAAAGGAGGCGCCAAGCATTGGGGTGTGAGTGAGTTGCTTTACAAAATTCTCGATTTTATCATTTCTCCCTTTATTTATTATGTATTATTGTGGTGATGGCCGAAGAAAACCCATAGGTGATCGCCACAGACGATATACCATCCACCGTCACATCGATAGTTTAATGGTGTTCCAGAAGTTTCTCTTCCCTAATGAGTTGGTGGCATTGTTGCCAAAAAAAGTCCGATCGAGTCGCTCACCTCCGTGGGTACTTTATTGTTTCGAGATGATTCTTCGCGGGACCGGATTCCCTTTCTTCTCGGAGTTGATTGAGATATTCAAAATATGTGGTGTAGCTTTGTCACATTTTATTTTGAGCTTTAATGGTCATCGTCGGTTTGGCTTTCTACTCGTGAGAGCGTGTTACTTTGAACATCAAATACTTGTGTCGAATGTGCAGATTTACATGTGATACCTAGGGATGTGTTTCTTATCGGACTATAAAGAATTGGATAGAATTTTCAGCATGAGATCAATCTAGAAATTGGTTTAATGGATTTTTTTTTGTGAAAAATGAGTGGGGCCTTCCTGAGAGATGGGGAAGATTGAATGACCTTCCAGATCCATTGCTGATGTGAGAATGAGATCCGCAACAACTCTTAATATCGATGTAGAAGCTAACATGAGTTACGCCACATTGGCAAATATATAGTTGAAGATAGAATGTTCAAGGTTGGCCTTTCTATCCAAAGGAGATCTCATTCTTTTCCATTAAAGAGGTCAAGTAAAGGTGATGAAAGGTCTCCTCATATTCATAGGGTTCTTTCAAGAAGCCCGGCCACAAATCGTGGTGGTGGCAATGTTTCTTCCCTAAAGAAAAAGAAGACATGTACAAGTGACTACGCCGTGATATCTCGGAAGAAGATGTTCTCCCCAATTGACCTTTGAGAGTTTAGCTTCAACTCATGATGGGGAGTTCGCTTTCCGCATTCAAGAAGAGGTGTTAAATCACATATGTATCATCAACGAGCGATGAATTGGTACGCTGTCTTCCATTCTTTTCTTTTCTTCTTCTTTTCTTTTGTGTAATATTTGTGATGATCTTTTTTTATAGGTAACTCAAACATTAGGGCGATGGCTCATTTGGGTCGCTTTAGATGAAATCAATTTGTGAAGATAAAATATCTACGCAAGTATGAGCAAAGATGAGTATTAAAGCCAAAGAAGTGGCGACTTTGGAGGATCAAAGTGTGAATCGAAGCTAGAACATGTCGACTTTCTTTCTCTCCTGTTGAGGTGGAGCGCACTCATGATGATTGAGGTGAGGACGAGACTCATCGAAAGAGAAAAGACTTAAGGCACTTGAGAGAAGAGAGCTCTCGAACTAGAGAAGAAAGTATTACATGATTATCTTTCTAAGAAGGAGCATATAATGTCAGAAGCAGAAGCAAATGAAATCTCCTTGAAGGCAGTGGAAGACTTTAAGAACTCGCTTATCTCATACTCAAGACCATGTTCGTGAAGCTCGTAATCATATACTTGATGTTGAAGTGAAGGACTTGGAGCACCAATGTTTAGAGAGGGCTTCATCCGAGGGTTCCTAAAGGAATCGCAAGTACATCGCAAGAAAGCTAGTATTGAGGATCGCCTCCCCAAGTATCCAAGACTCTTCGTCCATTCGTGAGATGAAGGAGTTGAGTCCAAGGGAGTATCTCCTAGTGGTGAGGAGGACATGATATCACCAATCGATATGATGTAGCATCACTTGAGGATGCATTATATGTATTGTTATTGTGTATCGTAATCTTGATTCTTTCTTATATCATCATGTTAATGCTATCAATTTTTTTTTAGATGATACGCTCTTATTTTATTTTTTACCTATCCGGGTAATTGGAATATTATTCGACGACGCTAACCTGTATTGAGGTTGAATTGAATCCACTGAGGATTTTTGACCTATCCGAGGTTGTTTGTCAGAGTCTCCGCTCGATGACGTTAACTCATGGAAGAGGTCGGAGTCCACCAAGGACCTTTTTATCCTAGGTTGTTTGTCGAGTCGCCGACGTTAACCCATGTGGAAGAGGTAGTGAGAAGTCCACCAAGGATCTTTTGACCTATCCTAGGTTGTTTGTCGAAGTCTTCGCCGACATTAACCCGTGGAAGAGGTCGTGGAAAGTCCCCTTGGGATTGATCATGCTCGAGAGATATAACGTGAGTTGTATATTTCTCAAGTGGGAGGATTAAATGAAGAAGAAACAAGTTTGTAAGAAAAAAGCTATAAATTCATTACTCGATAAGTTCGATACAATCATAAGACAATTTTAACACAGATATGAGTTTTAAGAGAAAATGACAACAATAACAACAACAACAATAACAAGTCTTTATCCCACTAAGTGGGGTTGGCTACATGAAGAGGAAATGATAAACGAGATAAAATAAAAGCTGTGATAATTATGCAGTAGAAATTACTGATAATATTTTCGGAGATTCTCAATGTTCCAAGTTCGAGGTAAAGTTTTTCCTCTCAATCCTTGAGCTTGAAAGTTCCCGCTTCACCATAGCTATAACCACATATGGGCCATCCCAAAGAGGTGAGAGTTTATTGCGTTGAGGGCCTTTGCCTCAGCTTCAGAGAGACTTCACAGGACCAAGTCACCGACAGATATGGGATGAGGTTTTACTCTTCATTGAAGTGACGAGCTACCCTTTGGTGATGTAGAAGCAAGTAGGGCCATGTCACGAGTTTCGGGGAGTAGTCCAGGTGCTGTTGGAGTTTTTCTTCATTACCATCATGATCAATAATTGAACTCTTGGACTTGGAACCCGACATATCTACCGGTATAATAGCTTTTGTAAAAACACAAGTTATACTGTCTCACCACGTGCGCGATATAGTGTGGTAAGCCCAAAAGAACATTAGAAAGCTCATCAACCCATTGCCTCTCTCATATATGTTTTCCTTTGAGTATAGTCCTATTGGTAGCTTTCCGCCTGCTTAGTTTGAGGATGTGCTACAGCCGTATGCAGCAGCTGAATGTGAAGATCTTTGCAAAAGGACGTAAAAACTTTTCCAAGAATTGTGTTCTATTATTGTGATGATCTTTGCAGGAAGACAATCGACATACTATATTTTTCCAAACAAATTGTTTAGCATCATAATTTTAGCGAGTGGTTCGCTTCCACCCATTTAGTGAAGTAGTCGGCTAAAATGATGAACTTTCGCTGTCTCGATGCTATCGAAAAGGTCCCATGATATCAATCCCCATGAGCAAAAAAGGCCATGGCTTTGAATGGATGAGAGCTCAGATGCGATGTGAGGGAGGTTATAGTGCAACCGACAACTTGTATATTTTTTGTGAACTCCAAGCGTCTTATTTCATCAGGCCAATAGAACCCTTGCCTTATAATTTTAAGGGCTAGCCCTTCCTTGGTGTTCTCCACATATCCTCGAGGACCTCTTAATGTAATCGGCCTCAAGGTGAGAGACAGAAAGCATTTGTATAGTTCACCCTAAAAGCTTGTCCCAAGAGTTCCTTCTTGTAGAAAAGACAGATGGGGTCCATCCATAATGTTCCTTTATCTCATCAATTGCTTGAATTACCCATGACCCTTGGATACTCAAAATGTATTTCTTCAACATGCCTTCTTAAACATCCCTAAGAGTGATGAAGCAAGTTTAAGAGTCACCGAGTATTCTTCTCTCAAAGATGTGAATGATTTGATGTGTCTTGAAATGGGCAAGAAGAGACTTCACCAAGTGACAGGCCACTGGGATTATGAGCATTAAAGTTTCCCAACTTGGGAGGCAACAAGTTGAGAGTCCAGTGTATCACTAAGTCTTGAGCTTCATAGTCAATGGCGAAGTCTCAACCCCGCTATGAGAGCCTCATATTCAAGCCATATTATTGCAGAAAATTTTAGGAAGTCCATACTCTAAGGTATTGGGGAAATAAGTAAGATTTCAAAGACGATTTCTCAAGCTCCATCAACATAGAGGGTCCATTGGAGACGAAAGGCATGTAGATAGCTCCTCCTGAGTTGGGTATTCAATTATAAAGTCTCATGAAGTACTTGAGACTTTATAGGGGTAGAAAATTTATATCAAACTCTCCCAATTCTATCACCACTGATTAACCTCCCGTGATGCTTCGGTTTATGTAGGATGGCCCTTAATGGTAAATGAGTGTAAACGCCGATAAGTATTAATTTTGCCGAGAAAACTAAAGGAGCCATCTCACAAGTGGATAACGACTTTCTATATCGAGAGAATTTCATTAATAAATTGTCGTTGTATCCCACTTTCTTCTCGACTAAAACTGAGCTTATCGCATGGGAAGAGATCACAGATATAAGTATAACATCTCTCCTTGAATAGGCTTGATAGTAGGGTGGAGATGCTAAATACTCTTAGCTCAAAAGCATCGACATTCATCACCCATCAAAATTATTATTTTTTAGCTCCCTTTAATATTTTAAAGAATGGCAAGTATCTATCCCTAACGGCTAGAAGCTGATAACGCAAAGAATTGCCCATTCAAACGTTGAACTTCCTTAATATTCTTCTGAGGAGTCATATTTTTGAGAGCTTTGATTTTCTGGTTGGCCTCTATCCCAGGGTTACCATAAATCCAAGAAATTTTCCGACATAACCCAAAAGCACATTTGGTCGTTAAGTCTCATGTTATAACGTCAAGAAGGTTAAAGCATATTTCTAAGTCAAAAATATGTTGTGATTCTTCCAAGCTTTTCACTAACATGTCATCCACATATACCTCCATATGCCTAAGAGTCTTTAAAGACCTTATTCATAAGGCGCTGATAAAGACCAAAGATTTTTTAATCCAAATGGCATAACTTGGTAACAAGATAAACCTTTATATATTGAAATGTAGCTTCTTCATCCGTTCATTTTTTATTGTAAACCGCAGTAAGCATCCAAAATCGAGCATTTGATGTCCGCAAGCATCAACCAACCGATCAATTCGAGGAAGAGGAAAACTATCTTTCTGCAAGCCTCATTAAGGTCGGTAATCAATACACATTCTCCATGTTCCATTTTTTAACCATGACAACATTCGCTAGCCATGGGTAATGTACCTCTCAGATGAATTCTATAAAGCTTGTTAACTTCTGCTCAATAGCTGGAGGCGATCGTGCAAAACTTCGCTTCTTCCGGATGATCGGTTTGAATGTGGATCAATCTTGAGGGAGTGTACATCGCCAACTCCAGTCCGGACTCCAAGCAAGATGTCTTGATTTGCAAGAAGTCTATGTATTTTTCCCTTTGTTCCTGAGAAGATCCAACTTGCACTCGTAATGGTTGGTCATCCGATAATGCAACAAAGAGCAAGTCTTCTGAAGCTTTCGGGGTACTTTTTCATCTCAAAATTAAAATCTTCGTCAAGGTCATAAAAGGCATTTGTCTCGAGATAACGATTGCTTATCTATGATTTCACCTAACTCCAACTGGGTTGGAAATTTCATCTTAAGATGAGATACTGAAGTGACGCAAAAATTGATTGAAGGGGCCTTCCAAAGATAGCGTTATATGTTGAATCTGACTTGACCACCATGAATTGGATTAAATGAGCCACTTGTCGAGGAAATTCACCAAGGATAAGAAGTGATTGTCCCCTCTACTGTGGTGATTATCAAACCCGCATAATGGTCCGCAAGGTTGGAGCTTTTCCCAACCAGCCCATGTTAAGAAATGTGGAGTAAAATAAGACATCAACAGAACTCCATTGTCAATCAAAATTCTCTTAACATTATAGCATAATCCTCACCGATGACAAGTGGATCTTGATGAGGAACATGTACTTTCTAATGAAATTAAAAAGTGATGGAATGATCAAGAGACTTCTTTAACTCGCTCTTCGAGATGGTAATGAGAACTGATTAGATAGTATTGGTCCTCCCACAATTTTGATTTCTCCAACCGTTGATGATTATTTTGTTGTCTGATGATTGTCCTTGCCCCCTTGAGGTATGTTTGTTTGAGTCGATTGATTCTTCACAAATCGATATCCTCGAATGAGCCTCTCTTTCTTCTTTGAGTATTTGCATGCCTCAAGAAGATGTCCACTTCATGGAAGTGACAATATTCCTCGATTTTTGAATTTGGTGTGATGCCACTTGATATTTTCTTCATCTCAATAGCCATTAGAGGTTAACACGAGTGTTCGCGTTTTTTTTCGCCGTGGTTCACGCATTGATATGGGGGGGTCGGAGGGAGATCACGACGCCTTTGTTGCTTTTGATAGACTGTCCATTCCCTGGGTTTTTATTTTCCGTAGATTGCTCAAATTATTTCATGATTAATATCATCAGAGATTTGTGCTTCCACACGATGAACCAAGTCATATGAGGACCGTGTCTCACATTAGTGACGAAAAGGTTCTGACGGAGTCCTCCAAGGAAAACTCCTCTTAATTCGGTCTCCTGCGAAGCTTCTAAGGAGAACCTCCGAAGTATTCCTTGTGATTCGCCTCATGACTTAATGAGAGATGGGAGGAATCTTTAATGATCCTCCGCTTGTAATGAACTTTCTACAAAAAATCTTGAAGTTTGTCAAAGGTATGGATGGATTCCCTCGAAGGGAGTAGAACCCAAGCTTGTCCCTCGAGGGTAATCGGAAAGACCACAAAGCAAAGGTCGTGAGCTCGCTGGATATGCATGATACCCCAGAATGGTCGATGTTCATGTGGGCCGCCTATCATAGGAATCAATGTTCGGAAGCTTGAAACCCACCGGGAATAGGATGTTGAAGAATAAAGGTAAAGGTGAGATTCTCATAGCGGTGAGGGAAGATGATTTCTATCTTGGAGGTGAAATTATGCATTGCATAATTCTGCGCGTATAACATGACGAGTAGGGGGCGAGAATGTGTCAAGCTACCAATAATTAGTGGATTAGCGGTGGTTGGTTTGCGTGATGGATGAGTAGAACTAGTGTCAAGGAGATCGACATCCGCGGTCTTTACGGAGGAACAGCAGAAAATTAGCATTTTGACCTCCCCTGGCTATCGATCGATCTTGGGGGAGATGTGTTTTCTGCGGTAGTGGTTGTTATGTTCCTCACAAAAGTCAGATCATCTCATTTTGAGGCTCTTCCATTCTAGCACGATTCTAAAGAGATTTCAGCGCCTTCCGATAGTCCGTCGGAAGTGAGAAGGTTCGTCCTTAGTTTAAGGATTGGTTTCGAGAGTGACGGGAGTTGGAGCGGGAGACTCTGTTGTTATGAGTGTTGCGCCTAGTGGCCATAACGAGGGTGTTCACAGGAATTGTGATTGAAGGGTTGTTTCTCACAGACGGTGCCAAATTGTTGCATCCTAGAAAACCAGTTGTGGTAGAGTAAAAGTTTTACGCTTCATTGTGAAATCATCACACAGTATAAAAGTGTGAACAATAAAACTCAAAATTTTTTACGTGAAAACCTCAAAAGAGGAAAAAAACCAGCGTAAAAGCTTTCATATGTATCTTTTGAGTATAAGATCTTCCAATATCGGGATTACAAAATTCTATGTAAGGCGATGTTGGCGGCGATGTTGGCGATGTTGCGATGATGAGCGGTTGATGATGATGATGACGAAGATGGCAAACGGTGTGGCGGCGGTGAATCGGTGGCGGTGGTTGGCGGTCAGTGGCGGCACGATTGCTTGGAGGATCTTTAGAGCTCTCTCCTCTCTTGTTTGGGCTCCCTATGAGGAATGAGTATTTATAGATTGGAGGAGTGGCGTCTCGTAAATACAAAAATCGAACCACTCCTCTCCATCGACGGCTCTGATGATTCCTCATATAATGTATTTTGTGTATTTGAATGCTCAAATGAAATTCTGTAAGATATTTGGCTTGTTCAGACTTCGTCGAGGCGCCGATTTGACTATAAACATCCATATTTGAGAGCTTTTAGGAATTTAGATGTCTCAAAGTTTCCAATGATATTTTAAGTGCTTGATTTGAGTTTCAATTTCGATTAGTTTGCTTTCGACATCAAGATTCGTGCTTCGACTAGAGGAATTTTCAGGGTCATATCAACATTAAATATTTGAGTTTATATAAATTTGAATGTTTTAATATTAGATATGTAAATATATAAAAATTATGTGCTATGTATATAAATTCTCCAAAATAAAAATAAAAATATTAATCATGTTGACATAATATAGGATAAGTAATATATGAGTTGACTTTTTTTGTTCTTTGGCTATTAACATGAATTTATTAATTTAGCATTTAAAAAATTAATATAATTTGATTCTTAATTTGATCAAATTTACAAAAATAAAGACCTTATTAATAATAAAATAAAAGAAAATTAAAATTAGAATAAATATATTAACCAACTAAGATTGGATCGATTCGATTTTTATTTTGTTTTTTAAAATGATGCCTAAAAATAATTTAACAATAAAGATCCAATATATGATTTTGAACAAAATAATAATTAATAAATATTTAATTGAAATTAAAGATACAATATTTGATTTCGCATGCAAACTACAATTAAGATTCAACTTTTAATTTATATCAAATTTTAATATCTTAATTATATAAACTTTTAATAAATATATCAACTTTTAATTTATATGTTGTGCATCTAAATATCTTAATTATACATTTAAATATCTCAAAAGCTCACTGATATGATACATAAAGTTAGTTAGGGCCGACATGTATTCGACATGTACTAATTATTAAGTCGACAATTTTAATCGAGAATTATGTTAAATTATGAATATTCATTTAGTGTGATCAACTCATACAAATGTATTTTATAGAAAATAATTATTAAATATTTTTATATATTTCTTTTATTTATATAGCTTTTTTTAAAGCTAAATCGCAATTTAAATCAATATATAAGGGATCGTAGAATAAGTCAAATAGTGTGTTTAGGAGAGCAATGAGTTTTTGCAATGCACTGTTGCTCTATTTGGTAATCAAATTCAGTATTTTTTTTATGATATGACATTCAAAATTAGACATATAATTAACATGCAGAGACACAAACACAAATAATTTGACATATTATAAGAGAAATTAAAAATAATATTTAAAAATTGAAGAAAATGTTCACATTCTTAAATACTTTGAATTAAAATTATTTAAAAAATATTTAAAATATAATTTGTTATATTTTAAATTATTGTAGAGAGTTTTGAAAATTTAGAGAATAAGATTTCAGCTAAAAAGAGTGAATAATAACATATATTTATTATAATTAATTAAAATAAAAAAGTATAATTAATTTATAAATTTAGAATTGATAATAAATCTAATTCATTAAAATTATTAAAATATAATAAAATAAATTACTTAAGAAATTAATTTAAAAATTTTAATTAAATGATTTATTTTATTATTATTTTTAATATTTTATCTATTTAATTTATAAATATTATTTTAATTATTATTATAAATTATATTTTTATATTTTAAAAATAAAAGTATTTTTGTGTTATGTGTTATAATAATAATAGATTTTGAAAGCATGAAATCGTATTTTAACATTAATGATACATATAATGAGAAAGTTGAGATTTGATTTTTGTAAAAAAAAAAAAATTGTATATGAATAATAGCTTCTTCATACAATTGATTCTTCTGCGATAATTTCATCACACTTTTTCAATTATAATTGCTCCAAACATACTCTAAATTATAAAATTATCCATACTAAAATTTTAGAACTTTATACTCTAAATTCTATTATTTTTCTCTCCCATCTTCGTTCTTTTCTCTGGTTGAATGTATTGATAAGATATCGATATAATTAATATGTAATATTGAATTGAACATATATAACATTTATTTAAATATAAATTTAATAGTTTTTTTTTTCAGAATTATCATATAAAATTTATTAACAATGTACTCATCCTATTCTTTTCTTATAAATTTTAAATATTTATTTTAGCATCAATATATTATAAATTTTTTTTATCCTATGAGTGATCAAAATAATATTTTTTCATGCATAAAAAAAAAGGTTTGATGGAGATCTGCAATGACATTAAAGGCCAGATATGACTTTTCTAATTCGCGAGACATAAAATTATCACATCTGCCCTCATCAAATTTTTTTTTCCCTGAGATGTCAATCCTCATTAATTTAATATCACATAATTTATAAAAAAATATTAATTTGTCATTTCCATAATTAGATGACGGAAACCGTGAAAATACCAGTTTGTATAAAAATATATTTAAGATAATATTAATTTTCAATATAATATTTTTATTTATAAAAATATATTTTATTTTTAGATAGCAGTTTGTATGATATTTAAGATTTGTATATTATTTATATAAATAATAAATTATATATATATATATATATATATATATATATATATATATAAATTAAGTGATAAATATTTATTTATATTTATATATGATCCATCTGATTAAAAAATATATTCAGCAGTGTCACTGAATTCTAGAAGCCAATATTTGTCTTGCCCATCCTTCCAGAAGGCAGAAACCACATCATTCTTGACTTATTAGTCAGCCATTCTACGCGGCCTTATCTTTCCTTTTTTTTTTATTCAATTGAATTAAATTATAAAGTTCAATAATTTCTATCAAATTTAAATTAAATAGAATTGCTTTTAATATTATAAAGCTAAACCTATTTTAAAATGATAAATGAAATATGAGAAATAATGAAATTAAGCAATATTTTAATAATACATAATTTAAAAACAATTCTAATCAATTTTATATATCACTTTTTTTTTGGAAATATTATATATCACTCCAATATGCATAAAATAACTTTTTATTTCATATAATATAGCCTTGAATACAACATTACAATTTTTAATTTTTTATTAGTTCAAATATACCACTGAATCGGGGAATTTGTGAAGATTTACAAGAAAAAATAAATTAGTATATGTGGATACTTTTTTTTTATCATCAATTATGTATATTGTATCTTATTTTTAAATATAATTAAATTATTGTTAAAAAAATTACCTTTACGAATAAAAATCAATAAAATAATTTTTAGTTAAATAATATTATTTAATAATTTTATTATACTAAATACATAATAAAATAATTTATTTTATATATATATATATATATATATATATATATATATATATATATATATATATATATATATATATATATATGATTTTTTTTATTATATGCCCATTAATTTGAAAAGGAAAAGAAAATGCGCAATCTAGTTGAAAACGCACACTAGATAGACACGTCGATGGCGAGATCATCATGCACTCATAAACATGAGAAAATATTATGTGCGGAGTCTGGACGTTGCTTTACGTCCAGACATCAATCGCTATGTAACACATATCCAATATGAAAATATGAGATTTTTTACTTAATAGTGTCATGCTTAGAGAGAGAAACATAAAATCTCATTTTATTTTTCAGGAAGAACTGTGAAGATGGAGAACAATTTGAAAGGGCTTTATGGTATTAATGACTAATTTAGTGGATGATTTATTAAATAAAAAATATATCGATAAATTTTTTGAACCATTTTATATGTCATTTTTTAGGGTTTATTAGTGATATTCATTGAAATTCTTTATTTAATATATATTTCCTAAACTTTAAGAGTTCTTTGCAAGAAGACTCTTGTTATAAAGCTTATATGTATCATCTGTATTCTCATGAGAGTACAATCCATTTTATCATTTTTTTTAGATTTTTGACTCTATTTGAATATAATATGTTTAGTAGATGACATTATAAATTATTTGGAGGCTGATTAGTTAGTTTTTAGGGCAGATTTGCATATGTACTCTCTGTACTCTCATGAGAGTACATATTATTTTCTCAAATTTTGTCAGATTTTTTGGTTTGTTTGAAGATAATATATTTAATAGATTCCATTAAAAGTAATTTCGAGACTGATTAGTTAGTTTTTAGGGGTGTTTTACATTTGTATTCTCTATACTCTCATGAGAGTACACCCAATTTTTTCATTTTTTTTAGCTTTTTTAGCATGTTTGGAGAGAATATGTTAAATAGATTACATTAGAAGTAATTTGGAGGCTGATTGGTTGGTTTTGAGAATAGATTTGCATGTGTACTCTATGTACTCTCATGAGAGCACCCCATTTTCTAATTTTTTTTCAACTTTTTTGGCCTGTTTGGAGAAAATATATTTAATAGATTCCATTAGAAGCAATTTGGAGACTGATTGGTTGGTTATGGAGGTAGATTTGTATGTGTACTCTCATCCTCATGAGTACACCCATTTTCTCATTTTTCTATATTTTTGTTTGGAGAGAATATGTTTAATAGATTCCATTAGAAGTATTTGGAGTGATTTTAGAGCGTTTACATTTATACTTTTGTACTCACAAGACACCCCATTTTCTCTTTTTTTTTTAAACTTTTTTGGCATGTTTGGAGAGAATATATTTAATAGATTATATTAGAAGCAATTTGGAGGCTGATTGATTGGTTTTGGGGAAAGATTTATATGTGTACTCTCTATACTCTCATGAGAGTACACCCCATTTTCTCATTTTTTTCTAGATTTTTTGGCATGTTTGGAGAGAATTCCATTAGAAGTAATTTGGAGATTGTTAGTTTTGGGGTTGATTTGTACTCTCAGACTCTCATGAGAGTACACCACATTTTCACATTTTTTTTCAAATTTTTTGGCTTGTTTGGAGAGAATATATTTAATAGATTCCATTAGAAGTAATTTGGAGGCTGATTGATTAGTTTTAAGGGGTGTTTTATATATGTACTCTCTGTACTCTCATGAGAGTACACCCCATTTTCTCATTTTTTTAGCTTTTTTTGCTTGTTTGGAGAGAATATGTTTAATAGATTTTATTAGAAGCAATTTAGGAGATTGGTTGGTTTTGGAGGCTGATTTGTATGTGTACTCTCTGTACTCTCATGAGAGTAGACCTCATTTTCTCATTTTTTTCACATTTTTTTGGTCTGTTTGGAGAGAATATGTTTAATAGATTCCATTAGAAGTAATTTGGAGACTGATTGGTTAGTTTTTAGGGGTGTTTGCATGTGTACTCTCATAACAAGTACACCATTTTTCTTTTTTTTTCCTTTTGCTTTGGAGTTTAGATGTTTAATAGATTTCATTAGAAGCAATTTGGAGGCTGATTGGTTGGTTTTGAGGTCAGGTTTGTATGTGTACTCTCTTTACTCTCATAAGAGTACACCCCATTTTCTTTTTTTTTTTCCAGATTTTTTGGTCTATTTGGAGATAATATGATTAATAGATTCCATTAGAAATAATTTGGATGTTGATTGATTGGTTTTTAAGAGTGTTTGCATCTGTACTCTTTGTATTCTCATGAGAGTACACCCCATTTTTTCTTTTTTTTTCAACTTTTTTGGCCTGTTTGGAGAGAATGTGTTTAATAGATTCCATTAGAATTAATTTGGAGGCTGATTAGTTGATTTTGGGGGTAGATTTGCATGTGTAGTCTCTATACTCTCATGAGAGTACATACCATTTTCTCATTTTTTTTTAGATTTTTTGGCCTGTTTGGAGAGAATATGTTTAATAGATTCCATTAAAAGTAATTTGGAGGCTGATTGGTTGGTTTTGGAGGCAGATTTGCATGTGTATTCTCTGTACTCTCATAAGAGTACATACCATTTTCACATTTTTTTCATATTTTTTGGCATGTTTGGAGAGAATATGTTTAATAGCTGCCATTAATAGCAATTTGGAGGTTGATTGATTGGTTTGGAGGCGATTTCCATGTGTACTCTATGTACTCTCAAGAGAGTACATACTATTTTCTTATTTTTTCAACTATTTCTCCCTGTTTGGATATAAAATGTTTAATATATGACATTACAAGCTGTTTGGAGACTGATAGGTTGGTTTTTAGGGCTGTTTAGCATGTGTACTCTCTGTACTCTCATGAGAGTACACCTTATTTTTTCAATTTTTTTAATTTTTCGGTTGTGTGGCTTGTCATATGTTTACCATAAGTTAATGTAAGATATTTTGAGATGTTTCATGCAGAATTTGCTAGTTTTTGGAGCTATTTTACATGTGTACTCTCGTGAGAGTACACTTCATTTTTTTCAAAATGTTTAACTGTGGGGCTTGCAATTTATTTACCATAACCTATTGGAAAATATTTAGAGAGATTTCATGAAGAATTTGCTTATTTTAGATGTTGTTTCATATGTGTACTCTCTGTACTCTCATGAGAGTATACCCTATTTTTCAATTTTTCAACTATGGGGCTTGTCATATGTTTATGATATCCTATTGTAAGATGTTTTGAGGTGTTTGATGAAGAATTTACTAATTTTTTTAGGCTATTTTATATGTACTCTGTACTCTCATGAAGGTACACCCATTTTTAATTTTATAATTATGGAGATTGTCATATATTTTGTATATCCCATTGTAATATGTTTGGAGATGTTGCATGAAGAATTTTATAATTTTTGGAGCTGTTTTGCACGTGTACTCTCATGAGGGTACACCCCATTTTTTTTTTAAATTTTTAGTTGTGGGGTATGTCATATGTTTACTATATCCCATTGTAATCTATTTGGAGATATTTCATGAATAATTTGTTAGTTTTTAGAGCTACTTTGCATGTGTACTTTATGTACTCTCATGAGAGTACATCCCATTTTTCTAAAATTTTCAATTATGGGGTGCATCATATTTTTACTATATCTCATTGTAATATGTTTGGAGATGTTTCATGAAGAATTTGTTAGTTTTTAGAGCTATTTTGCATGCGACATATTTGTGTTTGAGCAGGTGAATGAGGTAAATGACTGGTGCAATGATGAAGCTATTATGTCTAATGACCCAAATATGGGGAAACTCTTAGCATCACTGTTCATAATGAAAAGGAGGCGTATGCACTGTACTATGATTATGCACATCAAATTGGATTCAGTGTTAGGAAGGATCATACTAGTTATTGGCCAAACTCCAAGAAATTAAAATCAAAATATTTTTTATGTACAAAAGCAGGTCGGAAGAAAACTGTTAATCTAAACAGCTCAATCAAATTCTAGAAAATAGATAGAAGGATTAGTTGTCACCATGATTAGATTTTCTATTGATTTCAATGGAAATTGAAAGGTTAAAAATATATAAAGTCATAATCATTCATTGACAAAGTCGGGTGACCTACATTTTCTCAGATCATACAAATGCATCAGCGATGAGAAGACAGCTGTGTTGAAGATAATGACAGAGGCCGAAATTAGAGCAACTGATGCTTTTAGCTATCTAAGTGAGGAAGTTGGCGGTGTGAAAAATATTGGCTTCACAAAAAGAGATGCTTTCAATTTCATCCAAAAAAAGAGAAGATCGAGGATTGCGAATGGTGATAGTAATGCATTAATACAACTGTTCAAGAAAAGACAAGCAGAGGATGGAATATTTGCATAAGATGTCCAAGTTGATGAAAGATTGCTTGGTTAGTTTTTTTTTGGAGCAATGACATGTCAAAGATAAAATATGATTATTTTGGGGATGTCATAATTTTTGATATAAGCTATCGACTCAATAAATGTAATCTTGTCTATGCCTTTTTTGTTGGAGTGAATCATCACTGACATAATGTCTTATTTGGAGTAGCCTTTCTATCAGAAGAGACAATTGAGTCATTCACATGGCTATTCAAAATATTTCTCTTGTTAATAAGTGACATGCATCCTATAACAATATTCACTGATCAAGATTAGGCAATGGCGGGAGCTATCAAAATTGCATTACCGCATACTCATCATAGGTTGTGCCAATGACATATTTCAGAGAAAGCTCCTTCGAAGGTACATTGCTTTAATAGTAATAAGACAGTACAAAGTCTATTATATACATGCATGAGCAAGTGTGCCTCATAGGAAGAGTTTGAGCAAGCTTGGTCTACCATGCTAATGAAGGCAATTTGCATGATCATGCTTGCCTATCTGAGCTTTATAAAATTAGATGCAAGTGGTCCACGGCATTCGGCAAAGACTCATTCTATATGAGAATCTTGTCAACGCAATGTAGTGAGTCCATAAATAGTGTATTCCATGGAATCTCTAAACCAATAAGTTTAATCACAGATTATTTCTTGGGATTGGAGAAGGTTATTGACACATGGCGCCGGAATGAATATGATGAAGATTTCAAGTGCAGCCAATCAGCAATTGTTCATGTAAGATCAGTTCAATTCTGAAACAAGCCGCTATGTTTTACACAAGAAAGCTTTATATAATGTTTGAGGAAGAATTTTTGCATGGAGTTGGAGGATTAGCAACAAATATGTCATATGACAATCCCATAGAGTATTTGGTGAGAAACATAGAGAATAAATATGCTTCCAAAATATGAATTGTCCATTTCGACAAGACATGCCTAAATGTAACTTGTAATTATAAAAAAATTGAAATGATGGATGCTTTGCTCAGATCCGAGTTCTTAGTGAAGATATTATGTGCATTCCGATAAGTATCTTCTCATGTGATGGTCTACTAGAGCAAAGAGGTTATATACTTTGAGCTTTTATAGAACTTAAAAGATGTGCAAGGCAATGATGGAAATGAACCGACATTATTTTTTGAAACCACATCACCAATATGCATATCAAATAAGCTCTAGGGCATAGGATAATAAGATAGCCGATGAGTATATGCTTGGATCTTTAAAAAAACTATACGATAATGTCGACTCTATATTTTGTGGGAGTTTACTTCTAGCTGATAGAATAGCTAAGAAGAACCAAGAAAGGGTGTTTCAAATGCAAGGCTTAAGGGATATTTGGATAGAACCAAGAAAGCCAAGAGTAATTTTCTATTTGCCTCTAAAGTTATAATATTTTAATATTGCTTTTAAACTTTAAACCATCTTATTTTTATTATTATAGAGATCGAAGAACAATCTAAGAGGGGTGGAGAACATATAGAGTCACACATTGCAACACCTTTTTCTGTTATGACATAGTGCTTTTCAGAGGTATGCATGAAAAACCCGTCAGTCATGATGTTACAAATCATTAACTAATACGATGTTCTATTCTAGGAATTTAACTCAAGCTCATCAATCAGTAAGCTGAAGGGTACATTAAGTTGATGATGGATATCATTACCGGAAAATATTTTAATGCATGATATCATTTAGTTGTGTGTTCTTCGACTGTACATACTTTAATATTGATTTGATTGAAGTTAGTAGATAGTATGTTGTACTTGGTGACTATTCTTTGTACTTCGACATCTGCTGGATTTATTTTTAATGTGGTGGTGATATTCTGTAGTATAAACCACTGAAAATTCCCATCAACAGATTCTGCGTTCTATAACCAAATTTTATTGAACATTTTATCTCCAAATATGCAAAACAACCTCCAAACACCTTGTATTTACATCTTAGATTTTTTATTTGCAAATAGGGTAGATCATTTGACATAAAAGGAAAAAATGGATTGTACTCTGGAGAGTAGAGTACATGCTTAACATTCCTTAAATCATCAAAAGAATCTCCAAGCGACTTGCATTTGCATATACTAACTATTTTATGCAAATAGGCCAAATAAGCGTAGGGGAAAATGGGGTGTATTCTCTGAGAGTAGAGTACACATGTTAAACAACCCTTAAAATTGACAAAAGAACCTCAAACTTGCATTTTCATCTACAAACTATTTTATCGCAAACAAACAACTAGCGTAAATGGGAAAATGGGTGTACTATCCGAGAGTACAGAGTACACGCGCATATCTAAAATCGGTAAAAGAACCTCAAAACAACTTGCATTTGCATCTACAAACTATTTTATTTGCAAACAGAGTCAAACAACTGGCAGAAATGGGGAAAAAACTGAAAAGCAAGTGTACTCTCATGAGAGCACACGGAGTACATGTGCAAAATAGCCCCTAAAATCTACGAGGAAGCCAATCAGATTCGAAAGAGAATTTTTTGAATTTTTGTAGAACTTTCAATTAAAATTTAGCTCTCCGAGCAAAATAATAAATAATATTTAATAAATTATTAGAATATATTGGACTGTGACATTGAGTTTTGATAAATGGTAGTGCTCTTAAACTGTTTTCCTTTTAAAAAAAATTGAAAATAAAATAGAATAAAACATGATTTTTAGCTCTGATCTGAATTAGTAGGAGTAAATGAAATTGCTCTTAACACACATGATATTTATAAGACATGATTGGAATGATTGTAAGTTTGGATCCGAAATATTTTGACTAAACAATACTGCTCTTATCACACACGTATTTTATAAAGCCCAAAAAAGGTATCCACAATTGTGTTTACATATTTTAATCTTAAATTTGATATTTTATATTTAAAAATTCAATTAATTAGTTTATTTGTACTATATCATTTATTATTATTTTTATAAACAAAGTATAGTTTCAGAAATATTCAAAATATTTTTAATGTAAATTTTTGTAAAAATAACTATTTTACCTTCGATCAGTGCTATATATCATTATTTTTTATAAATAATTTATGTAATATTTATTGAAACTTCAAATACATTTTTAGAATCTCAAATTTTTTTTATTTCAAATTACAATCAGCGTCAAATAAAATAAAGAATGAGAAAATCTGGAAAAAATGAGAAAATAGTCTGTACTTTTAAGAGAGTACAGAGAGTACACATACGAAATAACTTAAAAAAACTACCTATCAGCCTATAAATTGCTTCTAATGGAATCTAATAAATATATTCTCTCCAATCAGACCAAAAATTATGAAAGAAAATGAGAAAATGATCTGTACTTTCATGAGAGTATAGATAGTACACATACTAAATTGCTGGAAAAAACTACCCATCAGCCTCCAAATTGCTTCAACTAGTATGTATTAAATATATTTTCTCTAAACAGGCCAAAGAAATTAGAAAAAGAAAATAGTCACTCTCATGAGAGTAGAGAGTACATATGCTAAATTGCTCAAAAAAGTTACCCATCAGCCTCTAAATTGCTTCAAATGATATGTAATAAACATATTTTCTCCAAACAGGCCAAAAAAAGTGAAAAAAAAGAGAAAATAGTCTGAACTCTCATGAGAGTACAGAGAGTACACATGCCAAACCTCTCTGCAAAACTTTCTAAATGAGTATTAGAGGGCGATACATTGAAAGAATATCGAGGAGAGACATATGGAGATTTAGTGGGAGCACTCCTTAGACTTGGAATGTCGCCATCTGCCCGACATGGGTTGTTTCTTTGGGTAGGGGCAATGTTTCATGGAGCCAAGTCTCCTCTTCTGATATGTCCTCAAATGAAAGACAGACCTGTGTTACATCAATAAGAAAATATGATGATTTACAATATGAATAAATACATTCTAATATAAATAAAGTGAAATTATTTTATGTCACCCGGTGTCCTCCCAAAATAATGAAGGAGTTATTTGTAAACTTTATTTTTGGCCATCGTAACATACGTGGCTTTGCAGAAGGAAAGGATGGTCTTATGATGCTTATGTGCTTGTATTGAGATCGTAATGAATATTTATATAAGTTAACTTCAATACATCAAATAATACAAATTTGAAGATGTAGAATGTACAATTAGAAGAGTGACAATGCCACTCATATACCCGGGTGCCTTCTGTGTCTGAATCTTTGATGTAATACCATCAAATTGTGAAACCAGAAAGGCCCAAATGACCTTTACCCAATTGTACTTAGCAAATTTGTCTATATCATCAGCATAGACAGTCAATTTCGGCATCACTCTATAGTTATGATATATAAAAAAAAGATTTGAAAGCAAAAAATGTAGGTACAACTGCACAAATTATGCCGCAGTCAACGAGCGATCCAAATTCTCAGGTTTATTCTTAAAATCCATTGAGCTAAACTTTGACAGTGGGGATTTCTGCCATATGGCCTTCTCCCTTCTGTTTGACATCCCCGCAATTAATGTAACTTCATTGAAAGGAATGCATTGACCACTAAAAAAAGAATGCATGCTTCTATATCCCAACAAGACATGATTGAAGTGATGGCGGTGAGTCTTGTTAAATTTCATGCAGCTTAATAAATTAATGCAAATGAAGCCTCCTTAAAATGTCAATAACTTCATCAGTAAAGTGCCCTGAAATATTATTGAACACCGCTCTAATGGTGGTAGGCCTGCATCTCAAAGTTATCCATTTCCCAGACATGTTAAACTTCAAAAATGAAAAGTCAATTATTGAGAACATTATCAGCAGAATGGAGGCCTATAGAGTACACAAGTAAAATAACCACTAAAATTGGCAAATTTTTCATAGAACCCAAATATCTTCCAATGAGATATAATAATCATATGACAAGACCCACGCTTTACAAATTGAAAAAATATGGTGTACTCTCATGAGAAATATACATAAAATATATTATATCTAAATATGGAGTAATAATTGAAAGAAAAATGAGAAAATGGTTCAGATTTTATGAGAGTAGAGAGTACACATGCAAATCGTCCAAAACCAACCAATCACCTCCAAAGTGCTTCTAATGGAATCTAATATATATATTCTCTCCAACAAAAAAAAAAAATCTAGAAAAAAAAATGAGAAAATAGTCTATACTCTCATGAGAGTATAAAGAGTACAAAGAGTACACATATCAAACTGCTCAAAAAATTGACCCATCAGCCTCCAAATTGCTTCAACTAGTATGTATTAAGCTTATTTTCTCCAAACAGGCTAAAGAAATTGAAAAAAAAGAGAATTGGACTGTACTCTCAAGAGAGTACAGAGAGTACACATGCAAATATGCCTCTAAAACTAATCAATCAACCTCCAAATTACTTCTAATGGAATCTATTAAACATATTCTCCAAACAGATCAAAAATCTAAAAAAATGTGAAAATGGTGAGAGTATAAAGAGTACACATATAAACCTACCTCCAAAATTAACCAATCAACCTCCAAATTGCTTGTAATGCCATCAAATAAACATATTCTCTCCAAACAAAAAAAAAATTTAAAAAAACTAAAATAAGCTATACTCTCAAGAGAGTATAGAGTACATATGCAAATGCTCCAAAACTAATCAATCACCTCCAAATTGCTTGTAATGCTATATAATAAATACATTCTCTCCAAAGTGGCCAAAAATATGGAAAAAATTAAAAAAATAAGATGTACTTTCAAGAGAGTACATAGAGTATATATGCCAATTTGCCTCCAAAACTAACAAATCAACCTCCAAATTATTTCTAATGGAATCTATTAAACATATTATCTCCAAATAGGATTTAATAGCTGAAAAAATTAAAAAAAAATAAGATGTAATTTCAAGAGAGTACAGAGAGTACACATGCAAATTTGTATCCAAAATTAACCAATCAGCCTCCAAATTACTTCTAATGAAATTTAATAAACATAGTCTCCCCAATAGGCCAAAAAATCTGAAAAAAAAGTGAAAATGGTCTGTACTCTCATGAGAGTAGAGAGAGTACACATGAAAATCGCCTCCAAATTGCTTCTAATGGAATCTAATAAACATATGCCCTCCAAATAGGTCAAAAAATCTGGACAAAAAATAATAATAAAAAATAGTCTGTACTCTCAAGAGAATATAGAGAGTACACATGCAAATCAGCCTCCAAAACTAACTAATCAGCCTCTAAATTACTTATAATGCCATCTAATAAATATATTCTCTCCAAACAGGCCAAAAATATGAAAAAACTAAAAAAATAAGCTTTATTCTCAAGAGAGTACAGAGAGTACACATGTAAATCTGCCTCTAAAACTAACCAATCAGCATCCAAATTGCTTCTAATAGAATCTAATAAGCATAGTCTCTCCAAACAGGCCAAAAAATCTAGAAAAAAAAACTGAAAAAATAAGCTATACTCTCAAGAGGGTACATAGAGTACACATGCAAATCTGCCCCCAAAACTAACCAATCAATCTCCAAATTACTTCTAATGAAATCTAATAAACATATTATCTCCAAACAGGCTAAAAAATTTGAAAAAAAAATGTGAAAATGGTATGTACTCTCATGAGAGTATAGAGAGTACACATGCCAAACTGCTCAAAAAATTGACCAGTCAGCCTCCAAATTACTTCAACTAGTATGTATTAAACTTATTTTTCTAAACAGCCAAATAAATTGAAAAAAAATGAGAAATTAGTCAGATTCTCATGAGAGTACAGAGTACACATATAAATCTGCCTCCAAATTACTTAATGGAATCTAATAAACATATTCTTTTAAACATACCAAAAAATGGAAACAAATGAGAAAATGGTTTGTACTCTCAAGAGTATAGAGGGTACATATGTAAATCTACCTCCAAAACTAACCAATTTGCCTCCAAATTACTTCTAATAGAATATATTAAACATATTATCTCCAAATATTTAATTGAAAACTGAAAAATAAGTTACTCTTAAGAGTACAGAGCACACATACAAATTTGCCTCCAAAACCAACCAATCAGCCTCCAAATTACTTATAATGGAATCTAATAAACATAGTCTCTCCATACAGGCCAAAAAATCTGGGAAAAAAATGTAAAAATGGTCTGTACTCTTATGAGAGTACAGAGAGTACACATGAAAATCTGCCTCCAAAACTAACCAATCAGCCTCTAAATTGTTATAATGGAATCTATTAAATTTATTATCTTCAAATAGGTAGCTGAAAAAAACTAAAAAATAAGTCGTACTCTTAAGAGATTATAGAAAGTACACATGCAAATCTATCTCAAAACTAACCAATCATTTTTCAAATTGCTTCTAATGGAATCTAATAAACATAGTTCTCCAAAGGGCCAAAAATCTAAAAAAATATAAAATGGTCTTTGCTCTCATGAGAGTAGAGAGTACAAATAGAAATTTGCCTCAAAACCAACCAACTAGCCTCCAAATTGCTTTTAATGGAATCTAATAAATATATTCTCTCCAAACAGGCCAAAAAATCTAGAAAAAAAAGAAAAAATGGTCTGTACTCTCAAGAGAGTATATATGCAAATCTGCCTACAAAACTAACCAATCAGCCTCTAAATTGCTTGTAATGTCATCTAATAAACATATTCTCTCCAAACAGGCCAAAAATGTGGAAAAAATTGAAAAAAATAAGCTGTACTCTCAAGAGAGTAGAGAGACTGCACATGCCAATCTACTTTAAAAACCAATCAATTAGCCTCCAAATTACTTCTAATGGAATTTATTAAACATATTATCTCCAAATAGAGTTTAATAGTTGAAAAAAATTGAAAAAAATAAGCTGCACTATTAAGAGGTACAGAGAGGGCACATACAAAAAAGCCCTAAAAATCAACTAATCAGCCTTCAATCTCTTGGTAAAGCTATGTACTGAACATATTATATCCAAACAAGGTAAAAAATCAAAAAAAAGGATAAAATGGACGGTATTATCTTGAGAGTATAGATGCAAAACTAAAACAAACAACGATCATGCAACCTACAAATAAATTGTAATGCCATCGACTGAACATATTATATCCAAACAGCTCAGAATTCATTAAATCCTTCATGAAACAACACCAAATATTCTACAATGGGATATACTAAACATATGATAAGCCCCACAGTTAAAAAATTTAAAAATAATGGCGTGTACCATCATGAGAGGACAGTGAGTATACGTACAAAATATCTCCAAAAACCAGTGAAATAGTCTCCTTTCTTTCATAGAACTCAAATGTTCCAAATGTTCTCCTATTTGATTGTGAGAACAATAGAGAAAACCCTAAATTCATTAAATTTCAAGAATGCAGGAAGAAATAACTCATGCATACATCTATAATATCTCAATTTTTAATGCCTAAGATTTAGCAAATCTTTGAGGGAAGGTCGGATGCACGCCGGGAGAGAGCGGAAGTTGAGCTGAGAAAAATTTCTCAAGAAAAAGAAATTCCTAAACTATTTTATGATGAAAAATATGAAATGACACACGTAATATTTTCTCCTCCTATTGTTTAAATGGGCTGGGCCGGGCTAGACTTGGGGTTGCAACACTATTAAGTGAAAAAATATCATATTTTTATATTGGACATATATTACGTAGAGATTTAAGTTCGGATGTATAGCTACGTCCGGCCGCGGCCTCCGAACATAATATTTTCTCCATAAACACACTGCCGCGCTTCTTCAGCTTCTTTCGCATCTGCTCCTGATGGCAGCCGCTGTTCACCGTCCGATCTCTTCTCCACGCGATACACCAACCAAATCGACAGCGCTCATAGCCACCCTCCTGCTCCATCTCACATTCCCGCCGGCGGCAGCCCAGAAGCCGTCGACGCTACCCGCGGCCGACAGCGGCAAGTCGTACAACACAGCGTTAGCCTAGCTCTTGCTATCCTAGTTGTGTCCATCAGCCGCCTTCTTTCTACTCGGCTTTTTTTCCATCTACCACCGGTGGCGGCGATAACTGCCGTAGGCCATGATCACGGATTCGGGAGTCAGAGGATTGGATTCCTTTTGCTCGAGTTTCGACGATAGTGCACTCGTTGGTAAAGTGATATGAAACCAAGTCATCTAATTGCTAATCGGAACATACAACAATAAGGAACAGAAACTACATACTAAGAGAACAAGAAACCATTGTACAAGGCATTTAAAAAATCCGTGAAGATTACAATTATACAAAATAAATAACGCTCTTACAACAATATTTTCCAAAGGAAATGTCCTATATACAAGATGAGCAACAGAGCCTAACAAGAATCAAGAACTCCCAATAAAATGCAAGGCCTGAAATAACAAATAGAACCAACTACAAGCTCCAATCAGATACGTAATCCAAATTAACGACAAAAGCAAACTACTTAATGAATTGTAACAGAAATTAGTTACAAAGGATATAGCAGACCAAGATAGAAAGAGAGCAGAAGAAAACTATAAATAGGGATGAGAAAACCAAACAAGGGATGAAAAATTATCTCAAGAACTCCTCCTCTGTGTCTTCTTCTTCTTTTCCTTCTGTCTCTAGCTTCCTCTCTTTCCCTCTCTGTATCGATCTCTCCTTCCTCGCCAGAGTATTTCTCACGGAAGCCAAAAACACCATCGAAAGGAGCAACTCTAACAGGCGCTTCCCTTCTGCCTCGAGTTCCGACATCCCGAGATCATTTCTACGGATCTTCACCCATCGCAGGTGATCTTCTTCCTCTCCCATCTACCTCGAAACCCTAGATACTCGCACGAGACCTGAAAGGAAATGAGACGATGGAGTTAGATTCAAACCGATTCAATCCTTCCATTCGAATTCCCACCGACGGATCGAACGCTGTACACTAAAGCTCATCCAACGATCCTCGAAAAGACGGATCAAGGGAGTGAACACCTGTAATCCACTCAGAATATCATTGATCAGAAAACGCAAGATAGAATAACACATCCAAGGGTTATTAGATATCCCACTCCATCCGGTTAAAGAAAGATCTAAAGAAACACCATCCATGTGATCCCATCCAACCACCGAGATAAAGACGCGAGATCCTACACGAAGGCAAAAAACCACCTCTCTGACTGTTGAATCAAGGCGGTTAACTGAACCGACTCAAGTCGGTGAAGCCCAATCCAGGGAAATTAAAACCAAACAGATCCAGAATTCAAACCAGAACAGACTTAATCACTCCATCTTCACTGTATTAGATCAATTTAAAGAAATTAAACCATATCATTGGTGCTCTCGTTGATTACTACATCCTCAATCAGAAAATATGGCAGAAAACACAAGGTACACATCCAAAACCCTAGATGAATGTGTTACCAGATTGAACAACAATGAACAGCAAATGACCTCAATCACTATGGCATTGAATGAAATATCAAAGAGATTGACAACAATAGAAAACAGATTAGAAAAATAACCTCAAAGAGTCGCTTGACTGTGCGGTATGTCTCTGCGAGTTCGAGGACGACGATATTCTCCGGCTTCTTCCTGTGATGCCATGTGTACCACCGGATTACGCTCGGTTTACATACGATCACTTGTCTTTTGTCGATCCAATCTCTCCGCCGGCGATGAGGATCCGCAGCCGGAGACGGCTGATCTGGTTGCAATCTCAGTTGAGCGGGAGGAGGTCGTGAACGGGGAAGAGCAGCATCCGGATCTGGACGAGAGTACAGTGAAGGAGTTGCCCGAGCTTGGCGAAGCCTAATGATAGGGAGGTCGAGGAGGTGGCCTATGTTGGGGAGGAGTTTCTCAGCAAGACCGGCGCAGACGGCGGCGGCGGCGGCGGTGGCAGAGGGATCCGTCTCCGGCTCGGCGAAAGGCGGCATGGTAGTGGCTCCGTTTAAGGTGCCTAACGGCAGCAGAGGTAAGGCTGACGGCGACACCGTGAATTCCTCGACGTCGTTTAATTTGGGTTGAGAATTTTGCCTGAAGTCGAAGGTTTTTATGACAGCGGAAAATTTTGGTCCTCATTTTATTAAAATGATTTCTGTAAATATTAAACTTATTTCAAAATTTTGTTTGATATATAACAAATATTTTCTCAAAAAGTAATCAATTAACTTAATTAATATTTAATTCATTTTAAAAATAAAATTAATTATTATAAATCACGCGCAAAAGCTCATCTGATTAGAGAGAGTACGGTGCAAGTTTTAATCTAAAGCAATGTTGAATTTGTATTGATTAAAAATTTTAAAAGAATAGGCTTATGATTCTTCCCTTCTTCTCCTCTAATGATTAATTTGAGAGCAACTTATAAAATTTAACATCTTACAAAGATTAAGGGCTTTTCTCTCATTTTAGAATTGGAAATTACATTACATCTTCTTAAGGAAGTTAAATATCTTCTTTTATAAGCACTCATACAAATAGAGTTATAGTTGCAAAAAAAAATTATATATATATAAAATTTGTATTTTTATGCTATTTTAAAAAGATATTTGCTTGATGTGTTTTATTTTTTATTTTCTTAAAAATAATATCATTCTTAAAATTACTCAAAATAGATTTATGATATTTTGAATAGTTTTAAAAATAATAATTACTATCAATTATATTTTACTATGAAACAAAGTATAAACAAAATAAAATATAGAATAAGATCAACTTTTATTTCACTAGTACTATCCTTAATGAATTAGATATCTCTAGACTCAAATTAAGTAATACCCTTATATGTGAGTCATATTTTAATTGTAATTTTGAGTTTTTATAATATTTTATAGTGGCACGCATTTAGATTAGTTTTAAAAAAATGTTATTAACATATCTAATAGTGCTTAATGCTAAAAGTTATCTATATTTGATTTTTCTAAAGTATAACTCATATAGAAAAGAGGGCTCAAATATTGAAGTAACATGATTTAGCATGTAAACAACAATTGCAATTTTTTTTAAAGCACTTTAAACGGAGTGTTAACTAAATACACATACAATCCCAAGTAGTTATATATATGATTTAGACTTAGCATCCCGCATGAGTAACCAAGCCTTTCACCTAACTTGAATTATGCTTAGGGGCTTAAGCAACCTACAAAAGAGAGTATTTATATTTTTAAAGCACCCTTAAGCATGATCCTCTCGAAAAATATGCTTAGCTAATCACGCCCTAACATCTAGTCAAATATACTATTGACCTCACTTTTGGAGTGAGTCCTCAATCTCCTCATCATAGATATAGGACTCTTATAGATGTTAAGAGTTTCTTAGTCTTAAGACACTTTTAGTGATTAGGTGAAGACTTAACCTAAGTCTAGAGACTTAGAAGGGTTAGCCATAGGAGTGGGTTATGCCTTAGGTACTTAGGGAGACTTGCCCACCCTGTAGCTTAAACTCAATCCATGCTTTCCTTCTCAAATCAAACCTTAAATCCAATTCAAATTCCAAATACCAAATCAAATTTCTAAAATTCACAATCAATCCTATGATCAAATCCAAGCTCAAAACCCTTCTTAAATCGTATGATTGAATTCCATGATCTTACCTTTAACCATATTCAAATCAATCCAAATTGAATTGATTTTCTCCAAGATCAATTCAATCCTTCAAATGATTTATCAAACTCAAGTCAAACTCAATTCCAAATGATTGAAACCCAAAATAAAATCCAAGCTTCCTTCCTAAGCCATATGATCCACTCTCATACGCTAGCCAAAATTCCCTGTAAACCAAATCAAAATCAATTGATTTCTTTATAAATCAATTATTCCATCATTTATATTTAAAAATTTAAATGAAATCCAAACTTAAAAGACCAAAACCAAATCAAACTAAATCCAAATCCAACCAAGACCCTTCTTAAGCCATATAGACCCACCTCCATGAGCTTAACCAAATCTCAACCCAAATCAACCCAAAATAAATTGATTTCTTTATAAGTCAATTATATATTTATTTATATTCACAAATATAAATTAAACCCACATTCCCATGATCAAAACCAAATCAAACTAAATCAGTTTCCTTTTTTTATCTCTTTTGACCTATCTCCATGAGCTTAGTCAAATTTGCTTTTAAATCACTCCAAACTTATGTGCTTTTCTCATAAATCATTTATATTTACATTTATATTCCCAAATATGAAATGAAAATATAAACTCACATAGCCAAAACCAAATCAAAATCAAATCAAAATCCAATTTATACCCTTTAAGCCAATTGCTTGAACTTGGCCAAAATCCATCCAAATCAAGCCAAAAACCAATGGATTTTCTTTTGAATTAATCATTCTTTCAATCATCTATCCAAATATAAATGAAACCTCTAATCATCTAACCAAATTGAAATCAATCCAAGTCAAGCCCAACTTAGCCCTTTTGACTTGAAAATTTCAAATGAACCAAAATCTATCATAGTCCAAATTGATTACAGTTGGATTTATATTTCAGTCCTAAGCTCATATATAAATTCAACTAAACCCTAATCAAGCTAAAGCTAAGCCAATTGACCCATTTAGATCCACTTGACCTAAAGTGGCCTAAAGAACTCATATGAACTAAGTTTCAATCCAACCCAAATTGGATTGAACCAAGTCTATCCAAACCTCATACCATGATTTTTGATCACCCTAGGATGATCAATTGCCTTTGGGTCAAACCAAGTCAACCCTTAGCCCATATGAAATCCAAATTAGCCAAAACTCACCATAGATCAAATCAATTGAAACCATTGATTCACATAGACTCATAATCAATGATTGAACATGACTTGACCATCAATTGAGCCAAACCAAGTACAATTGACCATTTGATCAAAGTTGACCCAAATTGGCCTAAAAAGCTAAAATGGGTCAAATTATGATCCAATCAAAACTGGTTACAACCAATGGCTCAAGTTCATTCCAAATTGATTATTGAACTTGACCAAAGCCATAATTGAGCCCAATTTGACCAAATTGGTTAACCTAACCTAACTTAGCCCAAGTTGACCTAATAGGTCGAATTGGCCAAAATTTAAATTAAATCCAAAGTGATCCAAACCAAAGCCCACAATCATTTTCAATTAGCCAATTGAACTTGAACCAACACCCAACCTAGCCAATTTGGTCAATTTGATCAAATTTGTCAACTTGACCCATTTGACCCATTTGATTCCAAATGAGCCAAAGTTAAACCTAGGACATATTAATTGAAACCAATTGAACCAAAACTCTTAAAATAATCATTTGAACCTAACTCAAGCCTTGGCTTGATCCAATTTGACTAATTGGTCAACCTAACCCAACATGACCCAATATGACCCAAATGACCCAAATTGAGCCAAGTCCTTTGAAACCAACCCATGACATCTTAGGAGCTGATCAAACCTAACCCGAACCCACTTAAGATCAGCCCAAAATTAGCCCAAACTCATTTGGAACCAAATATAAGGCAAATCCCTCATGGATCCTCCTCCCACGTAGGATTCCACTCATTTATGGCAAAGTCCACTCTCCTATCACTTTTGGCAGCCATCAAACACCCCAAATAAGGTTCTACCTAGTCTCTTACCCACTCTAAGTTAGCTAGGACTGCCCACATCCTATCATCTTAATGGGATTTTTGGCCACCTCCTTGAAAGGAGAAAAAGAAGCCCCAAAGCACATTATTCTGCACTAGCCACATTCCATGAGCTCCTCCAAGCAATCAACACCCTTTCCCCACTTCCCTTGAGCTGAAGAACGCCAAAACCGAGCAATTTTCAGTGAGAAGGTGGTGTCTATTGGTGGATACATATTCCAAGTGGAGAAAAGAGCCTAGGTCCATCCCAAAGCTTTGTCTCGCACCTTGGAATGTGCTCGGGTCAACAGCATTGCCAGAAATCATCCATGGTGAGGTAATTTTCAAATACTTTAGTTGGCCATATGATCTCTTATTTGCTTCAATGTATGTGTGATTTTAGGAATTTCCAATATATTTCCCTTAAATTCTTCATTTTACATCATCCCCACTCAAAAATCTCTAGAAAATTAAACCCCAAATGGGCCAAACCGCATGGTTTGGCCAGTTTCAGCCTCCAGTTATCAATATTGGGGAAGAAGAGCAGTAGCCGTCCGATCTCCCTTTGTTAGGGATGGACGGATGAGATTAGAAGCCAAATCCCTCTAATTTAAGCCCTCAGATCTCTAGATGAGATTTGGACCGTCCGATCTGCGATCAGACGGTCTAATCTACGATCGAACAGTCCAATCTAGTCCGTGCGGATGAGCAGTTTCCCACTCATTTTGGCCACACGAAATTGTGGATCCAATCCACGGTCAACATGTGTGGCTAGTCAACGCCGTGTGGTGCTGATTGGGTTAAGTAAGAAAATATGATTTTTCTAATTTAAAAAAATTATTTAAATCACCTAAAGCTCATAAATTTATAGAAAATAAAATACACAATGAACAATTACAAATAAGGGCTCATTGGATTCATCTTTAAAGAAATCTAATGAGACCAAAATTCCTAATTTTTATTAGGTATTTTGAGCTTAATTTAGGTTTTAGTGAAAATCAAAGTTCATTGATTAAATTAAAACTACAAGTCAGATTGATCTAAAATTTTCAGAGATTGAAATTAAAGTTAAGATATACTCACCATAAAAAGTTTAAGTCAAAAGAATTTCTAGATAAGGAGATATTGAATTTTGAAGTTCAAATAATCTATTTTAGTTAAATAAATTAATAGGCTCTATAAAAATTATGAAAAATTATTTAAATCAACTGAAACTTTGAAAAATTATAACAAATCACAGAAATAAATAAAAAAATACAAATAAATATTCATTTTGAAGGTATTTCAGAGAATCATTTATTAAAAATATCCTTTTTTTCATTTTAAATAGTAATTAAAGCTTAATTAATGTTTAATTAAAAAAATTAATTACCTTAATTACTATAATTAATAATTAATTAACTCTAAATTTTCTAAGATTGTTTAAGGGGATGACCTCTGCCTCTCCTAATTTTCTTGGGATTTATTGGTTAATTAATTAAGAGAAATAGCAAATTAGTCCTTAATTAATCTTTTAACTTGATTAAGGGTTAATTAATCACATGAATAGTAATTAATTAATTAATTAGACTCATTTGTCACTATTTAATAGTGAGGAGACTTAAGGATTAAATTGGGGCCTTTTTCCTAATCTTTTCCCTATGCCCGCTTCATTTGGAGGATAGTTAACCCACGTGGCAATTAGGTTTAAATTTAATTAAGTGATTAATGATTTCACTAACCAAATCAAAATCCAAAACACATTTGATTTTCATTAATTGATTCTTTGGTAGATCTTTAAGTGTTCAATACACTAAAGACATTTAAGGAAATTATGGTCAATCCACATGTGTGGAAAAATTGTAAGAGTACTTAATTAAGTTCTTTAATCTAATTAATTATTAATTATGAGCTAATTGCATTAGGTCCTTTCACTTCTTAGGATCATTGCAAGTTATTTTCTTTGCATATCACATTGGCTCATAATTACTTAGTTAATTACTTTAAGGTAACATAAGTAAGGGTTAATTAATTGATTTAATTCATATCTAAACTAAATCAATCCATAAAATCAATTTAATTACCTCTCATTAAATCAAATTAAGTTACAAACATGGTATGAGATTAGGATTAACATACCTTCCTCTCACTTTCCTTAAATCAAATTAAATATGAAAGTAAAAATGATATTAAAATGCTTTGGTTTTTAAATAATTCTATTTGATATGATTCTCCTTAGGAATTAGTTTGGTTGAATGAAATCACATGCTTATGATTATTTATTCCTCTCCAATCATATTAAATGTTGTGTGTCATTTGATTCATGCATTTATCTTTTTCAAAAATTAACTAAATCAAATGATTTCGTTTATGTCAAATTTGCATGTGTTGAATTAATTTGATATATGTGTGACTATTATCATTATTAAATCAAAGTTTTTTTTTTCAAAAGTTTATAAGTCAACTATGATATTTGGAGTGATAATAATTATAAATGGCTATAACCTTGCATGTGTCTATGGCTTAGAACATGTGATATGGAGTTCTCTTTCTTTAGTCTATATGGATTTACATAAAATTTGAATGTTAACAAGTGTATAGCCCATTAGAAAAGGATACAACATTTGTTTGAGTTCATTCCTATGTATTTCTATATTAGAATTTAGATAAAACTTTAGCTCACATGAATAAATAATTCGTTGAAAGAAATATAACTTTTGCATGATTTTTCATTCTTGTAGTTACTTATACATTCATGTGTATTCAAGAATAGTGGGTATATCTAGTCTGAACATTCCATGGATGCAAGGCTTTAAGTAGCCCCAAGGAGCTCTTTATCTCACTCCTCTGGTTAATAATGACAAAGTACTTGCTTAAAACTTTTATACACTTGTATGTGCATTTAACTAATGAATAAAAATCTCCTTTTCAACTTCACTCCATATGCATAAATAATTCAATTGAAAGAAATACAACTTTTGCATGATTTTTTTATTATTGTAGTCATTTGTACATTCGTATGTATTCAAGAATAGTGGGTATATCTAGTTAGACATTCCAGGGATGCAAGACTTTAAGTAGCCCCAAGGAGGTCTTTATCTCACTCCCCTAGTTAATAATGGTGAAGTACTTGCTTAAAATTTTTATACACTTGTATGTGCATTTAACTAATGAATGAAAATCTCCTTTTTAACTCCACTCCATATGCATAAATAATTCAATTGAAAGAAATATAAATTTAGCATGATTTTTCATTATTGTAGTCACTTGTACATTCATGTGTATTCAAGAATATTGGGTATATATAGTCTGGACATTCTAGGGACACAAGGCTTTAAGTATCCCCAAGGAAGTCTTTACTCACTCCCCTCATTTAACAATGATGAAGTACTTGCTTAAAACTTTATATACTTGAATGTGCATTTAGCTAATGAGTGAATATCCTATTTTCTATGAAATACACATACATCTTTCATTTAAAGCGTGCCAAAATAAACATGTTGATGTATAAGCATACTTAGTATTTAATCATATGTATGTCATATATGATGGAAAGGAATGGTTGAACATGTGTCATGTGATAGTAATTCAATCAAATTAATATTAAGATGACTTTTATATTGAATAGAATTATTTAAAGTGAACCTAAACTTAGGATTAATTTAAAATATGTAATAAGCTATTCACTAAAAAGAACTAAGTCTAATTAATATGCTTTAGAAATGACTTAAGATAGGGATGAAAGAGAGTAATCCTCTCTTTGCCTCTCTTTATAACATTTAGTTGCTAAGTGTAAATCAAATGAAACTAAAGAAAACACTAAGTAAAATTCTCAAATCAATTAAACCACTTAAAGTGAAATCAACTCCTTATGATTAAACATCCTTTCATACTAAGAAAATCATAACGTAGCTTAGCTAAGGCATACCACATAAGCCTTAATACACACACATTAGAATTAAGTCACCATTTTTAGCTTTATATTAGGGCGGTGCATGGTGTGATTTATGTTTTATTTTATGAAGTATTATTTTAGACTGGATGTTAGGGTGTATGTTTCTTAGACTGGATGTTAGGTTGTGATTAGCCCAATCATATTTTATGTAGGAGATTGTGCTTAAGGGGTGCTTAAAATAAATATAAATGTTCTCTTTTTAGGTTGCTTAACTCCTAAGCATAATCCAAATTAGGACAGGTGGGCTTGGTTACCCATGTGCAGGGTGCTAAGTCCAAATTATGCATATAACTGCTTGGGTTGTATGGTATGTTTAACTAACACTTATTTTGCAAGTGTAGTTAGATTTACTTTTCTTTTTTTTAATGGAATTTTATATTATGAATTAGGATTAGTATTATGGGGGGATAAGGATGAACATTGGCCAGAAGGTTTAGCCTAGGGTGCCATGTGATGCCTTGAAGAAAAGATGGAAGAAATGATAGAGACATGAAAACTTGAAGATTTTTAGACCCCCATAACATTTATCATTTGTAAAATATAAGTATTCTTTCATATTCTGGGTTGTATAAGGGTAGAGTTCGGCTACCCATTTCTCTTTTCGGGTTATATCATTACCCGACTGTACCAGCCTCTTATTATTTTGCATTAGATTTATGAAATTGATTGATGTTATTTTTAAATTTCATAATAGAAATGACATGTCTTTTCATAGTTTCTTTATGAATAATGATTTAATATGTGACTTGGACATGATTAGGTTCTTAGGGAAAAATAAATCTTTTACCCAACTATAACTCATAATTAATTTTTTTAAATAACTCATAACCTCACATAAAGCCTAGACATTAAATCAAGATAATTAAAAGATTTACCAACCTCTTAGCTGAATATTGTATATCTCATATCATACATATCATCTTGAATCACTCTTGCAAAATGAGGGCCTCCATCCTTACACAGGGAACGCTTGACCTGTGAGAGCAACCCCTACCGATGGAGCTTCACCCTCTTCTCTTTGATTTAGTCCATAACTCATTTCAACATGCATTTAGGCATGCAAAAATTTTATGGCCTTTGTCAAAATGAAGTGTCAAAATCAAATAAAATTAAATTTTTTTGCATTAAAGTCATTGCTCATACCACTCATGCAACCCAATTATCTTGCATAGATCTTAAATATAATAAAAGAAAGCATAACGCCACTCTAGATGGTTATAAGTCCAGTAGTCGGACAGTTTACTCTCTCTTGTGGAGGTAGACCATATACCCATTTTTGCTTAGATTTAGGTCGTGCTTTGGCTTATGTCAAAGCTCCTTAGATTTAGGATTCGAGGTAGCTATTTCCTTTGGGTTACAAACATAAATCCTCACCTCTTAGGTATTTTCACAATCTTATTTTATTGGATTATAAGCCCTATTGATCTAATAAAATTTCAACTCAAACAGATAATTCTCTTCAATCTCAAACATATAAAGCCAAATCATAGGATAGATTGAAATGCTCACTAGGTTTCCTATTATCATGAGCACTCCCTACTCATTTTCTTTGGCTTCGATAATAAGTCTTCTCCTTGATCTTTTCCACTTGATTTTCCAAACATAGCCAATTTATTGATAGTCTTACCCTTGAAATCTTTGAAGACAATAATTGCCTACTTTAATTAAGAGTATTCCTAAGAAATTCACCTTCCTTAGGATGTAATTAACTATGGGGCTTGCCCATAGGAAACTTTAGAACTTAATTTAATATAAACTTAGCTTTATTCATTTATACAAAAGAAAAAAATTCTACATTCAAGACCCATCATGCCTTAGAGTCCTTATTAGGTGATTAGGGTCCATTGAATGGTGATGCCTCTATCTTTCAAGATAGTACATTATACCTCAATATCGATCACTTCAATAAGTACCCCTCAGATCTAATGGTTATAGACATCTCCAAAAATAAACATCATAGATTTTTTTGGCGACTCCGTTGGGGAGGGTTCCTCTCTCCATCTCTAGTAAACAATTATTATTTCCAAGCATTGATGGTGGACTTATATTTTATATGAGTCTGAGACTATCTTTCCTTCTGTTGGCACTTAGTTTATTTCATCCTTGAGCAAAGCTAACCAACATCTTTTAGGTTTTAGGACCTCACTCCTTGTAGGTCTTGAAGCCCCTATTTAGAACCTCCTTACCACTAGCTTGGTAAGGCAATGTTCATTTTACATTTAAGAAAATAAACCCTTTTGCAAAACACCACCTTTTCAAAAGCACTTTCTCAAAACTCACATAACAAAAGATTTGCAATAAAATTCATAAGGAGTTTTCAAAAGCATAAAAATAACCAAACCTCATTTAACAATTCCCACAATTATCACATGGAGGTTCTTTTCAAAATCAAAATCAATAATTTTTAAAATCCCTTTTTCAAAAGAACATTTTTGAAAATAGCTATCTCCATTCAACATACCCAAATTTGTTGAATGAAGATTCTACTTTCAAATGAAATCATGATCTAAAATTGAAACTCCACTCAGCATATTCCAATGGTGTTTATTTTTGGATGCGGGGCACCATGCAGATCTTAGGGGGTACATATTGAAGTATAAGGTACGACATTGAGGTATGATATACTATCTTGAAAGATAGAGATATCATCCTTTAATGGACCTAATCACTGATAAGGACTTCTATGGCATGATGGGTCTTCAAATGTACCAGAGATTTTTCCTATACTTTATATGGATGAATAAAATAGAGTTTATATTAAACTGAGCTCTAAAGTTTCTTATGGAGGCAAGCCTCCATTATTAATCACATCATGATGAAGATAAATTCATTAGGAATATGCTCGATTAAAGTAGGCAATTATTATCCCTAAATATTTCAAGGCCAGACTATCAAAAGATTGGTTATGTTTGAAAAATCAAATGGGATAAATCTAATGGAGAGACTTATTTTGGAAGCCAAAGGAGATGGGTAGGGAATGCTCATGATACTAGAAAGCTTAGTGAGCATTCCAATATATCCTATAATTGGACTTTAAATATTTGAAAGTGAAGAGAATTATTTTGTTAGGGTTAAAATTTTATTAGATTGCTAGGGCTTATGATCCACCAACACAAGTTTGTGGAACTGCATAAGAGGTGAAGATTTATGCTTGTAGCCTGAAGGAAACAACTACTTCGGATCCTAAATCTTGGGAGTTCTAACACAAGTTAGAACAAGACCTAAATCTAAGCCAAGATGGGTATATGATTTACCTCCATAAGAAAGGATAAACCACCTGACTACTAGACTTACAAACACATGGAGTGACAGCCAGCTAACACCTCCTATGCTTTAAGGGAAGTCATATGATTTTGCAAGTTAGGTTGTTATTATTTAGAAAGAGACTAAAGTCCTTAAACCCACTCCCTAAGAGACTAGAGCATGAGTGATATGAGTAATGACTTAATCTATAAATGCAAATCTTTTCAATTTTTATTTGATTTTGTACACTTCATTTTGACTAAGGCCATAGGATTTTATACGCCTAAATGCATGATGAAATTGATTATGGGCTAAATTAATAGAAAGAGGTGTTTTTCAACACAGAGAAGACCCTCAAAGGTCAAGTCTTCCCATATCATGCAAGGATAGAAATCATCTCTTAATAAGAGTGAGATAATATGAATGCATGATGTTAAACATACAACATTCAACTAAGGGGTTTCTAAATCTTTTAATTATCTTGATTTGATGCCTAGGCTTTATGTGAGGTTATGAATTATTTAAAACTTTAGTTATGAGTTGTAGTTGGGTAAAAGATTTATTTTTTCCTAAGAGTCTAATCCAGTCATGCCATATAACAAACACCAGTCATAAAAAACTATGAAAAGCATGTTGGTTTCAATTGTGTAAGTTAAATAAAACATTGTTCACTTTTGGAGTGAGCTCTCAACTTCCTCATTATAGATCTAGGACTCTTATAGACACTAAGAGTTCCTTAGTCTTAAGACACTTCTAGTGATTAGGTGAACAGTTGACCTAACCCTAAAGACTTAGAAGAGTTAGCCATAGGAATATGTTATGCCTTAGGGATTTATGAGGACTTGCCTACCCTATAGCCTAAACCCAATCCTTGCTTCTTTCTTCCAAACCAAACCTCAAATTCAAATCCAAATTCCAAAATTAAATCAAACTATAAAATGATTGAAACCCATGATTAAATTCAAACTCCAAATCCCTTCCTAAGCCCTTTGATTTTATCTTATGGACTTAGCCTTAACCAAATTCAAATCAATCTCAATTGAATTGATTTTCTTAATTATCAAATTGAATCTCAAACCAAATTCTAAATCATAAATCAATTCCAAACTCCAAGTGATTGAAACCCATAATCAAATTCAAATTCTAAAATCCCTTCTCAAACCTTATGGACCCACCTCCATAAGCTTAATCAAATTTGCTTCCAAATCACTCCAAACTCAAGTGATTTTCTCATGAACCATTTATATATTCATTTATATTCACAAATATAAATTCAAATGGCCAAAACCCAAATCAAATCAAATTCTCAATTTTAGCCCTATTAGCCAAATTCTTGAACTTGGCTAAATGATACCAAAACTAATTCAAAACTCATGGATTCCTTCATGATTCAATCATTTCTATAATGATTGACCCAAATATGAACATAAGCCACCATTATCAAACCAATCCCAAGTCAACCCAAGTCAAGTATATGTTGACCCTTTTGGCTTGAAATTATCATATGAACCAAAACCCATTTGGCTCCAAACCACTTGCAATTGGATTTATATTCCAATAATAGGCTCATGTGTGAGTTCAACTAAACTTGAATTAAGCCATGATCAAGCCAATTAACCCATTTAGCCTCATTTGACCCAAAGTGGCCTAAAGGAACCTTTTTGAGCCAAGTTCTAATCCAACCTAAATTGGATTGAATTAGACCCTTCTAAATCTAACAACATAACCAATAACCACCCTAGGGTGCTCAATTGCCTTAAAATGGGTCAAACTAAGTCAAACCTAGCCTTTGATCAAGTTAACATTTAGCCTAAATGAAACCCAAACTAGCCAAAATCCATCATATGACAAATTGATTAAAACCATTAATTCAAACCCACTCATAATCAATGATTAAATATGACCAAACCTTCACTTGAGCCAAACAAAGCCTAATTGGCCATTTGACCCAAGTTGACCCAAATTGGCCTAAAAAGCCAAAATGGGTCAAATCATGATTTGATTCAAATTGATTGCAACTAATGGCTCAAGTTCATTCCAAATTACTATTGAAT